>JAUDYJ010000002.1:249851238-250451238 GCA_030761175.1 Masticophis lateralis | reverse complement strand
CTCTCTGTGGGGGCTAATGACTCGCCACCAATAGTCAGCGATGGTATCAGCTGGCTATATCGGGACGCCGGCATCCACAGCCATTCAGTCTTGGAAGGGTTGAGTTGGAGCCTGTTCTTCCCCATCCAGATCCGCACGGCTTCGAGGCACTGGGACATCACTGCAAGGGCATCATTGGGGTGGTCTGGGGTGGAGATGTAAAGCTGAGTATCATCAGCGTAAAGATGGCATTGCACTCCCAAACCACGAATGAGCTCACCCAGCGGCTTCACATAAATGTTGAACAAAAGAGGTGAGAGGACCGACCCCTGTGGCACCCCACAAATAAGGTGTCTTGAAGTCGACCTCTGTCCTCCTGCCAACACAGACTGTGACCGGTCAGAGAGATAGGAAGAGAACCACCGCAGAACAGTGCCTCCCACTCCTAGCCCTTCCAGCCGGCGCAGCAAGATACCATGGTCAATGGTGTCAAAAGCCGCTGAGAGATCTAATAAAACCAGGATAGAGGAACAACCCCTATCTCGAGCTCTCCAGAGATCATCAACCAATGCGACCAATGCCGTTTCAGTGCTGTAACCAGGCCTGAAGCCGGACTGGAACGGATCTAAATAGACAGTTTCATCCAAGTACTGCAGGAGTTGCTGCGCCACCACACTCTCAACAACCTTTGCCACAAAACGAAGGTTGGAGACAGGACGGTAGTTTGTTAGAACAGCCGGGTCCAGAGAGGGTTTCTTGAGGAGAGGCCTCACCACCGCCTCTTTCAAGGTGGAAGGCAAGAAACCCTCACATAGAGAAGCATTTATTATCTTCTGGAGCCAGTTATTGCTTACAAAGGATAAAAAAAAATAGTAAGAGAAATGTATGGTGAGGAAGGGCCCTCAAGTTTCACTCTACTGTGCTTGTCATAACTTGTTTGTATGGAATATAATTCAGCTGTTTTCCTTCCTGTGATAAAATACTAGAAAATTAACCACTGTTGTGTCAGACACCACAGTTATGATATACTTTGCCCATGTTTTCAGCACTAGCTAAATAAAATCCATTACTATTTCTTTCTCTTTGCTCTATTAATCCTTGATGTTTTAATGAACCAATTTTAGTGATTTCTGACCTGACCAGTAATTTTGTATGGAGCTTAATGTTTTTCCTAGATTATTGCTGCACTCAAAAATCTTACAGCTAAATTCAGCGGATTTACTTTTGGCTGAGCAGATGCACAGCTCAAAAAACCTCATTTTTGTGGTTTGTGACACTAGAATTCAGCAGTTTAAGCTTCAAGAGGGCAAGTTTACCATTGGCAAAAGGTCCTTCGAATTCCCACCTCTCAGTTCCTTGCTCTACCCTGGTTTTGCACTAGGCTTTAGGCAGCTCTTACAAGCTTTTACAGTATTTCACACACACACACAAACACACACACACACACACACACACAAACACACACGATTGTGGAAAGTAAATTCAGGCACTGGAGCTCAGGGCCAGCTGGAAACCAATTCTGTCGTTCTTTCATTGGCCTTCAACCAGCCTTTTGGGTAGGTGGGTGGGGAGCATCTAAAAGGTGATTTCCTCTCTCCCTGCTGGATCATCCAATAAAAAAAAAAAGTAGGTATCTCTAGTTGTGCTCAGACAAAAGCAACTTCACTATTTTAATGAGCAAAATAATAACCTTATAGATATGTGGATGGTATTAGGCAGCTACAGGAATAATTTTCAGTCAGTAAACTATTTAAATCAATGGGATGGAGGCTTGCTCAGAATGCTCTCCTTAAATTTACAGTACGTTTTAAGAGAACAGTATATAATTAAACCCATTTTCTCATTTCTTGCAAACAATGCCTACAGCAAAAATGTCTTTGTAAAATCTCATATACAGTCCTAGTTCTCTTTACTAGTTTCCTCATGGTACTTAATCCTCCTTCTCAACCTGGATATCCTCCTTCTGAATTCAATCTATTCCTTCTCAGTTCTCTAAACCTTTCCCTACTGATCCACAGGATGACTCCCTCTCTGATGAAACTGCCAGCCCATCTTCTAATCTAAACAAATTGCCTCTCTCCCCCTTCACTTGTGCTTTCCCCCCTTTATCTCTGACTGAGTCACAAATTGTCTTTACTCCCTTTTTCTGTTTGGTTTCCAAATTAACTTCTCATTTTTTCCAACTATACCTCCAAGCTAAGCTTTTTCTTCTCTTTGTGTGCGTGTATGTGTGTGCCTGTCTATGGACCTCTGTCTAGGCCTGAGACTACACCCACAGCTTCCAAGTATTTTCAACAGAAACTAATATATATATAGGTCAGGATTGAAGTGTGGAGTCCTTAGTGCTAGTGAGTGTGGGATTTGCTCCCAGTTTATATACACTAGCTCAGTGATGGCTAACCTTTTCGCCATCGCATGCCAAAAGCGGGGGGAGCGGGGAAGGGGTCGCATGAATGCATGTGCCCACACCCATAATTCTATGCACCCCTCCCCCTGTGCATGCACGTGCAACCCCCCCATGCTCCGCACTCTTTTGCCACATGATGGCCTGGTGGGCCTGGTAGGCCTGTTTTTTGCTCTCCCCAGGCTCCAGAGCCTTTCGAGGAGTTTGGGGAGGGTGAAAAAGGCCTTCCTCACCCCTCCGGAGGCCCTCTAGAGGGCAGAAACAGCCTGTTTCCCAACTTCCAGTGGGCCCAGAAGGCCCAAAAATCAGCTGGCGGGTATGCACATGGGCGCCGGAGCTGAGCTCATGTGCCCACCAATATGGCTCCGTGTGCCACCTGTGGCACGCATGCCATAAGTTCGCCATCATGGCACTAGCTTATCCTGCCAGATAGTGTGTGTGTGTGTGTGTGTGTGTGTGTGTGTGTGCACATGCATGAGTGTGTTCTTGATTTTCTCCTTGATAGTTCTTTGATTAGGGTATTGCTTTCTGCTGGTGTTAATCTTCGCTTATCTGGGTTTTGGTTGTTGAAGAGGATGTGTTTTAATCTTCCTTCTTAGCTTTTTTATTGTCTCTTTTGAATGGTGTGTAAATATGCTTTATCTCTAAGTGTCTATTGATGGCTGATTTGTCTGAATGCCAAGCTTTTATATCAGTCTTTTATACCTTATATTTAAGAATCTTTTATATGTCCCTTAATTGATAAGTTTCATTTCCTGTAGGTGTCTAGTTCTGACTTCTTTATTGACTCTGCTCTCTCTACTCAACAAGTAGATGCCACTCTTTCCCACTATGTGCCTTAACATCCCCAAATACCCTATTTCTTCTCTTTATGATTTCTTCCACTTACAGGCTGTGCAACCAGATCCCTAACCCTCATGTTAACTTCCTTACTTCTCTTGGCAATATCCTGCTACTTTGCACCATAACTTGGCTTCTTTATTTATTTTTCTACTTTGCTGCAACCAGCTGGACTATGTTGGCCTTAAAACAGCTTTTAAAAATTAAGATGAGAGCCTTGTAAAGGTTGGGTGATTTTGCTAAACCAGGACCCTCACTGTCCTTTCAATACCACATTACACTACTCTGTATTTTCCCTTCTTATTGCAATACAATTGCACGAAGTAAGATTTTTAAATATAATTAAAAATTATATTCCTCTGAAATTACAGTACTTAAGAAACTGACTAATTTGAAATGAAAAGAGACTCTAAAGATGTAACAGTATTGGTGAGAGCTGGTTTTTATAAGAAGAAAGTCATTTTTTGAATTTCCTTCAGCCTCAATAACAGTCCAAACTCTTTGTGATTTTGGTCTTTATTTTCCCCCAACTACCTTATCTTTTGTTGCCTTGTGAATAATATAGTAAAAACCAGACATTATTCACAAAGAATCTAAATCTTGGAATGTAAGTGTTTGAACCACATTCAATTTGTAAATCTTATGGATTAACATGTGTGCCTCCATCTGCCTAAGGTACAACTTGTTGGCCTTCATTGAGCCAATTACTTTTTAACGTAAGGGAGGGTGAAAAGTCATTTGAGGCTGATGTTAAATTTTATTCCAGACTGTTAACATCAGAAAGATTAATTTATCCTCAAATAAAGTCAGTTATAGTACATAAATTATAAATGTGATTAAATATTAAATATGCTGCAATACTCAATGTTTTGGGTGGAGAGGGTCTGTCAACAGATAGATAACAGTAATACTATCCTTCATTGAACTCCACTTGGTAAAAAGATGTCCAAGTGATTTACACGGCAATAAGGCAGAGAAGATTTAGTCACTGTCCTATTCTGGGATTCTTTTGTTTCTTTGTTCTATTTCCCAGTTTACTATACAGGCTGGGATTTCTGAATGGTCTCTCCCCACCCCCACCCCCAATTATTAACCAGAGCCAACCCAATTCTTATTTGGTTGTACTGTGGCTTACACCCCACCTTCTTGAAATGTTATTCAATGAAAACTACTATAGAAAATTGTATTTTGTACTGCTGTCTGCAAATGGGCTATCTTCACTTATTGAAGAGACTGTTGTTTGCAGACTAAGACACAAAATTAAAAATAAGTACACCATATATGCTATAGAATTAGATAACAAAGATTAGAGTGTCAGATTTCAGTGTGACTCAGTCTAGTAACATTTTGTCACTGATTCTGATTTTATAAGAGACTCTTGTATTTTGCACTGTGTTAGAGCCACAGTATGGTTTTTTCACAGATGTGTTACAGTTTTGTCTTGCCAGCACTATTTCAGTTGACACGAAACATTATCCCTAAGGTTTTAAATCGATTTTTCCTCAACCAGAAACCTTCTAGATATGTCAGGATGATAACTTCCAGTTATCTTGCTGGGAATTATGTGGCTCCCAGTCCCAAGGAACATAGAATAGCTACATTGGAACAGTTGTTCTAACCTAAGAACAGCTGAAATAAAAGAAGTCTATTCCACTGAACTCAATGGGATATACTCATATACTCAACAAACTGCAAATAAAAATAAGCATAACCACCATGGAGCAGAGCCTGACTTGTTTTTTACAATTCAACATATAATAGAATTAAGTAAAGGAAAATATTTTTAATTTTCCTTCGAATGTGAACCTATTTAGTTTTTCATTAGTTTTTCAAACAGAATGCAACTTAGTTCCGTTACACAACATTGCCATTTTTCAAAACCTTACAAAGTAGTTTAATAATTTAGCAATAATGTATATTATGGAAAAATCTGCATATATTGATGAGAAAATATAGAGATGTTAGGGACGCACAAACATCTGTAGAACTGCAAATTGAACTTAAGGAATAAATTGGCATAGAAATAGGACAATCAGGGGAAAAAAATAAGATCCCCCCCCAACTGAAACTGACCTTTGCAAGAATGACAAATGAAGAGAAATAAATCTGATACATTTCTACATTCCTAAATGAGACTGATCACTAAAAAAATAGTGTTTTATGGACATTGTTCATCTCATCATATTCTTCTCCTTATAGCATTCCATGATTCAAGTGGGAATGTGCAATGATTTCCTTACAGTGAAAATCTGTTTCCTTATGTGTTCATTCACTCAAGTTTCAAATGAGAAAGCTAAAGGCTAGCGCTGACAGTGTTACCTAGTTTGGTAATAAAACGTCTGCAAGAAAACATCCAAGCTCAGAGAGCACCAAGGACCCCCGCTCCCAGTTGAACCCTGAGCTACAAATATTCTCTTCTGTGAGAAAGAACAGCCCAAATTATCCTTCCCCTAAAGGAAACTCCAGTGTCTAAATGGGGTTAGGAAACAAACTCTGTCGTATCATGAAAAAGTAGATTAAAAAGGATAACATTTGTGTAGTAATACCCAGCAGAAAACATTAACAGACTTGCTTATTTTCTTGAAAATAAGCCATTATACATCAATGCATTTTTTACCTCACTTGTCACGATGGAAATCAACTAAATTGTTTCTGAAAAATAAACAATGCATTAGTAGACTGATAATCAAAAATCCTCCAGAGATATGGTGTTAAAAAAGCATCCTCAATAGCTCAAACTTCTTTCAGACGTTTTTGCTACTCTAAGATACAATATAGTAAATAATGTGATATGCAGTTGGTCTTGGCTGATGCTTTCTTACCATTCCATTTGTCTCCCCAAAACAGGTGAACTGGGCTCCATTTTTGTCATAGTGGTTGAATCCAAATGTTCTTCTGGGCTGGTTTTGGTTAGAGATGATGCGTGCAGAAATGAATAACAGAATACAAACAGATGTGTCTCTCCATGGGATGTTCTCTAATTGCTACAACAATTACAAATCTGAAGTTGGCATTTACAGCAAATATTCAGCTGCATCTTTACACCTACCAGTAGCTGAAGATTGATGTTGGCAAAGCCATTACTTTTATTTTCCATACATTTTACATTTTTCTAGTTTTAAATTCATTTCATCTTCTTTCCATTTAAGTCTGAGAGATTTTTTTTTTAGTTCACAGTTTGGGCATATTTTTGCTTGCAAATTTTACTTTTTTCCCTTACCATATTTTTATGCTATTTTATATCTTTTGGACTCAGTTATGTGCTCATAATGCTACTAATGCCAAAGGATGAAAAGATGTTGTGACTTGGAGAGACTATAAATTTAGATGTTAACCATTAGAGTATAATGTTAACAAAACCTTATTATAATCCTTGGCTACAACAATGATTGCAAAGGCGTATCAATAGGGACTTACTACAATGCTGTTAAATGAGTAATTTTCTCCAAGTGCTTCTTAAAGTCTATTTAAAAAGACACAAAAGGTGATTATTTCCTGCTTTGGGTTTTATTTTTAATGATGTATAAATATCTACATGTCATTAAATGTGGATTCTAAATAAGTTTGGGTTTTTTCCCACTCAGTTATCGGCATTTAATACAATCTAAACTCTATAAGAACTTAAGACACGCTTGTTTGACATTGCTGTATCTTTTACTGGTCTTGAATGTAAAAGAAAGGATATTAGACCATAAATAGCTTTTGCTCTTCTATTGATTTTTTTTTGAGTAGGTTCTCTGATATAAACAACTTTCTTAATTTAAGTGTTTAATGGCAGAGCCGAAATGTCTGGCTAGGCCCACACATGAAGTCTCTACTTCATTGTTCAAAGACAAAGACTAGACTAACTTCATGACTATAGAGTGATTTAATTAAAGAAGCCAATAAATCTTCAGCCTTTCTCTGACATTACCTACCTTGCTCTGTCTCTTCAACTGATCTAATAGAAAAGTAGCATTAAAATGTCTAGAGCAAAGAGTAATGGATTGCAACTTTCCTTTTGAAGAGAGTACATACAAACATTCACTCCAAGCATTAAATCGATCCTCAGAATACACTCGTTCTACTACTGCTTATTGGGGCTACATCTATTTACCAGAGGTGGTATTCACTTACCTTCACTACCGGTTCGCAAGTGTGACTGCATGTGCAGGACCTACCTCTGTGCGTGGCAGAGCAGGGTGGGTTCTACTTACCTTTACTACCGATTTGCAACGGGGCTGCACACGCTCTTCTCCGCATGCGCAGAAGCGTTCTGATAACGTCGGGATCAGTGGGCGGAGCCTCCCACCGGTTTTACTACCGGTTCTATAGAACTGGTGAGAACCGGGGGCAACCCACCTCTGGCGCAGAGCCTTCCACGCATGCTCAGATTGTCAAAAACGGGACATGATGACATCCAAGCAGCTGGGTGGAGCCTCTCGCTGCCGCTGCTACCAGTTCACCCGAGCCAGATAGAACCGGCTAAATACCACCACTGCTACTTACAGCATTGGATAGTTCTCTTCCAGGTTTCATGCGTGTTCTACATTGTTACATGTATAATTTAAACAAAGGAGCTGGGGTTGAATGGTGGAACTAGAAAAACCTGTTTTTCCACTTAATGAACATGTTTATCAGAACATATATTCAAAAACACCCATACCAAAATTTGTCTAGTACTTTATTGCACATTTTAAAAACATGACCAAAAAAGACAAATGAAATAAAGTTTCACCAGGAAAAAAATAAGGCCATATTCACAATAATAGTATTCTAAAGCCAAAATGTCTAAAATTAAACAAGAAATAGTCTGAGGGCACTTTTGGGATGAATTAATCAAGAAATGGAGTTCCGGGGGGCAGGGGGGGGCGGTGGAGAAAGATGAGAAATAAAGGCTGTTTCTGGATCCTGTAAATAGAGTGACAGACTCGCCTTCACATGCAAAGGGATTAATGTATGAAAGATTCTCAAGAAAAGAAATTGAGATTTCAGCCAGAGGTCACTGGAAAGGTATTAGGAATGCTAGTCCACAGGTGTATATATAAGAAGCCAGAGTGGCGTAATAAAACACATAAACTTATTCCCTTTTCACTCTCCATAATCTATTAAGGCCAAGCCTATTAGGGATTCTGTCTAAGTCAGATGAAGTAAGGGATGCATTTGTTGTCATTGGATTAAATTACAGGTAATTTATCTGATGCTGAAGGGCATCAATGTGTCCCAAGAGTGAGCACGGGTTGGTGTCCACCATTATTCCTGTCAGTCATGACTTTTACTATCTTAAAGATTCCCTCAATTCAAAATGAATAAATGGGAAATATGTTACAGAGTAAGTACCAGCATCATCTTTATTCTCAACAAAATCGGTGGTCATGTATGGGATTCCTTAAGCATAATACAAGTGGGATATAATAAATAAAATAAAAAATTTCCAGAATGTACGAAGATTAGGTGGCTGCATCCCAGTGTTTGGCTTAGAAGGATGTGCTCTTGCCAAACAAACAGTCAAGCAGCAGCTAGAGGAGAGCTGCTCCCGGTAGGGAGGTCTTAGGAATTAGAATGATGGGGAAGCTTTTTCCCAAAGTTCCTTCCAATGCATTGATATTTTGGGACTGGTTACACCCGCTGTGGCTGCCATTTAGCAAGAGTGCTACCAGCTAAAAAAAGTAGACAATATTTATACTATAAATTTTTACCAGAGAGAAGAGCTCATCAGCTGCTGAATTCTCCTTACATGTTTAAAGGCTGCTGGCAGTATCTGGGGAAATGTTATTTGGCTGCTCTTTACTGGTTCTAGACTTGAGCTATGATATATTAACAAACAGCAAATGTTCTGGGTTAGCCATCTGAGAACACTGCTGTGCAACTGTGCAACTTTCAACTGTGGAAAGGCTATGTAATCCCACTATAGCAGGGCTGTCAAACTCATGGCCCGTGGGCTGGATGCATCACTCTGTCACCACAGCCACGACCAGTTTAGTGAAGGGGGGGAAGTTGTGATATGTCACGTGACGCTGCCGTGATGACATGTGTTTGACACTCCTGCACTATAATCATCTCCACAAATTAAGCACAAAATGGTATGCCTAAATGTAAGAAACCACTATCCCCACCCCCCCAAAAACCCTTTTAGACAGTTATTTGGGACTCTGAGCTTCTATTTCATCTTTCTCTAGGATCCAACCAAGGTGGCAAGGCAGCATGCAACAATATCAAATCTAATATGGAAATAATTCCAACACAAATAATAAATGTATTTACATCCCCATTTGTGTTCACAAATGCTAAATTGATAGACTTACCAAATGCACTTCACTTATGAATAAGCTGTTTACATGCACGGATATAAAAGGGAAAAAATGACAATATTGTTGGGAAAACATATACTATTAGAAGAGAAGGGAATGTCAAACATCAGTACCAAGGGAAATGGGGGAACAGAAGAGATGAAATCTACTTCAGCTGAAGTTATTCTCTCCCATCACGTCCAAACGGTAGTTTTGGCCTGCAGTGCAGAGAAAGAAATATGAAGTAGTCAACCTTAGGAGAAGAAAGTTATTCATTTTAAAATTGCTGTATGCTTAAAAGTAGGAGTAAAAAAAATGAGCGCATTGGAAAATAGATTAGGTTATAGATACAAATATAGGTATCATCAAGAGAATTTAAAAAGTCTTTAAACTGAAGATGAGAATCGGTTTGGTGTAGTGATTTAAGACAGGGGTCCCCAACCCCTAGTCTGCAATCTGGTGCCAGGCCATGCCCCCTTGGGAACCAGGCCACGCAAGTGTTGGGCAAGCGGGAAAACACAGGAAGCTGCATTTGTGCAAGCAGCATACACAAAACCATTGCCTCTCCCCCCTCCCCATCTGCAGTTGCGGCTGCCGCCAGTCCACAGAATCAGAAGGATTGGGGTCCGTTCATTTAAGATGTCCTGTTACCAAGTGGGAAACCATGAGTTCTAGCTGGATGACTTTGGGTCACTCACTTTCTCTCAGCACTAGGAAGTAGGCAATAGGAAACCACTTCTGAAAATTTTAAGAAACTACACAGACTTGTTCAAGTACTTGCTAAGAGTCAAGAATAACTCAAAAGTACCAAGACAAAAATAAAACCCTAAAGTTGCTTTTGAGTTACTACCTTACATTTATACATTTCACAAATACTGCATATGGGAAGTGGTGATTTAGTGAGATGGCAGCATTGTCTATAATAATGACAATAATTCTCTTTGCTACTCTGTTTCTAGAAATCCCAACTGATTTTGGCTTTTTTTTCCTTTCCTTTCCTTTCCTTTCCTTTCCTTTCCTTTCCTTTCCTTTCCTTTCCTTTCCTTTCCTTTCCTTTCCTTTCCTTTTCTTTTCTTTTCTTTTCTTTTCTATTTTTTTTGTTCTAGGAAACAATCAATTTTGTTCTGGGAAACAATCAAACAATGAAACAACTTCAGCTGAACCTGGTAAGATAGGGTGGCTGTGAGTGGGTCCCTCAATTTGATATTGGATGGGTTGCACTACTAAGACAAAGCCAATGTGTAATCTGGGATTTCTTTTGGATTCATGGCTCCTTCTTGAAGAGCAGCTAGCGGCCGAAGCAAGGAGGCATTTGCTGAATTTCATACTGTGCAGCAGTTATGCTTTTTCCTGGATAGGGAGGTTCAGTCACTCATGCCTGATCAACTCCCATTTTGTCTATTAGGATGCAGTCCACATGGGGCTACCCTTTAAAAGTACCCAGAAGCTTCAGCTGGTACAGAATGCAGTCACATGGGCAGTTATGAGCACTTCAAGAATAATACATGTAACACCTCTGCCGCAGGAGCTGCATTGGATGCCAGTCTGCTTCCAAGTCCAATTCAAAGTGTTGGTTATGACCTTTAAAGCCCTACATGGCATAGGGCCAGGTTTCCTATGGAATTGTTTTCATCCCATTATATCAAGGTTGTAATTGCCCAAACTGGAAAGTGGAGAGGAGGGAGGAGGAGAACAAAGAAACAGTTTTAAGTTCTAGAAAATTTCTAAATATGAAGGTCAAATTATATAATACAGACTGGATATTCTTCCCATCAAAAGTTTTCTCTTCTAATTTGTTTTCTCCACCATGGAGGACAAGAAGAATAACTGTCATTTTGCTATTTGGAAAATAAAAATGTCCAGCTGGCAGATTCATGAATCTCTCTCCTAGAGGTGAAATGTAAAATGTGTTACTACCAGTTCTGTGGGCGTGGCTTGGTGGTGGTGGGGGGGTAATGTGACTGGGTGGGCATAGCCAACTTTTTTAAAAAAACTTTTCAAAGCATTTTTTCTAACGCTTTGAAAAGCCTCTCTGATGATCAGGCAACTTAGCTGGGATCATCAGAGACTTTTCAAAGCATTTTTTTAACCACCTCTTCGGCCAAGAGGTTGCAGAAAAGAATGCTTTTTTGAAAAGCCTCTGAGGATCCCAACTGAGCCGTGCGATCATCAGAGGCTTTTTTTTTTAACTTTTAAAAGCATTTTTTCGTTGGAAGAGGTTGTAGAAAAAATGCTTTTAAAAGTTTTTTTAAAAAAGCCTCTGATGATCCTGCGATGCAGCTGAGCATGGGGTGGGGGCAGGGATTTTTGCTACTAGTTCTCCAAACCACCCGCCACCATCACTACTGGATCAGGCGCTCCGGTCAGAACTGGGAGCATTTCATCCCTGCTCTCTCCTTTTCTCACAACGTTTCTGTTCAACTACCCAGCATTAGGTGGCCTGAAACAGCTGCCGCAGGAAGCAGACTTTGAATATTATCAAATGTCAGAGATTGTTAATACCCAGATTTAATTTTTTCATGATGGACATTCTGCTTTAGGGTCAAAATGGCTTGGGTTAGTTTTGAGCTGAAAAGTCTGCTCTGGTGGCCAATTAGTTATCACATTAAGTCATTTATGTCCGTGGTGTTCTCAGTAGCTCAGAAGGAAGATATCTGATAATTATTTGCTTCTCTATAGATCTACTCAAGAATTAAATTCTTTCCTGCCTAACACAATTCAGATTAATGACACAAATTTAATTGTGGTTGGAAATGTTTTTCTCTATTACAGCATCCATGATGTAAGATGGCCCCGAGCGCCTGCTATCCACACACCCACACCCATCCAAATGTTCCCTGAAATAAAAAGCCAACCTGTTATGCCACCAAGAATATATTCCTAGATTCTTTGTCTACTTTTTCACATATTTTTCAAATAATTGTTTATATATTAATTACTAGTGTTACTATTTTTATAGTATTTTGTTATTATGCAATGAGAATATTTTTAACTTAAAATAGTTTTGGTATTTCCTTGACTGTCTGAAAACATCCTCTGCTTGAATGGATCTTATGTCCAACTGGGTAGAAATTGGCATAGTGCCATCAGGTTGACCTGACTGTGCTCATCAAGCCCTGACTCTTCCGTCCAGAGTAGGAATGTGGGCCTCCCAGTGTGGTCCTGTGGCTCACTCCCCAAACCATCTACTGGGGTTGTTAGTATGTATTTCCATTTAAAATCAATCCCTTTAGTTAATCCCTTTCTGGGAAGGAGGGTTTGTCCAGGATAGATTCTTGAGAGTTTGTATCTATTGTTTGCTGGTGTCTTATTGCGGTTGAAGCTGAAGTAGTCATTGACAGGTAGGACGTTGTAGCAGACAATGTTGTGTACTATGCTTAGGTCAGAGACAATAGACGGCGTAGTTCAAGGTTGTCCAAGCCCAACATTTCAAGCCTGGTGGCATATTAAAAGACTACCTATCTTTGTTTTCCCCAACATCTAAAAAGTTGTGGCAAGGAACATGTACAGAATACATAAGCATAACTTCCCAATTAGGACAGGGCAGGAAAGGCTACACCTAGAATCTCTTTAATGCTCATTTGAGGATTGTAAGCTTCTGTGATTTTTATTGTGCTGTTCTTGTATGAGCTGAATGCTCACCTTCTGGCAGGTTAGAAGCCTACAGAGGTGCTTTTCCATTATAACCCTGAAGGCTCACTAATTTTGATGGTCTTTTGCTGCAAATTCTGCAGACTCCACAAGCAAAGACTTTAAACTTAAACTATGGCGAGTTGCAAAGAAGAAAAGGGTACAAGAAGACACATCCATGGATCTTTATTTAAATTAGAGTCTAGTTTGTTGTAAACCCTCAGCTGATTTGCCACAGTTTTCTGCGCTAGTTAAGTTTTTATAATTTCTGACCTCTGAAGAATAGAATACAAGTTCCTATTCTAGATGTCTCCAATGCCAGATGTGGAGTAAAACTTCAAGTGTTGTCATGTATGGTAAAGGTTTGGTTATAAAGTAAGATTTTTATCTCAATGCAATGCCTTTAACAACATTTTCTTTTTTTAACTTTTCTAACTTTGGGATTTCTGGTTTGAATGGATATTCAATTGAGAGGGTCTTTGATATTCCTAAATAATGCCATAATATCCATAATATCACAGACACATCAGCCTATTTAAGTTAATTATTAATCAAAAGAAAAACTGCACAGAATAGTTATTAAACTTTGTGTTACTTACCATTCCTATTCTCCTTTTTTCCTCATTTGCTCCTCAAAGAAATCGTTGCACGCAACAGTCAAAGCAGCAACCAAAACCACAAATTCATTAAAATCCACTTCATTATCTCTGTTAATATCAAGATCCTGCATGATCTTATCAACCAGCTGGGGATCTTTCTGACACTATAAAAGCAAAAAAAAAAAAAAAAAAAAGAATAGCATACAAAATTGTTTGAGGCATGGGAGTTGCATTAGAGATTTCTCGTTAGTTCCTTGAGGCTATGTATATGCTTTCTCTGTAAACCTTAGGGAATTTTTATATGAACGATGACATTTATCATTGCCACAACAGCGTCAGCAGCCTGTGTTTGTCTCAGTACATGTCCCTAGTTTTAATATGCATAGATTTTATTTTTAATCTTTCCAACAATTTATTATCAAAAGGTGAGAAAAGCCTCCACTCTTTTGGTCTTCCAGAAAGGGGTCAAAACCTGGCTGCATAGTAGCCTTGCATGGGGGACACAAGGAGCTCACAACCATGGGTTGGGCTGGTTGACCCCATAAGACACCCCCACACTAACCACTTCTAATCCACCATTTTGGAATTCTTCATCTTTTGAAATTTTTACAATGTTGTTGTATAATTTTAAATTTTTTAATCCTAAATTATTCTGATTTTAATGTTTAATTTTATATTTGTACACTGCCCAGAGCCACTCTCTATTAAGGATTTTGAAAAATAAATAAATAACAAAACAAACAAACAAACAAATAATAAAATGTTTATCCTACTTCTGTCGTTCAATTAAATGAATCCAATCCTGGCCTCACCTGTAAAATGATGCAGCCATTTTGTGCCATCAACCTCCTCACGGCAGTCTCTCTTTCTTCTCTAAAACTTTAACTGTGGTTCTGGAGTCTAAAACATTGCCCACCCTGTGTTAAAGTCATCACATGCAGGATTGTGATTTTGTTTTTAGTGCATAATGTAAAGGGGGCAATCTTAATCAATGCCACTGAGCACTGGAGGAAGGTTTAAATTCCCACCATCCCTCACCACTTGATTCATGAAATCCCCACAGGCATACACATAGGATCCAGATTTAAAAACAAATGCAAGTGATTAAAATTAACGATTTTTTAAACCGTCTCCTTCCTCTGATAGAGAATTTTGTAAGAAAATGTCTAGAGAAGAAGGTTGATCTTCCCAAGCTGGTCATATGGTCTTATTGGTCATAATTGGACTCTGTATATTTAAATTCTTAACAATATATCAAAGGGCAGTTGCTCACTAGGTTATGATTTAACTTTATTTTCTAGTTAAGTTCAAAGAAAGAAGAATTGAAGCTCACAATCAGCTGGACTTGTCCTGAACCTAAATATAGTACAGAGTTTGTTACTTTTGCCTGACCTACAGAATTGTGCAGCCAACTTAAAGTGTGAGAAATCACCCACTGAGGAGATATCTTAGTAAATTGCTACACCGGATAAAAAGAATCCAATCCAAGAAAAGTGATGATTGATGTTTTTTAAATTCTCGTTTCTGCTTTTACAGGGCTGCAAATTTTTAAGATGACACTTTTTTGGGGAATAAATAGGCTACAGATGTCTATTGTCGATCATATTTCTTTCCTTCCCCATCTCTGTAGAACAATGTTAGTAAAATACTGCATAGGAACAAATAGTGCAGCAAAAACCACATTCTCCCCAGAAATGTGTGCTGTAATGCAACAGTCTCCAACCTTTCCAGCTCAGCAGGCTGGTGGTGATGGGGTGGTAGAGGTGGTGGCAGTGGGGAAAGAGGGGATGGTTTCACATGCACACATGTGCCGTTTTCACAAATTCAGCTTTGCGCATGCACACATTCACCCACCACTTCTGTGGCCCAGTTCCTAACGGGTTACTGTCCAGCAGCAGGCCAAAACTGGGGATTGGGGACCCCCTGCTATAGTGGGCATTGTTCTTGGCAGTCGCTTTGTTTAGCACAGATAGGAAATTATATTTAGAGCTGATACATTTTCTAATCAATTTGTGAATCATAGATTACCCAAGATTACTCTTGTGTTTTGAAGAGCCACTGAACCTTGTGCTTGGGCTGCCCAATCTTCGAATGTCATCTCACATTATGGATTCTCCATTCAATTCCCAGGCCAAGGAAGCTTTCAAACAAAGAGTCATTGATGCCCACGATACTACTGCAGCATTTAAATAGGTTCAGTGGCTCAGCATAAATTAAACTCCCAGTTAGAAAAATATTTATCAATTTATATGCCTCAACATCTCAGAAGAGCTTTTTCTAGAGCTCATTTTGAGGAAATGGCTCCATAGTAAGACATGGGAGGTTTCATGGAGCTCCATTTGAAGAAAGATTGTATTTGTGGAGCACCAGCCACTGAAGATATTAGGACTGTGATGGCTAACATTTTCTGGACCAAGTACCCAAATGCGTGCATGTGCCCCACCCCCACGCATGTGTGCATAGTCCCCCCTTCCCCACCCCACGCATTCATGTGCAGTCCCCCGCATGCCCTACACCTCCGCTG
Source organism: Masticophis lateralis (assembly GCA_030761175.1). NCBI lineage: Eukaryota > Metazoa > Chordata > Lepidosauria > Squamata > Colubridae > Masticophis > Masticophis lateralis. Next base: position 250,434,993 of record JAUDYJ010000002.1, on the reverse strand, counting down.
CATGTGCAGCAGAGATCCAATTACTAGCTGGCCAGCGGGAGGCGTGCACACATGCATAGCAGAACTGAACTGGGGTGACAGCTCGTGTACCCACAGAGAGGGTGCTGTGTGCTACCTGTGGCACATGTGCCATAGGTTTGCCATCATGGCATTAAGACATATTCATTTAAATTGCAAGCTGTATTCGACAGAAAGGGCTGCTTATTTAGATTTTTATTTAAAAACTAAAAAGTATTGGTGCACCCTGGGGAACTATCTTACTTTTTGCAGGGAATGAACCTGCATTTCACTAGTAATATCACACTCTTTATATCAAGGCCATTTTGAAGAGGATGAAATATTTCGCTCAGATGGGGTTAACTGGGGTGAGGACTTACTATGAACATGTCCTATTATTTTCTTTGTATATATTCTTTGTAATAATTAATATTTCTATTAATTGTATACTTTTAATATGGTCAAATGCTAAATCAATAAAGTTTTTAGTGTATTATGTGAATGAAATGCCATACTGATTTTAGCTGTTGTTCATTGTTATATTCTTGGGCCCATCTTTGATAATACTCTACATTTATGCCTTTCGAAATTCAGATGCAATTTTTTAAATGTATGGAACATTTCTGGGCCTTTTTTAAATGTATGGAACAAGCAGTGAGGTTATAAGGAGCACAAAAGGAGGGCAATTAGGTAAAGTACAGCTGAGGAATTATATTTTTGAAAATTGTACTTCCTTTCCAGGCATTTATGGTTAATTATATTTTCACCTTTAAGAAGAGAAAAAGGAATGCTGGAGAGATAAAATGCACATCGATAGCAAAGGTGTGACATCATGTGGAGGCACCATAACAAAGTGCTGCTAGTTTACCTTAGAAAGAAGCTTTGGAAAGATGCTAGATCCTCTGAGACTTGATAGTCATTATTACGCCAAATACCTCTTTCATTTGGCATATGTTTGCATGCTAGCAACCAATAAGATAAGGCACTGGGAAATAATATGATATTTAAGATGTTCACAATTGAATTTAGATTTGGAAGAAAAGGGGGAAGGATGAAAGGAAACTGCAAAAAATGCCTTTAGATCAGCAAGATAAGCTGTTGAGAGAATATGTGGCAACTGAAAATACATTGGAAAATAACAGTGCCTATTGAACATGATGGGGAATAAAAGGAATTTAGAATGGAGAAAAGTTAAATAGGAAGAAAAGTACAGTTAACAATCACCTGTCACTTTTGCTACAGCTCATTTCATAAATAATGCGCTCTCTCTCTCCCTCTCTTCCTCCCTCCCTCACGCTCTCCCTCTCTCCCTCTCTCCACACATCCACACACACAAATACAGATATTTAACTGTCAGTTTTGAATTATTCATATTGCAGAAATAAATTTGGCATTGGTATACAAGCCATTATCAATTTATCACTATTAAGATATTGAATAAAAAAAATGCAGCTAGTGTTCATTTCTATTTGGAATTTGGAATTCCTGTTTGCAATTCAGGAAAACAGATTGTTTTTATTTAAATAAATATTTATTAAACTAATTTATCAGACTAAACAACAAACTTCTTAAATCTCCACATGTGGCATAGATCTACTTTCCCACACTGATCTTGAATCACCTGAAAATTGTATCTTGTGACTAATTTACAAGATCAACCTATCTGTCTTCAACCCTATCTCTAGCAACCGTGAGGATACAGCCACTTGCTTTATTCCTCCTGAGCTGCCACCAAATATAATTGGTGACGATAACTAAATATTATTATGCTTTTCTGTAATGTCAATTACAGAATTGATGCCACCACATTCTTTTATGTGATTGCTTAGACATCTCCAAATCAACAAAAATCTCATTAGAGTCCACCAAAATCCAGTAAGATGTTATTGAGCTCTCATTTTTCAGACTTCTCAATTGAGTTCTTGCAAAATTTTGACATTCTTGCAGAAGACCATTAAAATTTCATGAGATTTCAAGAGTTTTATGAATACTGTTATATTTTTCAAGGATTGAAATGCCTCTAGGATGCTATGCAGGTAACTATATTGCTGATTTTAAAAAAAATTGTAGCAGTTCTTTTTAGCCCATGACATAAAAGACATCAACCTTTTATTTCATTAGTACAGCAGAGATATTTCATCAATTCCACTGAGAAACCAACTGTCTTTAGTAGCATTCATTTCAACAAGATTCCTGAACTATTTGCCCCAGAATAAGAAGTTTATAAATAGGCTCTGCTTTTTGTCTCTTTTGAGATCTAAGAATGGCCAGCATATGAATTAACAAATGTATTTGGCCAGTATTCCTGGAAATAAAAGGCTGGACTATTGTAGATGAACTTGATAAAATCCAATTTATTTCTGAGTTTTAAAAGTATGTTCACAGATCTTCCTCTGAACAGCTTTGTACAGTGAAATACAGATTGGTGGCTATTTGGGATTGGATATTTTGCATTATACGTCTCCAAGGTTGGAGTATGCATTTAAGACAATACTGCTCCCAGAATCTACTGCATTGGCCATTTAGTTCTAGCAAATACTTTATTTTTTCAGTCCTCTTAATGGTACTCATATTTGTTCTGAAATTTGTATTTTAATTCTTAAAAAAAAAATTAAAACTTTATTACGCATCAGTTCCTTCTGTAATCCTTCCAATACATGGTAGGTTCTACTATTAGGCTTAACTAACACCATTTTGTTACTGAGCTTTATTTGGATAAATAACACATTTCACAAGCAGGATCTCAACTTATGATTTTCCCATACAAAAAGATTATAATTGTGCTTTCCATAATAATGAGACCAAGATACCAGGCTACCTAATTCTAAGAACTCATTCTCTTGGAAGTGGCATAATGGTGCATGTCTATAATGTATCTGCTGCTGCAGAAAACGTCTGCTTATCTGGAAGTCAAATGTTTTTCAAGCATCAACTAATAGCTATTCCTCCTCCCCAATTTTTTATTTCTAATACTGTAAATAAACAACAGAATATATGTAAGAAGAATTGTTCTTACCGCAAGGAAATCAGTAAGTTCACTGGTGAGAAGTTGTTTGAGTTCTCCTTTATTGAGTTTGTATTTGTCCCCTTCTTTGGCAGAGTAATGATGAAAGACTCTGATTAAGGTATCCATCGCACCTTCCAGTTGTGATGGCATACTGCAAAAGGATCAGAAGCTAATGGCCAGCTTTCACAAATGCTCCAAAAAGGCAATTACTCCCTTTTATGCAAACAAATAAACACCCCATTCATCAGAAATTCATTAGCATAGCATCCAACCTCTCTGCTGCTTTGATCAAGAGTACACAGTTGTTGTTTACCATGCTAAGTGAGGAGAACACTTTCTAGAGACGAATCCTGAAAGCCATATTCATGCATTGGGTTCCTCAAATACGGCAAAGCAGGCTTCACAACCCGAAGTCCCTAAAACAAATAAGACTCCCATCTCCTCTCAACATTGCAGGCAAATGGTCCTTTTCAATGGAAGAAAAGAAAGAGAGAAATGTCTAGATGTTGTCAAATGACCACATTACTAATTCAATGCAATTAACTTGTTTTTTGCTCTGATTTAACCATTTTTGGAGCCTCGGATCCAAAAATGCAACCCGGGGATAAAGAAAGAAAAAGTTTATAGTAGGAGTATTTAAATACAACATTCAGGAGTTTTCCTTCCTACCTGTTTCAGATAAAGCAGTTCCAAGCAAGTACTGTCTCCAGCAGGTACTGTATAGATTCTCCTTGGTTTTATCCTGAAAGTCCCACCCAACCTCTTCTAATTCCCCAGAGCTTCTAGAAGGAAATCACCAATGACAAAAAGCCTCAACTCTCAACTTTCGCTTTATTTGTGACAGCCTGTTAACTGTCAACAGGTGTTGCTATCTTTCCCCGGAGTCCTTCTGTAGGCTGGTTGGCTTCCCTGAGCACTATGTTAGGAGCTGGGAGCAGAAAGGCTACCAGTTCATTAAGCTACAGAGGTCGGAAATCCAATTAAGTTGCTAGGAAGCCAGCCTCCTGGGGAAACACAGGAACTGCAATGCTGAACAAGAGGATACAATGAATTCTCTTATTATTTATGGAATTTATTTCCCATCCTTTCCCTAAGAGGCTGAGGCAACATGCGTAATCAATCCCTGTTAATTTCTTTCCACACGGGTGCAGCTACTTTAGGCAACAATGGTTCCATATGGGTTTTGCGAAATGTGTTAGGAGAGGTGAGAGACAGGGCAAGGGGAAAATGACCATGGCCAATCAGTTAAGTAAAACATATTCTTCCATCTCTTCTACTAAATATGTTTCACTTAATACAAAGAACATTTATATCTCAGATGATTAATTTGGCTTATAAGAGCCCTGCAGTATTCATAAAGGCAAACAACCATGGCAGGCCAATGGGTATCCAGCTAACTTATCAATTTGAGTTTGGATATTCTTTCCTTATTCCAATCAAACGGACTAAATTACCATGCTTTTGCTTTTATAAAAGAGAATATTGTCATGAGTTTAACTAGCTGGAAAGATGGTGTTACTCTTTACCAATTTTTTTAAAAAGAAGTATCTTCAGTATATTGTTTTGAGATTTAAAATTTACAGTAGATACACAAATGCTTAGTGGATTAATTAAATTAATTAATTAAAATATTTAATGTTTCACAAGACTAAGTGGGCAGTCTCTGGGTCCCTAAATACTATTGGAAATATGTGCCCAATCCCTTACCTGGCTAAATGCATTGAGCAGGAAAGGAATGCATTTCCTGCTCTATTTCACATAATAAAATCTCAGACAGGGCCCGAGCACAGCCAGCTCTATTTGTATTTTCCACATTGTAAAAAAATGACAACAGTTAATCTTACTTTGATCCCACACAGTCCACTTCTAGTGAATATTATTTGGGAAAGGCAGAACTATGGTTGAGGAATGGAACTCTGAACATAAAGTATGTGGATTTTTAAAAAAGAAATATTATTTTACATGTATTTTTATTATCAAGCACATTGCTACCCCACCACTTTCAAAAAGACTATCAAGGGCTTACATAGAATAAAAAAGATAATTTAAAATACTGCAGCCATGATAAATCTAAACTAGCTGGCTAGGGAAATCTGGGCGTCCACACATCTGAAAATTATCAAGTCTGAAAAATACTGATCTAAATATTACCCTCAAACATCATAAATGTCAACAATAAAACAACTTTGAGCAAGGAGCAACAATAATTTTAGTCCAGAACCCTATTATGCATTACAACTAGATATTTTATTTGGAGTGTGTCTCCCCCTTGTGTTTTGATACTGGGCAATTTTGTCTCTAACTCATGCTGGCTGAGGAATCCTGGGAGTTGAAGTCCACAAGTCTTAAATTCTGGGAGTTATAGTTCAGAATTTAAGTCCACAAGTCTTAAAGTTGCCAAGATTGGACACTCCTGCTTTAGAAGAAGTTTGTTGTTTCTTACATGTGGCCAGCAGAGAACTGAAATATATCCACATACTCCCCACAAGCCACTGGCTAAGTCTTTCAACCTGTCATAATCCCAAAAATAATAAGAAACTACTAGTTTAATTTCATCCCCTCATGACTCTATTTTAAGTATTGCCATAATCAAGTGGAACAAAGAAGATATTTAATGCAAGAGTGTTCACAGGAGAATTGAAGATGGCAGCCACAACTGCATGACCATAACTCTGCCTCCTTCTTAAGTGTGTTGTGTGTTCAACACTGCTAAAAAGGAATGGTTTTTGGTTGCTGACCACAGCCACTCTTTTGACTTTTTTTTTTTAACTCCCCTTGTGAATGTCCCAGGCTTCTCCAAGAACATATGGCATGACTTCGTTTATCTGAAATTTAATATTATTAAATTTATCAACCCAGTCTTTTTGAACTGAGTCCATGGAGAAAACAACCCACCTAGGATGGAGTACCCATCAATTGAAATATGGTTGGTTCTGAGACTTCTGAATATTTATAATTTTGATTGCATGGTTTTTAAAGGGTGTTTTACTGATGATCATTTTTATTGCTAATAGTAATTTATAGATAGGTTGAACATATTGTCAATTGTTTTTAATTGTTCTTTATTTTAGGGTGGGAGTAAATATGAGGTTGAATAATAGCATAAAGAAATAATTAGCATAAAGGAACAAAACAATCCAAGTGGTTTTGTAAATGCTACATAACAAAAACAGAAAATTAAGCCAATTAAGTTACTACTGGCATTATAATAGGGTAGTGTTGTGGAATTCTATAGTTGTGGCAATGTATAAATCGATTAAATGAATGAATGTTTTGGTACGGAACGTTTTTAAAAGACCTGATGTTCAAAACATAATCAGAAGAGGGAGCCCATGACATACTGTAGTATGAATAAATTGTAGTGTAATGCAGAGATGGACAAAATCAGGCTTGTCAGACTTTGACCATATTGAATGATTTTTTTTTTCTGTTTTAAAGAACTCCATGAGCCACATTCGGAAAAAATCATGTTATTGATGCAATTAGTAAATCATTTGAGAATCAATAATCTGTCAAGTATAAAAGTGCAACAAAATCAATCTGTGTATCCTAATTTAACTTTTTCCCACCTTTGTAATAATAAGCACTAGGGTAAGTTAATATTTGCTTTGTTACTTCTTTCATATATAGCTAAACGTTCCTGCCATCGTCAGGAATATTTCTGGGTAATTTTGTATTCCACCATAAATCTGATTCAGCATATTAAAAGAACAATATTATAAATCAATTGCAGTTATGTTAAGGACATAAAGACTTAATATTAAGAAACCATATCAGTCTTGCTTTGCAACATTCTTGCCTCTCACCTAGGTAAGAATATATACACCTTCCTTGTTTATTTCAGAAGCCTCCCTTTTCTCCCTCTAAGTAGGCATAACATTGCAGTTGTATATTAATGTTACATAACATTGCTAGGACACAAAAGAGAATTAGCTTGGCTTAGAAGCATGAAATTATACACTTGGAATGATTTAACATATACTGAAGTATAGTCATCACAGAAAGTTTTTTAGTTTGGTTGATTTTAAAAAAAGTGGGGGTGGGGAATCAAATAAGTTTAGTACTTAAAGCAAAAAACCTTCAGAAATTCCCAGGGCTTTAGGCTGGCTTGGAAAGTCAACAGCAAACCATTTTTGCAGCTTGCCAATTAAACTACAGGGACATATCCATATAGTTAATATTAGTCACGCTAAACTTAGCAAACTCCTTACTTTAAAGCTCAGGGTCAGGTTTTTTGGAATAATCCACTGCACATGCCAGGTTATTTGCATGGTATATTACACCACATCATATATTTAGGTTAGCAAAGTATGCTAATATAAACATAATATCAAAATAGCTATAATAAATCCTTCATCTAGTGGGGTACATATGCAGAGCTTTGGGAAAAAAGTAAATGCTCAGATCTACTTGCATTTCTTGTTGCTGGTAATTATATTTAAGTAGTAATCATAACCACTTATGGTTAATGTTACAGTAATTAATATTTAACTAAGAAAACTCTACTTCAATAGTCTAGGACAGTGATGACTAACCTTTTTGCCATCACATGCCAAAAGTGGGGGGAGTGTGGGGGGAGCGCTCATGCATGTGCCCACACCCATAATTCTATGCACCCCATGCATGCGTGTGCAACGCCCTGCGCTCCCCCCATTTTTGGCATGTGATTGCAAGGTAGGACCATTTTCCACTATTCCCAGGCTCCAGGGCCTTTCTAGGAGTCTGGGGAGGGCAAAAATGGCTTTCCCCACTTCCCTGTAGGCCCTCCGGAGGCTGGAAATAGCCTTTTTCCTGACTTCCGGTGGACCCAAAAGGCCCGAAAATCAGCTGGACAGCACCCGCATGCATACTGGAGCTGAGCTCGGGTGCCCACCAATATGGCTCTGTGTGCCACCTGTGGCACGTGTGCCATAGGTTCGCCACCACGGGTCTAGGAATTTAAGCAGCCACCTACTGTTATGGATGTTTTTCAGAACATAGGTCTGGTTCCAGAGAGTAGTGAAAACAGATTTGTCAAGGTTACTACACCAGAGGCCCACCATCCCTACAACTTTACCAGTTCTCATTTTTTTAGTCCCCCACCATCTTTATTATTTTTATGAATAATTCAAGGTGACGAATATACTTAATACTTTTTTCTTGTCCTATTTTTTGCCACAAGAACTCTGTGAGGTGCGTTGGACTGAGATTGAGCGACTGGCCCAAAGTCACCCAGCCAGCTTTGTACAAAGTTTCCAAGGAAACCACAAACATCTCAGATGACATATCTTAGATGTTTGAAGGTAGCATTATTATGCCCAGCTTGATGGTCCTGAAAATCCAGTTCAGAAATAGATCCCATTGATTTCAATAAGTTTAACTTTCCCATAAGGATACATAGCACTTCAAATTTAAGCTAGAAACCTATGTTAAAATTTAACACCAACAATGAACTTCCTCATTATAAACTACTCATTTCCTCAAATAAAATTTATCCTTTCTAAATGTATTTAACAAAAGTAATATGAGGGAATGGGATTCAGTATTATCCATTTTGTGTGAGACCATAATTTTAAAAATGTTTCCTGTAGTTCATAGAACTATATGGAATTCTGTGTCCAATTGTAATAAAAATAAAGTTAACTGCTTGCTTCTTCTATTATGATAGAAGCTTCAACCAGATACCTTTTTATCACTGACTGGCAGGCTCAATGGAAAAAATATGTTTTGTATCTACACATTTAATGTCACAGTTTAGAGTATAAACTGCTTGAGATCCTAGAAAAGGGCAGCAAGTGAGAGTATACAAGTTCAAGCTAGTTAGACAAATATTTTGATCTAATAGAATGGAATTTTGTCACCTAAGATTGTCTCTCTAGGATGAGATATTGAGTGTGTATGTGTGCCAGATAGCAATATTTATCATTTAGGTTTGTTCATATTTGTATATTGTCTACAAAAGCAAAATCTAATCAGTCACAGCTCACAGCCAGAATACAGACACAATTTCATGCATAATCTATTCTATAAACATTAGACAAACCGGCTTATCAAGGGCATATGTCTGCCAAACATCATAGGTGGTAATATGATGTTGCAGTACAGGTAAGTACAAAAAGGGCTAATTTTTGTAGCTGTGGCAAGAGGCCAGAATCATCATTACTGCCAATAGTTTTTCAGAAACCTACAGAAGAATTCGATTCCACTTAGCATCAGCTTTGGCCTCCAATATCCTACTTCCATTTCCAAAATCAAATACAAATGTAGTAATGCATTTGAAAGAGGAGGAATTCATACCAGACAAGTCCCATAGAATTTTGCAGAATGCAGTAAATAATTAGAGAAAGAAACTACTTTTATGTTATTTGAAGCATAGAACGTTATGAATTTAATCTAAAATGATGACAATCTGTATTATGGAAAAATGGAAAAGTTATGGATTTAAAAGTCTATGTATGAAAGTTGTTTAGATATAACTAGGGACCAAAGAAAAAGAAAAAAATTATCAAATTACTTCCTTTTCTTCAGCAAAGACTTGGCTAGCTCTTTTCTTAACACACCTACTACTTTGGTCTTTTTTTTTCTATAATGGGAAGATACAGTATTAGAGAGAAAGCATAGCAGAGCAAAAAGGAGCCGGAAGGATCTGGAGTAAACAAAAATATGCATAAAACAGTTAGAAATATGTACAGCTACACTTGATCAGTTTTCACCAACTTGTTGGAGAGTTGTAATACTTTAATACATCTTAAAGTTCCAAGATATGAAGGCTGTGTCACTATCTAAAATTAATCACCATATTTGTTAATGTAAAGGATTACTTTGTTTTCCTTGCATCTGCTCTCTGCATTGTGAGTGACCTATTTGTTCTGATTAGCCGTAGAAATCAAATTGGACAATTGTGGTTTTTTTTCTGATTGCCCTTTTTGCAGAATGTGATGGAAACACAGCCTAAAAGCCTAATTAAGTTTGCACACCAAATCATCCATTTCATTTTAAGATGCTACTGAACAGCAAACTATGTCATAATTCCTAGTAATATTCATTTATTGCATCTACTTTATTATGCAATATGTATCTCTCTGATTATATGAGTGCACTCAACTACATTCCCTTTTACTCTTAAAAGCATTTTTAATCACTATGTTTCCAGCCTGATAAAAATTCTAATGAACTTGATTACTTGCTAAGATCTTTGTAATTACTTCTCAAAGAATATGTGCTTACTGTGAGTTTTGGTTCATCCCGCTGCTAGCTTTTCTTACTTAATGTCTATGACAGCTGCTTGAGGAGTGAGAAGGGGTTACAATACACAACAGCCTTCTAGTAGGTGTCATTAAAGACACTGAAATTTGGAAGGTAAAACAAACAGCCAAAACCTGACTCAGTGCCAAAGAGGTGAGTTGCTTTTAACAGAAACTCATTGAAAACATAGCAACACACTGGTGTCAGATTCTTGAACCTCTTATTGTTGCCACAAATTTAGGCTTATGAATGTATCTGGTGAGATTATCTTGTTCCATTTCAGCAGTTTTGCTTTGTTTCTGAATAACCTTGGAAGAAATCCAACCTTTCATCTCAGTTTACAGAGCAGTAGAAGGCCTTTTGGGGAAACTGCTTTGTAGTTTGGGCTTTTATCCAACTTAAATGGTTCTTAAGTAAAGAACCGTTTTTTCAGGTTATGGTTCCTGAAAAGGCTGCATAATGGCTCAGTGATTAAAGACACTGAGCTTATCATGATTGCATGATGGGGCGAGCTCCCCTTACTTGCCCCAGATCCTGCCCACTGAGCAGTTCAATAGCATGTGAATGCCAGTAGTTAAATAGGCATCTTGATGTATAGACATGTTGGCTACTTGACCATTGAGATGTCTTTAGACAATGTTGGCTTCCTTGGCTAAGAAACAGAGATGAGCATTGCCCCCTAGAATTAGATGTGACTGGAATGGGGAAACTTTTACCTTTATAGTTATTCTTTAGAACATCTTAGCATTGGATTTACCAGGTGCAAATCCAGTGGATCAAACCTGGAGATCGCTCCTCCCAAGTTTCATGGCACATAGATTTTTTTTTAATCAATAGAGACCAGAGTCTTCCATATGGAAACCCTTCCATAAGAAAGGGTTTCTCTGCTATTACTATGGGAATGTCCCCATCAATAACAAGTTGCAAATCAATGGTAAAGGGAAAGGTTCCCCTCACACATATGTGCTAGTCGTTCCCGACTCAAATCATTGTCTCAAATCAATAGTAGCATACTGCAAACAGTAAAAAACTCCATTTGTTCTGCATTAAGTCCTCCCCCCAACTTTCTGTACCTCTGCAGTGAAGGTAACAGATATACTGGCACATTTCTTCTGGTCTTTTTTTTTAATGAAAAGACTACCATGCTCTTTGCTTTCTGATTCATGATTCAGTCAGCCCATATTGGGACTTGTGATGGTGTGAACAAAGCAAAGGAAAACAAGGGCAGTTTACAGCGAGCTGGGGACAGGTTTCCTTCCTACTATAGGAAGTTAGCACCCACCCCTTTCCTAGAAGAATGAAATATTTTAGGAAATATTAAAAAGGCAGAATATTATATTTCCCTGGTTGAGAAATGGAGAAACATGTTTTAAAGAAAAAGCAGCTCCCACCTTCCTGCCCCCCCCCCCCCTTTGTGAATGGACCATCATCTGCAACACAATAGGACCCATCTAGCAAATGAAACTCACCACATGGCACCTGGGAAGATTACATCAGACAGCAAGACTCACTAAGACCCCCACCCCCTGGGAGTCTGACAACCAATCAGAATACCCCCAGGAAATTCAAAGCCAGAGAGGGCATAAAACCCGGGGACTTGCTGCATCTCGGACCTTTTCTGTTCAGGAACTCAAACTATGTGATCCTGTCCACCATTAAACCATCTTTCCAAGCAGTCTCCATGTTTCCAGTGTCTTTTTTCCCCACTTGGAACTGAACCCAGAAAGATAATTCTTCTAACACTACATTGTCCATGTGTCTCCTGGCAAAATGCAGTTGTTGGGATGACTTCATATTGCAGCATACCTGTCTCATTTCAATATTATCAGAACAAGAGAAAACAAAGGTGAGAACAAATGAAAGGAAGAAGGGATTTGAGACCAAGGGAGGACAGGAGACTAAGAACCCAGGAATGAGTTTGCATAGATATGCATAGAGATATTAAGAATGGGAATTTTGACCAGGGTTCTTTAAGAAATACCAGATAAATTGCTCAGTTATTCAAATTAAAATATCTTTTGCAATGATTTTGATTTTAAAATGAAACAACTGAGCTTATACAATCAGCAGAAGCTCAGATCTTTTAAAACTTTGCTGAGTTATGAAATGTGGACCATTTTCATAATATTTTAAGGACTGGCAGGCTCTGTCTAATAGTATTAACACAGGAGCTCTTTAGAAACCATGATTTCTGGTTTAGCATACTCTGCGAACCCAGCAAATGGTAGCTTATTTAGTAAATCATGTTTTAGTATGATGACTGAACAATATCACCAAATCTTTCTTTGTCCTCATATTTTTAATATGTTCAAGTCTGAGTTTTCAGACTAATCTTATCCATCTAACTTTGGACTTTAAGATTCATTATTTCCCAAATTACCTGACCTTTGGGAAGTTAATGGCTTGAAGTTAAAGTTGAAATCTAAGCCATCTAGTGAATACCAACAATAGCAGTTGTTTTGCACACATTTCTATATGTAAAATGTTCCTATGTTCCTAAAACAGATTATATCCAGGAATTAAAGTGGGAGGTACTTTTTTCCCCTGAGAATTTAGGTGCTTTGCTTTTAGAGTGTAAAAAAAAAAATAGGGGGGGGGGATAATTGACAAAACCCACTCCTTCCTGCATTTCTCAACATGACTCATGTTTCTAAGCATGACTCATTTGAAAGGCAGTTTCCTGGAGTAGTGAATCACAGAAAAATGCAGCCAACAGGCTCCTGTAAAATAGTCTGGCAGTATCTTGACAAGGTACAGGAGGCCCTGTCAGAGAAAAGTTACTCAGCAGATGCTTAAAAAGAGAAAAGCCCCAGCCAACAAAGCAGAAAATGATTACTTTTAGAAAGGAAGTTATTTAGTTATTGAAAACATTAGGTTTTAAAGCACACTGGTTTGGAAATTACATTTTAAGAAATCCTCTGAGGGAAAATTTAGGGATTGTAGTGATCATAGCAGCATAGCTACACTGAATGTATAACTCCCAAGATTTTTGTTTTGCAAGTAGGAAGAGAAATATCTGAAGACCAAAAAATAACTCATTTTTTAAAACGAGGTACTTTGTGCTAGTCCACCAGATAGGATAAACCATTCCCAGGACTCTGTGACCTCTCATTGCTTATGTGATGTTGCCTTTGAATGTGAGTTAATATAGTTAAGAATTTGTAGTTTTATTATCTTTAGTATTGTTTTAGCTACTGAGAGCCAGTTTAGTTTAATGGTTAAGGCACTAGGCTAGAAACCAGGAAACTGGGAATTCCAGTGCTGCTGGTGGGAGATTTTGGATTTCTCGCTCTTTCTCAGTCCATGACGTTAGGCTCAATTCCTGAGTCATTGGATCAACAATTGGTTGATTACTTAAAATATAAAGTAAATCTTACTTTCAAACATATTTGTCAGACCAGATAAAACAGAGACGTGGATTTGATCTCTAAAGTATCTCCTTAACCCAGAATTACTGAGAAAAATCATTTATCACTGTTTTGATACCTGCATCCTGCCATGCCCAATTCAGGAGCAGCCTACATTGTCAGAGATGAAAAAAGTGCTTATTTTTGGATTAGCCACAGAGATTGCAATCTAAATTAAAATACTGGTATAAGCAACTAAAATAAATGGCAGATCATTTTTAGTACACAAGGTGCTATAAAATAGACAAGTGGGGGTGAGATGCAGAGAATAGGCAAACATTGAGGCATTAATGAAAACATTTAAAATGTTGTGTGTTCGTGATGCTTGTAAAAAATATCTCCTCTAGGAGGACATGCCTATTAACAAAACACTTAAGTTTGTACCTGGGTACCTTTCGCCGTGCCCTTAAGACTCTGCTATTCCAACAGGCTGGACTGGCTTAAAAAGAATTTGGATGGGGGTGTTTTAAACTTGTGGGTTTTTAACGGAAGGGCCAATAGTATTTGTTTTAATTGCTTTTAAATTTTGTATCGTATTTTATTTTATCGTGGCTGTACACCGCCCCGAGTCCTTCGGGAGAAGGGCAGTATAAAAATTGAATAAATAATAATAATAAAATAATAAAATAAGTTAGTTCAAAGAAATCTATTTTGGGAAAGTGTTTCTCTTAGCCCCCGTCAGTGCTTTTTCTCACTGGTTTCCCATATTGGACGTGTGTGTGTGTGTGTTTGGACAGGTGACGTTTCAAAAAAGCAGTAGGCTAAAGCCACTCAACCACTGTTTCCTCAGAAAGCCAATGGGACTATTATAAGAAAACAGATAAGATGGTGCTAAATGCTGGTGCTTTGGAGTGGGCCAGCTTCTTTTTTTCATCAAGAATTAAATTTAATAAATTACAGTTAGGTGGGCAGGAAGCCTGGCTAGACACACTTGTGGCCCTGGTGGGGATCTTACAGCGGAGAAAATGAAATCAACCAGTTCTTTTATTGATCCATTCACTACTTTGGAGATGTGGTTCTTAAAATCTTTTATTTCATTTGGAGCCAGTGAGAAGAAAATGGAACTTTTTACAATTTGGTAAAGTGAAAGCAAATTTCACACATCCAAACAAACTCAAATAAGTGTATAAAAGTGTTCCTTTATTTAATTAAAAACATTTAAAATATTTTTATTTTAAAATATTGCAGTACGCCTACAATTTACATGCTTACATTACTGGAAATATTGCATATTCACAGCATAGTTAAAAATAAAAGTATTAAGTATATTAGTGCAAAGAAGAGTCACTGGGATATTAATAATACAGTATTCCAGGGCCTTCACAGATCCTGGATTAGGAAAAGACAGGTTTGGCAAACTGTCAATGTTCTTCTACAGTTCCTCCTGTTCCTATAAAACAGACGTTGTCTAAAATCTCAAACTAGTTAATATTAGTTAGGACCATCACTTGTGCCCAGATGCAAGATGCTTCTCTGATTAACACCAATATGGAAAAATTTATTTGCACACCTGCTAATCGCTTGTACAAATAATCTTGTCTTGGTCTAAACTCAAACTCAAATATATTGTATTGTCCGTATCAGGGGTGCCAGTTTGATTTTTCCCTTTGTAAAGAACATGTTTGTTCATATAATTTTGTATGGAAAGAAAGTCTACCAGCTGTAAACATTTGTTTACTAAATGTTACTGGAGTTCGGTTTCATGTTCTGTCCATGGAAATCCAGACATTCCTGTGTCATACGCACACATTTAATAAGTTGACTTAGTTGTGTTTGAACTAGAGGAATAAGAGGGGGATTTTCTTGGGTATCTGTTTGAAGAGAGGGAGACTTGCATCCTCTTGGTGGTGCGCACACTTCGACATAGAAGGGCATTTTTTAGATTATCCCTAAAGTCTTTTGAAATGAAGTAGTAGATAAACGGATCGATGCAGCTGTTTAGAGTAGAAAGGCAAAGGGCTGTAATATATGATGCATATACATTACTGAAGCCACTGCTTTTGATCTGGGCATAATGGACCACCAGCAGAATATTGCTAGGCAAGAAACAGATCAAGTACGTAGAAAGTACGATAATGATGAGCTTGATGGCTCTTCTCCTTTTCTTCCCAATTGTTGCATCTGTAATGGAAGCATTAAGAGTCTTTATCATGAGAATGTAAGCCGCAGTTGTGAGAATGGCTGGGAATAAGAAGACCCCAATAGCCAAGGAAAGGAAGTAATTGAACATGTCGGTGGCCAACACAGACTGCGGTAAGACATCATGACATGTAGTGATGTTAAGGTTAGAAATATAAACAGTTTGGTTAATAAGATATAGTGGCACTGTGCCAAGTAGCAGCAGGATCCATACTGCAGCTGAAACTTTCATAGCAATTTCTGACTTCTTTCTTGAGTGCAGTATGGGGTTTGCAATTACCCAATATCTCTGCACGCTGAGGCATGTCATAAAAAGAATGGAGCAGTACATGTTTCCATAAAAGAACCCAACAAGTATTTTGCATAGGACTTCGCCATAGATCCAGTTGTTGCCATTAATATGGTAAGCAATTTTCAGAGGGAACCAGATTACGAATAGGAGATCTGCCAGAGCCAAATTAGCCATATAGATCACCGCAGGATGCTTCTTCTTTGTTCTGAAGAAAAAAACCCACAGAGCCAAGGCATTGCTTGGCAAGCCAATGATGAAGACTATAATGTAGATCATAGGGAGGAAAATTGTAGTCAGTTTTCCTGTAAGGATTTTGGTTGCAAACTCATCTATGTTGTATTCTTCTTTGTTTGTTGAATTGGTTTTTTGACCAATAAAGCTTCTTCCTCCTTTTGAAAAGACAGTTTGGTTTCTCACTAAAAAAAGAAACAAAGCAAATATGTTAAGCTACTTGGCCATTAACAATCTCCCACATAGCCTATATAATGAAGTAACAAGTTATAAATACATAATTGGTACCATAATTTGTTTGCTTTGGATAAAAATCCTGTTGAATTGAGGAGACTACACAGGCTAACTTGACTCCAGTAGGAAGACTAATAAGAAAAACTCTGCAGGTAGTCCTCGACTTATGACTGTTAAACAACAGTCTGGAATTATGACAGTATTGGAAACATTGTACTTATGACTGGCTACCAAACACCCTACAGTCATGTAACTGCCATTTGAATTCTTTTCTGCCAGTTTCCCCAGGAAGTCAATGTGAAAGACGGCAGGGAAGGTTGCAAGCTGCTGCCGGCTACTGAAAAGATTCCCTTTCATCTTTGTGGACTGGCTGAAAGAGTTATCCACTGAGGGGAGCTGAACTTCTTCAGAGGGGTGCAAAATGGAGCTGAAATCCTGAAGCTCTGTTCCTGCACCCCATCAAAGGAGTTCTTTTCCATGCACAAAGGAGACTTGGACTCCTTTAGCAGGGTAAAAAATGGGAACTGATGAAGATTTCAGCTTTGTTCCTGAACCCGGCCAAAGAAGGTCAGTTCCCAGTGGTAGGCTGCAAATAGTTTAACAACCGGTTCTGTACCGTAATGACTGGCTGGGTGGGTGTGGCCAGGGGGCGTGACAGCACTCAGCCTCCTTCAGCATTCTGCCAGTCAAAAGGTTAATTACAAAATGTGGCCTTTGCTTTGTATCACCCAGATCCAGTGAGCAAGGGGTGTGAACATCACAGAAAATACACTTTTGTTTGGTTATGAAGAAATATCCCCAAAGTCAGATGAACACTAAATGTAGACTGACTTTTAGCTACACATCTTCCTAGCAAACAGTAAATTTTGAAGCTCCAGATAAAGAGGATTCATTTTAGGATGAGTAACCATAGTTTGCATGTTGGAGGTTCCTAAAGGAATGCTGGGAAACTCTGTATTTTAAAGAACATTTGAGGGAGGGATGCAGAATAGCCCTTCATGCCTGAGGCTGTGGAGATCTGGCACCAATCAAAACACTGTTTGTGAAGCAACTGATCAACACTGATAGGGTAAGCCACTAGTATATGAAAATAAGAGCAAACTCCACTCCCTTCTAGTACTGATGATGTTACCTAGTTTGGTAATGCTGGAAGAAATATCTATCTGGGTTCAGTTCCAAGTGGGGAGAAAGGAAACATGGAGACTGCTTGGAAGGATGGTTTTAATGGTGGAAAAGACCACATGGTTTGATCCTAGGCAAAATGAGCACATGGGTGAGAGAGAGGGACAGATTTATACCCTTTCTTGGATTATGACCTTGTTTCCTGTTCCTGTGGCAAGGGCAAGTATCCTGATTGGTTGTAGGCTCCCATGTGGCAAAATGGGTCATTATTTTGATGCAATGATGGGCTTTGTTTGTGCCATGTGGTGAGTTGGGTAGAAGGCTTATCCTATCATGTACTGAAGGTAGGTTCTTTTGTTTTGTAGATGAGCTGGCCCAACCCTTTATCTTGCAGATATGTTGGCACCAAAATATCTGCTGGGGCAATCAACAAAGGTGGGGGCTGCTTTCCAAGAGTGGGTTTCTCCTTTTCTCATCCAGGGAGGTATAATATTTTGCCTTTCTAATATTTCCTAGAATATTTCATTCTTCTAGGAGTAGGGTGGGTGCTAACTTTCTACAGTAATGAAACATCTGCAAGAAAACCATCAAGCTCAGAGAGCACCAAGACCCCACAGTTCAACCCTGAGCTACAAATATTCTCTTCTATTAATAAACATTTTTTGGTTAGAGGGACTCAGAGCCTGCCTTATATGAGATGGCTCCCAGTGGATTTCATTCTAAATTTTGATATGATTTATGTAAATAAGAAATGTAGAATTATAATGGCTGAGTATTTGATCCTTTATACATCAAAAGGGATGTACAAATCTAAGGGACAAACAAATAAAAAACAGAGCTGAAAAAAGAAAAGGCTCAGGAAAGAAGAAGAGTGAAAGTGTAAGAAAGAAAGAGGAAAAGAAGGAAAACCGAAAAAGAATGATTTCCAACAGGTATTAGTACAAAATATATCAAACTCTTACTCTAAGATTAACATTTGTCTATATTTTCATAATCCCTTATCTAATAATCAAATTAAATTAAAACTTTTAATTTCAGTTTCTCACAAAAAGTCCAATAATGGTTCATATCGCTTTAATCACTATTTGTTAAGGAAACCACAACTGATTTATTTAACTGCACCAAACACTAAATAAAACAGGAATGGAAAATCCTGAACTCTAATTGGCAACTTTAAGGTGCATGAAGAATTCCCCAGGCAGCATGAATTTCGCTCATCTTAAACTTGTCAAAACTGAAAAATGCTGATCTAGAGATAGGGATTTTTCCATTCCTCTTTTACTGGTTCCTACTTACTTATGAGCAATCATAATGCAAAATCGCCATTCCCAATTGACCCCACAATTATCATAATGCAAAATCCACATTTTCAACTCACCCCACTGTAATAATAATGCACTATTTTCCTGCAGCATTCTGGCAGCCAAAACGCCCCCCCACCGCGCTCCATTTTGGGCCTGCTAGCAAAAACAGGCTCATTTTGGGCCTACTAGGCATCCCAGCACCACCTGGAAGCAAAAATGGGGCACGGGGGAGGGCCGTGATGTTCCCCTGCACCCCATTTTGGGCCTGCTAGCCTCCCTGGAGGCAAAAACGGGCACATGACGCCCCCCTACGCCCCATTTTGGGTCTGAAAGGCCTCCCTGCACCAAACTGGATGCCAAAACAGGGGGCAGGGGGACTCCTGAGAGGGGCAGGGCAGGGCAGGGCAGGGCCGGGCCAGCCAGAGGCGGGATTTGCCGGTTCGCTGAACTGTGCAAATCCTTATCGTTTGGTTCTAGAGAACCGGTGCGAACTGGCAGCAGCCCACTTCCGTCAGTTCCCTTTCATGCACAAAAGGCAACTGAAAGCTTTCAGCAGGCAGCTTTTTCAGCCAGTTCTCAAAGATGAGAGGAAGCCAAGATCCCAGCAGAGAGGTAAGGTAAGGCCTGGCACAGGCTGTAGGTGTGTGTCTCTTCAGTCAAGGTCTGAAAATCCTACTGGGATTTCGGAAAGAAGGATTTTCAGTTCCTGAGTGGAGCCTTCCAGTTCTTACTCTCCTTCTAAGACCTCATGGTCCTTACCTGGGATTCCATCTGTTTAATGACCCCATGAGATTGCTTAACAATTACAACCCTGAATGCCAGGATTGTAGTCACTGAGTAAAGCAGTCATGCATCTTGCTTAACAAGCACTTTGCTCAGCAACCAATATTCCAGGCCAAATTGTAATTGTAAATTGAGTTACTGGTATAGCAAAATGTTCTTGTCGTGTTTTAAAGTGATTTTCTTAGGGCTGAAAGAGGAGAGACACAATCCTCTTCAGGTGCAGGGATGAAGCTAATCGATGTCATAAAAGTCACAACTTTGGACAGATTTTGAGGGGCAAAATAGGTGCTGCCTATTCCTCTAAAAAAGGAAAAATATCAGCCCAGAATAGGAAGGATTAGGAAGTTTAAGGAATGAAATAAAGGCCTTAAATGTATACTGTAACATGCCTATTTTTCCCTTTACTCCAGGAACACTTCAGCATTCTAGATGGAGCCAAAAAAGGAGGGACAAAAAGGAATGATCAGCTCTGTAACTTTTTTTGCTTTTTAATGTTAACATCTAATTCCAATTTTATAGATTAAATCGTATCTAGTCTGGCCCAAATAGCAAATTTGGAAAGGCAATTTCCTTTTTTAAGAAATAAAATTTGTTGCCATTGTAGAGGATTTAATGCAAGCAAGGGACTTTTCTATTGGCTTTAATAAAAATATCTGAGGGACAAGAAGATAGGGTAGATGTTGCATATCAATGAGAAAAGTTTTTGTCTACAATTGACCCCAACTCCTTGCTTTCTATAAAGGGAAAAAGATGCAATTCCTGCAATCTAAATTGCAGAGTCTCACCTCAGACAGATCACAGTTTGAATTTATAAACTATTATGGGCAGATCTACACATTGTTAGAACAACTGCATACACCAAATTCCCACTTTGCCCTGCTAAGTTGGCCAGCTAGCCAAATGCCCCATCCCACTTAGTTTAGTTTAGTTTAGTTTTATTGCATTTATATACCGCCCTTCTCCCCGAGGGGACTCAGGGTGGTTTACAGCCATATTAAAACAATCACATATAAAAATTAAAACTAATAAAATTAAACTATTTGGCCGTAAAATTTAAAACCCCTAAAAACCCCTATTAAAATTAACACAAATTTAAGTCAGACTTCTCTGTCAATTGGTTTATTTATTTAATGTATGGCATATCATACATGGATTAGCAATATATATAAACATTTCACTTAGATTAATAAAACACAATAAATCTGTCAGCTGGTATTGTAGCATCATCATGACATTGAGAATCGTGTACCGATTCACAACATGTAACTTGTGCAAGAGATTGAGAAACAGGCACAATATTCTTGCCTGCCAGTTCCCACGCACTCAATATCACCAGCTCATTTTACTCTAGCATATTTGGGACTAACTTATTTGTGCATTTTATATTATATTCATTGTGTGGGAGGCCATTATTATTAACTGGATCAGAAGTTCACCCATTAATTTATGCAAACTCAGTTCAATTTAGTATTCACTGGAAAAGGTCATAATTTTATTCGGTACCCCATTGAAAATATCTTGGATGGTAAACAGCAACAGCTTCCCTTATGTAGAAAGTATGTACCTTGTCGTAAGCAGAGAGGGAATCCTTATTAGGCAAAGACGCCAAAGACGTAAAGGGCATTTTAGATTCTTCTCATGTTGAGCAATTTAAGCTCACCACATACATTCCATGTTATTTGGCTCTGTAGAATAATACCTCAACATCCCAAGCTCTTCATCCTTTCTCAGCATTTAATATTAATGCAAGTTAATGAAGGTAAGTCAATGAAGGTAATACTAAGTATTATACTATAAACACTGCATTAATTATTATTGCGTATTAATTTGCTATGATCCTCTAGCAACTCCCCCAAATCATGGAGGTCAGTTTAACTGCAGATACATTCTCCTTTTTCTTCCACCTCCAAAAGAATGCACCACTGCCCATGCTCAACTCATCAAACTGCAAAATTATATCATAAGCCAAGATAGGAAGGACTTCTTGCTTTAGGATCATATACCACTTGTTTATGTTGATGCAGTCATTCATATTGTACATACAGTGAATTCATCTATCACTTTTCTTAGAATCTAACACCCTCTTTATAATCCAGATTAAAATTTCTAAGCAATTAAAATGAAGGTAAAGTGAACAGAGTAGTTATAGTTGCTTAAGCATACACACACACACATGCTCATTCAAGGAAGAATACTGTGATGCTCCTTTATGAAAGGCTAATTTTTATATTTCCAAATCTAATGCTCTCATTCTAAAACAGCTTTAATAGAATGAGCTCTTATGCTATTCTGAAGATTTATTCACATCAGCCACTTACTGGAAAACAGGTACTTCTGCCCTTAGCTAGAACAAAGTTCAACCTTAGCTTGTAAGGAAAAAAATTAGAGGGTTTTGAAATAATAAACTCTTTAGATCTTTTCACTAACAATCAAAGTACAAGAGGTATTAATTAGTTTGCTACAAGTCAGCTTTTCAAACTCTAAGCTGAGACTTCTCAAGCAGTCAAGGCAGAAAAAGTTTCCTGAACTTCTGGACTTCGTCTTTGTAACTAGAGATCTTAGCTTCAAGAAGTTTAAAAAAACAAACTTTTGCTTCTCTTCTAAAGAACCTGTTTCTGTTAGGAACTAGGCTGTGTCATCAGGTTAAGCTTCAATTTATCAGACATAAAAACAAAAAAGCTTCAGTGAATAGATAACATCACTGCAGCAACACAATGCACGCATTCACTGGAGAGTTAAATCCCAATGAAGTTACTTCTGTTTTGATGACACAAGAACCTTTTCTATCACCTACTAGCTTGGTGATAGAATTTATCTTAACCTAATTGACCTACTGTCAAGCTAAATTCCCAATGTGGTGCCCAGAGAACAGCCGCACACCTGAAGAATCTCCCTCTGTGCCCTTCAGGTTTCCTGTCCTATCTGGCATTTTCCTTTTTGAAAAATAGGAAACGGGGAACCAAGTTGCGGACAACCACCAGATCCAGCCTCTTATTTTCCCAAGAAAGGCTCCTAACCTTTCTCACAAAAGAAAAACAACGGGTGATCTTGGCTAAGCTGTCCTCCTGATGATCCCCAAAGGATCACCAAAAGTAGGAAGAAAGTTCGCCATGGGGCAGAAGGGAAAAGAGCAGGTAACTCTTCCGATAAAAATAGGTTTTTGTCCCTGGTCCTATGCCCACGGCAGCCATTTTGTTGAGAGGGCAAGCCCCCCCAACGCACCCCACATCCAGTAGCACCTTGGGGGGAGGGGGGACACGCACAGGATGTCCCCAGAACAGCCCGTCTCCCCACCGGTCCCGAAAGGCGGGAACCTCGGCTCCGATGGGAAAAAAAGGACGGGAGAGGGCGAAAACTTCCCGAGCGCACCTCTCGTTTCTCACCTGTAACAGAGGCAACGGCCAGAGTACCTCCCAAGACCAGGACCCCCAGCCAAGGCTGGCAGAGGCGCCCCATATCCGCGGCAAGGCTCCCACTGGATCGCGGCGGCAGCGGCGGCGACACAGGAAAACTTCCACCTCCTCCCTTGTCAGCGCCCGGGAGTTTCACCGGAGTTTCACCCGCAACCTGAAAAAAGAGGGCGGCGGAGGCGGAGGCGGAGCCTTGCTCCTTCGCGCTAGCCAGGTGCCCTTTGAGCCTGCGAGGCGGGGAAGGCAGGAATTTCGCCCGGCGGCGGGCTGGCAATCTTCTCCTTCGCCGGCAGCGCCGAAAGCTCCGCGCGGGAGAGCCCAAGGGGGAGCCGGGAACACCGAGAGTGGCAGGGCGCCAGTTGGCAGGATCTGTGCTTCTAACCTGCCTGTAACCTCTTCCTTTTCAGTAGGGGACGAGCCCTGAATTTAAAAAGGAAAAGGTCTGTGCATTAGGTTTTTTTTTTTTTTGGAATGCTTTTATTAAGACTAAACACCCAGACGACCCGAAACAACGATGAAGAGAATGCGTATCTATCATCACCGAGCAAGCAGGTCTGATCAACGCTAATTAATTGTGGCCACGTCGCTGCCTCCGCCTGGAGATTTCGCGGAAAGGGAGGAGCCGCGATGGCGCCCAAAGAGAAGGGTTTACTTGGAATGGTGTCTACTGCAAACTATAACAAACTTTCTTTTTCTTTTTCTTTCTGTCGGCTGTCTTCAAATGCATTTCAGCCTATTGCGCAATTTTTTACCCCGGATAACATTGGTCTGTTTGTCAATCCCAATAACTTTAAGATGTGTGGATTTTAAGTCCCAGAGTTTCCCAGCCAATACGTTGCCTGGGATATTGTCTATACTTCTTTAAATTGCAAAGTTAAAACACGGTGCTGTAGATAAATTTATTATTTATTATTTTATTTTATTAAATTTTTATACCGCCCTTCTCCTACTGGACTCAGGGCGGTACACAGCCAAGAATAATAAACATCCCAATACAAAATATAAAATTTTAAAAGAATTAAACAAATTTTGGCCCAAAATTTAAAACCTCCCAACTAAAATCCATTTACAATTAAAAATATCTAAAAATATATAAATGTTAATTGTTCTGTCCTGAACCTCCTCATTGTCTTCCTTCTGTCCCTAAAATTTTTCTCTTTAATATTAAAAAGCCCTCAAGAGCAAAATGAAGCAAGAATATTCTAATTTGCATAAAAGAAAACCCTAAATTTTAAACACTAAAGTAATGAGCCTGTCCACCTGCACTGATAAAAAGCAAGTTCATGAACAGAAAGCGTTTGTCTCAGGGATGTCCAACTTTGGTAATTTTAAGACCTGTGGACTTCAAATCCCAAACTTTTCCAACCGGCTGGTTGGGAATTCTGGGAGTTTTCACAGGTGTTAAAATTGCCAAGTTTGGGCACCACTCATTTATCTATAATCAAAATCTGATGATAATCTGGAGAAGGTCTGTCTGCAACACTGAAGAGTGATCTTTTTTTGCTGTCCTCCATGCTAGATAAATCCATAACAGTTCATAAAGTGATAAATTGCAAATTTGGAGATGTGTAAAAACTGCAAATACATTTGCATTTTTAAACTGTACTTATCTTTATAGGGCCATATGAACATTCCTGTAGATACCAACCAAAATGGAGCAATCATAGACAAGACCACAGAATAGGAATAAATATTCCCTCACCAGTTTTACAATGCCTTCATCACTAGACTTCTTTTTACTAATTAACAATATTTATATCTATGTTGTTTTACTGTTGATCATTGGCATCTCTTCTTAATCATGGTGACATCAACCTGACAAAATATCATCATAAGAACACAAATTTCAGCCCTTTATTCTTCTACAGCTCATTACATGCAATTAAGTAAGTGTCAGAATTTGCATCCCAGTGCTCAAGACACGTTTTCTCCCTTGCTCGCTCTTACCAATCCCTACCAGTCGTTTATGCTATTGATTGGCTTATTTTTGTTGTGATTTAATCAGAAGGCGGCAAATTTGATACAAAAATATCTGGCCTCTTGTATATCAAATATATGATGCAATCAAAAATCAATATAAGGCTAAAGCTACCTTTATGTTTTATAAAGTATTTTATTCCTCTCCGACTCCAGTTAGTTTATAACAATACTGTGTTTGGGCTCTTAATCGTCATTGCATCCCATATGGCTGGAAAAAACATTCTTTCCTGGGCACACTATACCTCAGAGTGCCCCAGAACCATCTTTTTGCATCCCCCAGAGCCATGTGTGATAGTTGAAAATCAGTGATAAAATTCCATTTTGAATTGAAAAAAAAAAGAACAATACCAATAGAAGTCTGTAAATAAGCATAACATTTTAAAGGACTTCTTAACCAGAAATGAAAATGGGAAAAGCTATGTATTGCAACCTTTCTTATCCCAAAATGTATTATCCTCAATTGGAAAAGCTGCCCCCCTAACCCAGGTAATATTGACCCATTCATCCTCTGATTGGAATGTAATCATGCAGATATCCTTCTCAGCTGGCCTACTTTTTTCCATTATCTTCACTTATCTCTTCACTTCCTTTGTTAAACAAAGGTGTTGGGAGAAAGAATCTTAGTTTAACCAAAGGCTTCCCTTTCTCTTTGGTAAAATAAAATATTTCTGAATACACCATCCTGATGCACCTTTGATAGAAAGCAACAGCACTAGAGTTAGTGGCACTTAAGTATGTTGGAAGGTGAAGAGATACACAGACACACAAGCAAGCGGATTCCTTTGGAGGGGACAGGTAATAGTCACTTTACAATAGCTAAAATTGCTGCTGGTCAAATTTCATTGTGGAGAATAAATCTGTATTTAGGACACTATGATCAAGAAACTTTGGCACTAGCATTCACCCTTGGAGCAGGACTTTAATGAATTTAAGGCATGTTTTGATACAGAGAGGATAAATGTTCTGTAGGTCCTCAGATCTTATGTCATAAAAACCTAACTAAACAACCAATATTTTGAACTTGATTTATGAACTAAGAGCTGGTGAAAGCCTTCAGAACAAATGTTTAATTCTAGTTAAAACTTTGCCACATTTTGTCCATGTAGAAGGCATTATAGCAGTAAAAACAAGAGGGTTACCAGAGCATGAGTCAAGTTACATATTTCTAAACAGGGACTACCAGATTAAACTAATAAGAGGATTTTAGAGAGGTCACTTGAAGTTATAACAACAATAATGGATCTATATGTATGTTTTAACTTTGGACTTTATTCTTTTGGAATCCTTCAGAACCGAATTAATTCCATTTTTCTGAACCCACACAGTACCACACAGTAGCTGTTACTATTATCTAGGTTAATTTTTTATTTGTTAGTTTTTATACAATTTATTTACTGTAGACTAGTACTAGTTTAACAATTCTATGCTTGTTCCCCTTCATTTTGCAAAAAAGTTAGAATGGCTAGGAGTCAGGACAGCTGTTCTCAAGTGCATATAATTCTTCAGGAGACGATAGAACAAACAATTGAAGGAATATAAATTGTTAACATTCAAAATGACCTCATTTCATAATAAGTTTATTTCAGTTGACATGATTGTTTTATTGATTGTCGAGTTCATTACTTGTTTCTTTTCAGGTTAACTGTATTGGATTTTTAAAAATGTATCTGCTCTCAAATCTGTTTTGGATAAAAGCTAACAAGTTTGAAAATAGCTATTTTGACCCCAAACCATCTGTTCCTTTTCTTCCATCAAATGTAGATTACTGTTTCTAATTGCTGATTCATTTAGTAAGAAGAAAAAGTCCAAAAAAATATGACAGTTAATGTATATCTTAAAAATTAGCATGTGGCAAAGATCCAGAGCAAAAAATAGAAATAAAAGCTATTAATAATATTTAAATTTATTTATTTTATTTATTTATTTTATTGTATTTTTATATCTCCCTTCTCCCGAAGGACTCAGGGTGGTGCACAGCCATACTAAAACAATAACAGGACAAAAATTAAAAACTATTTAAAAAGATTCAATGTCTGGCCGCAATTAAAACCCTAGCTAAAAACCATTTAAAAACCCCTTTAAATTTATTGACCCATCAGACCAGCCTGATAAAACAAAAGGGTCTTCAGAGCACGACAGAAGGTGCGGAGGTTGGGGATCTTTCGAATATCTGGGGGCAGTTTGTTCCATAGGGCAGGGGCCCCCACAGAGAAGGCTCTCCCCCTGGGGGTCGCCAGATGACACTGTTTGGCCGACAGCACCCTGAGGAGGCCCGCTCTGTGAGACCGTATCAGTTGGTGGGAGGCAATCAGTGGTAGAAGGTGGTCTTGCAAATTGGAAAGAAAACTGAATTTAAGAACTTATTCCTTCATTTTTGGATCCGGTTGATCTAATCCTTCTAGGAAACAAGGTTGCATCAATTTGGGAAGGAACAATAATTACTTTATCCTTGAATGGCTGGCGTAATCTTATTTCAACAATATCATGAATCACTAATGTATTCAGGTCTGTGGCTCTATCCTGAGACAGATTTTAAAGGTAGAACTCATGGCTACACTCTCTGTCCTAATTTATATATCCTATTCCAAGATATCAAAATTGAGAAAATATTCTTCTGTTCTTTGTAATAACCCTGATGCTCTTTCCAAATGTTCAAGTAGATGTACATTCCTTACATAAGGAATGGATTTTATATCCATGAATTTAATAGAGAAACTTATCATTCATTTGTTTATTGGTTGGATAACAGTCTACCCTTTCATCACATAAAAAGCATTTTTGTTAAGGAATGTTACAGAATGGAAACACACTGGCATTTAACTTTATGTTATTTTTTTTAAAAAAATACAGATGCTAGTTATTTTCTTCTGATTAAGTTCTTAAATAAGAAAACTTCTTTTTAAACACTTTGCTAAAATGGAAATATTATTGGGCTGAAAAAAATCAGTTTTCTTAAAAGAATATTTATTAGACTATTTTAAACTTTTTAAAATCTGTTGTCAGATTATGCTTTTTTAAAAAATGGCAAGACATGCTATCTTGAAGTCTAGATCTGAACTGTTCCTTCTATGTAGAACAAGAACAAAGGAATATTTTCTATGTGATGCATGATTTACAATCATTAGTTTTTCTTCTAACAATTTCAACAGATCACCATTTTCAAAGCAAGTCTGAGGAAGTTTGCTGCCTATATTAAGACAAGTTATGTATTTGCCTACGTAAGTGTTTTAAGTTCTGACTTTATTCTTATTTTCTTGGTTAGCTGGAAAATGGAAACAGTTCTTGCTATGATAAAAATGTAAATTTCATAGAAGATGTGGTATCTGTATCAAGGGAAAATTTGTCCAACCTTGACAACTTTTAAGATTTGGGGGCTTCAATTCCCAGAATTCCCCAGCTAGTGGGGCTGGTTGGGGAATTTTGGGAACTGAACACCACGACTCCTAAAGTTGCCAAGGTCAGATACCCTGGTGTATATAGAAATGTTATAATATGTGTATTTTCTGATGTTCAAAACTGCCCTGTTGGGTATTGGATTCATAAAACAAACAGCAACCTTAGATATTCTAATATGGGTTTGACTCCATCAGTGAACACATGTCCAACTGAGGTACAGAGTTCATTGTTATCATCCCCATCCATTTCTGCTTCCTAATTCACTACCCAGAGTCACCACTTAATTGAGTCTATGGGATGGGCTTCTTCTGATTGGCTTATCCTCTGTTGACCACCCTGGATTGCTTTGAGGACTTTCTCTTCCCTCAGACCTTGCAAGGGAAGTTGATTTTAAGAATAGATGATGGGGGTGCTATAGCTGAGAAAGAGCTGGGAGGGAGAGGTGGGGACAGCAGTTGTATGAGAAGCAGAAACTCCTCCTGCTTTAAACAGTGAATCTTCCCCTTTCTTGGAAGCAGTTCTTTCTGCTCCTGGTGGATCAAAATAGGTGAAATTTTACCACTGAGGTGGGGAACTATGGCCCTTTTATGACTTGTGGACTTCAAATCCCAGAATTCCTGAGGCAGCATGACTGGCTCAGGAATTCTGGGAGTTGAAGTTCACAAGTCATAAAAAGGCCATAGTTTTCCACTCCAATTTGCCAAATTAAATAACAAAAATAGGAAATGAAAATCCAGCTCACAATGGTTTTCTAGGTCAGGGCCACAAATGAGACTCCTTTGTGCAAAAAAGACACCTTTATGGTGCCCCTGGTAGAACAGAGAGGAAAAAAAAAAAAATTCAGCACAGCTCGTATTTGTTAGGTTGAACTTCCCAAAACCGCCACAATATGTGCACCAGAAGATGTTAGCAATGTTGATAATGTCACACTGTGCAATATGTATGAATTTTCTGAATTGATATACTCCTTTTAGAAGGAGGAAATCTGATGTAAGTGAGCAATACAGATTTGGAATGAAAAATTAATTTTTAAAATTTAATTTGGCACCCTGCCTCCCATCACACACAACTCGGACACCTGCTTGTGGTGGCTCTGACCTAGATATTCCGAAGAAAATGACATTATAAATTTGGCTTTTAAATTCTCAGAGGTTCACAGCATTGTTTAGTTAGAGTTTAGCTGACTATTCCCTCTTCAGCATGACTAATTCTGCTATCATTCTGTTTAAATGTTTAAACTATGAGTAGTCAACAAAGCTGTCTGGTCTGTTTAGAATTAAGCAATTTTCTTTGCTCAGTAAAAGATACAGCTGCCATAATACAGAAATTACACTGTTTTTTAAAAAATGTCTCATTTATTTTGTCCATCCAAACATTACAAAGCCAGTAATGATTATGACAAAGACAGGAACATCCTAACACATCACTGAATTATACAGCCTTTCGCCGTGCCCTTAAGACTACTATTCCAACAAGCTGGTCTGACAGAATGATGAATTTTAAATTGGCATTTTAGTCTTGGGGTTTTTTAATAATAAGGCCAAACCATTGAATATGTTTTAAATTGTTTTTAACTTTTGTGTTTATGTTGTTTTTATTATTGGCTGTATACCGCCCTGAGTCCCTCGGGAGAAGGGCGGTATAAAAGTTTAATTGATTAAATAAATAAATAAATAAATACAGTTAGGTTATTTTATTCCTTACTCCAGTGGTGGGTTGTTCCTGGTTTGCACCGGTTCACAAGAACCGGTAGTAAAAAATTGTAGTAGTTTAGAGAACTGGTAATAACATTGGCTGGCCATGCCCCCAAACTGGTCCCCGGCCCGGTCGCCGCTCGCTTACCCCACCCACCTCATCAGAGGCTTTTTTTTTTTAACTTTTAAAAGCACTTTTTCTACAACCTCTTCGGCCGAAAAAATGCTTTTAAAAGTAAAAAAAAAGCCTCTGATGATTATGCTCAACTGGGATCATCATAGGCTTTTAAAAGCATTTTTTCTACAACCTCTTCGGCTGAAGAGGTTGTAGAAAAAAAATGCTTTTAAAAGCCTCTGGCAATCCTAGCTGAGTTGCCTGATCATCAGAGGCTTTAAAAGCATTTTTTTCCGCAACCTCTTAAGGTTGTAGAAAAAATGCTTTTAAAAGTTAAAAAAAAAAGTTGGGCACGCCCACCCAGTCACATTACTACCACCACCCCCAAGCCATGCCCACAAAATAAGTCACAGAACTGGTAGTAAAAATTTTAGAACTCACCCCTGCCTTACTCCCAATCCTTCTGGACTATATTTGAGCTGAATGAGTTGTCATGGCAATTAATTATTATAGTAATTTTATTAAACATTGCAATTAAATGAAAAACTAATGCAAACTACAAAAAAGAAAAAATAGAAAGCGCAGAACAGAATAAAAAACAAGAATATAGTAAAGAAAAAGAAAAGAAATATATAAAAAAAGACTTCCTCATCTTCGTCAGTATAAACAATTTTAGTAATTTGTTTATCTTCTTTTAAAATACAACAAATTATCTCTTGTTTCCATATCTCATTTCTTATTTATAAACAGATTTTTAAAGCTTCCATCATTCAGTCCTGGTTAGCAAAAATCCATTAAGGATTATTAGAGACAGCAATATATCATTTTAATGTTGATCAACTAAATAAACTTTATATTGTTTCTTTCAGTGGTAAAATCCAAAATTTTTTACTATCGGTTCTGTGGGTGTGGTTTGGTGGGTGTGGTTTGGTGGGTGTGGTGTGGCTTGGTGGGCATGGCAGGGGAAAGATACTGCAAGATCTCTATTCTCACCACACTCCAGGGGAAGGATATTGTAAAATCTCCATTCCCACCCCACTGTGGGGCCAGCCAGAGGTGATATTTGCCAGTTCTCCAAACTACTCAAAATTTCCGCTACCGGTTCTCCAAAGTGCTCGAAGTTCGGTTACCAGTTCTCCAGAACCTGTCAGAACCTGCTGGATTTTACCCCTGGTTTCCTTCTACTTTTCCGAATCTTGATCTTTAAATCCTTCAAATAATGTTGTAGAACTTGATTTCTTTTCATTTTTTTCTTTGCCCTTTCTCACAAAATTCTTTAGCAAGTCACTTTTGTAAATCCAGTATAGGAAAGTTATCCAGGTCACCCTTTTGGTTTGTTATTTGTGTTTACCTTTTAATTATTATGACATCATATTGAATGTATCATCTTTTTCCATATTTGTAGCCTGTCATTTTAAAATCTACTTTCAGATCAGTCTCAGTCTTGTCCGGCAAAACCGGTTCCTCTCCCATTATATCTTTTAAACACAGCCTATGCTTAATGGCAGCCACTGTTAAAATTAACTTGTAAGTCTATTGTTCACAAATACCCTTTAATAAGTCTAATGTTAAAGTAGTTTGCTTCTCTAAAGTATTCTATATTAATAAGTCCAATTTAAGTGTTCTTCTCCTTTAATAGTAATCTCTACTTCTTTCTGGTTCCTTCTAGTATCCAACATTCATCCTATCATTTTTTATTAAAGAATTCAAAACAAGAGCATTTTCCTATGGGGAGAATTCTTATAATTAATTTCAAATCTTATTTCAAATCCAAATGGATCCTTAATCTGCAGCTTTCTAAAATCAAAGCTTTAATTACCTTTTTACTCTTTATTCCAGAAAAAAAAGGAAGTCCTTGAACTTGTATTTAAAATTTCTTCTTGTAACGAAATCCACATGGTGCTATAAAGCTTGTCAATCCAAAGGTCCCTAATAACTGAAAAGCATTAAAAAATCATTTCTAAAAGTGATCAGAGAAGGCAGTATGCAAACCCGATATCCTTTGGAAAGGCTCTGACCATGGTTTGAGGGGGGGGGGGCATGGCGGCATTCTCTTGTCTCTCAGAGCTCTAAACTCACTGGAAATAGCTGTCCTGCAGTCTCCTCATGAGGAGCAACTGTCTGGACCACTTGTGGGCAATCTCAAGTTATCTCCTCAAGTGGAGAGGAATTACAAATATCTGGTCTACTCTCTAGGACTTCATTCCACTGCGGTTGTCTGCTATGGTTGCTAAAAGTGATGCTGTCTTCATTCACAATTTCTTCCCTTGAAGCCCCCCAATAACATGTTTTCTCACTTCCTGTAAAGGGTAAAATATTCAAGTTGAGTGTGATTCTCAATGGACCATTGAAATATGGTGTTGCAGTTGTTTTTAATATAGAAGTGATTTTAATTCCCAAAGCAATTATATGAGATAGAAAAGTTCAAAATCCTAGTTTTACTTTCTTAAGCTTGGATACTTATATACTACTAAAACTCATGCCTGTTCAATACTTTGTACACTTCAGTTGGGTGAAATGCTACATCATAGGGCAAAACTTTCTCAACAAATGTACCTTAAATGAGCTGATCATCAGAATGCAGGGATTATTCCCGAGGGGATAAAATTTGATAATTCTTTTGCCACTTCAGTGTTGCTGCGCTGCTGCTATTCAGCACTGCCTCAGTCATCCTCAATCATGAAGTATTTATTTTCAACTTTCCACAACAGTTCACAAGTTGATAGGGAATCCAGAAAAACTTGATATAATTGCTGATGCACCTACACTTCTTGCCACCTTCTTCCCAGGAAAACTGCTGCTAGTGGGAAATCGGTAGGGAGAAATTCAGTGGAGAAATGGTCCAGCCACTTATGCACTCTCTTGTCCCTCCCACACCCAGCAGCAGTCATTTATCTATCTGCTGGCAAGAGAAAGGAAAGAAGGGAAAGAGGAACCCAGAAGAAGGAACAGGAAAGGAGGGAAGAAAGGAGGGAGAGAGGGAGGGAGGAAGGAAGGACGTTGCTAGGGTTCCGACCGATCCCCTAATTAAATCATGAGCCTTGAACCAAGCTTCCAAAGAAATCCAGTTATTTATTAGGAGCTTCATGTCAGCAAGTTCCAAGTGAAGCCAATTCTGACCTCATTTACTGTATTTTTCGGAGTATAAGATGCACCTTTTCCCCCCTAAAAGGGGATGAAAATTTAGATGCATCTTATACATCGAATGTAGCCCCGCCCACCCACTGGCCCCCACCTTTTGGCCTCTGCCTCCCAGCAGTTAAC
The DNA here is from genome assembly GCA_030761175.1 of Masticophis lateralis. Lineage (NCBI taxonomy): Eukaryota > Metazoa > Chordata > Lepidosauria > Squamata > Colubridae > Masticophis > Masticophis lateralis. The sequence goes on along the minus strand of JAUDYJ010000002.1, from coordinate 250,401,394 downwards.
TCCTTGCAGCAAACAGCAAGAAGAAATAGCTCGTTTCAGCTTCAGCACAGCCTAATTAGCACAAGTTGATTGGATTGTCCTCCTGACTCTCAGCTGTTTTGCTCTCAGCTGTTTTGTAGGGGTCTCTGCTGCTTGCTGCAAGGAGGTAAATTGCTGGAGCAGATTTTTTTTTCCCTTGTGCTAATCAAGCTATGCTGAAAGTGAAAATGAAAGTAAAGCAGGCTGATTGCTGTTTGCTGCAACAAGGCAAAATTGCTGGGAGGCAGAGGCAGATTTTTTTTTCTTGTTTTCCTCACCAAAAAAAGGACTTTAGTCTTATAGTCCAGTGCATCTTATACTCCGAAAAATATGGTAATTTATGTCCTGGTTCTGACCCTATTTCCCCCCTCCCTCCAAGGTGTGTCATTAGTCACATTCTCCAATGAAGCAATTTCAGATTTGTAGAGATCATTCCCCGCCAGCCAATGTGGGTTACCATGGAGACGGCCTTGGCTTATCAGTTGGAATGTGCTATCTTGACTGAGATACTAGGTCCTTATGCAGCTGAGAAGTTCGTTTTCCCATCCCCCTTGGGAACTCGAGAGCAGGCCAGGGATGCTCTCCTACTGATTTCTTGCCTGCCCAAGGTCATTCTGTTTCTTTGTTTACGAAAAGAAATATCTCTGAAATGATGAGCCAATGGTTATAGGTTCTCTATATACAGTATAAATATATGTAGTATACACACACACATATATCTGTTTACATTAAAACAGTGGTTCCCAAACATCATCAACATCATCATTAAAACATTTTAAGAACCATCATATAATTCTAGGACTCCGAAATTAAGTAAGAAAAATAAAGGATTTTTAGAAATGGCTAAAATTCTATCCATTTCATTGAAATTATGTCCATAAATCACAAACTGTTTGTGTTTCCAAGATTACAAGCATTTTTTAAAAACAAAATACCCATCCTTGGCACCACCTACTGCTTATTTACAAACTTCCAATAGACCTTGAAGGATTGCATTAAAGAATTTTCACTAAATTAAACTATCCAAGGAGTGAATTACTGCTTTAGGCTTATATAAAAAAAGAACAGAAGTTTCCTTTTAATCTGCAAATTGTCCTCAAAAGAAATTACTGTAAAGGAGATTGAATTGATGAGAGTACCTTAGTTGGGACTGCTTCCCTAGAGGTCCATGTAGTTGCAAATTTGCAAGCTGTATTAGCAGAATGATTTACCGATATTTAGAGCAGAGGGCACTATAATTACTATCTCTATTACTGGTAAAAATCAGGGTTCCGTTAATTATTTTATAGGCATAGTCAATAACAATTTTTATTTGTTTCCACAACAAGTTTCAAATATTTCTTAGATGTTTCAGTTTCTTTGTTTGGTCTCTACAAGTGTCATGTATTCTCCAACAGGATTGCAACTTTCAAGCCTTTTAGCTAATTAGTCTTTTAGCCTTCTAGAGATTCTTAGTCTTTTCTTTTCACAATATAACATAAGCTTGGAAGCGGTGTACAGAGTCAGCATATTGTCCCCAACATTCTGGGTTCTCATTTACCCACCTTGGAAGGATGGAAGGCTGAGTGAACCTTGAGCCTGGTGGGATTTGAACTGCCAAATAGCAGGCAGACAGCAGAAGTAGCCTGCATATTGCACTCTAACAACTGCGCGGCTATGCTCAATAGATTACTGGCTTTGATCAGAACATGCATTTATCAAATGCCACCTTTGATTAAAAGGAGACAAATGTGACCCAGCAAATTCTCATTTAATTTGACTTATAAACAAAATCGGTAAACTCTGTTCCAAGTACCTTTACTGGAAATTAGACTGGCTTATCAAGGATAAAGCATTTGCAGAAGAGAAAGATGGGTTTAAGCCAAGAAGGTCAACAGTCATTACATTGTGCCATCTCATCTAACAGAAATGCATTCTAATCAATTATGAGGATCTCTTTATATGATGACAACAGTTTGTTTATTTCTAGGGTGGTGACCTGGCTGAATGAAACAGCTGTTTAATGTTAATAGGAACCAGACCTACAGTAATGATGTCATATTGATAAGATGCCATTCAGAAATGCATCTGGGAAATTCCCTTTCTGATAAATTTAAATTCATTTGCTGTGGAGTTCCTGACAGCAAATTTGAAGGAGAATGATGTTATCCAAAATGCAGAAATTGAAGATATTTATTTTCTGTGCAATGGGAAAATAATAATTTTTTAAATTATAATTCTATGGTTGTTGAGTTTATGGGTAAAGCTACTGCACAAATTGACACTCTCCTGCCAAATTAAGTTTAGGAGGTATTAGGCTTTAAATAATTCAGGACCAGATGACTTTTAGGAATTATTTATTTGTGACCATCTTTTCCTACTGTTTTCTAGAAGTTTTTACAGGACAATTAAACATGCATTTATTTAAATGCTGGCTTTGCCTACCCACTAATTCCTCTAAATATAAACATATAAAATATTACACACATGCACACATAATTGTTGTAATTTTTTAAGGATTGCCATTAATTAGAAATGGTACATCCATATTTTAGTTCTTTAGATGGAGGAAGAAAGGGAGGGAGGGAGGCAGGAAGGAAGGAAGGGATATTTGTTATATATTATTTTTAATTTTATTTGTCTTTGGAAGCAACTCAGAGCCAGGCATGATTGAAACAGCAATAAATAAATACTTCAGTGACCTTGAAGGGTTTGAACTTCTTTCTTTGTTAAGTGATGAAAAGCAGACCACTGCTCAAATGCTTGTAGCCTCACATTGAGTCTGAAATTCATCATGTATAGTGCTGAAGTCTTGCCTCCTATAAAGCAATCTATATTTTTTTTTATTTTTTATTTTTTTATTTTTTTATTTGATTTATATGCTGCCCTTCTCCGGAGACTCAGGGGGGCTTACAATGCGTTAAGCAATAGCCTTCATACTTTTGTATATTTATACAAAGTCAGCTTATTGCCCCCACAAACTGTATATTTTGTGTAGACATGGATTACAACTATCACCATTTTCTGTAAACTTGTATCTGGTGTTGGAAGTGTAGTTCAAAGCATTTGAAAGACACCAAACTGCGGAAGGATGAAACAATGCTTCATTTGCTGTCTCAGCAAGAGTCAGATTTATATTGGCTTTGAAAGATGAGCATCTTAAGAAATACATCAACATTTGATCTTGATGTAGTTTTAAAATAAAACCCTAAGCATGCTGAACAGATGTTTTATAGCAAACTATTAGAAACATGGACAAATATTCAACGATGGCAAGTATGTGGGGAGTTTACCTATGAATCTTACAGACAGATAAGGAGCACATTTTAAAAAACGACTTAAAGGATTATTGCATTGCAGCCCAGTTTTAAGCATATTTGTTTAAAAGTAAATGTATTTAGGACTGCTGCCTTGGAAGAAAAAAGCTAGGTCACAGGTGTCAAACTCATGGCATCATGTTGCCAACATTTCCCCCTTCCTGGAGCTGGGGTGGGCTTGGCCTGTGAGTGACACATCCGGCCCATGGGCCACCAGTTTGACACCCCTGAGCTAGATAGTTCCACCCCACTCTTTCTTCCAGAACAAATTAACTTCTGGGAAGAGAAGCTGGACAATCACTTCCAGATGTTCCTGGCTCTCTGACTTTCATCATTTCTAGCCAGCCTTGCCAGTAGTCTGGACTGATGGAATCTGAGGAAATCTTTGCAGGCAGGGTTATGTTTGATCAGGGAGAAACACCAGAAAATAGAGACCTTCCTTCATAAATAAGAGGTGTGTATAAATATCCAGTTTACAAAAATAAAACAAATATCAGAGATGTCCTACACAGAAAAGAACATTTAGTTATTTCTGCTTCCCTCATTGTACAGATGGATGGATAGACCTATCTAGTTCAGTATCTTCTCCTTTTTCTGAAGCATGTTTTTACTACACTAATATAACTTGGTTCTAGCATTTCCCATACTATAAGGATTTGAGCAAAATAGGTGACCAGATAGGTAGAACTTCCATACGTAGAAACATTTTGAATGAGAATTGACTTTTTGCTAGTGGCCTTCCCAGTCACCAAATCTTGAAAAAAATATATGCATTTTTAAATTTCTACTCCTCTGCCTTGAAAAGAAATCCCAATGTAAATTAGAGAACTGACATCATCTAACTGTGCACGTTGCTTGAAACTTCGCATTCAGTTGCTATTACAGAAGTACTGTAGAAATACAGTATTAAGTCTTTCTGTAATATGCATTTGTGCCATTGCCATCTAGTGGTAGACAGGCAATCTAGCATCATCTCATCCTGTTCTGGTTTGGTTTGTATTGGAAAAGTTGGCACTGACTTTAGCAGGCTGTCTCAGTGGTTTGGCCAGACTGAAGATCTTTTTCACACGAGTGACTTATTATGTCTGTAGAACATTCCCCAGCCATTACTGAAGTTATATAAAAGTCTGTCTGTATTACTGTTACTTTGGCACAGAAATAATTTGTTGGCAGAACTCTAGAAGGCACTAGAAAGCACTGTAAGGAAGTGAACCGTGTTTGTTTCCTTTGCATGTGCAGATTAAAAAACAAAAAAATGATAGTTTGTTACAACAGCTAGGATTTCCTACGTAAATCAAGATGTTTCACAGCCATGGCACAGTGAAATCTCATTCACCAGTTTCTAGGCTTTCTCAAACCTTAAAGCAGCACTTCGTTGTCTGTTTGGAGATTTGGGAGAGACTGAGATTGATCTATTTCTGGCTTATTTGCCTTCGTCAGCCAGCCACTCCCCCTTTTCATGACTCCGCCCTGTAACAGTCAAATATTTATTTTATTTTATTTTTGTAGGCTTTTATGTGCATCATTCTTTATGCCAGGCTTTATGCCAGGTGAATGAGATTTCACTGTGCTATGGCTGTGAAACATCTTGATTTACGTAGGAAAAGCCTGGCATAAAGAATGATGCATATATGTATGTATGTATGTATGTATATGTTTTCTGAGGTTTTCGCGGGTGTTTGTATGTAGGTCTTTGGTTATTCGGGTCTTCTCTCCGGCTCCTGGAAGCACGAAGCCGAGAACACCAGCCTGAAGATGACGAATGAGACTTCGTCGAAACATTGCCAAGACACTTCCAATCTTACGCGGGAGAAGACCCAAATAACCAAAGACCTACATATATATATATATGGTCTTTGGTTATTCGGGTCTTCTCCCGCGTAAAATTGGAAGTGTCTTGGCGACATTTCGATGAAGTCTCATTTGTCATCTTCAGGCTAGCATACTCGGCTTTGTGCTTCCAGGAAGCACGAAGCCGAGAACACCCGCGAAAACACCCACGAAAACCTCAGAAAACAGATATATATATATTTTCTATTACTCAAGCTGTTAACCATTTTATGGAGCTCTGAGATAGTCATGTTAGTATTTAAGAGGGGATATAGCTCACGTTCCTAATTTTGACATGGTTTATCTCTTCTGATCTGAGAGCCAAATTGGAAGATTGCTCCTGAAATGAATTGTTTGTGTGTGGACTTCATCTCGTTCACACTCTAAGACCAGCAAAGCAATTATGAACTTGCTTAGATCATACAAGCACTACCTGAAATTTAGTTTAGCGAATACTCTTAATAAAGTTCTATTGTCTTGCATGCATTTGCACCTGCATTGTTGGGAATATTTGGTCTCAAGTGAAAGTGTGAGAAGGTCACACTTGCATCATCTCTGACCAAAAATCACAGTGGAAGGGCAACCAGTTGCATAGCAATTCTGCTACACCACCATGCATCATAATGGCTGCAGATGATCTTTGAAACATAAACGTAACCAATCCCCTCCCAAATTGTATAATTACATAATAATAATAGTCTCTAGATTTATTGAGCTCCAGTATCTATCAACTTCGGATAGAATTACCAATAGAATTACCATTACTTATAATAGTGATTATACCTAGTCAGTATAGAATATTAGAAAGCTATAAAAAGGATCCCATGAGATACACATCTTTTTAAGTCTTTTCTTCTCAAGGTCAGGCTTATAAATTTCTCCTTGCAAACTTTATTTCAAATCAACTGATTGTTATTGAATAGCTTTTAACTTCTCTCTTCCAGCTATTCTCCTTATTTGTACAAGAGAATGCTCTCAAGGTGCTTGGTACTTAATTTTCCATATCAGGAAAAATTCTAGTAAAAATAAGAAAAATAACTGTAAAGGTTAAAATATAATCTAGCATAGATATACACTTGAAAATCTGCGTGATATGTGTTTTTCTTTGTTCTGTAGATTTATCTAGTCAACAGTTGATTTCCTTTTCATATTTTGAGAAAATAATTATCTTCATGTATTTGCCACCAAAGAGAGGAAAAGCTTAAGGGTAAGGATTAGAATCCAGCTGTTCCAGCTATAGACCTCAGTGAATAATCAGTGCATGTTTCAGTATTTGCTGAAACTGCTTTAAAATTAAGTGGCCAGAACAATAACGTTGTAACATAAATATTTAGAATGGCTTTGTTTGAAATATTGCACAGAGCTGAGCACCACTAAAGAAGCCTGCTCAAGATCTGGAGCAAAACAGTTTGATAAATCACATGAAACCTCTTCCTGAGGTTCCTGAGAAATATAAACCTCTTAACTCTTGACATCATTGTTACTTTCGGCTTTTTCTTCTGTACCATCCCTAAGGTAGAACAGTGAAAACACACAGTAGTTTCTCCAGTACTTTTTAGCGGAAGACTCATCAGTTAATTTTCCAATACTACTAAAATATTATCAAATCACATATCTTTACAAATAAGAATACAAATTATCAAATGTTGTGTAGAATATCAAGTCTGGATGTATCAAGCCCTAGAGAGGCTCTGGAGCCTGGGGACAACAAAAAATTGGCCTTCCAGTCCCACTGGAAGTTGGCAAACGGGCCATTTCCGGCCTCCAGAGAGCCTCTGGGGGTGGTGGGGAAGGCTATTTTTGCCCTCCCCAGACTCCTAAAAAGGCTCTGGAGCTTGGTGAGAGAGAAAAATGGGCCTACTGAGCCATCACGTGCCAGGAGTGGAGGGACCGGGGTGGGGGGGGGTCACGTGCAAATGCGCGGGGGCAGGGCACATAGAATTATGGGCGTAGGCATGCACACTCGCGACACACCCCCCCCCCCGCTTCTGGCACGCAATGGCAAAAAGGTTAGCCATCACTGACATAGACAATAGATCTTCCTTGATTTACGACCACAATTGAGCCCAACATTTCTGTTGCTAGGTAAGGCAGTTGTTAACTGAGTTTTGTCCCATTTTATGACTTTTTTTGCTATAGTTTTTTAATGAATCATTGAATTGTTAAGTGAATCATTGTTAAACAAATCTGGCTTCCACCAATGACTTTGCTTGTTGGAAGCTGTCTGGGAAGGTTACAAATGATGGTTACATGATCCTGGGACAGAGCAACTGTCATAAATAGGTGCCAATCACAAGTGCCCAAATTTTGATCATGTGACCATGAGAATACCGCAATGGTCATAAGTGTGAAATCACACGGTAATGTCACTTTTTTCAGTGCCATTGTAATTTCAAATGTTCACTAAACCACTGGTTGTAAGTTGAGGACTACCAGTAAAAAATCAAGAATAAAGATCGCATAAACATTGAACTAATATGTACTCTATGCAGCTTAGGTCCACAGTTTCAAGAGAGTTTACTAGAGTTGACTCTACTATCATTTTAATAAAATATTATAAGGAGACAACAAATCTTGCAGTGCTTTCAACATTATAACATTTATTGTCACAGAAGCATTTGTAAATGCAGACCTTAAATCAGATATTTAAAGTGATATTGTGCATTACATTCACATGCACAATGTTAACACAAACATCCTTGCATTGGTGAGCTGATTAATGTGAATAAAAGCTGTTGTTCAGAGCAAGGGAGATGAGTTGGAACTTTCTAATAAATTATAGGTTTCTTGAAATACAAAACCTAGCCATTATCATACCAGAGTTCTCTTTCACCAATTTATAATCTAAGAAAGTAGTTGTGATATTATTCTGATAGAAGAGCTTGAGTTTCCACCACAATGTCTGTCCACTCATGATGTTTGTCCACTCACCAATACCTTCTTTAATCCACCACCACTATGGAATTTTAGGTAGATAAGCTCTGTCTTCCAAGTACCACTCATCCTTTTTTCACTTAAAAGACCTCTTTGCCTACATGAATCGCAGGGACTTTTTCAGGCTGGAGAATTAAGATTAATTTTTGACTTCTTAGAATTCCCAAAGCCTATGGTACTAAGTAAAGATAGTACAGGTAGTCCTTGATTTACGACCAGAGGTGGTATTCAGCTGGTTTGCACCGGTTCATGCTAACTGTTGGTGGAAATTTGACCAAGGTTGCTGAACCGGTAGTGATGGCCAGCCAGCCACACCCCCGAACCGGTCCCCTGTTCGCTGCTCGCTTGCCCCACCTGCTGTGTTCATCACCCCATGTTCTTTGCACCTGTGCAGCCTATTGCCTTGCAAGTCCAATGGGATGTGCATATTCGAAGAACATCATGGCGACGGCAGCAGCTTTTTCTGCGACCTCCGGTACTTTTTGGCAGCCTGTGGCCAGCCACCATAGCCACAAAGCGACTCTCAATTGTATATCATCAGAACTCCGTGCATAGGAAAAAGCTCTTGTAGGACATTGAACATTTAGATTCACGCTTGTGATGTTATCAATCCATGCATTATGTAGATACAGTAAACATTAAATGGGAAATGAACAATAAACAATACAATAAAACACTAAATGGGAAATGAAGGGTCTAAGCCTTTGGGAGAGGGTACTATGTTGCTGCTTGTTTGACTAACTTTTCCAACCAGAAGCAGCTTTCTGGGGCACAAAACACCCCACATCTGCCTCTGGCATTCTGAGGAGGCATAGTAGTAGATTAAGGGGTCGAAGCAACAATTGAGGACACTCAGGCAAAGGCTGATCAGATGGGCAAAAAAGATTTTCTGAAGCTCTTCAGGTGGAAAAAAGAGTTGCATTAATAGCAGGATATTGGCTGGACCAAAACAAAGAAAGAAGGTGCACAAGACAATGCTGGACAAGAAGATCGCACGTCTTTTCCTCCCTGGCTGCACCATAAACCTGGACATAAAAAGTCTCCTTATAATGCATATATAACAAGTGGTAGTGATTAGTAACGGGATGAAAAAGAAGAAAGTAGATAAGGTAAATAAGTAATAGCTGAAGAATTCCACAGAAATAGACACGTTTTGTGCCTCGAAGCAAGTGGTAATGTTCATCTGAGGTATCCACAGGGTGAGATCAAAGACCAGCAGTGGGCTCGCCCCCACTATGGCGAGCAGCCAGATGGCAAAACAGATCACAGAGGCCCGTCTTGCTGTGCGCCAGGACAGAGACTTCATGGGGCAAACCAAAGCCAAGAAACGATCAATGCTGATCCCTGTCATCAGCAGAACGGAGCAGTAATTGTTGCAGATGAAAGTAGAAGTGGCCAATTGGCACATAGTGGGCCCAAAGACCCAGTTGTGTCCACTAAAGAGATATGTGATTTTAAAAGGCAGCATGCTCAGCATAAGCAGATCTGCAAAAGCCAGATTGAGCATATACACCACAGCTGGCTTCCAAAGCTTTGTCTTTGTCACAAAAATATGAATCGCCAAAGCATTTAAGGGAACACCGAGAACAAACACAAGAATCTCGACCACAGGGAGAAACTGGGTCAGCCATTGATTAGTGAAATATGTTTCAACATCACCAAAAAAGAGAATAGGACTTCCTTCTTTAGGATGGATGTCTGGCAGATTCCCATTTGTAGAATTGATTAAAGCTGGCAAAAGTTTCCTAGGCTTAGAAGAAAGAATAATTTGATCTGATGAATCTGGGGAGAAAAGTGGGGGGGAAAGCAATATATAAATGAAATATATAAACACTGCATGAATTGCCTGGCATCATTTCATAACACTTTTCATCAAAATATACTACAGGAAGTACTTGCTTAACAACCGCCCTGTTTAGTGATCTTTTGAAGTTATGCCAGCACTGAAAAAGGAACTTTGTGACCGGTCTTCACATTTACAACCACCACAGCATCCCCGTGGTTGCATTGCAACTAGCAGAACTTTACAACTGTTGCAGCATCCTACAGTCATGTAATTGCCATTAGTGCACTACACAGCAGACAAGGAGGGTGAACGGAGAAGCCGGAAATAAAATCACAACTCACAGTCATGTGATGTCCGATTTAGTGACCAGGGGTGATTCGCTTAACAACTGTGGCAGAAATGAGCTTGTACATTCATCAAGGTCACATGTTGTCTTGCTTAACAATTGTATCACTTAGCAGTGGAGTTGCTAGTCCGAATTATGGTTGTTAATGAGGACCACCGGTATGCAATAAGTTAAAGGGTAGAATATAATCAAGAAATCGGGCCGCACTGCTTCTGACTATCACATTTTAAGAAGCACAAACTCTGATGAATTGCAACATTCTTCGTCAAATGCATAGTGTGGTTTGACTGCGAAAGGACCTTGTCTACCAAAACTCAAGTGGGAGTGAGTGATGGGAGTCAGTGCTGCCTTCCTGCAGTTCTGTAGAAGAAGTTACTTACTGGAAGAAGTACTTACTGGAAGAAGAAGTTTCTTACTGGAAGAAGTTGGGCATCAGAAAAGTCTGTGCCTTTTAATAAAATATCTGAATCTGAAAATGTGCCACCAGGTGCTGGGTTTTGGTTACCATAGACTAACATGGATCTCCTCCTACAATGTCTAGATCAGAATGTACTGATTTAGATTCTTAAATGTATCCATTCTGAGACAATTAAGGTTGCTATATTTTTTTCTTTTTACTTTTGTTTTGCCTACAATAATTGGGACACTTCAGGTTCTAAATCTTCAGATTCTAGAGGAGATATAGAATTGAGCCTGGGGGGGCGAGCATTATAACTAGCTACACTGTTCAACAACAGTAACAATGACAATCACAACAGCAACCACAATAAGTTGACAACCTTTTTTTTTAACCCAAAAGACTCAATGCAAATAGGGTGCCTCTTTACAAGAAAATTCTTAGAAGCACAGGCATTTCCTCTCCTTTGAAATCCAATATTAAAGATAAAGCGAACATCCACAAAACTGAAACATTGTAGTGAATAATATTTTGCAGTTTTCCCCCTTTACCTTGTGTAAAACAGCTCTATTAAAAGTGGCTAATCACGGTGACATGTACTCACTATTTGTTTTCACAGTAGCAAATAGCATGCAGAGTATGAAGAGAAGAGAAAACAGCATCTTCATAGAAGAGTCCATTTCTTCTTTGGAAAAGATGCTAACTACTACTACAGGTTTCTCAGTGCAAACTGTAAATAAGTGATATTACAAAAACCACCTTCCTTTTCTCTGATCTAGGTTTAATGGAAACATAATTTGCCTGTTTACTTTTTCATTCTATTGGGATCTGAAGGTTTGCTTAAACCTGAAACCATTTCAATCCATGAAGTCAGAGGGCAGCATAAGAAAGAAGAAACAGTGAGATAATTTCTCTCTTGGGCTAGTCCAAAAAGCATTTTATGGGCAATCTCAGGCAACTTGGCTCATTTCCTTTCTTCCTTTAAATTATATTTTGGGAGAATAATGAGTGGTAATAATGGGAAAGCACCAATGATTTTATCCCTTGCACTTTGATTTTTGTTCTCAAAAAGTGCTTCCTAACAGCAAATTGTTTCTGAAAAACACTTTATGGTAGATGTTATGAGTACAGATGCATTTACTGTGCTTGTAAATGAAGAATGGCCAAGAAAAAAAAGGAAGAGAAAGTAGCAATTAAGCTTCTTTAATCAACAGAACTCATAGCTTCTCAGTGGACTAAGTGATCTGTTTTATTTCTCATCACTGTAATTTGAAATTGGAAGATTTATGCCTAAAATCATCCAATAGTATCATTGATGAAAAAATATTTTTCATTCTAAATGCAATCAATGTACGGTACCATGTTCATTCTGTCTTAATCTCATGACTGTTAATCTCATGAGGCTGTGCAATTCTTCAAACAGTTCTTCAATTTCTAAACTTTTTGAAGCAGCTTCATAACTCAAAACTGAGTCTACACTGAAATAAGTAACTTTAGGAAGGACTTCTGCTGCTTCTAAGAGTTGTTACAGATACTACTGTATATAATGTGAAAATTCACTTCTGTATACGGACTCTGACAATGACTTGAAAACCAGACCATTAATTTTATGACTTCATTTGTCTCTGTGATTATTAAAGTGTCGGAAAATCAGCATGGATAATTTCTAGTTTTGTTTGTACCCTGGTATATAAATCCCTCGTCCAGTCCAGAGTCAGTTCAACTAGTGAAATACATAGCTTGATGTTGCTTTCTTAAACTTCACAAACATCAAATTAATTAACTGGAATCCTAGAACATGGGTTTTATGGCAGGCCAAAGCAGAGGGAGACAAAGACATAAACAACAGGTGACGATTTATATTAATTGTGCATTTATACATCCAAAGGCACAGAATATTCCAGAGCTACTGGAAATAATACTGTGAGTAATTAGTATGGATGGTCCCAAAGGGAGAAATCCTTTGGTAAATCCAACCTTAACTCTATTTGTTTATAACAGCAGCGGGATAGAGCTGAAAAACAAGACATCAGATCACTACTCCGCACCTGAAGAAAACAGTTTCCAACTAGATATAGGAATGATGTGTCCACCAAAAACTGCTTTCGGCTTTTTTCATTCAGCTTCCTTAATGTGGTTATTCACAAGTATTAATTGCCTTGTGCTAAAGGAATGTCATAATGTTCTCTCCAAACAGCTCATAATAGGATGACCAACTCTGGAAATAATCTTGGGTCAGACTTAACTTTTGAATTACGCATGATTGGAATGCTTTAAAGTCTTTTGACAATGAAGGAATGAATGCTAAATTATTCGGAAGAAATAGCCATCTGTTGATTGTTTTAAAAATAGGAAGCCATATCTAGGAATGCTACTTTTTTGTTCCATTTTTTTAAAAAAATTGTGGCTTATACCTCACCATGCCAGTCCACTTTTGTTATCTCTGCTAACTCAGCATGGTCAGCAAGCTGCAACCCTGGCCCATCCAAGCATGTCTGAAGGACTATTTCCCAGGAACAATCATATATTCCATATATGCTGCGTAATTTAGAAGCTGTTGGCCTCTTTTTGCATATAGCACTTGGCACTAGCACTTAGACTTATATACCACTTCACAGTGCTTTTACAGCCCTCTCTAACTGGTTTACAGAGTCACCATATTGTTCCCAACAATCTGGGTCCTCATTTTACCCACCTCGGAAGAATGGAAGGCTGAATCAACCTTGAGCCTGGGGAGATTCAATCTGCCAAATTCCAGGCAAGTAACCTGCAGTTCTGCATTCTAACCACTGCGCCACTGCAGCTCATCCCAGTTCTCTGTGCCTGAAAAGAAGTACAGGGGGTATATTCTTTAATAAATATTGCAGTGAAGCCGTTGAAGAAAGCCAGATGAAACTTGATCAAGTTAGTAAGTACCCTGTGAAGGACGTATCTCTGGGAGAATATCTCTGTTGTCTCTAAGGAAGAACATCAATGTAATGGCATTTAATCAATATCAATCAATAAATCAATGAAAGGAGCTACCACCCTTATTATCTTTATATTACTATTTTATGATCTCTGAATCAGCTAGAGGGACTAGGAGCATGGGAAAGATATTGTGGAGGTTCTCCATGGTTGATCCCAGTCAGTGTTGGTGGGGTAGGGAAGATTAAACCTGAGACTCCTGGTCTATGTGGTCTCTTAGGGTTCAATGGTCTTCCTTCTTCTTTTAAACTTCTACATGAAACTGATGGATAAACTCACCTGGAAGCAGCCAAGTGATCCTGTCAAGATTCTGTCACAGTGCCTGAAGGTGGTTATGAACCTGGATGGGGGGCAAATTGGCTTTAAACTCAACTTTAGCAAGATTTAAGGGGCTTATGGATCATTGGATTTTGTGATTTACCAACTTGGGCTCCAGAGAGAATTACACTTTTCTTCCCTAAATTAAATTGGTACATAATCTGAGCTCTTTTCTGGACTCATAGCTCCTACATGAGAGGCAGTTGACAGCTCTGATCAGGATAACATTTGCATATATTTGTCTTATGCACCAAATGCACCCCTTCCTGGACCAGAACCTGGACTTTCTCATGATTAATCTTCTAGTCCAGGTGACTCCAACCTTGGCAACTTGAAGACTTGAAGTCCACAAGTCTTCAAGTTGCCAAGGTTGGTGACGCCTGGAGTTGCCCAGAGTTCTTCAGCCAGCAAGGCTGGCTGAGGAATTCTGGGAGTTGAAGTCCACAACTTTAAGTTGCCAAGGTTGGAGACCCGTGGACTAGTCACTTTATATGTACATTAGCCCTTGTGCCTACCCTTGGGGAGTTATAACTAGTCCAGAATGCCTCAGTATGTCTATATAATTATAACAGCTCTGTTACCATGGGCTTTCAGGTGCAACTTAAGGTTCTAACCATTATATATAAAACCTTACATGGCATAAGGCTGGATATTTGTGGATCGGCTTTCTCCAATTGTGTGTGCCTATCCTATAGGTTTGGGTTCTGAGAATGCCAATTTATGAAATCCAGGAGGGGTGTCTTCTCTGTTGCTGAACTTTCTTTGGGAAAAAAATGAGGAACAGCCAATCTGTTAGCAGAAAAGCTGAAGTAATTTGTGCTATAGCCAAAGAACCAAAGAGATATATAATAAATACTGTAAAGAAGCAAAGAAAGAAACAAGAGCTCCATGGGTCAAAGATAGAGACCCATGTGAGAATGAATTCGTTTTAAATGGCCATGAGAGGATGGGAAAATTCAGGAAATTGTTATGAGAGTACATGACATGTTGCAATGGCAGCCAACTACATTTATAAAAATCTTTTTGAATGAAAAATTGAAAAACTACAATTAGTTTTTGTTTTGAAACAACAATACAGTAGGTATACATTTTGGAGTGAAGTCTGCCATTTTTTAGTCAATGAGTTACATTTGGATGATAGGGGCTCATAGTTATCAGCAGTTCAGCATTTTGGGAAGCCTCAATCCCAGCAGTGAAATACATGGAGAAGGATCAAGAACCCTGGGAAGATAATGAATTCTCTGTCAATGATCTTGAAAATTACTTTTCTATTTGAAGGAAAGGTGTATCTGTTAAGGTGTATCACCTCACCTCACAAGAGACTCAGAAGAGACTGGCAAGTGACTCAAGCATTCAGCTGCTAGTTGTAGAAATCTGTTCAGCTAAACTGAAGTAATCACGGGAGTGACTTTCAGGTTATAAAATTGCCCAGCAACAGCATGGGCAACATAGGGCAGCACACCACTGCAAAAAATAATGTCAATACAGAATAAAGTTGTGGGTCTTGTTCCTTCATGCTTATTGAATCTTTGTTAATTGTTTGTTGATGTGGCTGTGTCTTTTCATGGTATTTTCTCAATAAATCTGGGATCGTACAGTATGACTGTGAGAAAGCAAAATGTAAATCATGCAACTATAATGCACTACTGCTACCTCTACTTTTAATTATTATTTCCTCCTCCACGTTATTCTTCGCAGTTCTTGAAAGATTGTTGGCTAATTCTGCTGCAGTTATGGCAGCCTCTAGCGGCCAAAGAAGCAATTGAACTCAAAAGTCTACAAATTCTTTTTAATGCTTCTGAGTATTCATTTGTGTACAGTAGATAAACAGGAGCGTCTCTCTCACAAGCATACAACTCTCATATGTTGTCATCATAACATCTGAAAGGTTTTGTCTTTTCTTTAAGACATTTCGCTTCTCATCCAAGAAGCTTCTTCAGTTCTAATGAAGACGCTTCTTGGATGAGAAACAAAACATCTTCAACAACAACAACAAAGTCCAGTTGCCTTTTGAAAAAGCATCTTTGGGGCAACCATGACATGGAAGACTGGGAATCTCCATAGACGTTTAATGAAGCAGAGTTTCTCAATCTCAGAGCCCTTAAGATGTGTGGTCTTCAATTCACAGAACTGCCCAGATAGCATGGGGAAACACTGCACTACTGATACAACCCCATAGCATTCTATGCCTAGGTTTGAAGAAATCTCCACAGTACCTTTTGCTTTTCTTCTGAAAACTTACAAATAGTCCTCAATTTATGACATTTGAGCCCCAAATTTATGCTGCTAAGCGAGACATTTGTTAAGTGAATTTTCCCCATTTTATGACCTTTCTTGCCACAGTTAAGTGAATCACTAGTTATTAAATAGTAACATGGTTGTTACGTGAATCTGGCTTCCCCCATCATTTTGCTTGTCAGAAGGTCACAAAGGTGATTACATGAACCTGGAATATAGCAACTGTCATAAATATGAGTCAGTTGCCAAGCACCTGAATTTTGACTGGGGGAATGCTGCAAAGGTCATAAGTGTAAAAAACAATCAAGTCATTTTTTTCAGTGTTGTCATAACTTCCAACGGTCACTAAATGAATTATTGTAAATCAAGAACTGCGTGTATTAGAAAACTTTAGGATATGGTTTAGGCATTGGAAAAGCAGTAGCATTATTCAATGTACATTTATGGGCAGGATGAATGAATGATCTTTTTTTAATGTAACTTGTGGCATATTTTCAATTCTGTTTTGGGAGCTAGTTACTGAATTATGAATTAATAGGAAATCATAAACACAAAGACGATTTGCACATTTATTAACTGAGTGTAATTCAATTTTCAAAAATAAAATGTAAAATAGCTCTGCCCATCAACATTTGTACAGCTTTAATAGAGCAAAAAATTACAAAGTAGTAGGTTTGAATATGTATGTGTATTTAACATACATGCATATATGCATACGCATTCATATAAAAATAATATAGGACAATAGTGCTTCACTTACTCAACAAGTGTAAGATCTAAAGTTTATTGACTTTTGACTTTATTGTGTCCTAAAATCTATGCACACAAGTTTTCAGCATTTAACCTAGAACCCAGGAAAGCACTATGCCCATAAAATAAGAAGGCTATGCAAACAGCGTCTTGGCCATTTTGAAATTATGGGGAAATTATGGGGAAATTATCAAAAAGGAAGAATTGTTTCATGGCTCCCAGTGGTGCATATTTTTTTTCATTAATCTGTATGCCTCCCAAATTGTTTCTGATGCTCAATATAATATAGTGCTGATATGGCGGGAGAAAAAACTGCCACATCAGAGACTGATGAGAGAATGCCTGGATTGTTCTGGCTCACATGTCACAGAATGAGTTGGACACAAAAAGGAATGGTATGTTGCCGTACTTCTCGGCTACACAGCCAACCTCTGTGTAAAAATGTAGCAACATGATCTTACAAAATAGGTCTTAGGAAAGACAAGGTCTCATTAAAGTTTAACAGCATTTTACAAATTTGTGTCCCATTTTTGCCTTAAATAAAGGTGTATGTACGTACAGACAGTCTCCCAAAGTTTTCTCCATTTACTGCAATTCTTATAGTGACAGATTTTATGTTCATGTCCTCACAGCAGTATTTTATAAAATGGAAGCACATATACCAGAAACACCAAAAATGTTTTTATGCTAGTAATTTTCGATAGAGACTGTTATCAATTGTACTGATGCCAGTAGCCCTTTGGCTTGTTCTGCTGCCCAGAGGATTATCCGAAGCAAGGCTGCTGAGTTCAGAGTCCTTTCTGCAACATAATAAATTTCTCAACTGACGCCGACATTCAGAGGAGGCGTAATAATAGATCAAAGGGTCAATACAACAACTTACACTGCTAATGCAGACACAGAGGAGATAAGCAAAATATATATTACCCCTGTAATTGCTGTAAGCAAAATGTGCATAATGAACTAGCAAGAGAAGATTTGTTGGGCCAAAACATATAATAAAAATGGATAAAACAGCCACAGACAACAATAAAGCTCGTCTCCTTTTGCCCGATTTTACAGCGATGTTTGAAGAGTTAAGGCACCAGATGATACAAGCGTAGCAAACGGTGCAAACAATTAATGGCACAAAAAAGAAAAAAGAAAAGAAAATAGTGAAAAAGATACGGTAATACGCTTGGAGGTCACTTTCATCCAGTACATCGTGACAAGTTGTTATGTTTAGAGGAAGTATGTTCCTTGTTTGCTCAGTGATAAACAAAGGAACCACTCCAGCAATAGATACGAGCCAGATGGCAAAACAAACCACAGAGGCACGCCTTAGGGTGCGCCAGGACAGAGATTGCATTGGATACACCACAGCCAAGAAACGATCGATGCTGATCACGGTCATCAGCAGAATGGAGCAGTACATGTTGCAGTAAAATATTGCAGTGACAAAGCGGCACATTGCAGATCCAAAAGGCCAATGGTTTCCAGAAAAATGGTAGACAATCCTAAATGGAAGCACACTCGCAAAAAGTATGTCTGCAAAAGCCAAATTGAGCATGTACATTACAGCTGGCTTCTTCACCTTCATTTTTAGCAAAAACAGAAAAATTGCTGTGATGTTCAGAGGAAGACTGAAGGATGCAACGAGAGTATAGACTCCTGGAACGAAATAGGTCAGCCATCCACTACGTAGGTAGTCTTCCAGTTCTTTCCCTAGAAAATATTTTGGAAGGTTCCGTGTTCTGCTTTGACTGCTAGATGCTGACCCAATTTCCAAATCGTTTTCAGCATCGTTATCAAAAAGTGGAAATGATTCATATTCTTCTGTATGTACTCTCAAGGAAAAGGATCTTGGATTTCCCCGAGTGTCATTCATGGAAGAAGATCCTAAAAAGAAAAAAAAATGGTATTAGGCAATTATATATTAATCTTTTAGACTTTAACAATGTATTTTATTTTGCTAGCATTAGGTTTTTCAGTTCTCATATGTCATACATGATCAGCATAGTGCCATTGTAAGCAAAACATTTCCAGCATGACATCATTACAGTACTGTATTTTCTACCTTTTTTACACTTTCAGTTTATATTTGTATCTGTGTGTGTGTGTAATAGTCATATACTTTATTGTAATTAGATATATCAAATTATTTTAAAAAAATTCAATTTAAATAGAAATCCTGGAAGGTATGATGAAGGCAAGATTTTCCATCAATAGGAACTCATCCTGACGCTCCACAGGCTGCCAGTCCCTCAACAGCAAATTCAGATTGGATGTGTCCTGTGGAACCCTTTCTGTGTAATGAATTGGCTGAACTGTCTAAAGAAGCAGATTGTGTGGGATTTGAAGCTGTGCAAACAGCATTCATGGAGACATCTAAAGAACCCCTTCCCCCTTTAAAGAAGGTGCTAATCAGCTGATGGTCATTATTTCCTTCAGATCTATTATTCTCTTACTTCTGGAAGAGAAGAATTGCTGTCCGATTTTATCATAAATTTATGCATCTAGTTAGGAGTATGTGATCTAAAAAATATAACCCACAAAAACATTAATTTTTTTTTTACTGCTTTGAGGTCTTTTGTTACTAATTGTGGTCGCTTTGAGATAAGTGTAAAAGGAAAAGGAAAAGTGTTCTATCGCATTTGGTAGAAATGTTAACAATTATTATATAAGATATAATAATATCCTTTCCCCCCAAAATAAGACCTATCTTGAAAATAAGCCCTAGCATGTTTTTACGCATGCCTAACATAAGCCCTACCTCCAAAATAAGCCATGTGCAGCAGGAGCCCATGTGATTACTGACCCACTTTTTCTGCTTGTTCCCGACTGTAATGGAGCAGAAGGCCATGTGATGCACCAGTGCCATGGCCAGGAGGCGAGACAGGTGTCAGGGCATGGGTGGCCTGGCTGCAAGGGCCCTGAGATAAGCCTGTGTGGGGTGTGTGGGGCAGCTGCACACCCCCACCTCACTGAGGCAGCACTGGCATCTCATGTGCCCTCCTGCTTCTGCAAGCAGAAGTGGGCCTCCTGTACATGGGGAAAAAATAAGACACCCTCCCAAAATAAGCCCTAGTGCTTATTTGGGAGTCCAAAAGAAAACAAGCCCTGGTCTTATTTTTGGGGAAACATGTAACATAACAATATAGTAAGACTTTAGAACAGAAGTACAGTATCTTCTTTATGAGATAAAATTTAGAGTGGGATGAAAGTTCTAGAAATATGCAACTATCTTAAAAAATAATGATTGGGTTGAGAGTTTTGAAATCCTGTTTATAATATTTTATTGATTTATATACTGATTATCATTGTCATAAAGGTATGTTACATGCTGCTTGAAACTATATAAAACCATGAAAAAATAAAAAATAATTGAATCCTTAAAAAGGTTCTGCACCCAGCACTTATCAAACTACTAAACAGCCACAAAAGGCAAGTTTGGTCTTAAAAAGTGGCATTGATGCTACCAGTTGCATGAATCTTTGCCAGCTTCCAAACACTGTTTACTGTACTGCTGGATTCAGGAGGTAGACTGTATTTTGGTCAAACAGCATTAATGATTCTTGCTTATGTGAATGTGGGTTGCTGGAGGGGCTGTGTGATGGTCTTTTTGTTTTGTCCTACATTTTTAGCATCTCTGAGATGGTGTGTAAATGTGGTTTATCTCTATATATCTATTGATGGCCAATTTGTTTAAATGTCAAGTTTCCAGGAACATTTTTGAATTTGCTTTGGTCTAAAATGCTAATACTTCCCTATTGTCTCTGTGTTGTGAAATTAATGAGTTTTTGTCAAGTCTTTTGACTGCTGTGTTCTTAGTGGTGTTGGATACACTGCCAGTCTTCTACCTGCCTGTCCTACATAGTGACTGTTGCAGTCCTTGCTATGGATGACCCCATTTTTTGTTCTTCTTGGGTCACTATGTCTTATTGGTTAGGAAGACATTAGATGGTTTGTGTGCTATAGTGATGCTGTGCAGTTGTCATTGTCATAATGGTATGTTACATGCTGCTTAGAGTCATATTGCTTGAAACAGTAGGAGACAATGAAAAAATGTTTCTGAGAAGTTTTTAATACATGGGAATGTTATCCTTTCCCCATGTTATACTCAATGTGTTGTAGTGAATTGTGTTGTAGTGAGTTATATGCACTTTTTGATAAAGTTGCATTGGTATCCATTTTGTTGGGAGATGTTGTATAGGTGGTCTGTTTCTCCTTTCTGGCATGCTGACTTGCTGAAGTGTATTTATGTCTATCTGAATAAAGTTCTTACATTGCTCCTCATGGGAAGTTGTGTTGTTATTTTGGTACTCGAAAACACAATGTGGGTGGGGTTCCAATAGCTTGGGTTTCTAGTTTGACATCATTTCCTCCACTGCTGCTGATATCCTGCAGGGGAAGTGTGTTGTTATTTTCTTTTTTTGTAAATGTTCTTCCTTTGAAGGTGTTGTTGATTGCTTCATCTGTCTTGTCTAGCTGTACCTTTTTTATTATGACAAAGGTGTCATCTATTTTCTGGTTCCATACTTTTTAAAAATGCAACACAATTATTAAAAATCACAATGGGTAATTACAGGGAACTAAAGTTATTCCCATTGCTTTTGGATATTATCCTTTTTATACAACAGGACAGAAGTGGTGGTGTTTTCCTTTTTTTTCTTTTCCACCTGCTTTGTTTGGGCATCCATCTTGTTTGTGCACATTTTAAAACCTGGATCCTCAGTTTCCTATCTTTCCATACGTTCTTAAATGCAAATGGATGAGATGGGCAACAATGTTGTTGTTAGTTGCAAAGTTGTGTCCGATCCATTGCGACCCCATGGACAATGTTCCTCCAGGCCTTCCTGTCCTCTACTATCCCCTGGAGACTATTTAAGCTCACTCTGACTGCTTCAGTGACTCCATCCAGCCACCTCATTCTCTGCAATCCCCTTTTGCCCTCAATCGTTCCCAGCATTAGGCTCTTCTCCAGTGAGTCCTTCCTTCTCATTAAGTGGCCAAAGTATCTCAGTTTCATCTTCAGGATCTGACCTTCTAAAGAGCAGTCAGGGTTGATCTCCTCTAGGACTGACTGTTTTGATCACCTTGCAGTCCAAGGACGTGCAGGAGTCTTCTCCAGCACCATAGTTTAAAGGTCTCAATTCTTTGACGCTCAGCCTTCCTTATGGTCCAATTTTCACAACCATACATTGCAAATGGGAAAACCATAGCCTTGACTATATGCACTTTTGCTGGTATGGTCTCTGCTTTTTAGTATGCTGTCTAACTTTGGGCAACAAGGAACTCAATAATAATAATAGTTTAAGAAAGTTTTGAAATATATTTGTTCAATAAACCAGATTGACTGGTGGTCGTGATAATTAGTGAGAGGCTAAGAATGGTAATAAGGTTATTTTAATGTAAATCTTATTAGTACGTTTAGATGGTAGGTATGCTTACCTTTTTATAATTCCAGCGCATTCTTTTAATTCTCAGCATAAATACAGTATAATACATATTGATTTTATTCTTTTTATGTAATGTTCATTGCTGCTTGTTTTTTGTTAATTTTTATTGTGGTTGAATCTCCCAACAGGTAACATTTCGTAAAATTTTTGAGAAGGGGGTTGTTTGTTATGATTGAAAGCATTTTCTAGTCTATTTTTCTATTCAGAAATAGAGATAACTAACTTCTTAGTGGCATAGCACAGTAACATTTGTTTATTTAAAGGAACTGAAGGAGGAGAGAGTTATGAAGTTTGCTTAACTGGAATCTGCCTGGGATTATTATTCTATGCTCTACAATCTGACTTTAAGGAGTACAAATCGTGATCTTCTATTCACATTGTTCAGTCTTTTTTTTTTCTCCCTGGAGATTAAATATATCCCATTCTTTCAGTCTCTCTTATACAATAAATTTTCCAGTCCACTGAAGTCAACTGACTGAATACAGGAGGGAGCTATTCATTCATCTTCTTTAAATCCTGGTTTCAAATGATTTTTTACAGCAGATTATGCTATAACAAACACATGGCAGCATAAATATAAAAATTTATTTTGTTAAAGAAATCATATGCTTTTATACTTGTTAAGCTAAATAATTCCTTTTTCTGCTAAAAAAACCCCCTAATTCAGCTAATATTTAAAAGTGCCTTTTCTTTCACAACAACGAATATTATTTTGCTTTCTGTCTGCTTATCTCCCATCAATTTAATGAGATTCAAGAAAACCGAAAGTTCCATAGTATTTCACTACTCAATTCAACAGTTTTGAAACAAAAGTCAAAATATAAGAAAAGTCATATTAGATTATACCACATATCCAATCTTTGCTCAATGTCTACTGTTAATAATGAATCAAATTGATGATTTTGCCTATGTGACTTGAACATCTAGATTAGAGCAAGTCTCCTGAATGCCCTATCGCCACAGGAGTTTATTGGATGTGTTCCAATTTCCTTTTCAATAGTAATCCTCATTCTTTAGACTATAATTCCTCTGAAGGTTGAATTGCCCAACATTTGCATTTTGTAAGCCTATGAAGACCATCCCATTCTGATGTGCTTTTAACTTGGATGGTTCTGGGTGACCATAAACTACTGTTTGATGATTAAGTAAGTTTTTGGATTTGGTATTTCTGGGGGAGTATATCTTACCTAAATAACAATTGAGGCAATTTGTAAATATTATAAATAAATAAACCACGTTTGTTTCAAGCATTCCCTTAGTCACATCTCCAATAGAGCCTGAGTGGCGTAGGAGGCTAATGCCTCCTACTAAGGCAGAAATAAACATCCAGCTGCCTGCAATTACACCAGTTCGAAACTCACCAGGCTCAAGGTCGACTCTGCCTTCCATCCTTTCTAAGGTGGGTAAATTGAGGACCCAGTTTGTGGGGGCAATAAGCTGACTTTGTATAAATATACAAAAGTATGAAGGCTATTGCTTAACACATTGTAAGCCGCCCTGAGTCTCCGGAAAAGGGCGGCATATAAATCAAATTAAAAAAATAATAATACTAGGAATACAATTAACATCAACATTCCCTTAGTCACATCCCCAATACTAGGAATACATTTGAAAACTGAAGTAATAAATTTTCATTATTATTGATCAATAACCTTATACTCCAACATTATGTCTAATTATTTAAATTGTTAAAGTTAATTAATATTACTACTCTTCGTTAATTCCAGTTTAATAACATGTTTAGGTTAACTTCCTTCCGTTGACCTCAAGTTCTAATATTACCACAGAGGGAGAAAACACCAAACTGATTTTATAGACCTATAGAACTGAAGTCACACTGATTCATAGCAAGGATCAAATTCGATCAAGTACTTTGTTTTGCAGGAGGACCCATCCAGAATCACTCCCTCTCAAGCACCTTACTCTAAACTCTCATTCTGCAAACAAATTGGGATCCTATAAACTCCCTTCTTGCCCAAAGGTGTGTGCTGCCCAAAGCAAATGGGAGTTGTAGTGCAAGGCATCCAGGAAGTGGTGGGAAGGAAAGAACCCGAACTGAAGAAGACGTGAGGAGCAGCCACAATAAAGACAATTCAAAAGAAGTGAGGAAGCCACAACTGAAAACGCCGCTCTTCAGAACAGACTTCCAAGTTTCTGTCGAAAGCAAGCGCAGTGGAATAGATTAAAAAAAAAAAACCACCCAAATTGAAATGTCAGTGGTATTTCTAAATCAGCCAACGTAGATATAATAAGCGCTTTATGAGTGTATTTAGGCACGGAAGCGAGCGAAGGCGGTTCGGGGAGTGGAAAAACCACCCTTTGCTTGCCAGGCAAAGTTCAAAGCATCAGGTGAGGCACAAGCCCGGACGACTTCGCCTTTTATCAATCCCGAGGCGTTTTCATATCAAAGGGCGTTCATTTCCAGCAAAGGGGGGGGGGGATTTATTGCCTGGCACCCAGAACTGCTCCTTGGGGAGAACTCAGCGCAGGGTCCCCGTTCGTGCTCGAAAAGATGGCTGAAGTGCCCCCCGCCCCGCCGCGACCACCCTAAATCTCACGCTTTCCGTCTGGCAGGAACGCCCACCCGCCGCCTCAGCCTTACCATTTTGCGGCGAGGAGAAGCCGTGCAAGGGAAGCGCCAGCACCGCGATCCAGCCCAGGGCGACTAGGACGAACGGCTGCCCCATGGCCGCCTTTGCCGGCGAGGACCGAGGGAACAGCCGCGCGCAGTGAGGCGCCTTCTGCCTTGTGGGAAAATGAAAGGAAAGGAAGCGCGTCGCCTTGTGAGGCCGAGGGAGGTCCCCCTTAAACCCCCGCCCCAAACCAAGAGGGAGGCTGGAGGGATGCTGCTCCTCTTCTCTCGTCCTCGCCCGCCCCGAGCGTGTTCCCTCTCAAGGAGAGAGTTGAGCGGGGGAAGAGAGCATTGCTTCTTTGGCAATGCAAAGCAATGAAGACGTAATGTGCTCATTGTTTTTTTGTTTTGTTTTAAACCACAGACTTTTGGCAGGATGATATTTGCATCTAAAAAGTTTGACATGCCTGTTGCCCACAGGAAAATAAAATGAAATAAACAAACCTGCTAATGTTTGGGAGGGGGTGGGGATATTTCGCAATAGGAAAACTACCATTAGTTTCCCCCCTCAGTGCTATCCATGACTCCTCTCACATGTTAATACACTGGAAAACCAAGTCCAACAACTACACTTATGTGTGAAGCAAAAAATATTGTTTATGTGTAATGTTTATGTTAATATTCAGTGGGGTTCCTCTTACAATTGGTCTAGACAGCTATTACACCAATTGCAACACTGAATAAAATCTGTTTAAACCAACACAGGCAGAGATTTAAGATTGGTACCACAAGTTGCCTTCTGTAACTTTTAATGTATCTGTTGATGAAACATATTAAATAATTGCACTTGGTCATATATTCCATGTAGATTTCCTTTATCTTGAATCCAAATGTATTTAAAATGCTACAATGCCCACATTGGGAAAGTTTCTGTACCTTTCTCAACATTATAAAAGTTCCTTAAGATCTGGCTGTGTTGTCAGGCCAAGGGGTCCCAGGGAACCAGGAAGATTTTGCAATGGTTCTTTTATTGGGGTTAATATAACCCTCTCCTGTCTGTGTGCTTATATATAAAATTATTCTTTAAATTGTGATTGTTCTTAATGCATTTATACCACCCAGTCACTTTCATGGGAGATGGACAGCTAAACAAATATAAGTAAATAAAATAATAAATATAAGTGTATATAATTAAAATGTAACTTTGGCTCTTTCAATCCTAAATTCCAGCAAAATTTCAACGGATTTGCTATAGATTTGCCAACGTTCCAATGGACTGTTAATAATAAATGTAAAATAGTTTTTAAATGTTAGGGTAATGTGTAATCAAACACTTTGGTTTTCTAGTGGTCAACCTGATGCCTCTGAAAACCTACAAATGATGTCAGAACAAAAGGCTTGTTATCTTCTCTCTTTATTGTTCTGAGAAACTGAGTTAATGCATATGGCCTCTCAACTCTAACTTTCATTTACTGGATCCAAAATAAAACCACAATCATACAGACAGTCCTCAGGCTATCACCATTTTTTCAATGACTGCTCAAAGTTATGATGGCACTGAAAAAAATGGGCTTATGACCAGTCATCACACTTATGACCACTGAAGCATCCCTGGGTTACCTGATCAAAATTCAGGCACTTGGTGATTGGCCTGTATTTATGATCACTGCAGCTATCTTAAGACACATTTTCCTGCATTGTGCAAACTGCCTCCACTTCACTTCCTACCACCACCTACCTATCTCCCCCTCTATCTCTACCTTTTGGTTGCCTTGCACACTGTCACATCCTGTTTTATGGCTTGTGTAAACAATCTGTAAAATTTTTTCTACAATTTCAAACTGGTTTTCATATGGTATTAGTAAAGGTAAAGGTTCCCCTCACACATATCTGCTAGTAGTTCCCAACTCTAGGGGGCAGTGCTCATCTCATTTCAAAGCCGAAGAACCATTGTTGTCCAAAGATGTCTTTGTGGTCATGTGGCCGGCATGACTAAATGCCAAAGGTGCATGGAACGCTGTTACCTTCCCACCAAAGGTGGTCCCTATTTTTTTACTTGCATTTTTTACATGCTTTTGAACTGCTAGGTTGGCAGAAACTGGGACAAGTAACTGGAGCTCACCCCATTACATGGCACTAGGGATTCGAACTGCTGAACTGCCAATCTTTCAATCAACAAGCTCAGCATCTTAGCCACTGAGCCATTGCGTCCCTGCTCACATGGTATTACATAATGCAAAATAAATGTTTGTTCAACATGGGATGAATCTGGCGTGGAATCAACAATAAGAGCAAAGTACTTTGCAGTCTTCCTGTCCGCCAACATGCGTTGCTTTACAAGTGAGGAACATTCAGCAATTAACTAGTTTTGGGAAACTGAGATAATGTACTTGAAGTCGTCCTGCCTTTTCTTGTGACTCTTTAACTTGCAACACATGTTCTTTTAGAATTGGATCCCAATGAGACAACAACTCTATGACTCCCAAAAAATTTCCATTGTCTTTTGGGAACTGCCATGCAAAGCAAGCCCCCATTCACCAAGGATTAGTACAATATCAATGATTTGTTTCATAATGTTGTGCCACTTTGTTTCAATAGACTGCCAATGCCCTTGCCAGATGACAGCTGTCTTTCTAGTTCTCGCCAAGCCAGATAGCATTGCCTATGGCTATTGCTTCTCTCATGTTCTGGGATGCAAATACATAATTTTTGACAATTTTTAGCTGCTGACCATCCTTTTGTTGATGCAACCATAGATTTAGATGCTGAGCTAATGCTGCAACAAATCTTGTTCCAAAATAATTGACAAGAAAAGCAAAATAATGATTGTTTAACTTCACTCCAGACTAGCCAATCTTGGTGTTGCATATTGGGTTTGTTATAGCGGCCACTAGTGGTTGCCATGCTATTTTCTGATTGGTTGAACAGTGACAGCTCAGGGTATAAAAGGAGCTGTCAAGGGCGGGAAATTGTTCTATGCCTGTTAGTTTGTTAATAAATAAAGTTCCTGTTACTGCACGATTTGCCTCAGTACTTCCAGCCTCAGAACAAATCAGTGGCGACGAAGGATGGGATATTTCAGGGCAGGAATCCGTGAGGAATAATAGAAATACGAGTCTGCCAGATTGTTGTTCAAAAAGGCTTTGGAAGAAATTACTGTCTGTGTGGAGAGTGAGTAAGAATGGCATCTTTACAGACCTTCGCCCCATTCAACCCAGGGACAGAGTCGTGGGAGGCATTTGTGGCCAGATTTAACTGTTTTCTAATAGCAAATGACTATAAGGACTTGTCTAGTGAGAGGAAGAGGGGATATTTTTTAAGTTTCTGTGGCCCTGAAATGTTTGAGACTGCTATGACCCTCATGGCCCCCCAGTCAATTCATGCAGGAACTTGGGAGGAGTTCATGTTAAAATTAAAGAAGCATTATGCTCCGGCGCCATCTCGTATAGCGCACAGGCAGCATTTTTATCATCGTGATCAGGCGGAGGGAGAGTCTATCAGCCAATACATTGCAGCGTTAAGGAAAGCGGCCAGACACTGCCAATTTGTGGACTTAAATGATTATTTGTTGGACAGGCTAGTCAGTGGTGTGAGGGATGAGAGATTGAAGAGACGCCTTATTGCCAAACCAAAGCTCTCATTCCAGGAGGCTCTGGATGAAGCGTGCGCCGCTGAACTGGCCACATTATCCCTCGCTGATTTGCCAAAGGGCCAGCCTTGCAGTAAACCTAAAGGGGACTTTGTACACCAAACTCATGTGGAAGTTAGCAACGATGATGAATCGTGCGGAGAAGATACAGTAGACCGTATTAAAGAGATGCCGCGCCCTGGGAGACCTGTCAGACAAAAACAAGGGGAATGCAAGAGTTGTGGGGGAAATCACCTGAGGGTGGATTGCCGTTTAAAGGAGGTGATTTGTTACCGATGTGGGCGCCGGGGCCACATCGCGAGAGTTTGCAGGTCGCCAAAACTAGTGGAGCTGGCAGAAAACCCCTCCAGGGAAGAGCGGTGGGGTATGGGCAGACGGGCGAGCAACCAAAGTGGCCGGAGACAACGGGCCCGTGAGTCGGGGGGCATTTATTTGGTATCCCCCGTGCACGATGGTACGGCACGAGACAAAATTACCATATCAGTTGTGATCGAGGGTCGGCAGTGTGAAATGGAAGTGGATACGGGGTCGGCCAATTCAATTGTATCCTGGAGCACTGTGAAGAGATTAATGCCCCGTATCGCCAAACGCCACCTCACACCGTGCCACCTACAGTTGAGAGACTTCCAAGGGAACCCAATTGCCATTGTGGGGAGTGGCCAATTCAGGGTGAGATATAAGAACCATGCAGCCCACCTGCCGTTAATTGTGGTCGAAGCCCCGCTCCCAAGCTTATTAGGGTTAAACTGGTTTCAAGCTTTAGGGCTCACTCTCCAAGGGGTAAATGCCATCCGCTCGTCAGAGTTGGACATATTGGTGCAGGAATTCCCATCTGTGTTTGATGGCAAATTGGGATGTTACAAGGGCCCCCCTGTATCATTTAGCCTGGACCCTCAGTTTCCCCCTCGGCGGTTGAAACCCCGCAGAGTCCCCTTTGCATTGCAAGCGAGGGTGGATGCTGAATTAGATAAACTAATCTCACAGGGGGTGTTAGAGCCAGTCGAGTTTGCACAGTGGGAGACGCCGATTGTAACTCCAATCAAGGCTGACGGCTCAATCCGAATTTGCGCCGATTACCGGGCAACATTAAATAAGGTGCTCCTGGGTCATGCATATCCTGTTCCTGTGGTACAGCATCTCCTGCACTCACTGGGCCAGGGATCAGTTTTCGCCAAACTGGACCTGGCCCAGGCCTATCAACAACTAAGGGTCGATGACAAAACGGCAGAGGCCCAGACGATTGTGACCCACAGGGGGGCATTCCGGTGTCGCCGCCTGCAGTTTGGCGTCAGTGTCGCCCCGGGGATTTTCCAGAGTATGATGGAGCGACTGCTGTTAGGAATCCCCGGGGTCATACCATATTTTGATGACATCCTCGTCACAGCTACCTGCAAGACCGAGTTAATGGACCGCCTGCGACAGGTTTTACGGAAATTTCAGGGGGTGGGCCTTAAGATTAACAAGGCCAAATGTAAAATCGCCGTGCCTCAAGTGGAATTTCTTGGGTTTTTGGTGGATGGTGCTGGCATCCATCCAACGGCGGCGAAAACATCTGCAATTCTGGACGCACCGACGCCAAACTGCAGAGCAGATCTACAATCATTCCTCGGCCTTCTAAATTTCTATGCTGTGTTTCTTCCCCATAAAGCCTCGGTCGCGGAGCCGCTTCACCGACTGTTGGACTGCAAGGCCCCTTGGAAATGGGGTGTAAAGGAGAATTCTGCGTTCCTCGCTGTTAAACGCCTCCTCATGTCAAACGCTGTCCTTGTGCAGTATTCTGACCACCTACCCCTGTCCTTAGCCTGCGACGCCTCCCCGTATGGGGTTGGAGCCGTATTGAGCCATAGGTTCCCATCTGGCCGAGAATTACCAATCGCCTATTTCTCCAGAACCTTGGCTCCGGCAGAGCGTAATTACTCGCAGTTGGACAAAGAGGCTCTTGCTTTGGTGGCCGGCGTTAAATGGTTCCACCACTACCTCTATGGTCGCTCTTTTGACTTGTACACCGACCACAAGCCTCTTTTGGGTATTCTGGCTGGCGACCACATTGCCCCACAGATTTTGTCCCCCTGGATGACACGTTATTCCGTTTTCTTGGCGGCATATTCATACAAACTGATCCATCGTCCGGGCCGGAACCTTGCCCATGCTGATGCCTTGAGTCGCTGCCCCCTCCCAAATCTTCTTGAGGACCCGGTTCCAGCCTCCACGGTGTTACTTGTTGAAGGCTTGCAATTACCAGTCACCGCTTTGGACGTTGCCCGATTATCTGCTAAGGACAAAGTCATCGCTGAGGTGCTAGATTGGATGGCCAGGGGTTGGCTGCAGGGTCCTTTCCCACCTGAGTTGCAGCCCTACGCATCGCGACGGCTTGAACTTTCCTCCCAAAATGGATGTTTGTTATGGGGACATCGTGTGGTGATCCCTCCTCCATTACGAAAATCGCTCCTGCATCAACTGCATAAGGGTCACCCGGGGGTGGTGCGCATGAAAGCCCTGGGTCGTGCTTATTTGTGGTGGCCCCATCTTGATCGAGACATTGCTGACTGGGTGTCTTCTTGCTCAAAATGTCAAGAGCACATGTCTATGCCGCCCAGGGAACAGCCTCGGGAGTGGGAGAATCCTGGTGGCCCGTGGGTGCGTTTACACATAGATCTAGCAGGGCCGATGCAAGGGCAGTCCTTTTTGATTGTGGCTGATGCCTTTTCTAAGTGGGTGGAGGTAGTCCGAATGAGCTCCACCACATCGGTAGCGGTTATTACAGCATTGCGCCAACTGTTTATTACCCACGGGTTGCCTGACCTAGTGGTCTCCGATAATGGGGCCCAATTTACGTCTGCTGAGTTTGAGGGGTTCTTGGCCAGACAGGGAATCCGGCACTGTTTAATTTCACCATTCCATCCTTCCAGTAATGGTTTTGCTGAACGTGCCGTGAGATCAGCGAAGGATGTTTTGAAAAAATTGGATCAAGGGAGTTGGCGTGACAGGCTGGAAGAGTACTTACTGGCCCAGCATACGACGCCCTGTCAGCTAACAAACAAAAGCCCTGCTGAGCTATTAATGGGCCGAAAATTGCGCACGCCACTCGACCAAATACACCCCGCTTACTGCCCAAGCAAACCTCTAGACTCCCATAGCACACTCCGGCCACTCAAGGTCGGAGATCAGGTTTATGCCAGGAATTATGGTAGTGGACCTTTATGGTTGGCAGGCAAAGTCGTGGGTATAAGGGGCCCCTGTTCGTACCACATTGAGCTGGATCAGGGACGAATCTGGAAGCGTCATAGGGACCAGCTTCGATCACGTGGGGGATTAGTTCCCGACCTAGCCAGTGGGGAGGAAGTAAGTGAGAGCCCTAGCCGCCAGACTGATGGGATAGTTGACCGCCCAGGTCTGCCCAACGTAACCTCCCCAGCCCGAGCTGGGTCTGAGGACTTACCTGTCACTGGGGTTCAGCCGGAAGGGGGAAGCACCGGGGAACTCAGCAGAGAGGAGAATGTTACACTTAGTTCAAGCGGCTCAAACCTGCCGCCAGAATGTCCTGAGAGGGTGGAGCCCAGGCGGTCGGGGCGGGTCCGGCGTAGTCCTCAGTATCTGAATGATTACGTATGCATCTGAGGGGCCGCAGGCGCAAACTGGGTGGGAAGGAGTGTTGCATATTGGGTTTGTTATAGCGGCCACTAGTGGTTGGGCCGGTTGCCATGCTATTTTCTGATTGGTTGAACAGTGACAGCTCAGGGTATAAAAGGAGCTGTCAAGGGTGGGAAGTTGTTCTATGCCTGTTAGTTTGTTAATAAATAAAGTTCCTGTTACTGCACGATTTGCCTCAGTATTTCCAGCCTCAGAACAAATCACTTGGTCATGTTTTTCACCATTTAAACTTCGAAATGTTAGAATATTCTCAGGAAAAACCTGGTTATCTATATCTTTGGGAAATGTTTTAGGAAAGCCAGCATGACCTTTAATAACAGTTTTCTATATCCAATTTAGAAGGCACATCTGTTATACGAAGTCCAATATCATTTCCAGTATTTGACCTACTCTTCTCTTCACTATGTCTGCCATGCCCAGATTCTGTAGACAGTGAAGTACTCTCATCACTAACAATTGTTTCTCTAAATCTTAAATTGAGAATTTACTGATTTGATGTTTCTTGAAAATCTAAACTGTCCTCATGAGATTCCAACCTTTGTTTCAGTTCTGCATTTGTCTCATATTGTTCTGAAGTTTCATTTTGGTTAGTTTTGCTTGTTTTGCATTTAACGCCAAATTGAAAAAGTGTTTGTCACCCCTTTTTATTAACCTTATCACATTTGTTTTTCCTTGCATTTTGAGCTCCAGAGTTTTGAGATGACATTTCATAACCATTCATAAACTGAAATGAAATATAAAATATATTCATAAACAAACTTGAAAACATAAATAAATAAGTAATGAAATTAAAATTCAATAAATTTCATAAATAACTGTTCACCGAGTTTCAGATTTATAAAGGTTATGTCAAACAAGGCTACAAGGCGGTTTTTGCTACACACACAAAGTATAGAATGTCAGAGTAGCAATCAGCCCCATTACCTTGCGTGGGGTAATTGCCCTCATTTTGAGTTGGATCCTGACTTTTATCCTTCTATATACTTTGATCAATAAAACGGAATACATCTTCTAATTAAACTCATATTTATTGTAAAGAAAATAAAGACATCTCACTAATCTAATTAGTTACATTTTGGAAGCTTTCCCAGCCATGAACTTCCCTGGCTGGAGAACAAAGGAAAGTTATTAGAAAAAAAAAAGAATGTGTACATGTGCAGTAGATACTGATAAGGAATTTGGCAAACTACGGTAAGTCTGACAGTTCAAAAATAATAGCTCTGCTGGTAAATATAAAAGTGACATAGAGTATCTCCCGTTTTCCAATTTTCCAAGATGATAGCTGTATTCCACTGCTACCTACCTGCTGCTGTCTCCAGCTGACCTTCATTTTCTTCACCTTGTCTCTTTTCTTTTGGGCTCACCAATGGTGGTGAGAATTGGCAGTGATCATGCATGCATGACTCATTGGTGGGAGCAAGCTGAGACTGTTGCAATGGGGCAGGCTTGCCAGGAGCCTGGTGGCTGGGAAGGCAGAGCCCAGCAGAGAGGAGATGAGACAAGGAAAACAATGAAGTCAACTGGAGGTAGTGGCAATGAAGCAGGGGGTGAAGGCAGAATACAGAAGCCATTTTATCTTAGCCATGCAGTTCAGAGTAGCCAAAAACCAGAGATGATGGGGATATGGGTGGGTAGGTGGGAGCTGAAACAGAGGCAGATCACATAAGGCAGGAGAAGTACGAAGTTCTATATATCTAAATCTTTATCTATATATTATCTATATATCTGAATTATAGAAAGTTGGAACTCATTCTTTTTCCATTTTCCTTTTTGGCACATTTATTTTTTATTATTTTTCGATCCTTTTTCTTTTTCTATCACTGCTTACCTTTTAATTTGGCATCTTTTTAAAAAAATAAAGTTATAGTTACGGAAAATCTGGGTTACTGCCTTGATTTTCTAGTCAACGCATCTATCAAAGCCATTGGAAAATTTAAAAGGAATAGTCCATTGTTGGAAATGGAACAAGAAACTCTTTAATTTACTTGCATAAGCAGACCCAGCAGTATTATTTCAGTTATTGAGTGCTTCCAACTAGATATAAAAGAACTACAGTTATTGAAAGAAAATTAAAAATTAATTAGATTATGATTTATTGCGTTTTATTTGTGAATTTTTTTATTTTCTTACAAAAAAGACAGGCACAATTTATTTAAAATACCTCAAATACACTGCAAAAAACAGATCACTATTCCAATTACTCCTTTATACTTAAATTAAAAGGCTGTGTATAGATTTTATTGAGGCAGTAGTGCATTTTTAATAGGAATGAATTGCAAAATATATATTTTATACAGTAAATGTTAAATTTATTATTACTTATAAAACTTTGAATTGTACAATAATTCATTTTACAATTGACAGGCTTCTGGAAAAATAGTACTTAAGAAATATTTGCCAAAGTTATTCTTTAGAGACTCATATTAGAAATTATTTTTCCTATAATAATAAGAAAAACTGTACTTGATACTGATTTACACATATATAATTTTACTGAGGTAAGATTTCTATATATGCTGTTCAAATGTCCATATTTTTAAAATCAGACATATAGTGTTTGGATGTCACTTGGTCTTATCTTTTTAAATTGAGTACCAACACCACAGAAATCAGGAAATGTTTTAAGCTGATTCGTAGTTTCTTATTTTATTATTATCAAAGGATGAAAAAGGCACACAAGTAATTTCCTCTGGGCTGCCTTGAAGAAAGATCTGTTGTATAATAGATTTAAATATTTAAGCTACAGCCAGAACTGGGACTTGATTGGAACAAAATGTAGTGAATCATTTTCCGTAGAATTTCTTGTTCAGCAGAAAAATCAGGAGGTTTACATTCACTTTAGCTTTCTCAAACATTTTCATTACAGAAACTCCTTCATACTGCATTTGAAGCAAGTCCTGCAGCAAGGAAGAAAAGTGAAAATATTTTCAAATTGAAATCAGAATTAGCAGTGCTTCTAAGTTAAACATGAAGAGAAGCAAAATGTGAAAAGATCCCTAGCATTTTTCCTAATGCTGGATCAGGGCTGTCAAACTCCCGGCTCACGGCATCATGTGCTGGCCACACCCATGTCCGATTTAGCAAAGGGGGGAAAGTCCCGATATGTCACGTGATGCCGCAGTGACGCCGGAACTTTGACATCCCTGTGCTAGATGGACCTAAATTCAATCTTGAAAATTAAAATCAAGAAGCCTCAAAACCATTTATACCATTGATACAGTTTAGGCTAACAGAAAACTGTCCACTAGGAAAATATTATATTCTATTTAGACAACTTGATGTGACCCTCTAGAACAGGGGTCCCCAAACTACGGCCCGTGAGCCGGATAATGGCCCACCATTAATGGCCGGATTAATGGCCACAGCAGCCATTAATCCAGCTCATGCGGGACCACAAGACCCACATCGCCCAACTACCCATCTGTCTCCTGGAGGCCAAGGAGGTCAAAAACAGGCCCGTTTTTTGCCTCCCCAGCCTCGAGAGAGAGAGGGAGGGAAGGAGACACAACACACAAGCGGAAGTCCCTCATCCACCCAAGGCAACTACATCCCTTCACTAACCTGCTTTCCACCCCCAGGAGCATAACAAATTGAACTTTAAATTGTGTGTATTGTTTAATGGACTGCTAAATTGGCCATACCCACCCAGTCACATGATCACCTAGCAACACCCACTCAGCAGGTCTGGCCCCCAACAGTCTGAGGGACCATGAATTGGCCCCGTTTAAAAGTTTGAGGACCCCAGCTCTAGAAGTTAAGATACTAGCCAGCCATTATCGTGCACTTTTATATAAAATTTATCCTGAAGGCAAGCAGTTTGATGAGTCAGTCACTATTTGCTTTTGCTACAATAGATGGTATTTGTTGCTTCCTTGTTTTCCTTTATTTTGGGGAAGATTAGTGTTCCTGCACTGGGAAAGAAGAGACCCAAACCCAATGACAAATGCAAATCCAGTAAGATCCAAAAATACTGGCAAAGTATTGCTGAATTGTGACTACTTTAAAAAGGATTATAATCCTGCATTACAAGAAAGCACAGGTAAGAAAACTGAATACAGATTTATGTAAATTGTCAATGGTTATGTCAGGGTCATTATCTAATCCAGTGTTTCTCAACCATGGCAACCTGAAGATGTACGGAATTCAACTGTCAGAATTCCCTATGATGGATAGGAATTCTGGTAGTTGATATCAACACATCTTAAAGTTGATGTGGTTGAAAAGCACTGCTCTAAACAGTTCTCCTAATTTGTGGCAGTGTATGTTTTATCACAAAGTTTGTCAATAATAAATCTGACAAAAATCCAAGAACTGATCTAGGCATAACTGATGGAATTCTGCCTTTTTACTGTTTGAAATGAAGATCCCTTTAATAAGAGTACTACTTTGTAAAGTCCTCCATTTCAAAATAGGTCCTCATATGCTACCCTAATGCATGCTGAAAGTTATATTCTTGTTTCTACTCCCACAATATAATTTAGAAAAGCCTCTAATGAAGCACATATGATTAAAAAACACAATTTACCTGAAAATGGAGCTGTACTTTTTCCATCTCCACACCTAGGAATTTAGCTTTAATATCAAAGTCACCCACCTCTTCACCAGGTGTAATTTCAAACATTACATTCTTAAACCTATGAAGAAGAAAAATAATCATTTGTAAGTAGAAATATATTTCACATTAAAATGCTACGGAGTTAAAACCAAAACACTTGTGAAAAATGACTCATTTAAATTCTAAAATGAAAAATCCATTTGAATAGATAAATCAGCTATACAACACCTACTGATTAGGCTGAAGTTCATCGATTTCAAGAATAACTCCCTTTTCATATAGTCTTGCTGCTGTGTATTTCAGTGAAATATTCTTCAGTTTGTTTCCACTTTTCTCCTCTTGCTTTCCATTTAATTTAATAGATCTTCGTGAATTTCTGTAAATTGAAACAGATAAACAAATGTTTGGGCAGTCACAGAAGAAATTTGTTTTTCCTTTTGCTAATAAAGACAAAGATAAAATAAATACAAATGTTTTTAGATTCAAATTTAAAATAGTTTGTCCAGCCAATATCAACCTCTATACTGGCGTTCTCTTTTTTTGAGGAGCAAAGGCACTCACAAGTTGTTATTAAAAGGGGAATCTGTGTTAATAAATTAATGAAATGAAAATAAGAAAGAACTGATGATTGTTACCTCCACCCTTATTTTATGACCCAGGATCTTCCCAATGTTTCGATGCCTGGATGAAATTTATTTATTTATTTATTTATTTTATATGCTGCCTTAATTTTTTTAAATAAACAATTCAAGGTGGCAAGCAAATCTAATAGCAATAGCACTTAGACTTATATACTGCTTTATAGCCCTCTCTAAGCAGTTTACAGAGTCAGCATATTGCCCCCAACAATTTGGGTTCTCATTTTACCCACCTCAGAAGGATAGAAGGCTGAGTCAACCTTGAGCCTGGTGAGATTTGAACTGCCAAATTGCAGGCAGTTGCCAGACAGCAGAAATAGTCTGCAGTACTGCAGTCTAACCACTGCACCACCCTGGCTCTTAATGCTCCTTCTTCCTCCTATTTTCCCTACAATAACCCTGCGAGGTAGGTTGGGCTGAAAGAGAGTAACTGGCCCAAAGTCATCCAGCTGGCTTTCATTGCTAAATTGGAACCTGAACTCTAGCCTGGAAGCTTTAATTGCCAGACCAAGCTGGCATTGAATATTCAAAGACCTGACCTTGTTTCTGGACTTTCGGGGGGAAAAATGTTGTGCAATAATAAAGATAATTAATTATGAGGAATGGGACAACTTGCCATACCCAACATGCAACCAACATGTTGCTGTGGCCAACATGCCATGGCCAACTCACCACGGCAAACTTGCTGCAGGACAATTTGCTATGACCAACTTGCCACAGAACAACTCACAGAACAACTCACTCTATTTAATTATTTAAAGTAAATAAAACATATTTTAATTTTTGCATTCACATTTCATTTTGTCCGTCCTTTTGCATACTTTCCTTAATAATTCTATTCCACCATTTCTTTGATACTGATGTAACTCTTGTCCCGCAGTGAGTTCTCCTGTGGCAAGATGGACATGGTGAGTTGTCCTGCAGCGAGTTGGCCGTGGCGAATTGGCCACAGTGAATTGTCATACAGCAGTGATGGCTAACCTTTTTGCCATCGTGTGCCAAAAGTGGGGGTAATGGGGGGGATTGCACGCACGCGTGCCCACACCCATAATTCAATGCACCCCATCCCCCCACATATATGCGTGTGACCCCCCCGCTTCCCCCCACTTTTGGCACGTGATGGCACGGTGGGCCCGGTAGACCCATTTTTTTGCCCTGCCCAGGCTCCAGAGCCTTTCTAGGAGCCTGGGGAGGGCAAAAACAGCATTCCCCATTCCCCAGGAGGCCCCCCAGAGGCCTGGGAACAGCCCGTTTCCTGACTTCCAGTAGGCTCAGAAGGCCTGAAAATCAGTTGGCCAGCTCGCACATGCGTGCTGGACTGAGGTAGGGCAACACTCGTGTGCCCACAGATATGGCTCTGTGTGCCACCTGTGGCACCCGTGCCATAGGTTCGCCATCCCGGTCATAGAGCCTTAATTATGTTCTTCAGAGTTAAGGGGCAGGCATTTTTTCAGTCTATGGAAGGGAATAGATTCATTAATAATATTTTGCCCATCTAGGATGATGGGCAAAATATTGTGTCCCATAACATAGTGTAGTTACTAGAGAAATATTTTGTTTTTAGGTTCGAAGTCTTAAAGACATAGTTTATCTCAGGGGTATCAAAATTACAGCATCACACTGTCATCATATGACTTATCACAACTATTTCCCCCTTTCCTAAAATGGGTAGGCGTGGCCAGCACATGATGCACTTAGCCCATAGGCTGCAACTTTGACATCCTTGATTTATCTGGTTTAACTTCTTTTTTAAAAAAATATTTATATGCCGCCCTTCTCCTGAAGGACTTGGGGCGGCTCACAGCAATAAAAACAAAACAATAAATAATGCTAAAATCCAATTAAAATCCCTGAATTAAAACTATAGCACCCAAACAGATCAGAAGATTTGCTGAAAAAGCCATGTCTTCAGGTCACTGCGGAAAGAGCGGAGGTCAGGTAACTTATTCAGTGAGTCGGGTGCAGCCACAGAGAATGCTCTTATCCTGGGCGCCACCAGCCGACATGGTCTGTCTGATGGCACCCGGAGGAGGGCTGTCCTATGTGAGCGCACTGGGCAGTAGGAGGTGGTCCTGCAAATACCTTGGGCCCATGCCATGAAGGGCTTTATAGGTAAGTACCAGCACTTTGAAGCAGATCCAAAGGACCACCGGCAACTAGTGCAGCTCGCGCAGGAGTGGTGTAACATGGGAGTAGCGGGAAGCTCCCGTAACAACCTGCACAGCTGCATTCTGGACCAGTTGGAGCCTCCGGGTGCACTCCAAGGGCAGCTTCATGTAGAGGGCATTGCAATAGTCCAGATGAGAGATAACGAGAGCATGAGTGACTCCCTCTGAAAGGGTTTGCAATCTTGGCATCCTCCTGGATTTGCAGCTGTCCTTAGTTGACCATCTGACGGCCGTGACCAGGGGGGCTTTTGCACAGGTTCGCCTGGTGCACCAGTTGCAACCTTTGGAGCACATCCCTATCTAGGAAAGGTCGCAACTGGTGCACCAGGCGAACCTGTGCAAAAGCCCCCCTGGTCACGGCCGTCAGATGGTCAACTAGATCCCATGATCTAGTGGCCCCATCAAAAGTGATGGGGCCACTAGATCATGGGATGCATCCACAGCCACTCTGTCTTGGAGGGGTTGAGTCTGAGCCTGTTCCTACCCATCCAGACGCGCACCGCCTCCAGGCACTTAGACATCATGGAAAGGGCATCCCTGGGTTGGTCCGGGGTGGAGATGTAAAGCTGAGTATCATCAGCATACTGCTGATAACTCATCCCGAAACTGTGAATGACCTCACCCAGTGGCTTCATATAGATGTTGAAGAGCAAGGGGGAGAGAACCGAACCCTGAGGCACCCCACAAATGAGGGGCCTTGAGGAGAATCTCTGACCCCCTGCCCAAACAAACTGCGTACAACCCGAGAGATAGGAGAACCACTGTAAAACAGTGCCCCCCATCCCTAACCCCCCAAGTCATCGCAGTAAGATACCATGGTCGATGGTATCAAAACCTGTTTAGAGGTGAAGTAGGACCAGGACAGAGGAGTAACCCCTGTCCCGGGCCTGCCAGAGATCATTCACCAGGGCAACCAATGCCGTTTCCATGTTGTGTCCGCGCCTGAAGCCCGATTGGTACGGGTCTAGGTAGTCCGTTTCCTCCAGGAACTGTGGAAGTTGGTGTGCCACCACGGACTC
Organism: Masticophis lateralis; assembly: GCA_030761175.1. Lineage (NCBI taxonomy): Eukaryota > Metazoa > Chordata > Lepidosauria > Squamata > Colubridae > Masticophis > Masticophis lateralis. The sequence continues at coordinate 250,360,824 of JAUDYJ010000002.1, read as the reverse complement.
AACAATCTTCACTATAAAGCGAAGGTTGGAGATGGGATGAAAGTTGTTAAGGGAGGCCGGATCCAGGGCAGGCTTCTTGAGGAGGGGTCTAACCACCGCCTCCTTAAGGGTGGCAGGGAAGACCCTGTCCCTCAATGAAGCGTTGACAATTGCCTGGATCCAGTCTCCAGTCACCTCTATGGTTGCCGCAACAAGCCAGGAGGGACAAGGGTCCAGTAAACACGTTGAGGCCCCCAATCTTCCAACAATCCTGTCCACTTCCTCTAAGGATACAGAGTGAAAGTCAACCCAGATGTTACCTTCAAGACTTGCTCCCGTCTCCTCGTCAGACCCTGCCCAGTCAGAGTCTAAACCTTGCAGCACATAATACATTAATTCCCTCTTCTTGTTTTATTTAAAATGGCACAATCAGTGATCAACTATTTTGGTACTGAATTTCTTCAATATTAATGCAACATGCCTGCATCTAAAGCAGTGGTCCCCAAAGTTTTGGGGACCAGGGACCGGTTCTGTGGAGGGCATTTTTTTTCATGAACCGGGGGGGGGGGCATAATTTTGTGAGCTGTGTAGATCCCATGCATGCGCAAATGGGACTTTGCTTGCTTGTGCGGCCTAGTTCCTGGAGGGCTGCAGACCAGCTGTTCTGCAAAGCAGGGGTTGGGGACCCCTGATCTAAAGGACATAAATTGATGAACCCTGCCTAATACCAGCTTCTAGAAATGATCATTTGCTTTACATATGAAATTGCTTATTTGAAAGCATATAGAATGACATTCATTGCACCAGAGGCTCCCAAACCTTTTTGATTCATAACACTCAATTTTTTGTCTCAATTTTTTTTTCACAGCACCAAGCTGTTTTGTATTAAAATATGTAACCATCCATATAATTAAGAAAAATAGTCTCAGCATTGTCTAAGTTGAGAGGTTCATCTTAGTGACATTTGTAGAGCCAATGTCTTTAAGATTTGTTTAAATATTTAAAAAGTTCAGTAATTTATTTTCTAATACAACACAGCATATTTTTGATTTTTAATAAGGTGTAACAGCTAACAATAATGCAAACATTTGCCATAGAAAGTATTTTCTTTATATAAAAAAAGATTTTACTCACTTTCTTGTCAAATTATCTAAACATGTTTTAATGTAGGTATTGTAATAATTTATTTGATCTTCATAAAAAGCTTTCTTGGAATTGAGTGCATTCAGTGTCTGCTGAAGTTTTACTAACTCTGCTTTTCGATGTTGTCTGTATCTTCTTTGATTTCTGATATCCTAAAAAATAATTTCAGAAGAGGAAAACTCATTTCCTTACTGGATTTTTTTAAAATCTGCAAACAAACCCTACCTTAGAAAACTGCAAGAATAAGATTTTAGGAAAGGGATGATAGGAATCTGAAGGAAAATTGCTATTTATGCTTTTACAGGTAATCCCCAATTTACAACCACAGCTGATCCCAAAATTTCTGTTGCTAAACAAGATAGTTGTTAAATGAGTTTTGCTCCACAGTTGTTAAGTGAATCACTGCAGTTGCTAACTTAGAAACATGGTTGTTAAGTGAATCTAGTTTCCCCATTGACTTTGCTTGTCAGAAGATCACAAAAGGTGATCACATGTCCTATGGACATTGCAACTGTCTTAGGTACAAGCCAGTTGCCAAGTGTCCAAATTTTGATTACATGACCATGGGGATGCTGCAATGGTTGTAAGTGTCAAAAATAGCCTATAAGTCACTTTTTCAGTGCCATTGTAACTTCAAACGGTCACTAAACAACTGGTTGTAAATCAAGGACTACCTATATTGGCAAAGCAGTTGTTCGTTTATTTATTTAGGAAATTTATATTGCACTCGCTCCCTCACAATAACTTTAGGCGGCTCATAAGCAATAGGAACACAATATAAAAAAGTAATCTCCTTATCCAAACGAAGTGCTCATTGTGATGCTACGTAATGTTTAATTTAATCTAGAAATAACCAGCATTCAACACTGAGATTCAATATTGGTATTTAGGAAGCAAGTAACTGGGACATTTTGCTATTATGGAGAATGCACTATACTTTCTACATGGTAATGCAAAACTATCCTTGTACATTAAAAATAAACACTATGTACAAATCTTTCCAATTCAGGCAACTGAATTAAACATATTGAAGCTGCACTGTTTTTGAAGCATAGTTCAGAGAATAACCCACTAAGAGTCATTGAAGCATGAACTTGTAGTCAAAATAAGTTTATAATAAAATATAACAATTATATACTGTATTTTCCTGCGTATAAGACTACTTTCTAACACACAAAATTCTTCTCAAAAGTCGGGGGTCGTCTTATACGCCGGGTCTCATTCTCCTGTAACCAGGCAGACCAGCCCATAAGGCTCTGACGAGCCTTAAATGGCTCTGAGGAGGGTCGTCTTATACGCCCAGTCGTCTTATACGCCGGAAAATACGGTATTTAAAATTCATGAACAAATATCATATTCAGATATCCAAGCCTGTTATTTCTTTAATTTACGTTATTAGGAATATTTCATCAATGCTTATATTTCACTTTACAACATACTATTTTATTCATAATGCAATAATACTGCTACAACCTTGGCTATTTCATTGATGATTTCTTGATATTTGTTTTCAGATGAAACCAGTCCAGCTTGTTCCAAAGTTCGCAGGTTTCTCTGGATTTTTCTTTTCTTTTGTTCTAATGGTAACTGCCCTTCTTCAAGAATAGATCGACTATGTTTCATTTTCTCTGGTGTTTTAGAATCCAAAATTGCACGTTTCTCTATTATTTTCACGTGTTCAGTTTCCTAAGAAAAAACAGCAGTTCTCATAAGTAAAACTACAGGTATATACTGTATTCTTAGGCAGAGAAAGATTACCACCTTATATATATAAGCAAGCTTATATGTTCATATCAGAATTAAGAATTTCATGAATACACAAAACCAATACATCTAAGGGGAACATTGGGCAGACATCAATTCAGCAATAGACACACTTTGTGGTGGTGTGGCAGCAGAGAGATGTAGCATTTTTAGATGGCTGGCTTTATCCATATTATTTCTTAGATTCATATCCTGCCTTTTCATCTGGAGATCAAGGTGGCTTCCTTAACCTCCAGAAGATGAGATCTTTCCTCATTTTATCCTATCTGTGTGCTTCTTGGGCCATGAATGACTAATAAAAAAAATCACCCAGTGAGTTCCTGTGCCTGAGGGCAGACGTGAATCTGGAATGGCTAACTTTAGTTCTTAGTTCTTACCTCTACACTGGTTTCCTTACCAGGAATAACCATTTTTAAAAGTGGATTAAAAAACAAGCCTAAGGCAAGAGATATTTTTAGTTCTGTTATTACAACACAAATATTTCCTAACAGACAGATATATCCAGTAAGGAAACCAATATATTGGTTAAGAATTTATTTATGCTCCCCAATCTCTTCAACTTTTCCTTTATAACCATTCTTCTAGCTACTTTCTTCTCCTTCTCCAAATATTTTCATATTTGGATAGTACTCCAGCAATACATCTCTGTAAATATTTCTTTAAAGGACTGAAAGCAACTTGTATATGGACTTTTCTTGATTTTATCCCCACAATAATTACGCTGGGAGGTAATTTGGCTTGAGAGAAAATAAAAAACTCATCCAGTGAGTTTTTATGGTTAAGTTTCCATTATTAAGAGTCTTTTCAGTCCTTGTCCAAAATCTTAATGACTACAGCATTTTGACATCTATTTTCTTACAGTGGTATTTGTAGATTAGGTAGAGCGATATGTAAACATATCACTCTATCTAATCTACAAATGTAAACGTAAGTACTGTGATGCAGCTCCTGACATTTTCTCACAATGTTTTTGATCTTTCTATCCAACCTCATATACTGTGTTGAAGGAGAAACCTCTCACTGGGAGAAACAAATAGTGGCATCCCAATTTTCTGAGATCAGGGAGACTCTAGCCAGCATGGTTTGAAACTATACTGATTGGATTCTGTAACTCATGTCTAGAAATGATCAGGTTAGGGAAGGATAAGCTATTGGGTCTAGGGAATCATCCTGCCCTAATCACATTATCCTAGCTTCTAAACGAAGGAAGAAGAAAGGCTCAAGAGTGCTGATTGGAAATAGAGCAGAATAAGCACATAACATACTTGTTATTCAGTTATTCTCCAGAATAGAGATGGCTACTTTACTTTAACAATGTATTTGCTTGTTTGTGTTTTACAATATTCCTTCGGAATTGAAAAGTTCAGATTCATACAAAATGGGACGGTTACCTGAAGTTCAGAAGCTGGTATTTCCAGAATTTTTGCAAGTGACTCCCCAGGCTGAGCTCGTATTACATCCATAATTAGCCTTTTAGTTCTTAATGAAACAATCAGAAAAATTGTGATGAATGGATAGTTATTAAAGACTGCTACATTAATTTATATATAGATATCTATTCAGAAATAATTCTCACTATATCAATAGTCTTCCTATATAAGTATGGATCCTCCCTGAGGAGTACTATATAAGACCTAGTGGGATAGCTTACTAATGCTAATGAAAAATGTGAATATATAATCAAAAGAGGAGGTATAGGTAACTCAAGGCATGGGAATGCAACCTATCCAGGCAAAGAATTACTAAATGAAATCTAGAAGCGAAGGCAAGCACTTTCAACACTGATGAATTTTCAGACTACCATAAACCAATCTATTCTTGTTTAATTGTGGCTTTATGTTGATTAATTTCTGTAGCATGCCCTCTGGAAATATATGTATGAGCCTTCAAATCAACATTGACTCCTGGAACTGCCTGGACAAACTCCCTCACTTAATAACTGTCTTGTTTAGCAATGAAAATGTTTGGCTCAATTGTAGTTGTAAGTCGAGGACTACCTGTATTGCTTTTTCCTTCAATTGTTTATGAACTGCATTTGTCATGCTTTTTAAGAATGGCATAATTTGTTCACTGTTGTTTTAATGAAAGGTCTCATATTGAAATACCTTAGATTAAGAATAAGGGTATAATTCTGCCTCTTATACATGTTATATCTGGCAAATAACTTTGGAGTGAAATGGTAAAATAATATTCATTCTTAAACTAAGAACTAAGTTTTATAAAGAACATAAGAACCAACACAAACTAATAAAGAACAAAAACAGCAAAGAAAAAAAGTGTAGAAAGAAAAAGAAATAGAATCTTCTGATTCTCTACTAAGAACTAAATAGCATCAGTAGAAGTTAATTTTCATCATATTCCCACAGAATGTCTGTTTTTTTTTAAAAAGGGTACTTTAAATATTTCTAACTGTACACATCCAAGGCAGATGTTTCCTCTAGTTTCCTGAAAGTCTAATCTATGTCCTGCTGCTCAGTGTCTTTTTCATGTAACCTTATCATGAAACCACTTCTTTCTATGAACTTTCCAATAGCATTTTAATTTGGAGACACAGCCAAATACCATCATACAAATTCAACATTGCACTTAATAACATGACAGGAATTAAGGAAATTTCTAAATATGTATCACTGTGCATTTGTGATTTTAAGAATGATTATAAAACTCAGTATTAAACCTACTACTTATTGGACTTAAATAACATTTTCATATACATACAGACACATACAGTATATTTATTACTTTCTAATTATCATGTAGTTAAAGTCTACATAAAGATTTTCAGTTGCTAAACAATGTGATTATTAGTAATTACTATGATTCATTGACAAAAGCCTTTTCAATACCACATATTTTAAAAGCATACTTTATCATTAGGCCCTTAATGTCTTGTTCTTCCCCTTCCCGTAAATCATATTTCCTGGTCAGTGAAAGAGAAATTTCTGTTTTAACAAGTTGATTTAAAGTATTTTCCTTGTTAGGATCATTGGGATCAATAGCTCCTTCCCCTGCAGAGAAAAAAAAAGTTAGTGCTTCCAACTTTTTGCTTATGATTTTTTTTAAAAAAATGCAGTCAGAACAAAAACAGAGAAAGACAACACTACACAGATAATGCTTACTTTAAAAAACTTTTCAATGATAGCAAAAATTCAGGAAGATTTTGTGTATGAGCTATACAAAGTATATTTTCTACTTCAATTACTTAAACATGTTATTCTACTGTGATAGTTGTGGGAATAAAAGAGATAAGAAATTTATAAACAGCTGTGACTATGCTACATGCCATTCTGATTAAAATAAGTTATTCTGTGGACTGTTTTTATTAAAGATTTGTCTAGCATACACACAAGATACTGGAGTTTCCCTGGCAATTCTCATATATATGATTTGATATTATTGGAGATCTGTGAAAAAATACAATTTTTATTAACTTAAGAATCTCAATTATCTGCAAAGACATTTAATAGCTTACAAAAATGCACCTGTGCTTTTTCTAATAATCAGTTCTGGCATTAACTTTTGAATTTTATATTCACATAGGCATGTACACATATGTAGCTTACTTACTTTTCAACTGGCAAAACACCAGATTTTTTAAAAAATGAATCTAAAATCATATGCTGATAGAAAGGACGATGAACCTACTGATTATATTGAATCACATGGGACTCTGTATTGCAAGTTCTAAATAGGAAGAAATATATATGTATATGAGAATGCTGGAAGAAGTTACAATGTGTCTTCCAAATCCTTACTTCTTAAAATTAATGTTAAGGAATAAGAATGTTGAGTCACAAGTCTGCAGAGCGTATCTTATTATCAGCTTCTTTCCTAGCAGACATCTGCAGATACAGAGGAGAAATGTCTTATGATGCTGCTAACCAGGCTCCCAGACCAAACCTTAAGTAGAAAGTGGACTACCTCACAATCTTCTCTTTATTCATTCTGAACTTGATTTCATCAAATATACCCTTTTCATGGCCATATATTCACTTGGGCAATACCTTAGTTATACTAAGAAAATATATGCATTCAGTCCACTTTGATGTAGTAATTCTCTGATTGAGACCATATTATTTTTGTCCAGAACTCTATGCAATGTTTTCGTGTGTGTGTGTGTGTGTGTGTGTGTGTGTGTGTGTGTGTGCATGCGTGTAGAGTTATGCAACTTCCATTGTAAAGGGAGGAAATACATTTTCAAACAAACAAAAACACTGAGAACTTGCATTAACTCAACAAAACTATTGCTCCAGTTTAACAGATATTGTTTTAAATCTATGCACAGGTTATATCCAATCTTTTAGTTGCCTTTTTGTGGTTTTTGTTGTATTTTCTTACCAAGAAAAGTCTCTACATCTGGAACTTTCCCCAACCCTTCTAACAGTTCATTTAAGACATCATTTTGGTCTGGAGCAATGGCATCCTGATGTTCTAACAATAGCTGTAAATGAGATTATACTTGTTAAAACTACTGGAACAAACCTGATGTTTCCCTATGCTAATAAATATTTAAATACATAACAGAACCAAAATGATAATAATATAAATGGAAATAATCACAAAACCAAAAGGTATAATAAAAAAGCATTTCAGGAGACATGGTAGAAGTAAATGCAATATGTATTTATACAGAAAAATGTAAAACTCATATTCATATAGAAGAAATTATTTCACATGAACAGGAAATAAATCATCCTGAAATGTCTCTTCAATGCCATTTTAGCAATCAAACAACAGGAAGAACTTATGTACAAGAAAAAAGATACAGTCCTAAAATAAGATTCTTAATTTTTGGAATTGTAATTTATTCCACCGATTTGTTATTCAAAACTGCTATTGTATATGCAAAAGAATGTTCTTCATCTGAAAATAATATAGAATTTTTAAAATTTATACTGTTCTTCACTTTCATATTAATTGGATTTGGTTAATACAGAATTGTCACAATCCTAAAGACATTTGGCACAAAAATCACATAAATTATTAGTCAATGAAACCAACACCAAATGTTTGATTTGAAGAATTCACTGAGAGGGGATTCTATTTAATGGTTTCCAATTCTCTATTAAAAAAACTCTATTGCTCCTACAAAATACCTCATTTCACAGCTGAGAATTTTAATAGATTTTGGATGGCATCTGCTGGCAGAAGAAACTATGTGCCAATAAACTGTGAGAGGGCAATTTTTTTTATTGTCCCAAGAACTGAGGAGCCCCATAGAAAAAATACAAAATAGGAGGAAGTGGGAAATTATTCTTTTCCTCTCTTCAGCAGAGGATTATTTTGTTCAATATGATTTGCAACATTTCAGCCTTGCTATTATGGGAATGTTTTTGCTTGTTTTTCATTGTTCTTGTAAAAAAACAAAATGTTCTCTGGATTTCTGTAAAGTTCCAAATGTATTCCTAGAAACTGAAATGTATTTCAGTTTCAGGAAACTAATCAACATAGTTTAAAACTCAGGAATACTTAAAAAAAAGGTTAAAGGGTCAAAAAGCAGTTAAAATTTATGCTTTTTAAATATTTAAGCAATAATCTCAATCAAACGTTTTTAGAACAGTGTGCTGCATTAACTTTTCAACCATGCTTTTCCTACAGTCAGCATATATTAACACTATCAGAGGAACTATATCTACAACCATAAATAATTATTAGAATTGCAGCTATGTTTCTTCAACTGTCCAAATTATCAACCTTGAAAGAAATGTTAATTTATAAATATAAACAGAATGACCATCCAAATTGATTTCCTCTAATTAGCTTGCCTACAATCTGTAATTTTACTTGTGGTGTAAGAAATAAGGAAGACTATGATAATAAATAACTTCCATTAAATAATCATCATTATTTAACATTTCTCAAATTGTTATTTAAGCACAGCCACACTTTGAATATCATACCATTATAATTTTACAAAAGCTAGTCCTAAACTTAAATTACCTGCCTAGTGTATTAAACTCAGAAGATCAAATCTGAATAATTCTAATCTTTCAAGAGGTTGTTAAATTATATCACATTTTTATGTTACAAACAGGAAAAACTAAGAGAACTAGAAATATTTTATAGAGGAGTAAAAGGGAGATCTGAAATTAGATTTTAGATGTTCCATTGCACCACTGCAGTTCCAGTTTTCTCCTATTTGGATTATCCATTATATTTTCTTGGAATATTTAAATAAGAAATGGTTATAATGGTTATGTATGGAACCCAATTATCCTTTGCGTTCTTTTTAAAGATTTATTTATACATAAGTAACAGGTCTTGTTTAAAACTAACGTTCTGAAGAAGTATAAAAAAAGAGATTAAAAGTCTGCTATCCAACTGTAATTCCTTTCCAATCTGTATGAAATGGATTATACAAAAATGTAAAAATATAAACAGATGCCTTGTTCAAAATATAAACAGGTGTCTTTCCAAAAAAATTTACTAAGAATTCCTGCCCTTTCTCCTAACAATTGTTATATGCAGTGATTGTCTTTGTTAACACTAAAAAAAGAGAAAGTAACACAATTCACCTTCTCTTTGAAAATCTATTGAATACTCTTGAACATTTCCTAATTTACAGAACTCTACAGAAATGATTTCTTATTAATGTCTCCAAATATTTGTTCAAATCTTCAGGTTATCTCAGGAATCTAATTCCAATAGGAAGAAAATATTTGGTCTCTATTATTTATTATTTTATTTTATTTTATTTATTTTATTATTTTATTTTATTTTATTATTTTATTTTATTATTTTATTTTATTTTATTTATTTTATTTATTATTTTATTTTATTTTATTATTTTATTTTATTTTATTATTTTATTATTTTATTTTATTATTTATTTTATTTTATTTTATTTTATTTTATTTATTTTATTTTATTTTATTTTATTATTTTATTTTATTTATATTATTTTATTATTTTATTATTTTATTATTTTATTATTTTATTATTTTATTATTTTATTTATTTATTTATTTATTTATTTATTTATTTATTTATTTATTTATTATATTTCTATACCGCCTTTCTCCCGCAGGCGGTGTACAGTCAAGAAAAAATAAGATACATAAACATCATAAAATTGATAATTAAAATTATAGCATAGTTTAGCCCAAATAAATAAAACCCAGAATCATATAACATTTTAATCATTCCCAGTTAACATGCTTAGCCCTGCCTGATTGAACATCAGGGTCTTGAGGGCACAGCGGAAAGCATGGAGATTAGGGATGTTTCGTATATCAGGGGGCAGTTCATTCCAAAGGGTTGGAGCCCTTACAGAGAAGGCCCTCCCCCTGGGAGTCGCCAGTCAGCACAATTTGACTGACGGTACCCTGAGTAGTCCCTCCCTGTGAGAACGAACTGGTCGGTGGGAGGCTATTGGTGGCAAAAGACGGTCTCCTAAGTACTCAGACCCTAAGCCATGAAGCGCTTTAAAGGTGATAACTAACACTTTGAATCGCACCCGGAAGACCACCAGGAGCCAGTGCAGATCGCGTAGGAGAGGTGTTACATGGGCGCAACGAGATGCACCCATAATCACCCGCGCGGCTACATTCTGGACCAGTTGGAGCCTCCGGGTGCTTTTCAAGGGGAGCCCCATGTAGAGAGCACTGCAGTAGTCCATACGGGAGGTGACTAGGGCATGACTGACTGTGCGCAAGGCATCCCGATCCAGAAAGGAACGCAACTGGCAGATCAGGCGAACCTGATAAAAGGCCCCCCTGGCCATGGCTGTCAAATGGTCTTCTAAAGATAGCTGTGAGTCCAGGAGGACACCCAAATTGTGGGCCCTCTCTGTGGGGAGGAAGGTCTCATCCCCAATTGTCAGTGATGGTACCAGCTGACTATACCGGGATGCTGGAAGCCACAGCCACTCAGTCTTGGAGGGGTTGAGTCTGAGTTTGTTTCTCCCCATCCAGATCCATACGGCCTCCAGGCAACGGGACATCACAGTAAGGGCATCGTTGGGGTGGTCTGGAGTGGAGATGTATAGCTGAGTGTCATCAGCATACTGATGAACATTCACCCCGAAACCACGGATGATCTCGCCTAGCGGTTTTACATAAATGTTGAACAGAAGGGGTGAGGAGGGCCTTGTGGCACCCCACAAATAAGGTGCCTCAAGGTCGACCTCTGCCCCCCTGCCAACACAAACTGCGAATGGTCAGAGAGAAAGGAGGAGAACCACTGAAGCACGGTGCCCCCTATTCCTAACCTCTCCAGCCGGTGCAGTAGGATACCATGGTTGATGGTATCAAAAGCCGCTGAGAGATCTAATAGGACCAGGATAGAGGAGCAACCTCTGTCCCGGGCCCTCCAGAGATCATCAACCAACGCGACCAATGCCGTTTCTGTGCTGTAACCCTAACCCTAACCTGAAGCCTGACTGGAACGGATCCAGATAGACATCTTCATCCAGGTATCAGGGTAGTTGTCACGCCACCACATTCTCAACAACCTTCGCAACGAAGCGAAGATTGGAGACTGGATGATAGTTTGATAATAAAGCCGGATCCACGGAAGGCCTCTTGAGGAGGGGCTTCACAACCGCCTCTTTCAAGGCGGCGGGAAAGAAACCCTCACTCACTTATTAAATTATATATTTTGCATTTCAGCTCCAAAGAGCCCAAACTTACAACTTTCTTTTGTATGCACTTACTGAATGTGTGTTGATAATTTCTTCAATAGATATATATATTACTGGCTTACTAAGAGTCACCATATCAGAATATTCATCAATATTGAATTTTTCTTCAGGTTCAGGAACTTCACATGCTGCTTGAAAAAAATTCCTAAGGTGGGAAAAGAATAGAATTTCAGAATACTACATAGGATACATAGGATAGGATAAGACGATTTTCTAACTCTATGCGGAGAAAAAGCACTTTAAAATACTGTATTTTCCTGCGTATAAGACTACTTTCTAACACACAAAAATCTTCTCAAAAGTCGGGGGTCGTCTTATACGCCGGGTCTCATTCTCCTGTAACCAGGCAGACCAGCCCATAAGGCTTGACGAGCCTTAAATGGCTCTGAGGAGGGTCGTCTTATACGCCCAGTCGTCTTATACGCCGGAAAATACGGTACATCTTCTCCTTAGCATTAACTTAAAAGAATCAATAGTAGTTTAATTAACTGCATCTATTTTCAGGCTTGTGGAAAAGCCAGAAAAAAGATGGGCTGCTTCAATGAATAGCAGAGGTGTGCTGTACTCATGCAAGGCCTGAATCACACCTGAGAAAATTCTGATACAAGCTCAGCCTTAACAAGAATGCAGAATCTGAATGTTGATTGTTATCAAAAGAAATGAAGTTAAAACCATCAAGTTTACAAAAATATATAAAGTGAGCGATGTGTAGAAGAGATCCTTTCAACTCATGCTTTATAGTACATTAGATGGGTACAAACCTGAATTTCTCATACGTTTCTGAGAGATAACTATTCATTGACGAGAGATGAGCATTTTCTCCTTCAAATAGATTATTTGATGCAGCATGTTGAAGGACTTTGGCTACACAACCTAAATTTCTCCTCTGATCAGAATGTATCTGCCCTCCAGCTGTCATGTCAATGATGTCAAAACCATCAGGTGCAACAATAGCTGGATTCATGAACCGATAGTACAGGAGATTTCCAACAATCTATTGGGGAAAGTCACTTTTAGATACCTCTACTTGGCATATTTATTAATAAATTTAACTCTACTTCTTAAACAATTGGTTATATATTACAAACTTGAGATGGAAAATCAGGTATAAAATCCAATAGTTTTGGATCAAACCTATGATGCACATCACTACATCACTTATCTGAAGATATAACTGATACCTATGTCTAGTATAATACTTAGTATGAGTTATTATAATACTTATAATAGTATGATACTTTATCATGCTACTTAGAGAAAATAAACATTCTCAACATTTTCAGCAATTATTTATAGGTATTTATGTAAGAATTAAGACGTATGTAAATAAGAAAATGTGCTCTTCCGCCCCCCCCAATAATTACATGCAAGAAGGGAGTCTTATAAACATGTTATAAATATTTTGTGTATAAGACAGTGCATGTGAATGGATAGGAGGTGCTAATGGATGCAAATAACCTGCTGAAAATCATAGATCCTTCGAACATCAGTTGCATGAGAAGAATCATTTGGTGCATTTTAACTCTTTTTATAATGCCAAAAGCATTTGTCTGTCTTTTTTCTTTTCTCCTTAATTTATCCCACTTCCTTCTCCTTTTTTGCATCCAGTTCCCTTTCTTTCTTGGTACAGCTATTTATTCCTTTTCCTCTTTTCTTAATCCTGTTGTTTCTTTCCTTCTCAAATTCTGGCAGATATATCTACACACGTACACACATGCTTATCTACCACTCAAACATTTATGGGGGACGAATCTTCAGGATTGGCTGCAGCTGGAGTTGGCAATGAAGACTGATAAGATGAAAAACTAGGCTTGAGGTTTTTTTCTGCCTTTATGCTGGGATGAGCAGAGGAGACTGTTTTAAATTCAGTGTCATCTTCCTTTTCAATAAAAAACTGTTTCAGTATTTTAAATAGATGCACTGATTGTTGCATTTTGTCAAAACAGCCACATGTAAATAAAATACTTCCCCCCAAATTAATGGAAGTATGATCAGTCTTTCTGATTTTATGTAAAAGCCTTGCCTTTCCAAATTGTTATAAAAATAGACTGTAAAAGTTTAGTGATGAATACACTCAGTTACTTTCACCCCCCCCCCCATCATTTCATACTAAAAAATAAGATAAGTTAATAATAAGTTTTTTTTGGCAGAGCAGTCTAATAGCATGCAGGGAGGAGGGGAGCAGGGAGATGTCTAAGTTAAAACATCCCATTCAATTTTTCTCTTTCTCTTTTCTTCCCTTCTCCATTGCCTTAAATGACCATATGCTGAGTATAGTAAGTTTTGGAAAAAACAACTTGACACCAAGAAATATCTTCACTAAGATAAAAAAATTTAGAGCTGAAATGAACTTTTTAATCTCTTTAATCATGCAACATTAGAGACTGCCTAAAGAGGAGAGCAAGAGCCAGTTTGATGTAGTGATTAAAGCATCAGACTAGAAACTGGCGATTGGGAGGCAATGGCAAACCCCTTCCCAAAAAAAAACCTTGCCAAGAAAACTGCAGGGACCAGTCCAGTGATGGCTAACTTTTTGCCGTTGTGTGCCAAAAATCGGGATAGCGCGGGGGGTTGTGCGCGCACGTGCCCACACCCATAATTCATGCGAGTGTGAGTGTGACCCCCCCACTGCCCTCACTTTTGGCACGCAACGGCACAGTGGGCCTGGTAGGCCTGTTTTTCGCCCTCCCCAGGCTCCAGAGGCTTTTTAGAAGCCCGGGGAGGGCGAAAATGGCCTTTCCCATCCACCCAGAGGGCCTCCGGAGGCCAGAAACAGCCCGTTTCCTGACTTCCGATGGGCCCGGAAGGCCCGAAAATCTGTTGGCCAGCGTGTGTATGCGCGCTGGAGCTGAGCTAGGGCAATGCTCACATGCCCACAGATATGGCTCTGTGTGCCACCTGTGGCACACATGCCATAGGTTCGCCATCACGAGACTAGTCAATACTGACTCAAAGGCACCAAAGACAAAAACAAAACAAAAAGAGTTATTGAATAACAAAAACCCCACTTGAATTATCAGAGAACTCAGATTGGATCTTGATTCATATGGAGAGCTAGAGTTGCATTCAAGTTATCCTCCCTCCAGAACTCATAGAAACTATAAAGCTAGGGGAACTGCAAGTTCAACCCTCTTCTCTTTTTGAACCCTTCACACATTCAGGCAAATGCCTCTTATTGTGAAGCAGGTATTTGTGAAGCAGTTATTGTGAAGCAGGTATTTTGCATGGCCTATTGCTTCAGCTTTCTAGCCTGGATAAAATATCACACTGCCACTTTATACAAGAATTTTCAACCAAGGCAAATGCAAGAAATTAATTTGTTCCAACATTACTGTAATTAGAGTAATAAAATGGTTTTTAAAGATTTATAGCTAAACGATACAGAAACAAAGTTAAAAATATGTTATGGCTTTTATTTAAAGACTACTAAATCCTGCACCAAATCTCCCTTTATTCACAACTGATAAAAATTGGCAGACATTTCCTGCCATTTTGAGGGAGGACACACATATGTCCAGTACTGTAGGCCTAAAACAGTTTTAACGTTGTTTGGAAAAAAAAGAATAAATACCCTACGTAGAAAATTGTAATTATTAGTTGTAACTGATTACATTACTTATGTTCTGTGATCTAGGAAATATACTTTACTAAAGCACCTAATATGCAATACTGTATATAAATAAAAACGTAATTAATTTTAAAAAGACCCCATTCACATGAATGATATTGACCCCCATATTGTATTATCAAAAAAGTTTAAGTATCATTGATCTTTATCTAAGAAATCAGTTTTTACATAGAAATATCATATTATATTTTTTACCTGGTTTTCCTAATTTATACTGCACCCAATGCAAATAAATACATAAATTCCCTCTCATATATTTAGAAAGTACAATGAAGCTGTTGAATCACTCTGCAAATCTACCTTTAACAGCTCATCTTCTGTTGCATCTGGGAATTTCTCATGAAGTGAGTTCTTCAGAACTTTGGCTATATATCTCATTCCATAACTACATGCAAAAACAGATGAAAAAGGAAACAAGTGGAAATTTGGGATGAAAAACAATATATTTAAGTCAACCAAAAAAGAAAAAGAAAAATTACATTTAAATATTTTAGAAATAAACAAAATAGGATGACATATCCAAAAAGTAAAAAAGAAAATACATTATGAATGTTTTTTTTCAAATCTAAAGAATGGGATTGGTAATAGAGATGTAAATACTTCTCTCTGCTGGTAAAGTATCATTATAAATTAAAACAAGTAAAGAATTACAAAATAAGTTTGCCTTTTATTTAAGAGTTCCACCAACATTCTCAGAGGTTCCTGCACTTACGGCATTAAATTCAGAGATGAGAATATGGAGGCAAGGACTTTATCGGTTACTGCTCTAAGACTCTGAATTGAGGATTCTAGTCGATTCATTACTTCAGGATGTGCCAAGGCTTGTTCTGTTGTTACATCATAGGGTAATTTGCTACAAAAAGAGAGAAGAAAATGATAATCTACAGAGCGCAGAAGAATTAATATTTTATTGGACATTTTAAAAAATTATAGTTACTGAATTTTCTGGATTGGTTATAATTATTTGCATCATAGCTTATTTTAATAATACTAAAGCATTTTCTGTGAACTTATTGAGACCTCCAATAATCTTACATTTTTAATGCATTTGATTCCACCACCAACCCATTTTTCTTTGACTATATCTTATTTTCAATGCAATTTGTCTTCCATCGTTTTTCATGGCAACAGCCCAATATACCAAAGTGTACAAGGTAAATCCAAAACACTGAAATAACCTATATTTTGGCTGATTATCACTAAATGTAAACTGCCAATACTTCTGATTATTCAAAACACTGACCTATACTTCAAATGGGATTTTTCCATTTGAAAATATAACTATTTTGATAGGAAAATAACAATTTAAATGGAAACACATTCTCACATCACCCTGAATTTCAAGATACATATGCATATATATGCAAAACATTTTAAGAAATTATCTTATGTAATCATTTTAATGAGGCCCAAAATTGTAATGACCCTTCCAGGAAATATAGCACAGTATGGATACACTCAGGAAGAGCTTTAAAAAAAAATCTGAGGAAAAAAAGAAATATTGAGACCCCAAAGTATTCTAAAACAAAATGACTAAATATTATTTATGCAATAAAGGGCACAATTGGGATGAATCTAAAGCTTATAATAAGACCTAAAATTCATTTTTATAGAATGAGTAGCAAGCATATCATCCTTATAATAGCTATGAATCAGTCTACTCAGATATATTTCATTTTTATGTATCAAACCAACAATGCTTTCTGAAATAAAATTACTGTATTTTTAAAGTCTCTCTTTTGGGGCAGAAGGGCCTCATTCAGCAGAAACACAGAAGATTTCAAGGACTTCGAGTCTCGGTGGCACAGTGGTTAGAGTGCAGCACTGCAGGCTACTTCTGCTGATCACCGGCTGCCAGCAGTTTGGCAGATTAAATCTCACCAGGCTCAAAATTGACACATCCTTCCATCCTTCCAAGGTGGGTAAAATGAGGACCCAGATTGTTGGGGGCAATATTCTGATTCTATAAACCACTTAGAGAAGGCTGTAAAGCACTATAAAGTGATATATAAGTATAAGTGCTATTGCTACAGCAAAGATGAAGTTTCACATTTGGAAATAATATTAAATACATAATGTATGTAAAAGTATTGCTGTCTTTAAGCATTTCATTTAGATAACAAGAGTTTTTCAAATGTCCAAAGATTTTGTACTCCATTGTTTTAGTGATCTAATTTACTTAGCTTCATCCTGTAGAAGTTTTTTCGGTGTGGCCATGCTTTCACTATTTGAAAGCATATAATAAATCCATCAAATCAAAGATTACTTTTCTGTTTACATAGATTGCATGGCCATTATATTTCTGAATGTGTTGCATGATTGTCATTTACCCCCTTTTGATATTAAATAAATACAATCTATTTTAAATCATCACATTAATTTAATTAAATCATCACATTCATTATTTTTTCAGAGCCTAAAAAAAACCTAAAGTTGTAAAATCCCAAATAGACTTCCTAACCATTTACTGCAGAGAAGCGAAATATCTTCAAAAGAAAATACAAGAAAGTCCAGTTGCCTCCTGAAAAAGTACCTTTGGGACAACCATGACCTGAATGACTGAGAATCTCTACAGACGTTTAGCTATACAATTTGGGATGAACACCCTTTGAATGACGTGGGAGTAGGAATGGATTTCCAGAGAAAAATTGCAGACTACAGGAACCAGGAGCACTACTCAGGTAACCCTGAGAACACAGATAAACCTCCAAGTGCTTCAACAACCCCCAAAATGGATGCAGATTACCAGCTGTCTGCAAGGAATATAAATCCTTCCATTCCCCACTATCCTGTCAGAGCTGAAGAAGCTTCATGGATGAGAACCGAAACCTCTTCAAAAGAAAAAACAAGAAAGTCCAGTTGCTCCTGAAAAAGCACCTTTGGGATAAACATGACCTGGATGACTGAGGATCTCTACAGACATTTACTGCAGTGTTTCTCAACTTTGGCAGCTTGAAGACGGGTGGACTTCAACTCCCAGCCTAGCTGGCGGGGGGATTCTGGGAGTTGAAGTCCACCCATCTTCAAGCTTAACTGAGGTTGAGAAACACTGATTTATTACGTTTTAATATAATCTTCCCCATTCTAGGGTTCTTCAAATATATTGGAGTTCAGTTCACATAATTTCAGTTGTTATGAGTAACCAATATTTTTTTTATTTGCTGTTTGTCATCTATTCTGTCATAATCCTTCTCTTTCATCCCAAATTTTGCAACAGCACCTACAGATACTGAAAAATCAAAATCGGTTTTATTCATTTATTGCGTACTGACCTGGCTTCTCCAGTTTGCATTTCCAGCTGGTTTACCCATGCTTTGTACACTTCCACAGGACTTGTATTGATGACTAGGGATTTGTCATCCATTATGTCCTTTACCACTGATGACAACAACTGACGCAATGTATTCTGCCCTCGTGCACCTCGATTGAAGCTAACCACCATCTTTATGACAGTAGGATTTCCTGTGACAATATCCTGAATCTGATCTACTTTAGAACTGCAGTAAAGAAAATTAGCAACATTTATATTTTGACTTCAGACATCAAAACTATATTTTTGCTATTGTAGTGAGTTTTTTTCCCCATTAAGCACGTTTTTGTAAAACTACTCTATTTAATGCAAGAATTAGCTGAAGGAACATTTTGAAATATAAATGTAGATCTACTCAATTAACCCACATCATTTCCCCTGAAGTTTACAGCTTGATCCTTAAAACTGCTTTAGTGTGATGAAAGCATCCTATGTTGAGCAACGAGAAACAACTTCCTACTTTCCCATTATATGAAAAACCCATTATATTCCCTACACAAGTTTAAAGGAAATGTAAGTTCAATACATAGTTTTTCCTCTATTGTGCCTGCTCAAACAAATATTAAAACGTGAAGGAAACTAATATGCATACTTTATTTCTTCTTCTAGAGCAGTTTTAAACAACTTCAGAAGTAAGTATTCTTCTCGTTGATTAGAAGCATAATTATATAGTGTGAAGATAACTGTATCCATAAATTTAGTGGATTTGTTCTGGGGCATCTGGAAGATGAGCTTTGCCAAATAAGTTGGATTAGTCTGTGTAAAGAATATTAGTGTTAATAGAATGAAATATCCACATGTATTTTTCAATAATTGAAAATTATCTTTTAAAAATGTTACCATTA
The DNA here is from genome assembly GCA_030761175.1 of Masticophis lateralis. NCBI lineage: Eukaryota > Metazoa > Chordata > Lepidosauria > Squamata > Colubridae > Masticophis > Masticophis lateralis. The sequence continues at coordinate 250,341,514 of JAUDYJ010000002.1, read as the reverse complement.
GACTAAAAATCAAAATTACCGTTATTGCATAATTGACATAAAATATATTGTGTTAAAACTAATGCAGCACTCTAGCAATCTTTTCACTTTGTGTTAGTTCTCAACATACAACCATTTCTCTTATGGTTTGGCTTCAAAAACTGTCAATAAAAGGACATCTATGATCCTCTGCATTATAAGTCCTCAGTCACTGATTACTTACCTGAAGAAGGTAAAACAAGTGTTGATAGGCTTCTAGTTTTTTCCTCCTCTCTTTGCTCAAGCCTTTGATTCCTTGTTTTTCCCCAGTTACCATCTCTTGCAGCTGGTTTTTGCTTTTTTTGTTCAGCTTCTTGCTATGTGACACAACATCCTGAAAAATGAAAGCCATGCCAATACTTCAAATCTGATATTTTGTAGATCATTTCAATTTAGCATTTTGAGAAAAATTTGTAGTATGTGTTAAGGATATTCTTGGCTCATAATCGATGTTGTGGGTTATTGAGTAGAGTACCTTTGAGCAAACACATGAAAAGCGACTGAGAGTGGTTGTGAACAATCACAGTTAACATACAAACACACTGAGTTGTTGTAGTCTTTTACTTTTAGAAAAAAGTAAAGCAAAGTCCAAAAACAATCCAAGTCAAACACAGATAAGACAAGAGTTAAAAGATCAATCCAGGAATATTTCAAGTATGAAGTCTTCTTACCAGTTGTAGTCATACACAATAAAACACCATTCTTCTTGAGTTTCAAACAGGAACAAGTTCAATATCCAAACATTCAATAAATAGTAGAAAGCAACATATAGCTATGTTCAAACAGTGATCATGCAGAGAGATCAGGTAGAGAGTTACAGCAAATAAGCAGGTAAAATGGTGTAGTATCCATACAAGCCATGATCCTGACTTCCCTTAAGTACATTGGCTACAGAGCTTAGCCAATCAGATACAGGATGATGCAATATAGTCTTAAAGCAATATAATACCTTGACTGCAAACATACATTGTTGGTTTATATATTGCCTGACCAACTAGTTAGACAAATAACCATTTCCTAACAGTATGACTATGAATACCTAATCTATTACAAAAATAAAACCACCATGACAAAAATATATCCATCCCCGAAAAAGAAGAGATTCAGTGCTTAGAGAATGGCTTGACTCTAATCCCCAGCAACAGAAATACAATTTATTATGAGAGATTGTTTAAATAAAATCTGGCAATTGAGAAGAGGAAGAGAGAGAATAACTCTTGGGTTTCTAAACTTGAAGCTTGCTGAGCCCATTTGTACTGTTAACATACCTTGTAAATGCAAGAAGGTACAAGTAACCAATTTAACAAAATGTTATTGTCCCTTACCAGTACTTTGCCTTTTTTTCCCCTGACAAGTTAGCATTATTTAAGAAAATTTACAAGACACATTTGAGGCCTTGTGAATAAGCATGGATGGTGGAAGATGCTTCTCTGCAACATGCCAACTCCTAACCCCTCCTAACAATATTTTCAGTTAGAAAATAATGTTAAAAATGTAAAATCTCATGGCAGCAAATCTGGCAGAAACTAAGACAGGTGTTCTCAGACAGCCTGGTGAAGCTGAATGTCTAATAAATTCAAATGGATGTAAATTGATGTAATTTACAAAATGTGCATTAATTATGTAATCAGGGTAGATATGTAATTTAAGAACTTATGTCAACCATGTCAATTTATATTTCTGCCATTACACTAATGATGTAGTTGATACAACTAAATTATGTCAGTTATCTGGATTGTTTCAGAAATTGACTGCAAAGTTAAAACTGACTATTTGGAGTGAAATCCAGACCAAAATTTTGTCTGTTGCATCTGAAGTCCACTGATAGATGCATACAATAAGGTTTAATGGATAAATATTCTAGATACTTATTTAAGATCAAATAACATCTCTCTCTTTGTGATTGATCAAGAAGAATTGCTGGTCAATTGCTGGTCCTGCATTTTTTAACAAAAAAGAACCCAGAAGCAAAGGTAGAAATGTTTACAGTCTTTCTTACTTACAGATGTATTTATTTCTGGAATTTCTGGAAAACCAGAGAGATATCACAATTACGCTTGTCAGGAAATTATTAACCAATATTAATAAGTATAATAACAACACATAATAAACAATATTATTTCAGACAATTTTTAATATTCAATCAGACGACTTGCATCTCAGGACACACATTTACAGGCTAAAGGGCAAATAAAAACATGTAATAAAAAGAAAAGAAAAAAAGCAAACCTGGTTTTAATTACTATAGTTGTGAAAACATTATGTTCACTAACCTGCAATGTTATTCTGTTTTTAACCAGCAATCCTATTTTAATATCCATTAAGTTCAAATCTTTTTCCAGCTGTTGACTAGATCGGATATTGGTGACCACCTCTTCCCTTAGTCTTGTAACTTCTAGCTCTTCTTGAAAATCTAAATCACTCTGATCCATGAGATAAGCAAATTTGCGCAAGACATTCAAAGGAGGATTTGCAGAACTAGCTATAAATGAAATAAACAAATTAAAAATTATAGCATTCAGTTCTAAACAAACGGTACCTGGCAGTCAAAAAAAAGTTTTATTTAAAACATAATTTTATTTATTATTTATAAAAAATTAAGCTGCCCCAAAGCTGAAGCTCTCTGGGCAGTTTGTAATAAAGCAGTGTTTCCCAAAGTGTAGTACGCGTACCCCCAGGGGTACGGGAAGAGTTTGGTGGGGGTACGCGTTGCACCGGAGTTTAGTGGGGATCACGTGGGAATATCCACTGCACCGTGCTTAGCTGCGCCCACAGAACAAAGAAAGAAATAGGCACGTATCGCAGTTTTTACACGGGAACTGGGGCCATCATACATCGTATCGCAACTCATTATGGCGGGAACTTCTGCGCATCCTTTGCGTAGCTCTGGTTCGGCCATTTTTAAACTGCGGGAACATTAACAGTTAACGTTGAGCCTCGGAGCTGTTTAAAAGCCGGAGAATTGCAGTGTTATCTAACGGTTAGACAGTCTTGTGAGGCGTGACACGGCGTGAATATACTGCACTTCGTTATAGAGACAACTTACTTCTTTAATAGTTAGTTCCGGGCGCCTGTTATCATGCTTTAGTAAGTTCCACTGATTTTGATTTTATATATATATATATATATATATAATCAATATATTTTGATTTTTATTAAAGCATATGTTTTTCATGAGGGGTACTCAGCGTTACTCAGCAATTATAGAAGGGGTACACATATGTCAAAAGTTTGGGAAACACTGTAATAAAGCATACTAAGAATATATAATCAGAATAAAAACATATACACAATTACATAAAATACAAAAGAAAACACCATGTAATCTAGGTAACAGCATAGGAAATATTCAAAAACTAAAAGAATATGAACTGAAAGACAATTTAAAAGCCTGGGGAAATAAAAAAAAGTTTTTACCTGGCACCAAAATGATACTAATGTGGGTGCACCTAATTCAAGTCTCTGTGGGGAGGAAATTCCATAAATAGGGTGACATCACAGAAAAAGCTCTTGCCATTGTAGAGGGCCACCTCTTCTCCTTTGTTTAGGAGACTTGAGGAAGGCCTCATTAGATAATCTTAAATCTGGGTAGATACACATGGAAGAAGGTATTCCTTCAGGTAACTTGATCCTTCAGCCAGTTAGGACTTTAAAAATTAAAAACATTGAATAACTGAGAATGAACAACTTTATAAGGTAGTCTCAGGTAGATTTGCAATTAGGAAATCAGCTGATGAATAAAAGTTGCTCCATGAGCCTCTAGTGACAGTAATGGATCTAGGACCACTTCCGAACTATCAGCCTGCATCTTTAGGGCATGTGCAGACCCCTCCAGGACAGACAAGGCACCATTCTGCTGGAGAAATGCACCATACATATCTTGTCTGAATCAAAGTTTATTGGCCCTTATCCTGATCATGCAGCTTTTAGAAAACTCAACATCTTGGGTTGGTATTAGATTGGTATTAGATAAAAAGGAAAAGTAGAGCTGGGAACATTCATTTTGTTATATGTACGGCATCCAATTCCTTTATATAGAGTATATTCAAAAAATATTATTCAGTACTTACTCAATATTCTGTAATCTTCCCTAGCTTTATTTGCTTTAAGGAATGCTTGAATTTTCACAATTTCTTCATTCTGGAAAAAAACAACAACCCATAATATATACAGTATGTTTACAATTGTTATCCAGGAAATGAACCGGCTGCAAATGTCTTTTGTAGTTTGTATTCTCATGGTATATTACAGCTATTGTTCATAATAGTCTTATTAATTTTCTTTCTTCTGTCCAAAGACATTGGGATAATATGAAATTTGTTGTAAGCAATTAACTATTAAACAGAACAAAAAAGAGAAAAATCTTACATGATCTTTGAAATATTGTAGTCGTTTTTTGTATGCTCTTCTTGCTAACCACATTTTGATCCATGACTGAATCTGAAAGTTAAAAAATTAAAAAATATTTACATGATCAATATTTAAATATTTTTGTTTTTAGCATATTGTTAGTTTTTATTAGCATCATATTGTTATTAGTTGGAATATAATGTTACATGCCTATGTGTCACATCTCACATTAAGACGTGAACAAGAAATAGCTTCATTGCCCTTAAGTCAGTGCAAATTTTCTTCTTTCAGCCTCCAAGCCCAATGCATCACATCTGGCTTCAAATCTCAAATGAAATTTCCACAGTTCCATTTGCACAATTATACAAATTCTCAATGAAAAGCAATCAGATGACTGGTATCTAGTTTTTTAACAGGCATAATTAAACTTGCTCTTGCCCAATTTGTCCAATCTTTGACATTTCATCAGTGACTACATTGCATTTGCTTCACCGGGCAACTACAAAGGTGTTACAAGCTGCAGAATACTTGTCACATTTACAATAGATTTTTTTAAAGTAGTTGGAACAATTCAGATATACACAGTTAAAATGTAGGAAATCAGAAAGATTATTAGGCCATATAACAATAACAATAACAAGAATACATCATCCTGAAATTAACTTTGTAATTCACTACATACAGGATATATTTACCTTGGTAATAGAGGCAACATTTCTCTGCAACATCTGAAGTCTTTCCGAATAATTTTTCTTTTGTTTATATCCTTTCCAAAATGCCTGTTTATTTAAAACACAAGATTTATTAGCAATATGGCTAATACTAAATGAATTCCTAACCATCTTTAAGCATAGCGAAGTTGCCATGCTGTCTGTTCTTTTACTTGCAAATTTCAGAATGGACATTTTTTTTCTTTTTCAGATAAAAATCTATATTGTGCTCTAGAAGGGATACTGAAATGTGCTTCTATTAAAATGTGAGAGCAAACATTCTTTCTAACAATTATTTATAGTAATCTTTATTTTAGTTTTCTATTTTGTTATTCCAAATGGAATAAATCTTACAATATTGGCCACTAAAATGTATGTTGTAATGATTGCTTTTCATTTGCTACAATAATGTACAGCATAGAATAGTAAGTATCTATTTTTGGCAGGCAAGTTTACAGACTAAAGATGGTTGTTAGATATATACAGGCTATATTCCATCCCTGATTTAATTATTAAAAACAAAACTTTAATTGCAGCCATTAATTGCACATTTACAAGAAAGCCTTATCTGTACTAAGATGTTGGAGTGTTGGAAAACATAAAGAGGGAACATAGGTGCTGTATTTGTGAATACTCTTCATTAGGTTATTAGTCAGCCAATACTAGATGCATACTACCTGTATTTTTATCACTGATGGCTCCTGGGCTTGGAGGTATGCTTTTCTTTCTTTATATTTTTTTCTGACTAAAAATCCCCTTGCTTTAGCTTGCAGCTGAATGATCAGGTCCTCATTTGCAAACCATAGTTGTTCTCTATTATAATTTGATGTGATCTCACTGACAATTTTCTACAAGAAAAATAAATGTTAAGGAGCCAAAACATAAGAAACTCAACAAAATCCATATTGTTTCAGCAATTAACTACACTACACTTTCCACCCAAACTGACCAATATAGCCTATAGACAATATAGACTATAGACTTATATAGACTATATTTTAGTCAATTTTTTAGCTTCTTCTTTGGAATATTTTTCAAAATAGGCATTTGTGAATATTAAATGGAAGCTGTTAAATATCAGGTTATAATTATTTTCATTTTTATCTTTGTAACCCGCAGTAACTGACTGATTGACTAACTGATTATATTTATATTCTGTTTTTCATTCAGAGGCTCAAGGTGATATACATAGCACTCCTTCTTCCTCTTTTTCCCTACACCAAAAATCCTATGGTTGGGTGGTCTGACACTGAATCATCAACCTGAAGTACAATAACCAAATGAGTTTCTGAAGCTGAGGAGGAATTAGAACTCGAGTCACCCCACTTCTATACCAACAACCACTGCCTTACACTGGAGCTCTTTTTTCCTGAGGGCGCCTATGGCACTGACAGCAGAATTTCTTATTATTTGATAATTATTCACAAAATATAACATGCACCAATAAGATTAAATATAGTAACATAAAATAGAAATATAAATCTTACTTCAAATCCAATGGAAACTGCAAACAAGTAATATAGTAATACATCATTTTATTTGTACTGCATTTCATCCTTTGATCACTCCTGTATTCGCCACCACTTCTTATCCCTTGTAACTTGTTTCTACAATATCTTACCTGAATCTCTTCCCCAGTGAGCCAGGATGTTTTGGGAGTAATTCCTTCAGGAGGAGTACATGTACCCTCTCCACTTTCTTCATTGAAATAATAATCATAACTATCTTGAATTAAAAATTTAATCCATGGGCCTTCATCTGGTTCTAAATATGTTGAAAGCAATATTTTATTGGTTACATGTTGCCGAAACACATAAATGTATTTTAAGTCTCTCTCTTATACTTTAAGAAAAAAACACAATATATAAAATATTTTTCTTGGCACAAAAATTTGATCTACTCTACAAATTGGTAAGACAGAATGAAGAATTGGATCTCTCATTAGAAAAATTGGGAGTAGGGTCCCTGTGGACCAATGGTATGTTACAAAGCTTCCACAAATGGCGTTTTGAGGGAAGAGGTAAATGTACAAAGCATCGATGGGGGCTTTTTTTATTACCACCCAGTAACAAAACTAATAAGGCATCTCTGTGTATATGTATTTGCATGGATACATGCATATTTTTTCTGTAATTCTTTCTGCAAGTGCAAAAGAATTTACCTCAAAGTTGCTAAACACGTTTCACAAATAGCCTCGCATACTTTGAGAGTTGGTTTGATTTGAAAATAAGAGCTGGTTTGTATTATTGCTTTCTACTACTTGTCCCTGATCTTTCAGGGGAAGTAAGTAAACCAGTCACAGATAACACCGGATGTTGAGATTGGTGACTCATTGATTGATCCAATAACACAGTTCCTGTTTAAACAGCAAGAAAAGTTTCTCCACCATAGAATCATCATTCAAATACCTCACACAGAAAGCATGCAAACATATGCAATTTGTGGGCAATAGCACAGAAATGAAAATGGATAGGAACAAATATATTATAGAATATAAAGCCAGAGTGAGCCTTTCTGAAAGATAGTTCAGATGGAACAGCTTCAGAGGCATGTAAAAAAATCTCTTTAATTTTCAGTTAAATCAGGACTTTAAAGGAACAAATTATGCTGAATTACCATTTGGCACTCATTAAATCAAAGCATCCAGAAAACCTTAAATAAAGTCATACTCCTGGCCTCAACTTGTTTCAAGGCCAGCAAATACATGATCTATCTTCAACAAATGTTTAACGAAATATTTAAAGAAGTAGAGTGCTGGAGTACCTCAGGAGCATTATACATTTTCTAAACTGTGTAAAATGGCACAAACAACAATACCTTTGGCTTTTAAATTTTTAACTTCCTGCAAATGTTCATAGTAGATTTCAGCACATTCTGGAACAGCTTTCAGATTGAAATTAGGTGACTGTAAAATTGTGATGATCGATGCAGAATCACCTTTTTCTAAACACTGGTTTACCATACATATTCCAATAGCCACTAAGGAGTAGAATCAATGAAGTATTAGTATTGTACATTTCCCATAATATCTCACAAGAAGAATAGGCAATCTGCAATTTTTTTCTTTCTGTACTCCCCCAGCCCCATATTAAAGGTTGTCTGCCTTTTTAAAGAGAGAATCAATACTACTAAGTTATAGGTGGTCCTCGATTTACGGTGGCAATTGGGATCAAAATTCCATTGCTAAGCAATCCAGTTGTAAAGGGCTATGGCAATTCCTGCAGTCACAATTGTCATTGTGACTCTTCCAGGATGAATCCTCCAGGAATTAGGAGAGGCAACTTCCTGCTGACTTCCCACAACCAAAGTCAGTAGGGAAACTGATAAAAAGTTGAAAGTCCCAAACTCAAGACAGGTAAGTGGCTGCTGCCAAGTGGAAGAGGGAGCAAGGGAGTGCATAGGAGTGTGGGGCGGGTCAAGAAGGGTAGGGTGGGCATGGCATGGCAAAGGTTGAAAAAGATACACAACATTATAGATTAATATAGGATGGTGATGACTTTTTACTCCAATTCATGTCAACCAATGAGAAAGTTTAAATTTGCACATTAGTTTCCAAGACTAATTTGATTTTATTACAAATCTAATTTGAACATATAAAATTAAATGGGAGCCTGTTTTGTGCATGAATATGTACAGATCAGTGGTGGGTTGCTCCCGATTCAGTCCAGTTCTTGCGAACTGGTAGTAACAGCAGCAGGAGTCTCCACCTACCTCCACCGGACATCATCACGGACGATCTGCGCATGCACAGAAGCACACCCGTTGCGAACTGGTAGCGGAGGTAAGTAGAACCTATCCCTGGTACAGATGAATCAGGGGTGGGTTCTACTTACCTTCGCTACTGGTTCGCAACAGCATGCGCAGGTCATCCGTTATGACATCTGGCCAGGTCAGCAGAACCTCCCACCTCCGTTACTACCAGTTCGCAAGAACCTGACCAAATCGGGAGCAACCCACCACTGATATGAATGTACTGAAGCATTTATTAAACATTTATGAAAATCTGGGTGATAAATTGCCATGGAAGAAACCAGACATAACACTGACCCCTGAACAAAGATCTTCTTTGACCAAATTTATAGTATAAACTAGGGATATGCAAGGCAAAGACATGGGCTGTGACAAAAGCTACATTTAGCTTACTTTAATATACATTATAATTAAATACAGTTAATGCAATTACTTTCCAAGTATTTAATTGTTCTGCCCTTCTGTCACATTAAACATTCAAAGTAACACATTATAATTCAGGATAACTATTGAAAGGGTTTTGGGGAATACATCCAAGATTTTCAAGTGACTACGTTCACTTATAGCCTTAAATTTGATATTTCTGATCTACACATTTAGAAGTACCATATGGTACACAGCCTCTCTTGAACTCATTCCAGAATGTAGGTAACAAAGCAGTATTTATTATTCCTTCACACACTGAAAAGAGAATTAATCAAGATAAGGGATTCTCTCCAGATAGCTCCCAGATGTGCTGGTTTTCTAGGTGAAGCAATAATTGTCAAGAGGAGGGAGGGAGGGCAGTTGGAACCTTGAAATTCCTTATTCTTGTGTTCTAAAATAATATAAGATACTGAGAAGGCTCTACTGCTTGCTTCAGCTCAAGTGTTTCTCCTCTTAAATTTGGGAGAGACAAATTTTGGCAACTTATTTTTCATTTTTAATGTTGTGTTTGATATTTGTTCTTTTTCCTCCCCACTCAAGAAATCCTATTAATTTCTGATGACCATTTTATATGATTGCATAAGAGTTGAGATACAAAGTATTTACCGATTGTTTACATTCCAGATTGTAACATCTTAGGAGTGTATTTGGCTTGGCGCATTGGGAACAAAGCTCCCAAAGAATATAAATATTTAGTTTCAAAGTCCATGGCTTCATTTTTCAGCAAAAAACAGAGGAATGAATTGCTGTCTTAAGGTATTACAAACAGCATTTGAACCTTTATTGCTTATCATTATGCCACCCTTTCACCTTTTTATACGTAGAATAGGGATGTTAAACTCAAGGCCTGTGGCCTACATCCGGTCCACAGGGTGCTTAGATCTGGCCCGCGGGGCCACCCTGGAAACAGCAAAGGTCCAGCCCATGGTGCCTCTGCCAGTGAAAATGGACCTTGGGGGACCGCATGCCCCCAAGCTCCGTTTTCACTGGCAAAGGGCTTCAGGAGGCCGTTGCGGCCAAAAATGGAGTTCCATTTTGGCTGGCAGAGTGCTAGCAAAACAAACTACTAGCAAAAGTGGCATTTGATCACAAGGCAAGGAGGCATCGAGAAATGTTTCCCCTTTTGCATTTAAGCATCCAAGAAGGGACAGGAAAGTAGAAAGGGAAAGACAATGAAAAAGAAAAAGATGAGAAGAGAGCAAGGAAGGAAAAAGAAGGAAAGAGGGGAAGGAAGAAGAAAGAACGAAGCGGGAAGGAAAAAGAAGAGGGAGGGAGGGAGGGAGGGAGGGAGGAAGGAAGATTATAATGAGAGGGAGGGAGGGTTTGAGGGAAGTCCTGCCTTAGCACTTGCCCACCAGCAGCTCTGCTGCCTTTTGTCATCCCCTTGTTTCCTCCGCCTGATCTCTCCTGGTGGTCTCCCATTCTATCGCTGAGGATGCTTTGGTTACAAAGCTCGGTCTCCTTGCATGGAGAGGGAGTGGTCCTCCCTATGACCCACATACTTTGCCCTCCCACACACACCATGAGCAACCTGGCCAAGGAGAGTGAGAACTGCAGCAGGAGCCTTAAGGAGGAGGTAAGGACAGGTGGCATCCCTTGGGGAAGCAGGGAGGGCTGGACTGTGCAGTCCTGGTGCCCTGGGAACTTGAGGGAGCTGGGTGCTTGCCTTCTGATACCTGTGGCTCTGGACAATCTGCACCACCATCTTCTCGGAATTATCATAGCAAATATTTTATCTATATGATTTCAGATAAATCAATTAATCACTTACAAATAAAAGGTAGTTTCCTGCAATATATGCAGTATTGTAATGAACTGAATGACATCAATTCCAAGTGTAGTAAGCATTTTAATTAATGCTGAGCAAGATTCATAACAAGCATTTGCTTGTTTAATAGGGAACTGTGACATACATCTCTACATGCTCAGCAGGTTCCCAGCAAAATATTTGTTTTTGTTTAGCTCTCAATTGATCAGCAATATACTTGGGACCTTAAAGATCAATTTTAGTTTCCTTTTATCTATTTAATTCTGTTTTCTAAAGACCCATTTGATCAGGGTCAAATCTGGACAGCAAAATCCTGAAGACCACTAGATAGTAGCAAAAAAAAAAAAATTTTTCTGTATCTTTTTGTTCTCATCTGATATTTATCCAGATTTTTGCAGCCTTGAAATAATAACCATTCAGTTGATCCAGCTTCCTGTTCCTAAAGTGGCCAAATAAATGTCCACGAGAAGTCCTTAAGTTTAAGATGCAAAATGATCTTTCCACACACGTTCTGAGAACCACACATAGCTTGTAGGGTGTATATAGCCATAATGACTAATAGTCACTAATTGCCCAATTCTCAAATTCAGGAGGTCATTGAAGTGAAATTGTGAAATCATTTTAGAAGCTCACATCTGTTGCAAGATGTTGCACATTAAGTAGTATTCTTTCATACAATCAAGTTACTAAAATATGTTCCAAGATAGAAGATTAATTTGAGAATGCATGCTGAAGTCAATTATAAATCTAGTAGAGACTGCAAAAGAAGAAGGGCTTAATGTAATGATTCAAATGAGTTCTCACATTTTGATGCCTCTTCCAAGTTTCTGTTAGCATCATCAATTCCTTTCTGTATTTCATCTAGCCAAAGCATGGATGAATTATCATGAGATTCCTGGTTAAAACAAAGATAAAACTAAACATTACAATTTTTGAAAACTTAACAAAATATCCCAAGATTATTAAGATATTCTAAAAAGGGGCTACTGGTATGAATTTATCTTATGAAAATTAAAAACCTGATAAGGATTACCGTATTTTTCACTCCATAAGATGCACTTTTTCCTCCCAAAAGTGGGTGGAAATGTCTGTGCATTTTATGGAGCGAATATTGCAGCACAGACAGTGAAGTATATTACCTCAGGGATCCAAACAGTGGACCGGTGCTGGTCCTTTGGTGAATAGCAGCTGGGCTGTGACGGCAGGGTGAGGACCTATCTATGGTCCTCTCAGGCTCCGCCTGGTATTTTTTTTCTTGTTTTCCTCCTCTAAACCTAGGTGCATTTTATGGTCAGGTGCATCTTACAATGTGAAAAATATGGTAATTGCAAAGGGAGGCCTTCTCTCCCTTTCCTTCCCAGAATACCTATTAATTCTCAATACAACTTACCTTGAATTATCTCTCTTGTACAGAATGTCTAGAACAATTACTATGCTTTCAGTTCATGTAAGTCATACTATCATTACTGTATCAGATAAGATGTATTAGTCTGATGTGTTAATACTTTGTTCTTAAAACCGTAATTGAGTTAAATTCAGTTTTTATATTCTAATTTTCTACTTATATATTTGAACTTATGTAAAACATGGATTGTATGGTGCTATATTAATTAAAACAGCAGGCATGTGTATTAAAAATGCATTCTCAGTGAAAATATCAGAATGAAACATACATGAAGCTGAATCAAATACCAGAGGAAAAGTTAGTTTGTAGGTTCAAGATTCTTGAAAGGACCAATAAATAATATTTGTAGCTCAGAGTTGAAATGAGGGGTCCTTGGTGGCCTCTGAGCTTGGTTCCTTGTAGACGTTTCATTACCCAAACTAGATAACATCACTCGTGCTACTAATTAGGTAGTGAAACTTTTGCAAGAAAACAACCAAGCTCCAAAAGCACTAAGTACTCCTCATTCTTGAATGGAAACAGCTAAGTAAAGTAGCCACATTCACCCCTGACAAAAACAGCACAAGGAGTTAAGCAAGGAGTATGAAAAAGAAAGACAGAACTAGCCCACAGAAAGTCAGGTCCAAAATTAAGGAAAATTTGATATAAAGACAGAAGTCTCCCAAACGGAAGACCTCTTTCTTTTTCAGTTATTTTCGTATGTTAGCTTCTTAAGGATAATTCAGAGAATATTTTATATACACCAGCTCCTAGACTGGAATACAGCACCATAACTAAGGATGTGGATACATCTCAACCACTCAAGGCCGAGTGGCTGTGGTTTCCGGTGTCCCGGTATAGCCAGCTGGCTCCACTGCTGACTATTGGGGATGAGATCTTGACCCCCACAGATAGGGCTCGCAACTTGGATGTCCTCCTGGATACACGGCTGTCTTTAGAAGAGCATATGACGGCTGTGGCCAGGGGGGCTTTTTATCAGGTTCGCCTGATCTACCAGTTGGGTCCCTTTCTGGACCGGGACACCCTGCGCACGGTCACTCACACCCTCGTCACTTCCCGTCTGAACTACTGTAATGCTCTCTACATGGGGCTCCCCTTGAAGAGCACTCGGAGGCTCCAACTGGTCCAGAATGTGGCTGTGTGGGTGATTATGGGGGCGACACGATGCACCCATGTAACACTCTCCTGTGTGAGCTGCACTGGCTCCCAGTGGTCTTCTGGGTGCGATTCAAGGTGTTGGTTACCACCTTTAAAGCGCTCCATGGCTTAGGACCTGGATACTTACGAGATCGCCTTCTGTCGCTGATAGCCTCCCACCGGCCAGTTCGCTCCCACAGAGAGGGACTCCTCAGGGTGCCGTCAGTCAAAGAATGTCGACTGGTGACCCCCAGAGGAAAAGCCTTCTCTGTGGGGGCTCCCGCCCTTTGGAATGAATTGCCCCCAGAGATACGTTTGATCCCCGACCTATGTATCTTCCGCCATGCCCTTAGGACCTTATTATTTCAACAGCCCGGGCTGACGAGAGACTGAATTTTAAATGGGTATTTTAATCTTGGGGTTTTATAAAAAACAAGGGCCAAATTATTTAATCTGTTTTAATTGTTTTTAAATTTTATGGTATATATTGGTTTTTACTCTGGCTGTGCACCGCCCTGAGTCCTTCGGGAGAAGGGCGGTATAAAAATTTAATAAATAAATAAAATAAAATAAATAAAATAAATAAATTTACAGTTCAAAGAACTGCATCCTCTTTTAATAGTCTGTTCTTCCTTTATGCCAACAATAAATTCCTTATTAAAAGGCTATAAAATTATTTTTACAATCCATGTGATTCTGCAGTTCATTCTCCCAGACATATACGATTGTGTTAAAATGTATTGTTTGCTTGCTAAATAATTTTACGTGACTCTAGCTACGACTTCTCTTTCCAGCTGTAAATTAGGGTTACCACATCGGGTTACCAAATCTGGACTGTAAAAATCCAGTCAACTATTAGAAGCAGAAAGCTTTGTACGTTTTTGCCCTTTGTGTCTGGTTACTATGTTCCAAATTAAAATGTAAGGAGACACTGTAAAATGTAAACAAATGTTTTTAAATTCAGGCACTATTTGTACAAAATAATTATTTCACTCTCTATTAACAGTACTTCAAGAGTTAATTCTTGTCTTTGTTGATTGGAAGTTTAAACAGTTACGCCCACTTCCGCATTCTGATGCATCATACCCTTCTCACTACAAGAAAAAGGACAAATCAGCTCTTTTCTACAAAATTGCTACAGAGGATGAGTAAATAGATCTGATGCTTTGAGCTCTTTTCACTAAAATGAGGATTAAGCAAGACTTTACAAGTTAAAATGCCTATTGTAGAAAATTAAGAACTGATCATTGCTACAATGAAAACTTGGCTCCTATTGACAACTGGATTGTTCTATCTGTCCTCCTGTTTGTGCCAGAAAGGTAAGATATCTGTGTTTTTGTGTGTCAATATCTTGTCCCTTATTATTTTGTTAGCAATTAGGTCTGAAAACAAGCAAGAAGGCTCAAATAGATTATTAAACAAGGTCTCAAATCAGATGGATTTCCCTTTCAAATTAATGTTTTTTCATTCATGGGACTTGGCTAGAAAACACTGCATTACCATTTAGTGATATATCCCATTACACATGGATTAGCAATCACTTAAAAGTAAATACTCTCAGAAAGAAGGAAAACATACCTTTTGTTCTTAAGCACTTCAGCTATTTATTAAGTATAGTTCTAAATAATTTTTTTTAAAAAAAATATATCTATTTCAGAAGCACTCTATTACACAGGGGTGGACAATATTTCTTTCTTTCTTATAAAGAGTTACATTCCTTCTCGAATACAGGAAATCCTCAATTTACACTAGTTCATTCAGTGGCCGTTCAAAGTTACAACGGCACTAAAAAAAGTGACTTATGACTGTTTTTCACACTTACGACCAGTGCAGCATCCCCATGATCATATGATCAAAATTCAGATGTTTAGCAATTGACTCATATTTATGACGCTTGCACTGTCCCGAGGTCATGTGATCATTTTTTGCAAACTTCTGACAAACTCGATGAGAAAGCCAGATTCACTTAACAACCGTGTTACTAACTTAATAGTTTCACTTAACAAATGTCATAAAATGGGGGAAAATTCACTTAACAACTGTCTTACTTAGCAACAGAAATTTTGGGCTCAATTGTGGTCATAAATCGAGGACTACCTTTAATCCATTGACAACTGCAGGACTTTTAGGGAGCCAATTCTCATTTTTCCCCTCCCCCGCCTTTCAATCTATTTCTTTTCCACTAAGAGTTATTTACACCTCTTCTCCCATTTCAGACTAGCAGACTTAAAGAAGGGGCAAATAACTCTTATCAGTGGCCTGAAAGGTCTTGACAAAAACTTTTGGAACCTGGCTGAGTAGGTAGATCTTTTTTGCTCTAAGTGATGGCTAACCTTTTTGCTGTCACATGCCAAAAGCGGGGGGAGTTGGAGGGGACTGCTTGTGCACGTGCCCACACCCATAATTCAATGTGCCCCATCGCCCCATGCATGAGCATGTGACACCCCCCCCCAATTTTGGCATGTGATGGCATGGTGGGCCCAGTAGGCCCATTTTTTGTCCTCCCCAGACTCCCGAGGCTTTCTAGGAGCCTGGGAAGGGCAAAAATGGCCTTTCCCACCCCCCCAGAGGCCCTCTGGAGGTCTGGAAACAGCTCGTTTCCTGACTTCCAGTGGGCCTGGAAGGCCTGAAAATCAGCTGGTCAGCGTGCTGGACTGAGGTAGGGCAACGCTCACGTGCCCACAGATATGGCTCCGTGTGCCACCTGTGGCACCCATGCCATAGGTTCGCCATCACAGCACTACATGATAGATAGGTAGATATCTATTGGTCAGCAGACTGTCCGACTGTCCCATCAACTTCAAATTACTAAAAGGCATAAGCTTTCTGAACTGCAGCAGGTTACTTATACTTGCTATATTACAGTTAGTTAGTATAAATCATGACCTGATGAGATGTTCTGGAGGCAAGAGTAAAACTTTCTATCATCTTAAATATCACTTGAATAGTCTAAAGTTGTAATCCTAAACACAACTAATTTTATTCCCCAACATAATACAGAACAAACAAAGCTTATTTGATAAACAGGATACTTTCCCACTCCTCTTAGTTTCTTTCTTAAACTAACTTAAAAATGTCACTCTCTTGTTAATACTTGTGGAATAAATCTGCTTCATGGAGAAAGAAACGTTTGAATATCACTGCTTATTTCTGTTGTACGGTTTACATTTTTATTGTTTTTCAATTTTTAGGAAACAAGTGTGGCAACAGCAGCTTGAACTTTCAACATGATAAATCACTCCCCATTAAGACTTTCTATGGCACTCCGCAAGGCATGTATGAGCCAATACCTATTTCCACCCTAGATGGACTGACAAAGCCCAATCACAAAAAAGAAAAGTGTCCTATGGAAATATCCAACATCTCATCATTGAAAGTAAATAATATCACCATGGAGTATCTTACTAGCTCGCTGAGTGTGAAGATGTTACCAGTTATATACATAGCTGTTGTCTTAATAGGAGTACCAGCCAATGTCGTAACACTGTGGATGCTGTTTTTCAGAATCAGATCAGTCCGTACTGCCATATTCTACACAAATTTGGCTATTTCAGATTTCCTTTTCTGTATAATGCTGCCATTCAAAATTGTATACCACCTGAATGGCAATAACTGGATATTTGGAGAAGCAATGTGTCGAATTGTGACTGCTGTCTTCTATGGAAATACGTACTGCTCCACCCTGCTTCTCACTGGTATCAGCATCAGCCGTTACATGGCCATTGTTCACCCGTTTACCTTCAGGACTCTACCTAAAAAGTTCTTAGCTACTTTAACTTGTGGTGCGGTATGGACGGTTGTTTTTTTATATATGTTGCCCTTGATAATCATGAAACAAAGCTATCATCTGGACCAGCTAAATATCATTACCTGCCATGATGTTTTTAATGTTTGTGAAACTATGCTCTCTTTCCAACACTACTACTTTATCTTCCTTGCAGTATTTGGATTTATGCTTCCACTTTGCATTGTTATTTTTTGTTACATTTCCATTATTCAAACACTCAAGGCTTATGAACAGAAGTGGTTCTGGTACATCAAAGTTAGTCTTCTGGTCCTCAGCATTTTTGCTATTTGTTATACTCCCAGCAATGTTATACTGATTGCCCATCATCTGAATTATTATTACAGTTCTA
Organism: Masticophis lateralis; assembly: GCA_030761175.1. Classification (NCBI taxonomy): domain Eukaryota; kingdom Metazoa; phylum Chordata; class Lepidosauria; order Squamata; family Colubridae; genus Masticophis; species Masticophis lateralis. Next base: position 250,323,814 of record JAUDYJ010000002.1, on the reverse strand, counting down.
AAGATAATTTATATTTCTTTTATCTGATTGCTTTATGTCTAAGCAGCCTGAATAGTTGTCTTGATCCTTTTCTTTATTTCCTGATGTCCAAAGTCAATGATAACACCAAAACCTATCTCACCATGGTTAAAATAGCTCAAGAAGAAAAAACATGACACATGTCTCCTGTGATATTCGAAAAAGTTATAGATATATAATTTTTTGTCAAAATTACCTATTTAAGACTTCTATTTTTATAATGTCAAACATCAAATTTTATGCAAATAGTTAAAGCTACTGATATTTATACCACTGGGGAAAATGTTTCATTCCCAGGGTTTCAGGGTTTCCCAACACTTTTAGCTTGGTTTGATCATGTTTTGGTTGTAGCGTATCTTCATAATTGACAACAAAAAATAAATAACCCTGGACTTTTTCCTGCAGCAATGAGTGATTCTTTAAATTTAAGCAATGTTGTATTTCTAACAAATCTCAAAAAAATATTTTACATTATGATTTAATGTTTAGTTTTAATGATTACTTGGCTAAATTTGAATGCTATTATCAGATTTATTAACGAATCTTCAACTTGTTAACCAACTTAATATTTAATCCTTTTAAAAATATCAACAAGGTAGTAACACACACACACACACACACAGACACACTTCGTTTAAGCACCAAAGCTACTGGTTACACAAACATTTGGAAGGTGAAGGCTTTAAGAGCCTTTTATGCTCTGAATCCCAGTGGAAGGCCTTTGTGTGTCACAGGGGGTTAGACTAGATGATCTCCATGGTCCCTTCCAATTCTGTCATTCTGTTAGTCCAGCTGCACCAAGCCCTGAAGGATGTAGATCCTAAAATTCTTTGACAAGTGGTAAATTCAATGCAGCCATGTCACAAGGAAATCAGTCTTCTAAATGATTTGTACAGCCTTAGTTGCTCCTGGTTTATGGGCATTTCCCAAATTGCACTGCTAAACTGGAAGCTTACATGTACTGCTTCATGTAATAGCAGCTAGACGATATGGTAAACATAATAAACCAGAGTTGTGCATAATCTAAGACCTAGAGTGGGATGTGGCTTTCAAATGTTTTGAATATGCCCCCAAATATTAGCTGAAATACTGTAGATACCAAATTGTCTCAAAGATGCTTTTTTAAAAGGCAACCGGAATGTTTTTTCCCCTTGAAGAAGAAAAACATGTTTCGCTTCTCATCCAAGAAATTTTATCAGTTCTGGCTAGATGTTGGGGTGGGGGGGTGAGGAAATGGAAGAATTAGTTCAGACTAATCTATCTGTTATGCGACAATCATGATCTGGATGACTGACACTCTCCACAGATCGTATCAAATTATAATCTTTAATGTGACATGAGGAAAAAAAACTATTGTGCATGTAACGTATTAACTATATTTTAGCTAAATTTAAATATGAATGAAATAAAAATTAGCTTTTGCTCTGGTCCTACAGTAACACTTTACCACCTTTAAAGCGCTCCATGGCTTAGGGCCCGGATACTTACGGAACCGCCTTCTGCCACCAATAGCCTCCCACCGACCAACACACTCCCACAGAGAGGGGCTCCTCAGGGTGCCGTCGGCAAAACAATGTAGGCTGGCGACCCCCAGGGGAAGAGCCTTCTCTGTGGGGGCACCCGCCCTCTGGAATGAACTACCCCCTGGGATACGCACGATTCCCGATCTCCGTACTTTTTGCCAGGGCCTCAAGACCTTGTTATTTCAACAGGCTGGCCTGGCTGACTAAAAATTTGGATAGGGTATTTTAAATTATGGATTTTTAAATATGCCAAAATTTGTTTAATTTTGTTTTAAATGGTTTTTTAAATGTTATAGGGCTTATTGTCTTTTTATCATGGCTGTACACAGCCCTGAGTCCCTTGGGAGAAGGGCAGTATATAAATCTAATAAATCTAATCTAATGTAATCTAACACACCCCTGTAGTTAAGAAAATAAAAAATTGATAGTGATTCTATTTTTGCATTACAGGACTGCAGGATAGGACAGCTACATTTCATAAGTGTGTAGGACAGGAAAAGCTACAGGACAGCTAATTTCAAAAGTGTGCAACAGTTTTTATGCTTTCACAATATTATATGATTATTTTTTCATTACAGAATAGAATAGAATTCTTTATTGGCCAAGTGTGATTGGACACACAAGGAATTTGTCTTGATGCATATTCTCTCAGTGTACATAAAAGAAAAGATACATTCATCAAGAATCATAAGACACAACACTTAATGATAGTCATAGGGAAACAGTCAATATAAATCTTAAGGATACCAGCCACAACGTTACAGTCATACTGTCATAAGTGGGAGGAGATAGGTGATAGGAACGATGCGATGTAGATAGGCATGGGTCTAAAGCAGGGTTTACAATCTCAGATCACAACCTTAACCTAAGCATTTTTCTGTTATAGAATGTAACATCCACAAATATGCAAGGAATTTGTTAGTAACCCTCAAATCCATTGTGCAAATTCTTAAAAATCCAATCCTAAGAATGTCATTAAAACTGTGTTACTATAAATACAAATAATATAAATATTATAAATACTATAATCGTTTTTAAATAATGCATAACAGAGCTTCAAATTCATTATTAAGACAATTAGATCTTTGAAAATGTCAAGCTGAGGACAATTCATAGTTCCCTAGCACCCCAAAACTCCACAGAATATGCAGAAACAAAATGTTTTGTCTACATTTTGAGAGAGAGGGATTTTAGGGAATTTACATCTTCCTCAGATGCCATCAGCATACTGTAATAAATAATTGCAATGCATATATATAGGAATTATAAAAACTTTGACAAAATGGGAAAAAAGTACTGAAAATTGTCTACCTGACATTTGCGTGTTTTTGCATCGTTCAAAACTGCTTGATAATGACAGGCATTTGCTTCTTTTATATTCTGTAATTTTGCTGTGGGAAGTAGCAGTGTTTCTATTGTTCTTATTGGATCTCCTCGATCAATAGCCTCATTAATAAAACCCACTGCCAAAATTTCTTTTAAAAAAAAGTGTATAGTTAATATACTATTAGATTAAAGAAATTTAACTGTAGTTATGTAGTTATGTATCAATATTCAAAGTGGTTTAAACAGTGGTGGGATTCAAATAATTTAACAACCGGTTCTCTGCCCTAATGATTTCTTCCAACAACCAGTTTGCCAAACTGCTCAGAAAGTTAACAACCGGAGCTCCCGAAGTGGTGCGAACTGGCTGAATCCCACCACTAGGTTTAAACAAATAACTCCAAATTTATTATTCAGGTTTTAATTATTACATTTTTAAAATACACAAAAATATACTTTTAAGAATGACTAGTTGAAAGAAGCATATCAAAATTACTTAGTAGTCTTAAGCAATTTTAATTGGACAGCAATATGGGAATATAAATGAGTGTGCTATAACTGGAGGAAGAACAATTTGAAACCCATTTCTTTTGGCCTAATTCTCCAAATATCTACAGAACACTTGTAAATTATCTGCTTGATTCTAATAATAAAAGCTAGATTAACACTTGCATGGCTGTCTTCAATATACTAACTTTATGCTATTTTTGGAACAAGGATGCTCAAGGCTTCTGTTTTTACAGATATATAAAGATCTGTTGAAATCTATTTGAAGCATAGGAAGTCTACCATCAGACAGTTTCAACAGTTTGCCATTATAATTGAATTCTCTCCAAACTGTTTTTCAAATTGGTTTGGTGCAGTGATGAAATCTAAAAATTTTCGCCACCAGTTCTGTGGCCGTGGCTTGGTGAGCGTGGCTTCAATAAATAAAGGGAGGGGTTTTTTTTAGCCAACACACACACAAAACATTTAACATATAGTTTCTGGTTGACCAGTTTTTGTTATAGTTTGCAACCTCACAATTCTGGATATTTTTTAAAAAAATGAACTGAGCACTTTAAATAAATTAATGCTATTTAACATATATTATATACTGATCCATATTGTATTAAAATGTATGAACGAACAGTTAAATGGACCAGAATACTTACTATCATTTTCTTCTTGTATTTGTGTATTAACCATGTCAATACAGTTCTGGATGTCATTCCAGCTTAAATACTGTTGTCCTTGAGACAAAGCCTCTAATTTAACGGACAGCAAGGTGTCAGCATAACTGTGAAGAAACAATTAAAAATTTGCTTGTACTGTACCCTAAAGTTAGATTAGCTAAACAATTATCATAGTTTAATTAACAATTCCACACACTAAAGCACCACTAAATTATAGAATTTGTATAATTATATATTTTTAAAAAAAATATAAGTGGTAAATAAGTCACAGAAATACATCTGTAATGTTTTTACCGTTGCAAGTTCTCTTCTTCCATATTGTTAAAGCCAATGGATGGGTTGCTGAGGTGTCCTTTTATTGCCTCTATGTTCTTACTTTCCAAAGCCTGATTTAACAGCACGACAGCTGAGAGCATTTCAACAGCAATAGACAGTTCATCATGAGCTAAGTATTTCTGTAGAAATATAGTCAGATCAGTAAGAAAAATAAAGCTTTCAATATGTAAAAAATGAGTTATGGTTTAACCCTGAAAAAGCCAATGCTAATATTGAAGTAATACATCTATTAAGCCAACTGCATTTTTACAAAATAATGTGTAAGCTTTCAAATTTCCTCTTAGAAATGCAAACATTTTAACTGACCTAAAATATTGCCTCAAGAGACATTTGAGAATTATTTTCATTCACAGTACACAGTAGATGACAGGTTTTGCTTACTCAAGATTAATATTCTTTTAAAAAATTAAGAAAGCGCAACCTTAACTATCTGAAAATACAATAATTATTATTTGCATATTTCTCTGAATTACATATATATTTTAATTTTAATGTTATTTCATTTTTTATTTTATTAACAATACAGGAATGAACAAGCTAATGCTTTTATAGGCATTTTACTCTCTTTGCTTCTCTCCATGCGGTCTTTTCTTCAACACTCCATATCATCATTTTTTAAACACTTTTTCCTTTTTTCCTTCTCTGTTCTAATTCTGAAAGAAAATTAGGAAAATCGATCCTATTGCAAGAACTGCTTTGAAAGCACATATTGCCTTCCAGCCACAATAGCTAAATTGTTCAAATATAGAACAACCCACTGATAAATAAACTCAAGGAGCAAAATCTTAAGTAGAAAGAGGCCTGACAAAGTCTCTGCAACAAGAAACCTTATTTTAGCTGTAAACATTGGTAACCAACTATGAATAGCAAAGAAAGGATTTCTTGAGGTAGATCAGGATGACCAAGGACTAAACTATTAGGACAGAAGTGGGTTTCAGTAGGTTCTGACCAGTTCTGGAGAACCGGTAGCAGAAATTTTGAGTAGTTCGGAGAACCGCTAGTAAAAATTCTGATTGGCCCCGCCCACATCTATTCTCTGCCTCCCATATCCCAGCTGATCGGGAGGAAATGGGGATTTTGCAGTAAACTTCCCCTGGAGTGGGGTAGGAATGGAGATTTTACAGTATTCTTCCCCTGCCATGCCCACCAAGCCATGCCACACCCACCATGTCACACCCACAGAACCGGTAGTAAAAAATTTTGAAACCCACCACTGTATCAGGGATGCTAAGTCCATCCTAAACTGTGGAAAATTTTGGTATGTTAAAACTATCAGCAAAATTAGCCAGCTAGTTTTGATCAAAATTTGGGAGATAAAGCCTAGTTCAAGAACAGAATTATAAAGTTAGGCCTATAAATGACTTTAGAAACAAACCTACACATTTTAAAAATCTAGTATTTTTTCTTATCTATCTTACTTCTACAATATTGAATACACCTTTGTGCAAACCCACTGACAACCAAGAATTAATAAAAGTCTTTATAGAAAGTGCATGTTTAAAAGTCATAGAAGAAATTATAGATATTTTAGCATATCTATTTTCCAATTAGTTGGCTTTGGGGACACATTCAAATAGCCTACATCTTACCATAGCATTCTGTTGCTGAAGATTGAAGAGTTCAGTCTGATAGACAGAGGCAGCAGAAGGATAAACCTTCAGGTAACTGGGCTTCAGGTTTCATTAAAGCAGCAATTGTCATGTTTGAGTCACAGTTACGAATTGCAATGTTAATATTGTCAACTGCAGTAAGTTCTAGTGTCAAAAAAGAGAAATATCCAAACCCCAGTTAACCCTGTTCCACTGCATACCAGATTGTATATCTGGTATTTCTAATGATATAAAAGAAGAAAATTGTTGTCTTTTTTTTTTTTTTGGTGAAGTTAATTATTTATTTATTTTATTTATTTGTCAAGAACATATTAGATAATGTATATAAGTATAAGCATGAATTGAATACATAAAATAGATACAAATAGAGGAGACATTAAGACAGGGACAGTAGGCACGCTGGTGCTCTTATGTCACAGAAATCTGCTGAAAACTAACAAAGGGGGGGGGGATCAAAAAAAAATATTCCAAAAAAAGGTGCTCATAACCTGCAAGCTTATACTTTATTTTGACAATTTAATTAGAAAGGTTTTTATCAAATAATTTAATTAAAATAATTTTATTTCCTTGACCTCTGATTGGCTTAGGACCTGGATATCTACAAGACCGCCTTCTGCCACCGATTGCGTCCCATCGGATGGTACGCTCCCACAGAGAGGGCCTCCTCAGGGTGCTGTTGGTCAATTATGTTGACTGCGACCCCCAGAGGGAGAGCTTCTCTGTGGGGGCCCTGCCCTGTGGAACGAATTGCCCCAGGAGATACGTAGGATCCCGACCTCTGTGCCTTCCGTCGTGCCCTTAAGACCTTGTTATTCCAACAAGCTGGTCTGATGGAATGATGAGTTTTAATGGGTATTTTAGCTTTGGGATTTTAATTATTATGGCCAATTTATTAAATCTATTTTAATTGTTTTTAACTTTGTGTCTTTGTTGTTTTTACCATGGGCTGTACACCACCCTGAGTCCTTCAGGAGAAAGAAAGAAAGAAAGAAAGAAAGAAAGAAAGAAAGAAAGAAAGAAAGAAAGAAAGAAAGAAAGAAAGAAAGAAAGAAAGAAAGAAAGAAAGAAAGAAAGAAAGAAAGAAAGAAAAGAAAGGAAGAAAGAAAGAAAGAAAGAAAGAAAGAAAGAAGAAAGAAAGAAAGAAAAGAAAGAAAGAAGAAAGAAAGAAAGAAAGAAAGAAAGAAAGAAAGAAAGAAAGAAAGAAAGAAAGAAAGAAAGAAAGAAAGAAAAGAAAGACAAGAAAGAAAGAAAGAAAGAAAGAAAGAAAGAAAGAAAGAAAGAAAGAAAGAAAGAAAGGAAAGAAAGAAGAAAGAAAGAAAGAAAGAAAGAAAGAAAGAAAGAAAGAAAGAAAGAAAGAAAGAAAGAAAGAAAGAAAGAAAGAAAAGAAATAGAAAGAAAGAAAGAAAGAAAGAAAAGAAAGAAAGAAAGAAAGAAAGAAAGAAAGAAAGAAAGAAAGAAAGAAAGAAAGAAAGAAAGAAAGAAAGAAAGAAAGAAAGAAAGAAAGAAAGAAAGAAAGAAAGAAAGAAAGAAAGAAAGAAAGAAAGAAAGAAAGAAAGAAAGAAAGAAATTTTAAATGTAAAAAATAATCTAATGCCTCTTTTTAAATTTAGATAATCAAATATTAAGAAAATAAGAAAAGTGGCCAACTCAATATTAATTTGAATGCAAGAGCTGACTTACTATAAAGGGCAGAAATTTGTTTTCTCTTCAAAATAACACAGTGGTTTTTAAAACTCTATGCTTCACATATTATATTAAAATCAGTGAATACAACTCCGGTAATTTTCTGATATGTTCACAGACATGAGATAGATGCTGAAGTAAATGGGAAATTATTTCATACAGGAACCCCCGCACATGTGCTTTGACTACTCAAAATATATAAGGCCCTACTGGATAACCTATTACATGTAAAATAATTACCTGCCGAGACTGAAGAACAACATTTAATAAAACTAATCGTTTCCTTTAATAACTAATATTTTCATTTAATGTTTCAAATAATGGAACAAAATATAGATAGGCTAATAAAACTCTACCTCTAAAGAAATTCGGATCGATAAAGTCAACTGATGAATATATATAACAACCAAAAATGATTGTATTCATGAATTCAATTTGAAATATTATGGAGAATAAATGCTCTTAAGTTAAACCAAAGAAAGCATGAAATGAAAAGTGAGCTCAAATCAACATCTAGAAGAAAAGCTCTAATATCTCAAGAAGCAAAGAGCAACTGACAGAAAGGCAACTGCAAATTTAGAACCCTCTTAAACATAGTGTTCAAAGAAAAAGAACTAACTTCAACAATAAATTACACATATTCACTTTTAAGTAATATATTATAGAAGCATGCCATACTTTCAAAATTCTATTTGTTGCAACATCAACTTAATAATACAAAGTAATTGGGACGGAGTAAGTAAATTCTATCTTTTATGCGGGAAAGTGTAATTAACCCAGTAATTGAACTGGATTAAAAACACAATAGTTGGGGGTGGGATGGGGGGGGGGGAAGCTATTGAACCAAAAAAGCAATGTGACAACAAAGCAAAAATGACAAAAAGCACCATGGAACTAGCTTAGATAAAGTATCACTAGACTCATATTTTATCGTTAGAACTGCTGAATCTTAAAATTTACCATGAGGTGAAGTTATAAGTGAAAATTAACAAGTTACTCACTAAATTTGTGAGAGTGTGATTCCTCATTGGCAACACTAACTTCATTCTGTATCTCATTTTTGTCGAGGATAATTGGAACCCCTGCTATCTAACAGATTAGGGGGAAAACATTTCTTACTGTATTTTAATTAAAAGGCAAATAAGTAATCAAAACCATAATATTCAAAACTACAAGGTGGATATCAGTTTTAGGGACATCAATAGTAGGCTGTTATAAAAAATATAGTGTCCTTTCATAAAGCAAATAGTCAGAAATATTTCTTAGAACAGACAATTTCAACATTTTTCAACTTAGTTTTTTTTCTGTTTATATCCAACCTTAGAAAATATTATGTTTCCAAGTTAAATTAAGAGTAAATTATGCAATATTATATAAAAAAGTATTTTGAAAGCCTCTCTCTTCTATTTATAAGAGGCCAAAGACTGAAATCACACTTTAAAGTTAAGCGATTTCGGTGTTACTCTAGCACGTTATAATCAGTTACCTGTGTTCTCTGCTCTTTAGTATCAAATAACCGTGCTAGGTACCAGGAGGAATTTTGCAGCAGAACTTCAAGCAGGCTCAGAGCTGGGTTGTTCAAGCCTGCCATTAGTGCCACTTCATCTTGCATGTCAATAGCCTCATTCACTTGGGCTAAAGCTATGTGAACTGAAAGGAAAACAATGCTTACAGAAAGCAAAATATTATAAATTTTTTTTCTCTTTTAGCCCTTTGATACATGCAGTTGTTTAAGAGAACTTGCATCAAATCCTTCCGGACAAGCATGCAAGAACACTTCAGAACAGACACTTCTTAAATCCAACACTAAAATGCAACATGTAAGAGGGGTCAAAATTTACAGAACTTTGCAGCTGGCAGAAGAGGAGAGAATTAGAGGTAAAGCAACTAGAATCATAATGTTTCTATTGTTATTGAGAATGCAAAAGGGCAAAGAACAAGGATTAGTAATAGTATAACAGCAAAGTTTTATCTCTGAAAGAATGACACATTACTGATGAAATTATAATCTATGCCAGTTTTAAATTTCAATGAACTGTGAGAAAATAATACACACTGGTACTTTCCATTAATATTAAGAGTGGGTATGTCAGGAATCAATGTTTTCATAAATGGGAAGAATACTCACGGTTGACTTTATTGATGTTTCCCTGGATTTCAGCTTGCGTAAGCAATTCTTCATATACATCTCTTTCTTCTTCCAAAATCGAGTCACTCTAAAAGCAACAATTAATTACCATTATAGAAAGAAGGGTAGAACTATTCCTGATTTTAAAAAGGAAGTTGTGCACACATACGGGAGGAAAATCCACAAACAAAAGCATGCAATGCACAAAAGGTATCTTTCGACTAAATTTAGAAAGAAATAATTACTTCCCAAACACAATATTCCTGAGTCTTTTAACTATATCAATAGTCACTTTATAAACAGAAAGTGAACATGTATCTATAATTGAAAAAAATACCGTAAATCTAAGGTAACAATCTTTCCTGCATGAATAATTATTTCCTTTGCTATTCCTTCCCCATTTATTAATTTCTTTATTAGTCCAATTTATATGCCGCCCTTCTCCGTAGACTCAGGGCAGTTTACAATGCATTATAGCAATAGCCTGCATACTTTTATGTATATACCTGCTTATTAGGGCTTTCGGCCCCTCCTAAGTGGTGTTGTTTTATACAAATCTGGCTTAATGCCCCCACAATCTGGGTCCCCAATTTACCTACCTCGAAAGGATGGAAGGCTGAGTCAACTTTGAGCCTGGTGAGATTTGAACTCGCACTAATTGCAGGCAGCTGGCAGCTAAGTGCTAGCACTTAACAGCACTTAGTCCACTGCACCACCGAGGCAGAATAATGTAATTCTTTACAGAGTGATTAGTGATAAATTCCAAAATTATTATATAATCTAAAGCTATATTCAGGTCTTTAAACTAATATTATCTTTGTAATAGCATTCTAATATTTTAAATTTTCTATAATGAACCAAACTGAAATATAAATTGAACTGTCTATATTGTATTTCTTAATCCACATTATACTTTTGGCATAGTAGAAATGGTAAGTGGGCCTCCCTTTTTTAATATTCTGTGAAGATTCCAAGTCTGGAAAAATAAAGTTTGTTATCTAATCTCATCTTAATAGGTAACCAGAATAAGAAATAGACCTTCCATATTGCACTTTTATTTAGATTGGCTATAATAATAAAAACTTACAAGATTCTGATTCCCCTCCTCTCTCTTTTATAGTCATGTAAATAAGAAAGACATACAACATCTATCTAAGAAATTTTTGTAACCCCTCCCACCTGTTTGCATTCAAGCTGTGTGTTCCTAAAGAGGAAAAAAGGAACCAACCCCAATTAGCTGACACTTTTCTCCTTCCAATTACTTTTTGAGGCCAGGCTATTATTTCTTCCTATCTCACCCCACCCCAGGAATATACCTGTCAGCAGGTCTACTTCCTAATTTTGGAAATGCTGATTTAAATTTAAATTAATTTATATTTTTCATTTTGATTGGTTTTTAGTATATTTTCGTAGAGGCATTTTTCCTTATTTATTGATATATTAATATGTGATGATTGATCTTTTGGGTGATTAAACAAACTTGTTTTATATGCAAAAAATTATTCACTAGCATTGACAAATTTGGCATTTTAAGTTTTTGAATCTTGCATATAAATAGCTATAAATAAATTAAAACCGGTATTCTGCCACAACTATTTTCACATCATACAATTAATAATAAATAATTTATTTCTTCACCTTAAGTCTTGCATTCTCTTCTTTTTTCTTTTTTGCTCCAGAAAGTTCCTTCTGATATTCATGGGCAAAATTATCATCCACATTTACTAACATGGCATTAGGATTTTGCAATGTTTTGATGGTCTGATCTGCAATTCCCTTCTCAATAGCTTCATTAATTGCAATAACTGCAGCATGCACTAAAAAGAATAATAAACCAGAATAATAATTCAATATTTAAAGATAAAAGCCTCAGTGAATTAAAATTTCCAAAATCTTTGTTATTAGCTATCATACTTTTACAGTTTGGTTTCTGCACAATTTCTGTTTAACCAGTATGGTTTCATACAAAACAGAAAGCAAGCAAAAAGAGAATATGCAAAGACAAGCTCACAAAAATTAACATCAGAACAGAACAGCCTAAATCAGAGTTCTCCAACTTTTCTACCTTTGCGGACCAGCAGGGGGAGGGGACGAGGTTCTATGTGAGTGGCTGGCAAGTGCATGTGCAGCTCCATTTGTGGGAGTGGTGGACATGTGTGCTCCATTCTTGCGTAAATGAAGCACATGCATATGTGATTGCCCACTGCTCATGCAAGTGGGGATGTGCATGCATGTACGCTCTTCAGTGGTGGGTTCCTCCCAGTTCCACCCGATTCCACCGAGCCGATAGCAGTGACGATATGACGTCACTGAACCGGTTCTGGCCCCCCATCGCCTGCCGTCCCCCAACCCCCCGTGTTATTCTTACCTTTTATTTGGCCCCACCCCCAAACTATTGCTGTCTCCTGAATCCCAGTTGATGGCTAGAGGGAAAAAAACTGTTTAAACTCTTGCAGTGGAGCTTCAAAGGGCTGCCCTACAGCTGATCAGTGTTAAAAGAAAACAAATGAGTAAAAATAAATGGGTAGACCAGTGCCTGCAAAAATACATGAGTAGATCAGTGCCTGCAAAAATAAATGGGTAGACCAGTGCCTGCAAAATTAAATGCGTAGATCGGTACAGCTCTGCAAGCAGTTAAAAGCCTGGTAGACCAGTACCTCTGCTAAATCCTAAATAATTGTCACATGACCATCAAGCCACGCCCACAAAATAAGCCACGCCCACAGAACCGGTAGTAAAAAAAAATTTAGAACCCACCCCTGACGCTTTTCCGAACGACTTATGGCCCAATAGTGGCCCACAGCCTGGAGGTTGAGGACCCCTGACCTAAATAAAAATGTTCACCAGAATATCCAAGGTGTGGATATTTGAATGAAACCCTTGTTCCTTTCCTGTTTTCAGGCTACAAATATACATAGCTAAACCAATGGAAAGACTATCCCAAGAGATCATTAGAAAACAATTAGATGAAGAGGTTATTATTTTTTCCCTTGGTAGTTACATTTTTAAGCTTAACTCTTTTGAATGCTATGTTATGGTTTTAGATACCTTTCTAATTTTTGATGTGCTGCTTCTAACTCACAATATGGATAGCAAACAAATACAGTTAGTCCTTGACTCACAACAGTTCATTGAGTGATCCTTCAAAGTTACAATGGCACTGAAAAAAGCAACTTATGACTATTTTTCTCTTATGACCGTTGTAGCATCCCCATGGTCATGTGATTTACATTCAGATGATTGATAACTGACTCATATTTATGACAGTGTCCTGGAGTCATGTGATCCCCTTTTGTGACCTTCTGACAACCAAAGTCAATGAGGAAACCAGATTCACTTAACAACCGTGTTGCCAGTATAAAAACTGCAGTGATTAACAAATGTGGCAAGGAAAGTCGTAAAATAGGGCAAAACTCATGTAACAAATTTCTCACTTGACAACATAAATTTTGGGCTTAATTGTGGTCGTAAATTGAGGACTACCTGTATTTTAAAATATGTAAATCTTTAAAATGTTCAAAACACACTAAAATACGTAGTTGCAAAAACAAGTACTTCATGCCTTTGTTCTTGCTACTATAGGTACTCAGTAAATTCGATTGTCACTTCATATTTAAAGTTAAAGCAGCTTTCAGAAACATTAGGAAACAGGTTAGAATAACATTTCCCAAAATTTTGGGGAACTTACATGCAGCTTCATCCACTGAAAGCTCATTGGCCAAGATACCTCCAATTTTACTAAATGACGGCATCTGTATACCATATTTTTCCAGTTCCTTCCGCATGTTACTTATTTCTTCCTCTAATTATTGGTGACAAGAAGAAGGAAAAAGAAAGGAAGGGGAAAAAAGATTATAATACAAGAAAAAAAAAAACCCTGTCCAGGTTACTAAGTGACAAAATCAAGAATAACATAACACAAATGGGACAAATGTTATTCCTCTAATTCTTATCTCCTTTTTCTATATGAGAAATACAGTAGCACACATAGCTGTAGTGTTTGTTACCGAGCAGCTCTTTGTAAAATACAGCACATTTTTTACATAGCTACTTTACACCCACTTCAGCACAAAAACACAAAGAATGAAGGCAAGTGAATGGAACTGTTAACCAATTAAGGAATTAGTAGAAGCTTCAAAAAATAAAGTTTTCTCAATACAAAAAAAGTTACAAAGATAAAAAGTACCTGTAAAGTCTACTTTTCCAAGCAAATCCTGGATTTGTGGAGCTATTCCTAGTTTAAACAAATATAAACTGAGGAAGAGAAAGAAAAAGTAAATGAATTGCATAAATACAATAGGAATGATTAATTAAAGTTGAGTATTGCCCATTAGTGTTTATTCTACAATGCATGTGTTGACCTTTATACAATCCTGCAAGTTTTGTTAGAAATGGTTCCTTTTTTAAAATAATTACAACTATATTCCTTTCAAAACACTTTTAAATTGGATTTGCAAGACTTCTGTATCTCCTTTCTTTAAGACAGTTCAAAATAATATATATAAAATATTGCCTCAACAGTGAAAGTAATATTTCTCTCACATACATAAACCTTTGACTATCTATGTTCTTCAATGCTCTGGAGAATCTGCAACAAACTTAAAACTATTGAAATTACTCCAAGGAATCCTATTTCATTTCAGGGTACTTGAAAATCTACATAATTACTATTCCAAAATGTTTATAGTGGAACCATCTGGACAACAGCTGAACAAATTCACATCTTTATTCATGCCTTCCTGTCATGTGAAGTTAACAACTGTTAAGGATTTGCGAAATTTATTAAGATTACACAAGGGACTATCAAAATTGCTATAAAAGAGTGGGTCAAAGTGGTTCAAAGGTAGCCAAGGCATATTTTAGATATAAAAGGATTTTTTAAAAAAACTTTTTTTTGGAGAAGCTTATCATTTTAAAAGTTGAGCCTGAATAAAAACAGAGAGATGGCAAACATGAAGTTATATACTAATTGTAAGTAAATGAAATTGAGGATTTGCCAAGCTGTTAGAACACAGGGAACAAACATGAAGAGAAAACAGCTGTTTCTGAAAACAGGAAATATTAGGAAAATTGGTTTTCCAGTAATTTAGAATTTTCTAAGAAGGAGTTCAAAAAATAAGTATTTAATATTTAATAGATAAGTTAAATGTGAATCTAAATTCGTCATGCTGTAATTATCCAAACTATTTTCTACTTGTGATCTCAATTTTTAAAAGCAGCTTTGTATTACATTTAGAACCAATGGCTATTAATAAAATACCAGTGAATAATTCTGTATCTTTCTAGTGTTTGGAAATTATTTTAATTGGCACAATTGAGTTCCTTAATTAGCCATTAATACATTCAAATTTGACATTTTATGATTATGTGGATAGCATAGCTAAAAAGAAAAGGAAAATTGAGGAGAAAGTATTGTGGACCACTAGAGGGCAATGGAATTTTATTTTTATCAATAAGAAACATTCACCTTAGCACACTTTTAGAAATAATATTTATTTTATTAGTAAAATAAAAGTATATTTATGTAATATATTCCTTTCTCATTTTTACTGATAATTAATTAATTGCTATTTTCAGCATTTGTAATGGTGTTGGGAATATTAACAGTCACACACTGCTAGTATGAACTGTCTTTTAAAATAAGTATTTTGAAGCCTTAGAAAGAATTCATATTAAACAAAGCTGCAAGTCAGCAATGTGGCACAAATATATATTAGAAATTATTCAGGTTTTGAAGTTGTTTTTAACTATAAAATATATGCAGATTATTGAAAAAGAAAGAACATTACTAATGCTTGGATTTTATAATATTGTTATTGTTAGACATTGTGATGATGTAACCTGTTGCATCTGATGTTCAAATCTCAATATAAAGTCATTCTTCAAAAGAGTAGGATTATTCCGCATTCACATATGCTTTACATATGCTCTAGTAGGCAAGGGAAATAGATTTGGAAAATGTAGTGCTTCTATTCACACACACACACACACACACACCCAGACACACACACACACACCACTCAATGACAGTACAGCAGGGAGGAGGTGAGGATATCTCTAACCAACGCATGTACCAGTCCTCCCTGAGGACTCCTGAGTTTTCTACCCTCACATTCTTGGCAATCTGAGTTCTGAAGTGTGTGGGTGTATCTATTTCCCTCAGGAGAAGGAGTTCTACATGAGCACGTATTTATTCTGTGACACTCTTCTGGATGGTGCACAATAGGAAATCCCCTTACTCAGGAAAACGCTTTTTGATTAATGATTCCAGATTTCCCGTTTAACTAGTGTTACCAGGTCCAGAACCTGGAATACAAAACACTGAAGAAATCAAGCAAATCCTAAAGTGTTGATTCTTCAGCTCAAGATACAGTATTGGCTTTGTGTTAGCAGTGGAACCACCACATATAGTTTTGTTGCTGTGTACTTTCTACAACTAAACAATTCTGCAACGGAAAGGTTGGGGAGATAAAAGAACTTTTCTGTGGAATTTCTATTGTGGGTGGCCATCTCCCAAAATCAAAATAACAAATGATAATTGGAATTGTTTAAAATTCCAAACAGTTTTTATACCAGCTAAAACACAATTTTCAAAGAAGGTAATTTTCACATTCAAGTTAACAATACATATGAATGCATACGACAATAAACAAATCGCCAAAATATAGTACCCGATACTAGGTTCCTTTAAAATTAAATGTTTGCATTTCCTAATAGAAGAGTTTAGAATGCAGCAAGACATTAAATTATTCCATCATTCATCTGATGGTTCAGACTGATGTATTCTAAATAATATCCAATTAATAGGACATTGTCTTGGAGGAAAGGATAGAATTAAAACACACGGAAAAATAGTTTTCCTTGAAATTATGTATAGCTAAATGTGATGTAATGGAATGTGGGAAAGACCTTGAGAAACAGACAAAGTTAACACTGCCGAAGGAATGGTCAGGTAACAGAGGACACAGCATCAGCTGTCTCAGGGACAAAGAAAGATCTGAAGGGACCTTTCCTAGGTTCTCAGGCCTGTAAAGGAGACTGTCTGGTCTACCTGGAAAAGCTGACATGTGAAGAGCTCCATATCTATGCTTTTTATAAGTCTGGAAATCACTTAAGACATCTTTAGTACATCTTTCAGATATAAATATCTGAAAGCCTCCCAGTATTCAACATTCTATAGAATTTGTGACCATGGATTATGATATCACTAGAGTGGAATTTAGCATTATTTTGTTATGAACTAATTGTTTAATGCTAAAAATGCTTAATATTTAGAGTCTAACGTGTTTACTTTGTAAAAAAAAATCAAATTTACAAACATATTTAAATAAGCTCAGCAACAAAGCAATATACAATCATGTATATTAAGAACATGATTTAGCAAGAAAACAAACATACAAATTTGTGGATGTTTTGGATCCAAAACATCCAAAATTGAATGAGTGTCATGTTTCAGCCACTACAAACCAATGAAATTTGGCCCAATAAGATACATGACATGCCAATACAGTTTGTCTCACATCAATCTATGTTCAGTAATTTTCCTTCTCCTAGAATTATTCATAAAGGTGGTGCTCAGTCATCTGTCCAAAATTTTCTCTATTCTATTTAAAGATGGTAAAAATGATGACTTGACCCAAAAATCTTCTTTAAAATGCCAGAAACAGATTGACTACACTAAATAATATCTGTCTAGATAAGAACTTAAGATTTATTGCTCTTCCATGCTCAGATGGAAGCTTGGATAGGATGCAAATACCGAAACCAAAACACTACATGCTGTCACGAGGAGAAATGCACTTTGTTTTCATATAGGCATTGTGTTACATATATGAAAATCAATAATATGCAATCTGCCACTCTCAGCTACAGCTTGCTGAACACTTACTGACCAAAGTTTTGATGGCACTAAAAAGTTATGGCCTGTGTAGTGTTTCCAAAATTACACGATTGAGATTTGGATGCTTGGCAACTGGTACACATTTAGGCCAATTGCTACGTCCTCATGTGATCACCATTTGCAATCTTTGACAAACTTATGCAAGTTTGCAAACATTTGCAAGCTTATGACAAACCAAGTTAGTGGGGAAGTCAGCAGAAAGTCACAAATAGTGTTCACATGATGTCATGCTTAACAAATAATGGTGATTTGCTTAATGATCATAGATGGAATTGACAAACTGACAATGTAAGTCAGGCACAGTCATGTAATGTTTTACTTTAGAATCATGTTGCCTACTGATTGAATTGCTGGTCTCAACTGCAGTCGGTGAGCACTAGCTGTAGTTTCCTGAACATGTTTAAATGAATACTTGCCCCATACTAATTTGAGTATGAATGTAGAATATGTATTTTTGCGCATAGTACTTACACAATATTTTCTGAATTATAGTAAATTCTATAGAAACAACAGGATTCCATTTAAGACATCCAAGTTTTTAAGAAAATTCCCTGAGCATGCTGCTAAGCCTTATTATGTACATAATAGCATAACCTTGAAATAGGACATTAGTGAATAAGTAATCAAAGATTACAACAGCCAGTTTTACAGGTTTCCATAATTAAAACACAGTTTAACTATATACAGTAGAGAGAGGGAAGTTGGATACTTTTCATTCTCAAACTGATCCCCATTCTTATTTTTTGAAATTAATATTATGAAGCACTACTACAGAACTGAATATGAACTGAACTTTATCCTTAACAGTTTAACTGAGTTAAACTGACTAATTTGGTTCATAACTATGAAGTAATTAGGTTTTGCTGCAAATTTTTTAAATGGAGGAAATGAAAAAAATCTATTTTACCTTAATGCATGAATGCAATAGATCATTCTAGGTATGTTTTTCCTATCATAAACATCTGTGGTCTCTGGGTAGAAAATCTAAAGATGAAAAAGGCAAATTATCAAGCATCACTTCACTTAACAAATATTTAATATTACTCAGATTTTATCTACTAATGTATTAAAGCAGAGGATCAATGGTATATTTTGATAAAGGAAACAAATTCTTGCTCACTGGAGAATTGGTGTCAAATGTATAATTTGACACTTTTTCAAATACACTACTACTCAGAAATAAAATGAAGGCCTAATCTCCAGTCCGAATTTTCTAGGATCCAGTTCGTTATATTTGTACTTTATGTTGTGTGTGATAATACATGTAATCTATTACATTATATGGTATTATATATATTTGTATTTAATAATGTAAAGGATCTGTTCTATAGATAACCATTTTAAATGAAGTAATGATAAATCTGAATAATATATCACTATTAATTTCATTAACCATTGCACTCAAAGAAGTATCACACAATTCCACAGATAAATATGACAGTAATAGGCCTAGATTAATAATTTGCGCCTACTTCTCCAAATCAAAATGCCATCCTCTTTCAAAAAACCCTAAAAGATATGGAATGTTAACAAGTCAACATACACTGATATTGGCTTTAGTTCTCACACTAAAGTACACAGAGAATATTATTTTCTTCTCTTTAGCAAGATATGTACACTGGGCCATTGGCTTAGTAATATATATAAATTTAACCTCTGTTATATATTTAATGACTAGATATAGTCATTATATCTAGTTTATATAATTTATATATATAAATATGACTAGATATAATACAGTTTATGTATTTTAATGACATTTCATTTTGTTTGAATAGTTCTGAAATAAAAATTGTTTCTTAGAACTTGCCTTGGAGGAATTAATGCATACAAGATTATAGTTATAGCATGGCTCAAAATATCATTTTATCATTGTTCTAATATTTCAGAATGTAAAATTGGCATCTATATTAAACATGTCTTAGCCAAATTTAAATGGCTAGCTTTTGTACCTCATATAAAAATGGATTGCAAGCAATTGTACCAACAGTTAATGAGGGAATTCATCATGGGAGTCAGACATGGCTAAGAGTTTGTTCTAAGTCCAACTATAATTCTAAGTAGAATTTTATGTCATATAAGATATAGTAATCGCTTGGTGTGTATTTTTTTCCCCAAAAAAGGAGAACTCTATAATACAACATTTGCTTTTGCAATTAGGCATACATTTTTAGGGTTTTTAGGTTTTTTTTCCAGGTTATAACAGTACTGGACAAAATAGGCAGTGATTTGTTAGTACAACCATTTTAACTTTTTCACCAAGACCTTTTTCATGTTGGTTATTCAGTTACTCCTTAGGGGAAAACTATAGTTAACTGGAATGGGAATGTTTCATGTGCAAAATGTGTTCAATCTTTAGCACATTTACATACAGCTTCACAAGACTTCTAGCTGTTACTATAAGTCTAGATTAGAAATGAATCAATGGTCGTATTTAATATAAAGCAAATATGTATCCTATTTTAAATATACTTCCTTATTTTAACCAGTACTTTACCAGGCTACACAGTATTTAGTTTTCAAATGTTTACCTTTGGGAGGCCAATAGATTCCATTGCCCGTAACCACTGTACTGTATTATCAGTATGTCGAAAATGTAGACCTGAACGCTAATGCAAGAAAGAAAAAAAGAGACAGAAACAAAAAGGTTTACTTATTTTCAATGAGCACACAAAATTTTTTAAATGCCTATGTCTTCTACATGAAATTTAAATTACATTTAAACAAGATTTTTTTTTTAAAAAAGAAACTTAAAAATAGCTTAAAATATAAAACTATTACTTGATATGCTTTCTTGTCAACAAATAACTCTGAGCTATACTTTGCAGGTAGTTCTTGTTTAGCAATCACAATCGGGACTGTCTATTGGTTATTAAACAAAGAGGTCTCTAAATGAAACAACTGACTACACTTATGATCTTACTTCAGCTTTCATTTGCTTTACAGATCAGCAAAGGGTGTAAAAGCAAGGACTGGTCATACCGTTACGTTTTTAATCACTATTGTAATTGAATGGTCACTAAACAAGGCAATCATTAAACGAGGACTGCCTGCATTCTACATAAACACAACACACACACACACTCTCTTTAGATGCCGTGGGTTTTTTTTGTTTTTTGCATTCTATGAAAGTCAAGGAAACTGTTCAAAGATTCCTTGAAGGTTTTCCTTAACCAAAATAAAACCAATATTTTAGAGTGATTAGCAAATTAAAAGGTTAAGATTTTTCTATTTCCCTGATCTCTCAATGTTCAATACTCAAATAAGATACAAAAATATACATGATTTCTAAAAATAATAAAGATATATAGTAATTAACTTATTTATGCAGAAATTTTAATTTGCTTCAACTTTAGTTTAACCATATTTTTTTTAAAAAAAGCAAAATCTGAATTAAGTAGATCAATACCAGTTCTAGAGAGGAATTCTTAAAAGAAATTATCCATGGCTTTTTAATTTAATGTTTTTATAAAAATTATGCAACTAATCCAGAGACACAGATTAAACCATGCCACTCAAGCAAGCTACCACTCATTGATTAGTAAACAATCTTAGATTTTTAATTTAAAATTAAAATTAATTTTCTTTTAAATTAAAAACTTTTTCCTTAAAAAAATTATTGTAATCATTAGAGAATAAAGATAACAAAAATGAAAAAAAAAAAGAACCTCCATTATTTCCAACCAGTAAAAATAAAACTTGGAGCAGTTTGGGAGCAGAATAGTACACTAGAAAAAATAAAAATATTGAACCAGTTCCACAAACCTATTAAGCATGCTTTTTTAAGAATTTAAAGCTTTATATTTCTAGAGGAACAAGTAGCAAAAATATCAAAGTTAATAGGGTTTTAATCCTGACAATTGCTTTTGGTGCCTAACCTAATCCTGGGACAAAAAAAGAATTTATTATAATCTTAATTATGGTACATGCTGTTACAGTATAAATATCAAACATTAGTTACTAGAAATTTTTCTATATAGTACTCAAATCTTATAGAGATAGTCCTCAATTTAGAATCATATGTTTAGTGACAGTTTGAAGTTACAACAACACTGAAAATAGTGACTTAGAACCAATCTTTGAACTTAAAACTGTCATGTCATATGATCAAAATTTGGGCACTTGGCAACTGGCATGTGTTTATGATGATTGCAACATTTCAGGATTATGTGATCTCCAATTGTATCTGCCTAGCCGGCTTCCAATAAGCAAAATCTATGGGGGAAAACAGATGTGATTAATGACTATATGATTCATTTACCAATTGTAATGACTCACTTAACAACTCTGGCAAAAAAGCTCATAAAATGAGGCATGACTCATTTAACAAAGAAAATTCTGGTCCCAACTATGGTCATAAATCAAGGACTACCTGTATGTAAATTTTACCTTGTAACGTGTTTGTTCCACATCATAGATCTTCCTATCAGAGATCAGCTTTGGTGCAAAAAACTTAGCTAATTTGGCAAGGTAAACACCATTCCTTAAACCTTCTTCCAGTTCAGTAGTAGGTGGTAACTCTTCATCTAGGCAGACTTCCATCCACCTGTGAAAACAAATATTCCCACATAACAGTTGCAGCTTTATTATAATATAATGCTTTAGATCAGTGGTCACCAACTGGTGGTACGTGAGAAAATTATGGTGATCTGCAGAAAACTTATTTGCATTTTTATATTGCACTACATACTATTTATCTTTTTTTTAAAATCATATTAGTGGTCCATGGGATTTAAAATTATGAAGTTAGTGATCCCTGAGGTCCGAAAGGTTGGTGACCCCTGCTTTAAATTCTTCTTATAATTCAACAAGCTAGCCATGATTCAGAGAAGCACCTTTTAGCCTTCAAAATCATGGATACAGTGTTCAGGCTTTCTCCAAACAATTTTTAATAAACCACAAGAGGACATTTACTGAACATATTGAGGATATTTATATTGATGGTATTTCATTTAACTGAACTAATCTAACCAGTGCTGGGGTTCAATTTTTTTAACAACCAGTTCTGTGGGCGTGGTTTATTTGGGTGGGTGTGGCTTGGTGGTCATGTGACCGGGTGGCTGTGGCTATGTGACTACTCAGAGGGCTGAAAAAAGTCATTTCTGACCGGTCCTCGCACTTTTGACTGATCCTCACACTTATGACCATCCTCACATTTATGTCCGTTGCAGCATTCTTAACAACTATGTCACTCATTTCACAACTGCTTCTCTTCCCCATGGTGACAAGATAGGGTGCAAAACGTAAAATGTGAGGACAGTTGTAAGTGCGAGGACCGGTCAAAAGTATGAGGACCAGTCAAAAATAACTTTTTCAGCACTCTGAGTAGTCCATATGCACAAAAGGATTACCCAGAAGGCTGAAAAAAGTGATTTCTGACAGGTCCTCGCACTTATAACTGGTCATCATTTATGCCCATTGCAGCATTCTTAACAACCGTGTCACTCATTTCACAACTGCGGTGCTTCATATGACCGGGTGGCCGTGGCCAGGCGGTACATCGCTTCTTTGCCCTAATGACAGTTTGTTGCAATGCTCATAAGTCACTTTTTCCTGTGCCATTGTAACTGTTGTAAATCAAGGATTACCTGTACAAAAATACAAAAAGCTTTTTTGCTTGCAAAAAGCTGCCCTAAATACCAATTATTAGATTAGAAATACCTGCAAACTGGAGTTACAAATAAGGGAGGGTACCAGAGCACCTTGAGGAATTAAAATAGTTAAAATGCAATGATAACTATCAGCAGCCAACTCTTGCTCATAAAGTGAAACCCTTTAGCAGAGGGGTCATTTAAGCTCTCCAGAATGAAGCAAAGGAGCAAACAGAGTATCTGTTGCTTGTTAAACCAATTACCAGAACAAATAGACACAGAACTAGTCAGATTTCCAAGGCTGCTTCTTTTCAGGAACAGAGATTAACATTTTTCCTTCCAAACAAAGCTGAATAGGGAAAATTATCTCATCACTAAATACAGGATTAAACATCACCAAGCACAGAATTAAACTTTTTTTAGACCAAAAATCAGAAAGGGTAGGTAAACTCATGTTTGAATGTTAATCTTTCTAGCTAGCCAATAAGCCTTGCTGAATGTCACTCATCTTGGTTCCTTGTCATTA
This sequence comes from Masticophis lateralis, assembly GCA_030761175.1. NCBI lineage: Eukaryota > Metazoa > Chordata > Lepidosauria > Squamata > Colubridae > Masticophis > Masticophis lateralis. The sequence goes on along the minus strand of JAUDYJ010000002.1, from coordinate 250,300,001 downwards.
AAAGCTTCTGCTTCGTTACTCAATTATTTCTTCAAAGTGCTGATCATTGCACCCTGGCTAGAAGAAATCCAACAGGGAAGTCTTTCCTCCCAACAGTGGTGTAAAAAGCCTAAAACAACCCTTCCCCTTTAAGAAAATCAAACAAAAAAAAAACACCCTCCGAGAACCTCCGGAACCGGAAGCCACAGTAAGTCTAGGCATACTGCCGGAGAAGCAGTTTCTGTAAGCAGGGCAATAAAGATTAGGCTAGGAAACAACACCGAATGTTGTAAGTCCTTACAGGATTAACCCTGTAAAGTGAAAAAACCCCGAAGAGAGATTTCTTTTAACAACTGGTTCTCCGAACTGCTTAACTGCTTAACTACTTCTACCGTACCGGTGCGAACCGGTAGAATTCCACCACTCAATCTAACTAAATTTAAGCTTAAATTTTAACTTAGTTCTGACCATTTCTTTGACTTGACATAGCCCTCAAAGGCAAATGTGGACCACTGCTTTAAAAAAACTCTACCTCTACCTGACTTAGCAAGAAATGAACCAGGGTACATTCAAACTACTACAGCCTCTTATAGCACTCAGCTTTCCTTTTGTGAGTTATAAAATTCTGTTTAGAAATCTAGCAATGCCGTTTTTTCATAATATTTCAATTTTTGTCCCTTTCCTCAGTCCCAGTTTTCTGGAAAGTTTCCACAAAGAGTGGAACTACATTGATTAGTACCTATAAATATGAAGTCTGCTATAATAAGAAAAATTATTATTCTAAAATAGAATCTACTATGTTTATATCTAAAAGATATACATAATATTTAAATCATAAAATATTTTATTAATATGTAAGAAATACTCATACAATAGACATCAAATTTCTGATCCTGGAGAAATTAAATAGAGGAGTTAAATATGTCTTAACTCTTTAAAAAATTCACAAATCATTCTGTGGAACACTTTCTTTTTTTAACAGAAAATTCTAAGGTGCTTCATACCCGATTATAGAAATTTACTTATTACATATATTTATAAACTGTCCAGCTGCCCAAATTCTGAGCAGTTTAGAGAAATACTAAAGATGTTTTTCATTCATAAGATAGCTAGAAAAACCAATAACAAAATCAATTCCAATTTTACTACAATCAAACTCTTTTGGAATCCATTTTGTTCTAAATATTAGTAATATATTTTTGTTTATATTGTTTATATTATTATTATTACCATCATCATCATCATTATTATATGTTGCTAAAATTTATTATGAATTTAATTATACTATTTAATTATAATTGTTGACATTCCAGACAGGTATATCCTATACTTACTAATATAATTAAATCTGTTAATATATTTGTAGCCTTCTGTCTACATTCTTACCTGCATTTTAAAAAACAATGGAAGTAACATTAAATAACTTTAAATAAACATTAAAGAATGTAAAATGTGTACAATGTATTTTTCAAAATGTACATTTAAATTAAGAGAGAGAGTTTATTTCTCTCAGGAAAAATATTACTTAGAAGTATCAGTGTTGTTATATTTGAATGTGGATTACAAAAATAAAAGACATTATTTCTAGTTCATATACTGTCCAACTGAAATATTACATATTGCTTGTGACGTTTATAAAGACCAAATATTTAAAATGTGTCGAAATGATTAGAAATTAGGTGATTTTATTTATTGTATATATATGCATGGATAGATTTAACTATAAACTTATTACCATTTTTTCTATTTCTGATAGTTACTACTTTACCATTATATAATCATCGTATTAATTTAACTGATTTACTAATTCTTTGATGAATAAAATGAATAGATTAAAAGTAGAAACAATATAATATTACTGTAAAATAGCAAGACTGTTTTAATTAATTTTCCTTTTTCCTTTTGAAAAACTAAACTTTCATGGGCTAAATATGCTCCCAACCAAAGTTCCTGGGACTGTACCACTAAAATTGAACAGCATGCAGACATAATAATCTATTTTAAGTAACAACATCCCCTAATACTGTGATGGCAAAGCTAGAGCACATGTGCCACAGGTGGCATGTGGAGCCATATTTGTGGGCATGCAAGCATTGTCCTAACTTAGTTCGTGCGCCGGCCAGCTGATTTTGGGAAATGGGCCATTTCCAGCCTCCAGAGGGTCTCCGGATGGTGGGGAAGGCTCCAGAAAGTCTCTGGAGACTGGGGAGAATGAAAAACAGGACTTCTGGTCCCACTAGAAGTTGGGAAAGGGGTCATTTCCAGCCTCGGGGGGGTGGTGGGAGTGGTGGAAAGGCCATTTTCACACTCCCCAGGCTCCAAGAAAGCCTCTGGAGCCTGGCAAGGGTGAAAAACGGGTCTACCCGGCCCACAGTGCCATCGTGTGCTGAAAGCAGGGGAAGCGTGAGGGGTCACATGCATATGCAAGGAGGCGGGGCACATTGACTTATTGGTGTGGGTGTGCACACATGTGATCTCCCCCGGCGCTCCCCCAGTTTTTGGTAGTTGATGGCAAAAAGGTTAGCCATCATTGCCCTAATATGAAAAAAATAGGCTGAAAAAATTAGCTCTGTTCTTTTAGCAAAAGCAACTCAGGCCTTGGACCAATTATGAGTAGCCTCAAAATATTTTTTAAACAAAAAGTACAGTCCATAGCAGTGGTGGGTTCCTCCCAGTTCGGCCGAGCCGGTAGCAGTGACAATATGACATCACCGAACCGGTTCTGCCGCCCGCCTCCCCATTCCGCCCTGCATTATTCTTACCTTTTATTTGGCCCCATCCCCAATCTATTGCTGCCTCCTGAGTCCCAGCTATTGTCTAGAGGGAAAAAAACTGTTTAAAGTCTTGCCATGGGGCTTCAAAGGGCCGCCCTACAGCTGATCAGTGTTAAAAGAAAACAAATGAGTAGACTGGTGCCTGCAAAAATAAATGGGTAGACCAGTGCCTACAAAAATAAATGGGTAGACCGGTGCCTTTAGATACAAAACAAGCAAGAAACATCAGACAGACCTGTCATGAGCCATTATTTCATGAGTGGGGATGTTTTTAATAGCATGCCAACAACTCTCAGACAATCTCTTCAGACATTGTATAAGTACTCCCAAAGCTCCTCATTTTAGTAAAATAACATTTTCAAGGTGATGCAAGATTTATTTGCATTTGGACAGTAATGGAGACTGAAAGTGTATGAAACAGAAGAACAAACCTTTGGAAACAACACACTCTGAAAATAGTTAGCACAACCATTTCGCTTGAAGTAAATTCTTCTGTAGATATAAACAGTAATTATTCCAAATCTGTATCCCAACAACTTATAATTTTAGCTATTCACTGTCTTCCTTACTAATTCAAAGTCAAAATTGAAATATATTCAGACCACTAGAATATATTACTCTGAGTTGATGGGACAATCAGGTAAAAACTCAGGAAAATATAAAGTCCACAATATGTTAATAATGCAAAACCATTTACTCATTTTTATTCTGCCTAAAATTAATTGAAAAATGTAAGCATCAGTTTATTCATTGACTCAAGTTATTGATAGCAAACTGTATATTTTTCAAAGCTTGCTTTTCAAGCTAAATAAAAACATCTGACAAAAGTGCTTGGGCTGACTTTTACTTAAATTTCCTTGTGATCGTGTAAATTTGTACATTTTATTTACAAATATTTTTGTGCTTTTTAATCTATGGTTTTAACACACTGCCAAAATGGGAAATATGTGACTTTGTCTATTTTTAAGAAACAGATTGTAACATTGGGAGAACAAGGAAGAAGATCCAGATCAGAAGAAGCGAAGAAGTAGGACACTAAATCTGCACTACATCATTCATGAAATGCTTCACTAGTGGGTTAAAGAAAAGAGAAGACACAGAAGTTATCTTCACCCAGGATTTCCCTGCTGTCTTCAATAACACTAGAAACATTAGAATAAAAACTATAATGTGGTAGCATCATGAACTAACTGGAGCACTGATTCTACTGTTTCAGAAAACTACTGATCTTTAAGACCAAGAGAGATTACACTATTTTATCAGTCATTTGCTGTGGGAATTAAGGTTTCCAGAAGAGAAAATGGGTGTTTTATCTTTAATGTTATCATCACGAGTGGTTGAAGGAGATATCATTCAGAGTAAGAAGGCATCATAGTCATCAAGTTTGGAGACATCAGCATGAATTCCATTCGGATAAGCGTGGCTCAGTGAAACTGGATAAATTTGAAACCCAGTAGCCCATTGGCCTCAGTATAGTCAAGCTTAATTGAGGAAAAGACAATAATGTTTGAGCAAGAGGCCATCTGAACCTGGATATAAGATCTGACTCAAATGAGTATCTTAAAGAATCAGCAATTCTGAAGATAAGAGAATAACAATTGCAGAAGCTACTCATAATTGGTCCCAGGCATTGGAATTTGAAAAGGTGTGGAACATATGGTTAATATGTGGTATAAGAATGTTATAACTGACTCTAATCTCAGTGATTTGACATTAAAACTGAATCAAAGAGGAAAGTAAGAGAGCAGCCCAAAAGAGTACAGGTAGTCCTCGACTTACAATAATTCATTTAGTGACCATTCAAAATTACAATGACACTGAAAAAAGTAATTTATGACCATTTTTCACAAAAGTAATTTATGACTATTGCAGCATCCCCATGATCACATGATTTACATTTGAATGTTTGACAACTGGTTCATATTTATGACGGTTGAAGTGTCTGGGATCATGTGATTATCTTTTGTGACCTTTTGTCAAGCAAAATCAATGGGAAAGTCAGATTCACTTAACAACTGTGTTACTAATTTAACAACTGCAGTGATGCACTTAACAAACGTGGCAAGAAAAGTCATAAAATGGGGCAAAACTCACTTAACAAATTTTTCACTTAGCATCATAAATTCTAGGTTCAACTGTGCTCGTAAACCAAGGACTACCTGTATATCATAGTGGTGCTCTGTCTTCAACCTTTTTTGCTAATATCGGTTTCCTTGATTTATGACGAACTGATGAAGATTGAATAGTACGTATTTGAAACCAAAAAAAATGTAATGTAGAAATAGTTTTTCAGACTAAAAGCCACGGTGGTGCAGTGGTTAGAATGCAGTACTGCAGGCTACTTCTGCTGATCACCGGCTGCCAGCAGTGTGGAGTTCGGGTCTCACCAGCTGAAGGTTGATTCAGCCTTCCATCCTTCCAAGGTCAGTAAAATGAGGAACCAGATTTTGGGGGGCAGTATGCTGACTCTGTAAACTGCTTAGAGAGGGCTGTAAAGCACTGTGAAGTGGACTGTAAGTCTAAGTACTATTGCTATTGCTACCAAATTTGTTGTTTTGTTTTTTAAAAAAAGAAAAAAATAGGATCAGAAAAAACATCCTAACCAACTCCTGTTTTTTTGGCCATCAAAGACCAACAGATTAACAAAGATTACAATTTTAGAATTTTTTTCCAGGCATCTCCTAATAGTGTTTACTTAGAGAGAAATTATATTAAATAATTTGCTATTTCAAGATTTATACCCTCCCAAAAGAAAATGTGCTGTTTTCACTTATATTCTCTATACGAAAGAACAGAAAAGGTTAACAGAAAAGGCTTAGTCATAGACAGACCTTATTGCACAGAACAATGTTACAGCTAGCCATCATTTGATTTTTTTCCACTTCCAGTAATAGGTAACTAATTTCACCTACCGAGTGGCATGGAAAGAACATTTTGATGATCCCACGTTAAATACACAGGCTAAAGTCTGTGACTAACAGGTCCCCCATGATCTGACTGGGTTTAGGTAAAATTATTTTCTGGAAGGTTACAATGAAATTGGAAAAAAACTATACTTTTACATCCATTCTGGGCCTCATTTACTCATTGTTATATCAACAAAGGCACAAGGATTTAAGCCTCAGCTTTGATCTGTTGCCCACTCATTCCTCTCTTATTTCCACAATTTACCTGACAGCAGAATCTGTGTTACTTCAGAGAAGTGTCTCAGTACAGTAAACCATTGATTTAATGGACTAATGGGGAAAAGAGTGACCTGCCTATTAAAACAAAATATACATTGAATCCAAATTGTTTTAAATACATACGTATTTTGCACATTCTACAAACACATTAAATGTACATTTTATTTACAAATACAAATAACAAGCAGAAAGTAATGCATATATAGAGGAATATATTATACAAAAAACCCATGCCCTCTTGAACCATTTAAACTGTGTTAAATTCTTACCTGCTGATTTGAGGGTTTACTGTATGTAAGCATACAGAGCTTATAATCATATTATCATAACATCACACCATGTTGATCTTATCAAGGAACACCAGTGGATAGAAAAATGTAAAGAAAGAAAGCAAGAATGTCACAGCAGGCCCATGAATAGCTAAGCCCAAATTCTAAAATTATTACTATTATGCATTACTATTACTATTAGTCTTCTCATCGTTCCTATTACCCATCTCCTCCCACTTATGCATGACTGTAACTTTGTTGCTTGTATCCTTACGATTTATATTGATATTTTTTCCTAGTATGATTTGATTGCTTATTTCTTGTGTGTCCAATCACACTTGGCCAATAAAGAATTCTATTCTATTCTGTTCTGTTCTGTTCTGTTCTGTTCTGTTCTGTTCTGTTCTGTTCTATTCTATTCTATTCTATTCTATTCTATTCTATTCTATTCTATTCTATTCTATTCTATTCTTATTCCTATTCCTATTCCTATTTCTATTCCTATTTTATTTCTATTCTAAAATTATTTGTACCAGAGGTAACAAGAGACCTGTATTACATTCTCATGTGAAATCATTCTATTTCAATATTTGCCATGTCAATCCAGTTGATTACTTTTATTTACATAAACTCAAATCTTAATTGTTTTCATTATGACTAAGTTTAAAACTCACTTAAATCATTCATGCCCTAGTTATCTCATGAATCGATCACTGTAATGTGCTCTACATGGGTCTGTCCTTGAAGAGCATTCTGGAGGCTATAGCTGGTGCAAAATATGGCAGCACAAATATTCTTCAAGCAATACATACACCTCTGCTTCACCAGGTGCACTGGATGCCACTAGAAAAGAGAGCCTTTTCTAGTGTGGTGTTCACCTTTTGGAACATCATTCTCATGGAACCTCTATTGACCCCTACCCTTCTGGTCTCTTAACTATGGCCTGAAAAATGGCTGTACCACCAGATTTGAAGTCTGGCTATAGTGGTGAGCCTTTGGTATCTCAATACTGTGTTTCTTTATGTTGAATTGAGTTTTTAATGTTGGTTTTAAGATGGGTTGTATGTTTTTATTTATATTGTTCTTGTCCTTAATTTCTGTGAGCCACCCCAAATCATAGATAACATGGGAGGTTGTACAAATTGAATGAATAAATAAAACGCCTCTGGAGTTTAAAGGAAAGTGGCAAACATTAGGGAAAAAACTAACACTGACACACATTTTCAAGTGTGAACTTGTCCCACGACAAACAAGTAATTTCAGAAATCTGGAGAGTTTCTGAAAGGAAGAAAGAAAACCCACTAGTTTCTTACTGAAAAAATAGATAGCCTGGCTTTCTGTTATTTAGATATGCAGATCTTGTAGACTTACAGCATTTCTAACTTCCCATCAGCCTCAGCTAATATTGAAATCCAATGTGAGCAAGCTGCCCACCATTTCCACAATCAAAGCAATTTTTCATATAGGCAATGTTGTTCTGTGCTTAACTAGATCATGAGCAGCAGCTATGGTATTAAGAACTTTAACCACTAACAGTCCTGTTTTATTTAGTCTTGTTCTACCCATACATTCCAGTCAAAGGTAGATTATGGTATTCAGGAGCTCAATCCTTTTTTTTTAAAGGAAAAAAGAGTTTAGGCTGCAGAAAACCCTACTTTCTATTTCAAAATACTCCGATTCTTCATAGGTATTGAACGAATTTCTTTAATACCAACCCAAGAGGCAACCTATGCTGCCTTATCCACCTCCTTATCAATCTTCTTGAGTCATCCTGCATTTACACCAATAATGATTCTGAATGAGATAAAAAAAGTCATCAGGGTCTTTGAACTCTAATCTCCAAAATTATTTACTTCTTTACTGTAAAGAAACCAAATGTGAGCAAACTACTAATATTCTTGGGAACCCCAGCATAGTTGATGAGGGAAGGATTTCACGTCTGCTGTGTTTTTTTACCCAGAGATTTCTAGTGCAGGCTTTGCACCCTGCATGCCATGTGAATTACTGACTTACTGTATGGGTGCATTTCCTCTTGCTCCTGTTTCCCAATTATTTATGCTCCCTTTGGGGTTTGTTATGGCTGAGAACAGTAGTCTATTTTGCTATTGCTTTTCTATCTTACTAATGGCTTTGTTTCCTTTACACGAATTGTGAGACTTTTTCTTCTCCTGGGGGAAATGAACAGACAGGTAGAGTTCTGAGGAAGAAGCGCTTCCTCTGGCAACAAATTTGATGCCTTCTACATCATGTTGGAAGACAGGCTGGCAGAGAGAATATTCTCCAGTGGGATTAGGGGATGGTGGATTGCTGGAAAAAATGTCAATCAGGAAGATGGCACAAACAAGAGCTGTGGTTTTTTTTTTGAATCAGATTTAAAATACCTGTTTGTTTGTCCTAGTTTTCTTTCCATCTCATTGCTGCCTACCAAATCAATGGGACAGCAGTTAATGAGGCCATAAAGCCTAGCCAGCACTATCCTGGTTCAAGAGTTCATGGGATACCAGGTGCTTCCTGGAAAAAACTGGTTGGGAGTAGTGCCAGAACATCCATAAGATTTTACTGTATTGAGCTATTGTTCAACTGAGTTATGCCTGAAGTACAAACACGGCCAGTGTGAACCAACCACTCTGACTGGCTTTGAAACCACGTCACCCAAAGATAATACTGTTTTCCTCAAAAATGTCCCACTGTAAAGATCTAGTTCTTACTAAATTTAGCCATGCTAAGCCTAGGGCTAAAACTAAATATCTACAATAATAAATAAAATTCCCTAGACCCGACTAGTTAAGTTACATAGTATAATGCAAACTTTCTATATTTTTATTTTATTGTTCTTCTTCTGTTACTTGGTAGAAGCAAGCAATCGAAAACCCACAAGCTGACTTTCTAGTCCATCAGTTCCAGAGCACAGTGCAGCATTAATATAATCTGTTTTGGCCTTTTGCCATACAGCTTTGGGATTTTTTCCAAAAACAAAATCTCCCATGCAGATGTACACAGTATAAGGTTAGAATTCATTCATCCTGAAGTATTGGGGCCAGATTCTACAGTATAGTCCAAATGGATTTTTCTGGAAAGTCAGCTACAAAGGAACAAAGCTAATTTAAAATTTCTTTCTCATCTTCATAGTGTTCTGGTCTACCTTACACATGGATCAGAATGGCAAATCAGATGAGTTAATCACGCTGGGAAATAATTACACATTAAAGAATAAATTGAGCATAAAAACTGAAACAGATTACAGTCTCTGGTATGCATTTTACAAGGTTAGTTTTTATATGTGTGGGTTATCAATTATAACTATATGCTTATATCAAACATGATTGTAAACCCATTGGCTGTATAATATTACTTGGCAATCTTCTTATGGCTGAAACCAGGGGAGAAATCCAATTTTTTTCCCTACCGGTTCTGTGGGCATGGCTTGGTGGGAGTGGCAGGGGAAGGAAACTGCAAAATCTCCATTCCCTCCCCCTCCTGGGGGAAGGATATTGCAAAATCTCCATTTCCACTCCACTCTGGGGCCAGCCAGAGGTAGTATTTGCCGGTTCTCCGCACTACTCAAAATTTCCAGTCCTCCAGAACCTGTTAGAACCTGCTGGATATCACCCCTGGCTGAAACCCTTTTGAATGCAACTATATTTTAATATTAGTTCAAGTATAATAATACAATGGATATAAAATGAGATTTTGATATGACTAAGCACATAAAGAACAGGCATCTATACACATGAATAGAAGCAGAGGAAAATTAATTAGCTCAGAGTGATTTCCCAACATTTCCAGATGGTCTTCTGTCCAGAAAGTATACAAAATCAATCTGTTATTGACATAATAGTTTTTTTATAATTAAAAATATAATGATCCATACTAAGTTAAATAGTGCAAAAACAATTTTTGATAGTTTAACAATTAATTAATTGTAAGCATTAACTTTCCTAACTACTGATACCAAGAAGGACAAGTATAATAGGTGAAAAAGAAGCAATTAAATGATCTATGCTTTTTAAAAAACAAGTTTCTGATAATATAAGGGATATAAACTCCCAAACAGTTCAAGAAATTGGACTGTTCAAGAAATTGGACAAGAAGGATACCTAATCTATTTTACATTTGTTACATATCTATTTATTAAACAAATTTCCAATCTAAAAAATAAATATAGATCATTGGATTACATAGACAATGACATCACAATAACAACTTTGTTTCCTCAGAATTACAATTTTAGCATCATGACAATAATAAGATGTACAATTAATCCTTTTGCAGAAAAAAATGGCAAAATTGTTGAACGTTCTATAACAATACATGATGGTAATAATAATTGCTCCTTGGATTGATTTATCATTAAGGATTTATTTGCCTGATGGTTCAAGGTAACCCACAGTACTTCTCCAGGAGTAAGGTTATGAGCTGAATAAATTAAGGTGCTTGAAGAAGGAAAATACTTTGGCACAGCAAAAACTTCAAAGCACTGTAAAAGTAGTCAAATTTTTCCTCCTACAATTTTGTATATTCCTTTCAAGAATCCATTCCAAAAGTATTTCACATCTTTCATAGGAAGTGTTCACTAGAGTTTATTATTACAAAACAACTATTTTTTCAGCATTTTTACAGTTACACTTTATTAGAACTGAATTATGAAAAATATGCTTTCAATATTGAATATAATCAGTATATTAAACTTTGATTTCAAAATGTTTAATTTAAACAAATTTCCAAACTATGTAAAATAAGAGTAGACTGGTAATACAGGTTACAGGAGAAAGACAAATGTTTCGTTTTTCAGATTTTCAAGACAATGGTGTCCCCAAAAATGTATATAGCTGCAAATTCTGTATTAGTCTCATGGTTTTCAAGATCTGGAAAGAATCCATCATCTGAAACACTTAAATACAAAGTACACTTATTTTAATCTAGATGCATTACTCATTGGTCTTGGTTTAAATATGAAGCAGAAATACCAACTGTATTGCAACAGCATTCAAGGAAAGAAAATGGGCGTTGGTCTTACCTGATACGCCCGTTCTCGATGAAGCGCCCACAGCAGTCAGGATTGGGTAGTGGCAGGTCTGGTATCCAATGAGACCGAGCCTACTGAACTTTTCTGGCACCTCCCCTTCCTGTTAGTCCAGTTTGGAGGCGAGTTCGTTCAGTAGACTGAGATGTCTGCAGATATATAAGAAGAGAATGAGAGTCCACCCACCCCCATGAATCCCAGTACGGCCTAGGGTGGGGCTGACTGCTGTGGGCGCTTCATCGAGAACGGGCGTATCAGGTAAGACCAACGCCCATTCTCCGCCCTAGCGCCCACAGCAGTCAGGATTGGGACATACCAAAGCTTGATGTCTCCTAGGGTGGGATAGGCCGGACCCTCTGGAGAACTCTTCTGCCGAATGCTGCATCCGCCGATGCATAGGAGTCGAGGCGATAGTGCCGGACGAAGGGAGTCACAGATGCCCATGTAGCTGCATGGCAGACTTCCTCCACCGATGCTTGTGTGGCCCAAGCTGCCGAGGTGGAAGCGCTCCTGGTGGAATGAGCGGTAATGTTGCGCGGGGCCGGAAGAGATTGTGACTCGTAGGCGGATGCGATGGTAGCCCGCAACCAGCGACCTATCGTGACTGAGGAAGCTCTTGCACCCATCGAAGCCGGTTGAAAGGACAGAAACAAGGCTTCTGATCGACGGAAGGAAGAAGTACGAAACAGATAAATGCGGAGAGCTCTTCGTACGTCGAGCTTGTGCCAAACCGCCTCCTGATGACATCTGGGAGCAGGACAGAAATCCGGGAGGATGATCTCTTGTGCCCGATGGAACGTGGCGTTGACCTTGGGGATGAAGGCAGGGTCGAGTCTGAGGACTACCCTGTCTGAATGGAAGATGCATAGGTCAGCACGGACCGACAAAGCCGCCAGCTCAGAAATCCTACGGGCAGAGGTAATAGCGACCAGGAAGGAGACTTTGAAGGAAAGATATTTCAGGCTGACCGTGCGAAGAGGCTCGAAGGGAGCAGCGGTCAAGGCTTGAAGGACTTTGTTGAGGTCCCACGTAGGGAACCGATGGATTACGGGAGGTCGGAGGTTTGTAGCGCCTCGTAAAAAGGCGTGCACAAGTGGGTCGTTGGCTAACGTAGATGAGGAGCCACATGAAAGAATGGAAGATAATGCCGCCACCTGTCGGCGAAGGGTGTTAGGGGCCAAGCCTGAGCGGAAACCATCCCGCAAGAAGTCTATAAGCTGAGGAATGGAGGCCTCCGTAGCAAGGATTCTTTTCCTAGAGCACCACTTGACAAAGGAACGCCAGGTAGAGTCGTATATGCGCAAGGTAGAAGGACGTCTGGCCGCCTGGATGATGGTGATGGCGTCCGGAGAGACTAAGGCTCTAGCGAGGAGGCGCCGCTCAACCTCCAAGCGGTCAGTTGATACGACTGTGGGTCCGGGTGTCGAAGAGGACCTTGAAGGAGGACTATCTTGCTGTCGGGAATCCTCCAGGGAGGGGCCACCGACAGGGACAACAGATCGGGAAACCACGGATGTCGAGGCCAGTGGGGGGCCAGAAGGATGATCTCCGCCCTCTCTAGCAGAATCTTGCGGATTACCCTGGACAGGACTGGGAGGGGGGGGAAGGCGTAGAGAAGCTGACCCGCCGGCCAAGGGCTGCGGAGGGCATCCACAGCCTCTGCTCCCGGGCAGGGAAAACGAGAGAAGAACCGGGGCAGTAGGTGATTGGCGGCCGAGGCGAACAGGTCGACAGTCGGGGTCCCGAACCGGGATATCAGCTCGTCGAAGAGGGGAGGATGCAGGCTCCACTCTGAGGGATCGATCTGGACGCGGCTGAGGGAGTCCGCCTGAATGTTGTCTACCCCCGATATGTGCTCGGCTCTGATCGAGGATAGATGAGTCTCGGCCCAGCGGAATAATCTGGTTGCCTCCTTCTGTAGGGAGCGGGATCGAGTTCCGCCCTGCCGGTTGATGTGTGCTTTGGCCGAGACATTGTCTGTGAGAATTAAGACATCCTTGCCAACAATCTGAGACTCGAAGGCCAGGAGGGCTAAGAAGATGGCCCGTAGTTCCAGGACATTGATGTTGAACCGCTGTTCCTGCGGGGACCATAGGCCTTGGGCCATGTGGACGTCTAAGTGAGCCCCCCAGCCCGAAAGGCTGGCATCCGTTGTAATCACAGTCCTGGTCACTTGGCCGAAGAAAGAGCCCCGGGATACGGCCGACGACGTCCACCAGGTCAGAGAGTCTGTCACCGAAGGGGGCAAGGCGATTCTGGAAGCTGAGGTGGCCCGTTTGGTCCGTTGGAACGGGAGTAAAAGCCACTGGAGCTCCCTGCTGTGTAGGCGAGACCAGGGGACAATATCGTAAGCGGATACCATCTTGCCCAGAAGACTGGAGAGACCCAGGAGAGAGGAGGATCCGCATTTCAGGATGCGGTCAGCTGATTCAGAAAGGCTAGTTTGGCGGTCAAGGGAGAGGGAGACCTGAAGGTTTGATGAATCAATGAGAGCGCCCAGATGTTGGATGCGAGTGGAGGGGGATAGCTGGCTCTTACGCCAGTTAATGGAAAAACCGTGACTTTGTAACATGGCAATGGTGGAAGAGACATCGTGGATGGCCTTGGAACGAGATTGGGAGAGGACAAGGATATCGTCTAAATAAAAAAGGGCTCTGATAGGGACAGAGGCAATATGTGCCATGAGAGCGGCCATAACCTTAGTAAACGCCCTAGGGGCAGAGGAAAGTCCAAATGGGAGGGCCGCGTACTGAAAATGGCGGCCATTATGAAAGAAACGCAAAAATTTTCGGTGGGAAGGAAGGATGGGGATGTGGAGGTAAGCTTCAGTGAGGTCTATGGAGGACATAAGGTCTCCATTGCGGATGCAGAGGAGTATGGTATTTAAGGACTGCATTTTGAAGCGATGGTAAACGATGTATTTATTGAGGGACTTCAGGTCAAGGATAGCCCTCCAATCTCCCGAGGACTTTGGTACCAAAAACAAACGGGAATAAAACCCTAGACCCCTTTGGTTAGCGGGGACAGGCTGGATAGCCTTGATGGTTAATAAATGCTGGATGGCCTCATCGAGCTGAGCCCGTTTAACCGGGTCAGACGATAGAGGGCAAGGCAAAAAAAGGTTGGGAGGGGGGGAAGAGAATTCTAGGGATAGGCCAAATCTAATGGTGTTTCTGACCCAGAGGTCAGAGGTAGTGGAATCCCATTGATCAGCGAACCGAGATAGACGGCCGCCAATGACTGGGTCTGGGTTGTCCTTAACGAGGTCTCCGAAAGGGTCTGGCTCTCCCACCCCGAAAGGACCGTTTGGGATTGAATCTGGGGCCTTGCCTAACCTGGGTGTCGAATTGGCGTTGCCTCGAAGGGAAGTTCCTTTGATGACGCTGGAACGAGGTAGACTCCGATGATCGAAAGGAGGAGGAACGAAAGGACCCTAGGTGTCGAGGATCTGAGCGCCTGGAAAGGGCAGGGAGGATCTTGCGGTGGTCTCTGGTCTCTATCAGGAGGGGATCCAGCTGCTCTCCGAAGAGTTTGTCCCCGGAATAAGGAGAAGAAGCAAGACGCCATTTGTTCCTGGCGTCCGCCTGCCAATTTCGGAGCCAGAGGAGACGCCTGGAGGTGACTGAGGTTCCAATGGCTTTGGCAGAGAATCGGGCGGCGTTAAGTGTAGCATCTGCCGAAAATTCCACTGCCGCCAGGACTTTATTGATGTCCTGGTGGGTTCGGTGATCCGTGGCTGGAATGCGCTCTTGTAGCTGTTTGAGCCAAAGGATGGTGGCCCTGTTGAAGAAAGAGGCCGCTGAAGAAGCCTGGACCGCCCATGCAGAAGCCTGGTGGTTTTTTATGAGGGTTCTCTCCGCCTTCTTATCCTCTGGTTTTAAGCATTCCTCAGAAGGCCCGGTGAGGGGGGAGGAGGAAGAAAGGGCCACGATAGGCGGATCCACCGAGGGCACCTGCAGGAGGGAAGAATAATCTTGGGCAACATTATAAAACTTCCTGTCCAGATTATTTGGCACAGGGCCCGAGCTGGGGTTGGACCACTGCCTTTTGGTGACATTAGAGAAGAGCTTAGGTGCTGGAACAATGTCGGAGTGCGCAGCAGGCTCTTGAAAGAGGGCTGAGGATGCGGTGACAGACCCCGCGGGAGCCTCAGAAGGGGAGGCAGGAGGCCCGAGACCAGTGACCAACTGGGCCTTGTGGAGAAGGGACCGGAACATATGGGGTTTGAACAAACCCACAAAGGCAGGTTGGTCAGGTTCCAGCCCTTCATCCTCAGAGAGGTCCTGGTCAGGATGAATTTCACCTTCTGATAAGGAAGCCTGGCTGTCTGAGTCCCGGTCGTAAGGGTCTTCTGTGACCTCCTCTGGACGAGCTCGGGAGCGAGAGCGAGAATGGTCCCCTTGTCTAGAGGAATCAGCCATGGTATGTTGTTGAAGGCCCTGGGCAATGCCTTGCCTGATGGCTTCAGAAATCAAATCAGCTAAGGAGAGCCTCATGTCTGAAGGTAAGAGGGGATTCTGAAGGATGGATTGCGGGTCAGCCAAAGTTGAAGCAGAGGAGACCGGATCAGCTGAAGGATTAGCAGGGGACTGAAGAGATTGATCATCTGCTCCTGGACAAGCCGGAAAGACAGAGGCAGCTGCTTGGGACGGAACTGAATCACCTGCTAGGGACCTATCAGGAGACAGAGAGGTGGTAGTGCGGTGGGGAGAAGCCTCCTGGGAGGCCACAGAAGAAGCGGTGGCGCCACGTGAAGAGCTCCTGAGAGCCGCTGTCGTTGGTTTTGGTTGAGGCAAGTTCTTAGCCTGAGCCCTGTCGAAGGCCCGGTCCATGGCCTTATGTCTGCGGGCTTCATCCCTGGACATGGTTGATTTGGATGAAGAAGCGCCCTTAGCAGAAGAGGGATTGCTCTTGCTTCTTTGGGAAGAGGAGCCCTCTCCAGGGTCTTCAACCCTTGGTCTTTTGCTTGATCTGGTACGGCCTGATTTTTGAGGAGGAGGATCTGCCATGATCAGGTCTGGCTCTCTATAAAGAGAAAAGGTGCCAGGAAAAAAAGAGAGGGGGGGGGGTCAGCAACAGCAGGACAAGAGCCCCCTTCTTTCCTTTTCTCTCTCTCTCTCTCTCTCTGTCTCTCTCTCTCTCTCTCTCTCTCTCTCTTTCTCTCTCGCTAGGTAAGGACCTTGAGCGAGGGATTGAAAGGCTTGGCCCCAAAAGCCTTAGGGGCAAACAGGCAGATTTTTTTTTTTTTTTTTTTGGAGAGGGGGGGGGGCGGGCTGGGAAGCCGAAGGGGAATGCGGACACACTCCTCGCTCTTCCCCTTCGCTGTAAGGCCCCCTGAGAGAGTGGCAAAAATGGCGCGAAATTTTTGGGCCCAGAAAATGGCGCCCGCGCCAAAAAACAAAATGGCGGCCGCGACGAAAACGGCCTGAAACAAGGCAGCAGGGGCTTCCAGGCAGGTGCAGGGGAAGGCGGACACCCTCCTCGCGCTTCCCCTGCGAAGGCTGAGCCCCCAAGGGGGTCGGAGAGCACCCGGTTAAACAGCGAGTGGGGGGGGGGAAAAACAAAATGGCGCCCGCGCCTCTCAGCTGATGAGCGGGCCCTTGAAGAAGCCGCGGCGGCCCGAAAAGGAAGAAAGAGACGCTGGGAGCGCGGACACACTCCTCGCAGCTCCCAGCGAAAAAGTAAGAACAGCCCCAGGAGGAATGAGAGAGAGGAGGAAAGCGGCAGAGCCAAACGGAGTTAGCTCGTGCGCCCCAACAGGAGCTGCCCAAGGGAAGCCCCAGCCTTAGGAGGCCTTCGGCGGCTACAGGCTCCTGCCCTTCACGCCGGACCTTACTTGTTGTGAAGATTGAAGTAGTCTTGAGTTGAGATTGAAGCTGAATCAGGAAGAAAACAGGCCAAATAGGCTAGAGGATCTGCAGACACGTCTGGTCTTGGATAAGACCGAGCCGAAAAACTGGACTAACAGGAAGGGGAGGTGCCAGAAAAGTTCAGTAGGCTCGGTCTCATTGGATACCAGACCTGCCACTACCCAATCCTGACTGCTGTGGGCGCTAGGGCGGAGAAAAGGCATTCATTGTATCTAGGCTTGGAAAATGTTGTTCATTACTAATGCTCATCTCATATTTGGGTTCCGTCATGTTACCGCATAAGAATCATAACTGAGTGTTAAAATAAGCACGGATCTCAAAATGACAAAGCATTATTTTTTTAAGAAAATGTATGTATGTGTGCAAGTATAAACCCATACCAGTAAGATTTTATCAGCTTCATAAATTATTTTTTTAGAGAAATGAAGCCTATTCATAGGTAAACCACTTTTATGTCCAGAAGCTGTGATAAGAGCTGATTGTTTTTCAAAATCTGTACAAGGGTATTGATTCAGTTCTCAAATTCTGCATTAGGGAGATCACATTTTACAGACACTATTTTGGGTTCATCTTCAGAAACATTGGTGGCTGTGAAGCACAACAGACAAGTACTTGAATTCTCTACTTTCCTATTATAAAAAGTTTGTTGAAGTAAATTTAAGTCTATGGTAGAAAATACCTGTTTCTGACCCAAACAAACTTGCAATTACCACAGCATTCCAAGGGTTTTTTTTTAAAAGTACAAAATGGCAATATATATTTATAAATAAAGTCAGAACAAATGTATAAGAAATATATTTCTTATTTACTGCAATCAATCCCATAGCAATGGGGTCTCCAAAATATTAACAAGAACTCTAAGGAAGCCAACATTTCTAAAACTAAATAACCTTAGTCTGATTTTATTGTAGGTACAGTAGAATGCCAGGTAGCTCTCAGAGTACCATAGCAACCATTTTATGTTGCATCCTTTGATGATTCAACCATTTAAAAACAGAGTAATTCTACTTACAAATACAACAAATTGCATATTTGAAAATAAAAGTTTATGAAATTATTTTTTTTTAAATTTCCAACAAATCCCAGAAATGTTGATTAGATGATTATCAGTTAAATAACATTTACTCCTACTCCCTGATTCTAAAGAAACACTAAAATGAATAAAAGATGGGATGTTAGCTACTACCAGAACCTCAAAGGCTGATATTTTCATTTGCTACTTCCATCTTTTGGAATTTCCTCTCCATAGATCTGATCTGCTTCTCCCCTCTTGAGTTTGAGGAGCTTTGGGCATGAAAATCGACTGGGTAACTTTGGGCCAACTCAACTCGCAGGGTTGTTGTGGCGAAAATAGGAAGAGCAAATAGGAAGCAAATATTGTGTGTATTTGCTGCCTTGAGTTGTTTATAGAAATAATAAAGGCTGGATATAGAAAAGTAAGTAAACAAGTAAAATAAATCTAGCACAGAAAGGCCGTGGACTATGAAGAAAACTATACTTCTGTTCCCCTTCTCAGTATAACTTCAAAGACTGGCTCTGTCAAGGGAAAAAGAGGATTCACCCATGAATTGCCCTCAGCTTCTCACTCCTTGGCAGCAGGTATCTAAGTCATTCTTTTGTCCTTCCTTTGCCACCAGCTTCATTTAAAAAAAAAAACAGCCTTGGTCCCAAAGCAACCAATCATTACTTCCTTGTCAAACCCTATCACCTGCCAATTGGGTGCAGGGACCAAAGGGAGGCGGGAAGAGAGTGGGGATATGATCTTCGCAGTTTCCTTTGCACAACACAAACTAAAGGTTTCTAGGGAGTTTAGTTGGAAAGCACAGTTACACTGAAGTGGTCACAGATTTCTCATAGGTTCCCAAATTTCATTTCCACAGGAGTTATGGATCCCTGGGTTCCGGCATTGTATAAGTTAGTCCATTTGAGTCACCTTGGTTCAATCACTGTTGCCCTGTATCTTCCAATTTTGCCCAAATGTGCTCCAAATTTGAAGGTTACAAATGGACACAAGAGTTTTAGCATTATAATAGAGAACTCACGTCCTATTGGGTTATTGTTTCAGAGATATTTCCTCACCTAAATGGCGCTTCATCTCCTGGAGCTCCTCGGTAAACCAGGGACCTTTCCTGGATCCACTGCCATGGAGAGGTCACAAAGGCGCAGTCTGGTCCAGTGCCCCAGATGCCACCCTATTCCAGGCAGCCGTCAGGGACTCAGCCGGACTGTGGACAAGGGAGTCAGGTATCTCCCCAAGCTCCTTCTGGAACCCTTCAGGATCCATTAGGCACCTGGGGTGGAACCACTTAATCAGTTCCGCCTTCGTGCAATGGAGGAGTAGCGTCCTGAAGTCTAACCTCAGCAGGAAATGATCTGACCATGACAAGGGAGAAGCATCTATAACCCTTAATTCCAGATCATATCTCCACTGCCCCAAGAGAAACACCAGGTCAAGTCTGTGTGTGTCCCCCTATGAGTTGGACCCTGAACTACTTGGGTCAGGTCCATGGTTGTCATGGAAGCCATGAACTCCTGAGCCGCATCTGAGGATTCTCCAAGTGACAGCAAATTGAAGTCCCCCAATACCATAAACCTGGGGAACTCCACCACCAGCCCAGCTACCACCTCTAGCAGCACAGGCATGGCTGTTGTAATGCAGCTGGGAGGTAGGTACATCAGCAACAACCCCAACTGAACCTCTGAGTCCAACCTCAAAAGGAGACACTCACACTCAATAATCTCAGGGGCAGGGATCCTGCGAGGGCAAAGACCCTTCCGGACAATGGCAGCCACTCCTCCCTGGAGTCGCGGCTGATGCAATATCTGGAACCCTTCTGGGCACATCTCTGAGAGGGGCACACCACCCTCCTGGCCCAGCCAGGTCTCAGTTATGCATGCCAGGTCAATTCCCTCCTCCAGGATTAAGTCCCGAATGAGGGGGGCCTTGTTAATAGCAGACCTGGCATTAAACAGCAGCAGCTTGAGGCCAGGGCCCTGACATCCCGAGTCACCAGGTATACGAGGTGAGCCCGATGAACCAGAACCAGAGGGGCCGGAACAAGTAATCGCTTTGAGACAGCAAGCCCTAGTTCCCCGAGAATGGCCTACCCCTCGGCTCCCGCCATATTTATCTCTCCTGGTCATAACCGCAATACTCCAGTTCTCAGGTTAGCAGATTGGATGAATCTAGTCACTATGATTTTAATTTGTGCAATTTCACATATGAGTTAATGCAATTATTGGATCCAGGCAACTGTGATTTACTTGAGCATGTTTTAAGAAATCGCTATTCAATATGACATGTGCATCTTTTAGTATTGCAGCCCTCATTTCCTCCATTAATTTTTTATAATGATCTTTTGGAGGAAGAACTAACTGGACATATAGTAAAATTTTCCAGCCTTACAAGACAATGGAAACAAAGGTAAGTTTATATAACTCCAGCAATGTGTCCAATATTTTAAACTATTCTGTAAAAAACCAAAAACAAACGGAATGAGTTGGCTCATGAAGGCAGGAGCTGAAAATTGTTTATTTCATCATTAGAAATGTGGCTCCTTTTCATCATATATCTGGTCTAAAGGATTAGCTGAAAAATGATTGTAACAAAACTGACCTAACATTTCATTACTTCTCTGAAACTTCTTTTAACATTAATTGATGTACTAGCCACTGATGAAATTTCAGTTCACAACTTTCAATTCCTTTTCTACAGGTAGTCTTTAATTTACGACCACAATTGAGCCCAAAATTTATTTTGCTAAGTGAGACATTTCTTAGGTGAGTTTTGCCCCATTTTACGACCTTTCTTGCCACAGTTAAGTGAATCACTGCAGTTTTTAAATTAGTAACACAATTGTGAAGTGAATTTGGCTTCCTCATTGACTTTGCTTGTCAGAAGGTCTCAAAAGATGATCACATGTCCCCAGGACACTGCAACCGTCATAAATATGAGTCAATTGCCAAGGGTCTGGATTTTGATCACGTGACCATGGAAATGCTGTAATGGTCACCTGTGTGAAAAATGGTCAAAAGTCACTTTTTCAGTGTTGTAACTTCAAATAGTCACTAAATGAACTATTGTAAGTCAAGGGCTACCTGTATATCTAAATTGAGAGCACTGCATACAATTGAATAGTTACATCATTCTAAGGCACAAAAACCTTAATTCTTTTGCCAACTAGTAACTTGTAGTTACTAGTTGTAACTAGTGACAACTGCCAACTAGTGACAACTGCCATCTAAGATTTTTAAAAGGGAGTAATTAGGAGCCTTATATTTGCACACCTGTTTTCTCTATTAGATGTGCAAAGCTTGTAATTAAATATTTTTACTGTAGTTGCTAGGCAAACATTCAATCTGTGTTCAGAAAGCCAAAATAGATATTTTCATCTTATGCATTTCAAAACAGTAATAGTAGGTTTTGAGATCAAATTAGATCCCATAATGGAAATACCAGAGTAGACAAGTTTCTATATGGTTTAATAAATATAACTTTCTAATAAACTGTGCAATGATGGCAGAATTGGGGAAAATAGGAAGGAATACTACACTTTTAAAGATAATCATAACAGGAGTATTTCTGATTCAAGTTATATCTATGAATTCTTCTATTACTGCATATGAACAAGCTCAAAGAATTAGTGATCCTGAAATAATACCGAGGACAAAGTATTCAGAGTTAGAATGACACAATACTCACTTCTCAAATGAATATGCTAGCTGCTTTGGCCTTCCCTAAGTAACTTCCAAGTAACTTTTTCCTAACTATTTTTAATTTGCTTTTACTGTTTTTTACAAACAACATTTTCTAATACTCTTTAAATATAGTCTCTAATAAACGAAGTATGTTCATATGAGAAGACAATATTATTTTCTCAAAGCTATCTACCATTATGAATTTTCTCATTGAAGAACTTCAATAATAATTCTGAGAGAGGAAACATATGAAACGCATCACTTAAATTCATCTGTTCCAATAATTTAATCACTTGTAACACAATGTATTAATCTGAACAAGTTAAAATATTAGATTTTTATATTAATATCCCCATTTTTAAAAATTGGAAAGTTCCCTAGTGAAAAACTACTAATTTGAATTTAAGAATCTACCCAAGTTCTTTGTTTTAGATTCAAGGGAAGAGAACATTCATAAAGCAGAAGCAACTATCTACAATCTTTTTAATCGGAAGACTATATAAACGGGCTATAGCAATTCTACATAGGGGAAAATTCCAGTATAACGTTGCAAGCAAAACAAAGTGATCTAATATTGATTTTATTTCTGTTGTGTCAGGAAAGAAGAAATATATAGAATAAGCATTATGATTAAAACTACTACGAAGAACAGCTCTAATTTATAATTTACATCAGGAAGGCTCAAAGCAGAAAACAAAACAAGCATAACAAGTATAGTATTTGTACTGAATAGATGTGATATGCATGTGTGCACATGACACACACATACAGTATATATAATTCTTTATATTGTTTTTCTCACCATGTACACATGTATACATCCGAGCTAGACTGTGTTGTTTCTCTGTGTCATATATTATATGTGTGTATATTCATAATTTTCTATTTTATTTATTTTGTCATGTTTATGCAGTGTATATTGGAGACGGTGACCCTTTGACAGCTGTATGAAACAAAATTTTATTTTAATGTATGCCTATTAGTGTACATTCAAAGTGACAATAAAGTTATTATTCTATTCTATACTATTAAAAGTTTGCTGTGATTCATAAATATTCTGCATGTTTCCAAACAATCATTTTTACTAATACAAGGAATTCCTTTATTGTATGTCATCCAAGAAAAGTGGTAGAGTAATATTCATGTTATGAAAATATTCTCTTAAGGGTAGCTCGATTAGAAGGCTTCCCATGTTAGGGTTTAAATTTAAATTGGGTTTAAAACAATATAGATACACATTCCTTCCTACACAAAGAAGGAAAGCTGGATCAGTTTTCTACACTTTTCCCATGGTCCATTTTAACATAGATATTTAGGTAGAAAAAAGCCTAGATCTGAGTCATAGTTTATTCACATTGTTCTAAAATACACAAACAGCATTACAATTTATATCTACCAACTATTAATAATTGAACAGTTTGTTATAGATCAAATTACAAAAAGCTTCTGCTCTACTGTAAAGCAGACTCATAAAGCTTACAAATTCCTGGGACAATCAGTATCTTGCATGAAAGGAAGAGATTAATAACCACTGAAAAGATGTAAACGCATATTCTACCATAAGGAAAAGGCTGTAAGCTAAGAACTAAAACCAATAATGAAAAGCAGAAACAGAAGAAAGACTATGGAAAAACGCTTCTATATTGTTGCCCCAAAACCTATATAAATCTCTCCGTGTACACACACACACATCTCAAATGCTGTAATATTTAATGTATTTAAAATATTAATAATTCCCCTTTTTAAAATTAACTGTTCATAAAGTTTTTACAAAGTCTCACTAATGTACAGAATACTTCAACAGTTTTGCCATTCTAAGCTGATTATGAAATTTTCATAGGAAAAACTCCTTGACAACAGACCTTTTCTCACAAAATTACATTTCTCTCCAGTGATCTAGTTAGATTCTGAAAAATTACATTTTGCTCACCTAATTGCATTTCTAAACGATATTCATTTACACTGAACTGATTATAATGACTACCTACTATTCACATTCAATATCTGAGTGCACATACATACATGCATTTGCACAGCAATTGCTTTAGTATAATTCACATATATTTCATCAGGTATACGGCATTATTGTAGTAAAAGTGGTGTTTTAGTTTTTCTATAATTGAGATAGCAGACTTGATACTCTTAAGAAGTCAAAATGCTTAGTGTGTTCTCAATCTTACTCTTACTCTTAACGGTAAGATCCCACAGAGATCTGTCTTGGAGCCAGTATTTCTCAATATTAATGATCTGGAGAATTTTTATTAATGATCTGGAGAATGGGACTAATTGGCTGCTTATTAAATTTGCAGATAATATAAAATTCAGAGGTGCAGCCAATATACAAGGTGACAAAGCAAGATTGTAATCTTATCTAGACAGGATGGAAAATGGTTGAAAACAACAAGGTGTTCTTTAGTAAGAAATATAAAGGAGGAAAAATATGCAGCACAATTTGTAAGATGGGGGAAGCATAATGTTGGTGAAAGAGTTGATTATAGTTATTGATAATAAGCTGATTAAGACAGTGTGAAACAGCTCCTAAAATGACTAATGCTCTTCTGAGGTACATTAGAAGCATTATCACAGACAAATGAAATCTGTAGTCCTCTGTACTCCGTACTTATTAGATCACTTGAAGAGAAATTTGTATCATTTCCAGAAGGATATTAGCAGATTAGGATAGCTTCAGAAACAAGCAACAAAAATGATAAAGCTACTTGAAGATATGCCTATAAAGATGTCAAATCTCACACAACAAAAATAAGATCAAGGAAACACTACCTACATTTATAGTAAATTAAATAAGGTGGAATATTTTTGAATAATTTGAAATGTTCCTTTCCTGTATGGAAAAATAATATAGATCTGACCTTGGGAATTGGAAAGCAATGAGCAAATTGAAGAAGAGAATTTTAGAAACAATTATTTAGTTCTCAGAAAAAGTGACAGAAAGAAATGAAGACAGACTGGAGAAAAACTGAAGATTTTCAAGATTCTGGTTTTCTACCTTATAACAATACAAAGCATTCCAAGAATCCCTGCTCTGCCTGTTTCAAAAGGCTGACACCCAGGTTTCTTCCCTGTTAGGATAAGTTGTCATTTATGAGATACCAGTTAAGTTAACAACTGACTCATCCTCTGTTCCTTGACTGTTTATGTCTACTCTCCCTTCCTTAGCCTCCCTACAATCTCTGCCAAAGGATGAGCTGAAGACACTTGGAGGTCCAATCTGGAGAAAAGAAGCCAAGGAGTGACATGATATTACTGCAAAGAAATAAAAGGGTGCCATCCAAAAGGTGGCTGGGAACAATTTTCTATGGATGGAGAAACTAGAATCACTCACGCCCTCGTCACTTCCCGTCTGGACTACTGTAATGCTCTCTACACGGGGCTTCCCTTGAAGAGCACCAGGAGGCTCCAACTGGTCCAGAATGCAGCCGCGTGAGTGATTATTGGGGCGACACGTTGCACCCATGTAACACCTCTCTTGCGCAAGTTGCATTGGCTTCCGGTGGTCTTCCGGGTGCGATTCAACGTCTTGGTTACCACCTTTAAAGCGCTCCATGGCTTAGGACCTGGATATCTACAAGACCGCCTTCTGCCACCGATTGCCTCCCATCGGCCGGTACGCTCTCACAGAGAGGGCCTCCTCAGGGTGCCGTCGGTCAAATTATGTTGACTGGCGACCCTCAGGGGGAGACCCTTCTCTGTGGGGGCTCCTGCCCTATGGAACGAATTGCCCCCGGAGATACGTAGGATCCCCGAACTCCGTGCCTTCCGTCGTGCCCTTAAGACCCTACTGTTCCAACAAGCTGGTCTGATGGAATGATGAATTTTAATGGGTATTTTAATCTTGGGGTTTTAATAATACGGCCAAATCATTGAATCTGTTTTAATTGTTTTAACTTTTGTGTCTATGTTGTTTTTATTATGGGCTGTACACCGCCCTGAGTCCTTAGGGAGAAGGGTGGTATAAAAGTTTAATTAAATAAATAAATAAAATAAATAAATGATGGCAGGAAAATGTAGCTACCTTGATTTTATTTAAGTAAAATATTTATGGTGATAAGATCTCTGCAACAGTCTGCTCATGGAGGTTGTGGATTCTGGAGATTGTAAGAAGTTGGTTTGTCACTTGTCAATGATGTTTTAATTAATTTTCCTGCATGCTGCATAGTTGAATTAAATGAGCCTCGTGGTCAATTCCAACTCCATAATTCTATGATTCTACAATTCTATTTAATGTGAGAGATGTACTTCAGATGTACTTTATCACAGTTTTTAAGCACAAATCTTTTAAAACTTTAACTATTTACTATGACTATTACAATCCTCGACTCAAAGGGATACATTGCTGAGATTCTCAGTTCCCATTCCTTTATACAATTAATTGAAGACTATATGCTCCTGCCTCCTTCCTCTTTCAATTCCTATTTCTCAATTTGGGGAGGGGACTTGCATCCCTCCCATCTAGTATGTACCACTTTTTGAGATATATTGCTTTAGAGGTTTTGCCATTCCATTTTTTTAAAGTGCACATTTCTGCCAATATATGAATGCCTGATAAATCATAATTTTTCCCTTCTTTTATCTCAAAAGTTGACAAATGTAATCTGTATCCAAAGAGCCATGTAGTTACAAGGATAAATTCTGGCACAGAAAAAGTGTGTGTGTGTGTGTGTGTGTGTGTGTGTGTGTGTGTGTGTGAGAGAGAGAGAGAGAGAGAGAGAGAGAGAGAGAGAGAGAGAGAGAGAGAGAGAGAGAGAGAGAGAGAATGTGTATTTGTCATGTTGATTTATTTACCTGTATCACAAGTTAAGCAAGCATTTATATGTGTCTAACTGTATTTGTCTAGCTGTATTTTCAATATTCCTACCTCTTATTGAGTGAATTACTTGGCTAACTAATAAATCATGTGATTCCACTTTGAACTTAAGGAACCCGGAGTAAATGTTGAAATCAGAACTCTGTCACTGAAAAATCACATGTAGAACTATATTTATTTAACAGTAACAGATCAAAGTCTATTGTCCAAGGACACAAACAGAATGGTAGGCAAAACAGAAGCAAGGCGGAGAAGTAAAATAAGTAATTCATCCTATAACTAATTCTATATTAATATGACCTGCTTAACTGGGTCACAGATGGAGTTAGTGTCATACAAACCCTGTAATCCAGTCAGCAGGAGGATGAGTAGATCATTTTAGCTCAAAACAGACCCCAGTCACCTTGAACACAGCCTAATGGACTTCACTAAAAAGAAAAAAAAATGTTTTTTTTTCCACCATATATTATCTAGTCTTATCCCAAAACAGACATGTGCAAGAAATTTTCCAACATAATGGCTAGGGAATAAAATGCTACAGGTTTATTGTACTGTGCCTTCCAGTTGAAATTCTAAAATAGTCACAGCAAAGAATTAAGACCCAACAGTTCCACATCGTTACTGCAGGTTCTGTAATGTAACATATAATATGCATGAAATATATATAATATGAAAACTACTCAAAACTACGTAAGTATACTGCTGCAACATGCATGATTTTTATTTATAAGATTATAGTCTAGGCAACAAATCCATGCATCCAATATTAGACAATGCAAAGCAGTTTCCAGTTTAAAAAAAAATAGAAAGCAACAAGGAGCTAAAGAGCGCTTTTAACCCTCTCTTGCAGTCATCCTTAAAGTACTTCATCCCTCATCAGATTGCAAACTTGCATTTCTAACTGTGCAAAAAAACCCCACCACAATCTTTTTCTGTATTCTAATACTGTATCAAAATCTCCTTTACAACTTCCCATAGATTATCTTTCCTTGGAAAAGAGGTTTCAGTTTTTCTACTTCTCTTCCTTTTGCTGACTGGATTACAGTGTCTGTATGATACTAACTCCATCTGTGACCAAGTTAAGCAGGTCAAATTAAAACAGTGTTAGTTATAGGATGAATTTACTTGTTTTAATCACTTCCCCACCTTGTTTCTGTTTTATCTACCATTCTGTTTGTGTCCTTGGACAATATATGTTTTTGACTATTTCAAAACATCTTCCATCTGCTTTTCTTTTACAGATCTCTTCATTTTTCTATAATTTTGTTGGATGCTCCATTTTCAAATCTGAAAAGTCTCATTGGAAATATGGAAATTTAGCTGAAGTGTGAGCAGTTAGAGGAGCTGTACTTTTTAATCAGGATGCTCACATATCCTGCAAGAACTCTGCTCCCTAGATCAGAATTTCACTAATATTTCAGAACAATTTCCTTTCCAAGAAATAGTGAGAATATTTGAACAAAACAGTAAGAAATATTTAGTACAGCATGAGCTCAAACAGCTGGTAAGGAAATGATGTGGCACTTCATTCACACGCACATGTCCTGAATTTCTTCCAATCAGTGTTATAGCCTCTTGTGGTTGTTTTCATCTAAACACTTTCTTGTCTGATCTGGGGTCCTCCAGATCTATTGGGATTACAGATTCAAAATTCTTAGTCAGTTACTGTTGTGTTAGATACAGAACTTTACCTCAGAGACAACTGGATGATACTAGACTAAGAAAAACTACTTTAAAGTAACTATGTGCAGCAAATGCTTTCACCATGCCACACAGTATACATTTCAGGGGGGGAAAAAGATACGTTATTGTAAGCTACCCAAAGTCTCCTGATAGTGAGATGGGTGGCATATAAATTTAATCAATAAATTTCCCTGTCACGTCTGCAAAATTGGCATTGTTTTCTCCCCTCTTTAAAAATTGGAAAGGGAAATCAACCCAAAGGTCAAAAGTAAATTAGGTTGCAATTTTGCCAAGAGCATTTCTTTAGACTTCAAATAGCTTCTCTTGATTAAGAAGAGTTCAGTGCAATTGTATGCCTGTAAAACTAAAAGTCCACAATGGTTAACTTCACCAATAGGCCAGTATCTCTCTCATAGTCCAATTGACCTTACAGGGTTGTTATGGGGAAAATAGGAGGAAGAAGGCATATTAGTTATTTTCTCGACCTAGAATTAAAGAAGAAATAATTAAAAAGTTAAAAGTTAAAATAAAATTAATGATATGGATACTCAAAACTCTCTTATTGCACTAAGGAACAAATGTATCACAAATATAATATAGTTTTAAAATTTTTATCAATTTTTGCAAGCCAATGATGCATACACTTTATGGGGGCAATGATTATAATTGAAATTTTAAGAATATGTCCCCCAAAGATAGCTGTCATGGGAAGACTTGCCTATTCAAAGGCTGACTACCACAGTGACCAAAGCTTTTCAGGAAATGCACTTAAAACAGAAATTAACTAACTGTGACTAGTTTTCTTTTCCTACCACACCCATTTTCTGTTGGTCACATTTCTAAGCAAAGGACATGGCAGCAACACCCATCCAGGAATGCCTATGGGGCCTATGAGTCATTCCTCCAGTTTGTGAACAGACAGAAAAGTGTAGCAACTTTGCGCTGCTCATACTGCCCGGTTCTATTAAATCCCAGTAACAAAACCAGCAAGTGGTGCTATCCTTACAGTTTTAATGCGGGACAAAAAAATGAAAGCCATGGATGGATGGATGGATGGATGGTAGACAGACAGACAGACAGACATATTGCTTTTCCCCCTTCCCACACAGTGTCATCTGCTGGTCAGAAGTCCAACTCAAATCACTCTCTGATATGTGATGGGGAAGAATAGAATGAGTGCAGGCAGCTGTACTGAACAGCAAATTTAATTAGATGTCAAACTGCTCTTTCAAAAGTGTGTTAAACTCACATTTACCTTTGTATATGGATCTCGCATAAGAAGTATATTCTGCCTCTACAGAAGCAACCTGTCCACTTTCTCCAAGCCAAGACAAAATGTACAGGGAGAAGAGAGCCTAGCAACAACAAGGGAAAGGGTATGTCACAATGCTGTATCCCAGAGGGAGCTTGACAGGTCCCAACCACAAAATATGCCAAATCATGTCCACAGAAAAAAATACCTTGAGACAAGCAGGAAAATACTATTTCAAAATGGAAGCAATTAACGACATTAAACCACATTTCCTTTGGGTTAAGACTGAGAAGACCGTCATTTAAAAATTGCTAATGAAGCTGTTCATGTCATAGTTAGGCTATAAAGATGAATTCAATGTGAGACCGAAGACAATCTTAGAAAAAAGAAATTTGAAGTTGATGCTCTGCACAATTCAAGATTTCCTTTTGATTTTTTGAAGGTAAAAGAATGTGATGATGCTTTATTTATTTTATTTAAAATAAAGATTATATTTCGAGCAAAGAACCTGGCATCTTTGTTAATTATCACTTCTCTAAATCACATAGAACACAGATTGGTATGATAGGACACAATATTTTTTTAAAAAGATGATTTAGGCCTACAGTAGTTCACGCCATTTTTCTTTAGCTGATATTTCAAATCAAGGGAATATCTATACACAAAGAAAACTGGTAGCCAAGGAAACTGGGTCCTCTTCCTAACATTCTTGATTCTTCAACAAAACCATCTCCCCATATGCAGTCTGAAAGAATTGGGATCAAAAATATTATACTTGGTTATTTGGTGAGATCTAAGAGGTCTCTGCAGCTGTTTTCTGCAACTAATATAGGAAAATATGCTTGTTTTTAAAACATCACTTAAAAACAACAACAGGTTTAGCTCTGCAGACTAAAGCACTGTAATTAACATCCAGCTGTCTGCAATTACACCAGTTCGAATCTCCCCAGGCTCAAGGTTGACTCACCCTTCCATCCTTTCTAAGGCAGGTAAATTGAGGACCCAGTATGTGGGGGCAATAAGCTGACTTTGTATAAATATACAAAAGTATGAAGGCTATTGCTTAACGCATTTTAAGCCGCCCTGAGTTTTCGGAGAAGGGCGGCATATAAATCAAATTAAAAAAAAAAACCAAGTTCAAAAGCCTTTTCTCAACTTCTCAGCAACCATGTCCATATTGCTTTTAGTGAGGCAAGGAACATTCAATTTTATCAGAGCCTTAAGAAATGGGATACAGGTCCTCGATTTACAACAATAATTGAGCCCAAAATTTATGTTGCTAAATGAAATATTTGTTAAGTGAATTTTGCCCCATTTTATGGCCTTCCTTGTCACAGTTGTTAAGTGAATCACTGTAGTTGTTTAGTAACACGGTTGTTAAATGAATCTGGCTTCTCCCTTGACTTTGCTTGTCAAAAGATCACAAAAGGGGATCATGTGACCCCTGGACATTGCACTAGTCATAAATATGTGTCAGTTGTCAAGCATATGAAATTTGATCACATGATCATGGGGATGCTGCAATATTCCAAACTGTGAAAAAATGGTTTTAAGTCACTTTTTTCAGTGCCGTTGTAACTTTGAACAGTCATTAAATGATATGTTGTAAGTCGAGGACTACTTGTACAGCATATAACAACATACTACAGTGTATCCTCACTGCCTAGTTGCTAGGCCTTGTTAGGTTTATTCCTCTTGATGTCTGCTTTCATTTCTCCTTATTTCTCCAAATAATTGTTAGTGTTTACATAAGCTATTTATGGGTTAATTTGAAGTGTGGTATTTTTCTCATTTGGCATTTTAAAAAAGATGCATTGTTTTCTACTGTCAACTGAACATATTGATAATATTATCTTATTTCTTCTATAGCCAGCATTCATCATAAAAAGCAGACTTGGGTTAACCTGACATGTCAGGATAACTTGACATGGCAATCAGATTTTTGGGTACATAATTGCCAGAAGTCCTAGCTATGGAAAGCCTGAGATCTTCAATTTGTCCCAAGCAATATCCCTCATATCGATTTCAGTTATTTCAGGATAAATTTTAAATTTAGCCGTGAGGAATTTTATGAATTTTACAAATTTTCTGCACTGAACATTTATCCATACTTGCTATTCACTTAATAAGAGCTACCGTACGAAAATCTTCTCAAAAGTCGGGGGTCGTCTTATACGCCAGGTGTCGTTCTCCTTTAACCAGGCAGACCAGCCCGAAAGGCTCTGACGAGCCTTAAATGGCTCTGACGAGCCTTAAATGGCTCTGAGGAGCCAAGCTGAATTGCCTGCTGAGTTGCCGCTAATCAGCTGAGTTACACGCCTGAGCCATGTAAAAGAAAAAGTTTTTTCCTTTTACACAGCGCTGGCAATCCCAGCTGAGTTGCCTGATTAGCAGGCAACTCAGCTGGGATCGCCAGAGCTTGGATGGCCAGCGCCCTGTAAAAGGAAAAAACTTTCCTTTTACATGGCTCTGGCAATTCCAGCTGCTAATTTTTGCCTGCTAGCAGCTAAGGTAAGCACGTTGGAGGGGGGGGATTTTTGCCCTCCCCCTCCAGCGTGCTTACCTTAGCTGCTAGCTGCAACGCTTGCCTTGCTTCACTTGCCTGCAATCCATTGCATCAGCAAGCAACTGAATCTCCCTGCCTGCAATCAAGCAGGCAGGGAGTTGTGGACTTCAACTCCCAGAATTACATAGCCAGCAAAGCAAAGCTGGCTGAGGAATTCTGGGAGTTGAAGTCTACAAGTCTTAAGTTGCCAAGGTTGGAGACCCCTGTTCTATTGGGTAAGTTTTTCCCCCCTTTGGGAGCTTTAATAAAAATAGTTAATTGGAGGTTTTTTTAGTTGTTCTTTTTTAGACCTAACCATTTAAAGGATAGGTCTAAGTTTTAGGCTAGGAAGTTTTAAATTTAGCTTTCATATAAAAATAAAAATAAAAAAAATAGTATTTGTGCAGCTTTCTGCGATTTAGTATGTTTCTGTAGTGTTTCACTCTAACGACACAAACGCACAAAATCTCACAAAGCTGTATGTGGAATTTTGTGTGTGTAAAGTGTGAAAGTTGGGTTTTTGGGCTTTTTGTGGCTGTGTGAGGTTCCTGCTTGTTGCAGGGGCCATTTTGGGTCTAGCACAGCTGCTTTTACATTTGGGTGAGCCAGTTGATGTTTTTTAATTTTTATTTGGTGTGCGTTGGAAGAGGGGTCGTCTTATACCGCAAGTATAGCCCAAATCCTATATTTTTACAGGAAAAGTCGGGGGTTGTCTTATACGACCAGTCGTCTTATACTCTGGAAAATACGGTATGTTGCATAAACATCATTTGTACGAACAGACCCCCATGCTTGCTGAGTTGTTCAGTTATATATTAAGAAAGTCCCATTATTTTTCAATCACGGCTTAAACAATACTACAAGTTCACAAAACATCTATTTCAGAAGCAGAATATAAGTGAATACTAATTCTTTGGGAACCCTGGCAGTTACTTTCATGCTCTGCTTGTAAGCTTCCTGAAAAATATATTTGGCCACTGTGGGAAACAGGATGCTAGATTATATGGTCTTTGATCTGATTCATAGGGTGGCACTTCTTAATTATTTGTGTTTGTGATGTTAAGTCTGCAATAAAATTTAAATTGTTGAACTTCACTGTTAATATTAAAATTGCTTATCAGCATTTAGTGGGAGCTGGTTTTAAGTTAATACCAGATTTAAGTCAATCTTTAAAAGTTCCATATTTTTTAATGACTTGGGTTGTGGAAGTAAAAATCAGATGTTGCCAAGATCTATGCTACAGTAAGTTATTTAACTTGTCTTAAGCAACCAACTAATAACTGCTTTTTGGAAACAAAGGAATAAACAGAAAATAAAGCAGAATTATACACCTTTATTTTACTACAATTGAACACATGCTTATTTTACCTCTCCCTCAAATGCTGGATTTAATAATTTTCTAGCAATTATCTAATAAAATGTTATTTAGAAAATACTTCCTTTTCTGAACACGAGAAAACTGGCTTTTATAATAAGATCTATGTAAGAACAATGCAAGCTAAAATGATATACGGTACTTCACATACGGTAATACCAATGAAATTAATGACATCATTGGTAACATTCATCTCGCCTGAGCTGAAGTCTTTGGGAATTTTTGTTTATATATCTATTTGTATCCTGCCATTATTATTTCTACAAATACCTCAAGGCAGTGAACATATTCAACATATCTTCCTCCTCTTATTCCACCCACCCCCCAAACAACAACCTCATGAGGTGGGTGGGTCTCAGAGAGTGACCAAAGTCACCAGCTGGCTTTCATGGCTGAGGCAGGGCTTGTAAGACATACTATACCAATTTGGGTTCTTACAGAAAGACTATCATCCATAGTAAGTTATTAAAATTAAAATGAATAATACTTACATTTTATCCACAAAATTAGCTACTAGTCACACAAATCATTTCAGCTTTAAAAGGTTCTTGCACTATCTTGTATCTTGGATTTATTCTCCAACCCAATTTTGTGTATTTATCCTTGTCATCCTGACCAAGTAAAATCTCCCATAATAACACAGTATGATGTAACAAGATATAAGGCAAATGTATATCAATTTAAAAACTGTTAGTGTACACAAACCATCTTAAATATACAGTACAGATGTAAGTTAATTAAGCTTCTTGTAAAACTGACATGCAAAGTTTTAAAATATCTGTATTCAATAAGTTAATAAATAAGTGGCAATATGATTAAACAACAAAGGAAGCCTCTAGTTCAGAGGTCTCCAACCTTGGCAACTTTAAGCCTGGCGGACTTTAATTCCCAGTTCTTGGAGTTGAAGTCTTCCAGGCTTAAAGTTGCTAAGGTTGGAGACCCCTGCTGTAGTTAACTGTAGCTTCTTAGCTTCCAAAATAGAAAAATACCAATCTGAAACTAATCATAATGTTAAGAAGTTTGAGAATCAACTGGTTGACGATATTTGTATAAAAATCACAAACTGAAAGTCCATTTTTTCCAAGCTGATTAATTATCAGAAAGCAGAGGGAAAGGGCTGAATTAGTGAAAAGCAGGTTTTTCTTGTATCTCACTTCATCATCTAAGATGGACACACAGAACACATAGTCCACGTATAGTAGAAACATAACTATAGTGCAAGCTCTACAATTAATTCCAATATAAAGCAAATTAAAAACAAGTCTACAATACAGCAAGAATATAAGATACACTTTCTTAACTAATAAATTGCACATTTTATTCCATGATTTTATATTTAAAGAAAATGTTAACTCTTTAATGCTTGTAAAATTAAGCTGGATAATTGTACCTAATGAGATAGCAATAGCAATAGAGTTATATCCATAGTGTGTTAGAGCACTCTCTGAGCAGTTTACAATGTCAGCATATTTCCCACAACAATCTGGGTCTTCATTTTACCAACCTCGGAAGGATAGAAGGCTGAGTCAATCTTGTGTCAGTCAGGATTGAACTCCTGGCTGTGAACAGAGTTAGCCTGCAATACTGCATTCTAACAAGTGCGCCACTACAGATACATGAACATTTAATTTTTCTTATTGTTTTAAAGATCTCTTCACAATTTTCATGCAAAGCTTCTAAAACTAAGTTTCAAGAATAAATTAAGAACAGTATAGAAAGACCAATTCCTGATTTATGTTATGCCTTCTGCCACATTTTTCCAAGCTAAACAAAAATAAATGTGTTTTAAGGTACAATCCGATACTTATCCACTTGGAGTTAAACTACTTGCCATACTTAAATGCAATTCCATTCCTTTAATGAATATCACCTTGAGCAGAAACCATTGTTTACAGAAACATAATTAACTGAAACACTCTTTCAAGTTTATAGCACATATTTTAGCTTACTAAACCTACAATTCAGGAAATATGCAAATAGTAATTTTAGAAAACACTCAATATACACCCACCTCAACTTATTAACTATGGCATTTTGAATTATATAGTCATAAGTCAGTTTTTTTAAAACAAGCATGACAATCTGCAGCAATCTCTCGCTAATAAGATGTTAGCTGAATACTGGTTTCAGATCTGCTACTCTGTTCCAAAAGGCCTTCAAAACAAATTCTGAGTGGAATGGTAAATGACCTACCACACAGAAAGGTGAAGCTAGAAAGAACTCATTTTTAAGAGCAGCTTGCCCCTAGAATGAATCACCAAGAGCAACTATCAGATACCCATTATTATTTGAAAGAAATTTTGAAAAACATTTATAAATGGATCTTTTAAGTACAGAATGTCCTGAACTTGAAAAAAGTAGTTGATAAATTATCAAAGAAGCTACAGGAGAAAAGGATTATTCAACCTACATAATTACCAAATTTATAGCTTACCCAGTCCCACCTTGCATCAGATTTAGGATAGTATGTTCTGACTCATTCCCAATTCTGGAGCATGAACTGAGGAAAAACAGAGTTCTAATACTTATGTATAAGAAAAATATGCCTAAGGGTACCTTTGATTTGTTTTAATAATCAGAATAAACACATTGTAGGAAATATGTATCATTATGAAGAAATGAAGAGTGGCAAAATTCCATATAGAATATGAAGGTGAAATTAGTATTGCCTTCTGACACTAATGATCTGCTTAGATCACTTTCACAGCAGTCTCAAACTTCCAATAATCCTTTGCAACTGGAATCTAACCGAGGCTTCCTATCCTTGATCACCATGGTTACACCATCAAACATACACATTTATCAGAAAGGCCAAAATGAAATGGGGAAAAAAGAAATATTCTGATAAAGCCAAGGATAGAAATAAAGATAGCAAATATTTTTACAACTTTGCAGCAAAACCTGGGATTCACTACCTGATTCTTTAGTTTCTACCCCAAACCCCCAAAACTTTAACCTTAAACTGTCTACTGTTGACCTCACCCCATTCCTAAGAAGGGGCATGCATAAGTGCACCAGCATGCCTACCGTCCCTGTGCTAATATTCCTTTTTATTTACTCTTTTCATGTATTTAAATTATATTTAAATTATAATTAAATTATATACTTTTACCTGCTATCTTATATATGCTTGACAAATAAACTTATGATTATGAAAACAAATTGATCAAGAAATAATTTACAAGAGGGAACATGAAAAAGGGAACTATGTAAACAGAGGGGGGATTCAGCCAGTTCTGTTTGGTTTGGACGAACTGGTAGTGGCGACTGCGGGAGGCTCTGCCCACCCGCCCAGACATAATGCACGAACTAAAAGCATACGCGGAACGCCGTGTGCATGGGCAGAGGAGGTGCGTGTGAGCGAAGCAAGTGAGTGTGCACGCATGCTCACATTTGCAAACTAGTAGGGAAGGTAAGTGAATCCCACCTCTGTATGTAAACAGTATTAAAACTGAAATATTGTCTATAAAATATTAAACATTAGAATATTTGCATGTTACAAAGAGAAAAAATATGAAAAAGGCATAGATTGGACGTTGGTCTTACCTGATACGTCCGTTCTCAACAATAGGAAAATGTCAGTCAGGTTGGGGGGGGGAACACGCCCAGTTCTTCGACTCGGTCTTTGCGTGACCAGACGTGTCCTCCTTCGAAGAATTCTTCAAAGAAGCATGAGAGATCCCAGATAAGGTGTCAGGGACATCAGGCGAGAGGTCCCGCACCGAACGTGGAGAGGTTGTAGAAACTTTCAAGGGGGCGACAGCTGTCGGAACAGCAGTGGAATGAGTCTGAGTTTGGGCCTTGAGGAAGGCCTTTTCCATCACACGCTGACGGCGCTGATCCTCCCTTGAAAGGCCAGGAGCTGAAGAGGAGGACTTTTTTGGCTTAGCCTTCTTTGCTGAAGGAGGGGGAGGTGCCTCCGACGATCCCTCTATTGGATCGCTAGCATGGCGGCGATGGGACGATGAGGCCTTAGGCGCTTTCGCGCCATTATTAGTCGCATCCACCATTTTGAAATCGGTTAGTCGCAGCCGAGGGGAATAAATGCCTCACAATACCTTCAAATGTCTCTGCCACCCGAAATTGCGCCGAACAGCTGAGGGAATCAGCACCGACCAGTCGCTAGTTCAAGGTCTATTACTGCGACTACAGGCTCGATGGAAAAGCCTCTGAGATCGGGAAAAAAATAGCTGCTAGGCGAAAGCCTTTGAATCGCAGCACTCCACAAGATTGGCTCCAGCTGACAGGAGCCAAAAGCCTGCCACTCGAAACTACCAGCCGGCAGCTCCGAAAATCAATCCCAGCCGATGAAAAAACAGGCGAAAAGGGTTGTAAGCCAAATTCTTCGAAGGAGGACACGTCTGGTCACGCGAAGACCGAGTCGAAGAACTGGGTGTGTTCCCCCCCCCCCAACCTGACTGACGTTTTCCCGACGCTGGAGAATGTTTTATAAGCAAACTAAAAGAAGGAGGATCAAAAATAAATCACTTATTCATTCACAAAAGGAGTACAATCTCACATAAATCCACTCAAGAAGATTGTAGATGAAAACTGTGTGCAGTTGTAACAGAAGCCAAATTTTTTTCATCTCTTTCTCTCTGTCATAGTTTTACTACCTATTCAAAAACTGTAACTGGGCTTGCACAATGTGACACTATGATTTGACAACAGATCAGTAGAGTACCAAAAGTACATGTTAGGGGGAAAGCTTAGGGAAAAAAAATGAATTGAAAATAAGAGCAAATTAGAGACATCAGCCCACTTCATGGGAACCTAAAACAATTTTGAATGTCTACAACATGCTCCAGATCCAGGTTTTATAAGCCAGAGCACAACCCTAATTATCAATTAAAATTCTGTGCCTACCATAGATCTGTGACAAATAACAAACCAGGTCAAATCATTCACAAGAAGGTTTTTTTTTATAGCAACACCATTTATCCAGTGGCAATCCTGATCAAAGTGTCTTCTTGCCCACACACATATAACTTGGGAAGGCCTTCAAAATGGCCAGATCAAACCTTCAAGTGGATAACACAGTCAGAGCTTCAAATAACAGCATCTCACTTACAGAGTCACCACACACTGATTGAAACTCAGAGATAGAGGCCAAAATCTCAAATAACTAGGGCATTAAAATCTTGACCAAAGTTGAAAGAAATCAGAAGAAAACCAACAATTTTACATTAAAAACAATACACAATATGAGGTTAAGATGTAGGACTTTCTTTGGATTGAGAGTCATATTGTTTTTTGAATAGTGTTCTAAGTATATACTCTAAAAAGGGGAAGAATCGGGAATACAATTACTGAAGTATACCCCTATAATTAAATTAAGAATTGTTTAATTAAAAGACTTAGTTTTTCTCCATCTTAATCTCTTATAAAATAATTCAATTTCCTTATCTAGGAGAAGGAGGGTGAAAAAAAATGGCTTCTAATTCATTTCTAGTGTCTGTAGCTGAGACAAGGAGAACAGCAGTGACAGTCTTAATCTAGATTACTCTAAGATTGTTGTCATTTTCCCATTATCCAAAGTAATCAGGTCTTTATTGCCCCCTTCTTTATATGGTGACATCTATCTTCCCTCTGGGATAAGCCAAACCAAAACCCAGGGGTGAAATTCAGCTGTTTCTATCTGGCTCAGGTGAACCAGTAGTGGTGGCTGCAGGAGGCTCCACCCACCTGCATGGATGTCTTGACATCACTTTTTTGCGACATTTTAAGCCTCTCTGCATTGTACATGTGCAGACGACAATGTGTGCGAAC
Organism: Masticophis lateralis; assembly: GCA_030761175.1. Taxonomy (NCBI): domain Eukaryota; kingdom Metazoa; phylum Chordata; class Lepidosauria; order Squamata; family Colubridae; genus Masticophis; species Masticophis lateralis. The sequence continues at coordinate 250,260,754 of JAUDYJ010000002.1, read as the reverse complement.
ATTTGTGAACCGGTAAGGAAGGTAAGCGAATTTCACCCCTGACAAAACCTGACATGTTTTAGGTATTTTCTCAGAAATGCATCTGTTTATGTTGGCTTCCCAGCCACAATGTTTTACTTAATATTAGCTGTTTTAACATTTCTGTAAAATGAGATGTACTGCCAATATCCAATATTTTCTCAAAGATCTACAACAGAACTTTCCCAATATCATTTAAATGATTACCTTTTTGCTTCTTCTAGATGGCATAAGTATTCATAAGCAATATTCTGACGTCTCCTCTCATCCATCTCCTCTGCTGAAAGCCGTTCATCATCCACAATAGCTGTAATTAGAAAATAACGTCAAATTAAATGTAAAGGAGAATGGTCATGGCATTACTTTTAGTAGGACAGAAGATACTACAAATTAGCAATTGCTTATTATGAACTAAGCTGATTATTTAAAAGATAGATTAAAGTTCCATGTTTTATATACCATATTTTTCATAAACATTTTGCATTTCTATTAAAGGTAAAACGCAAACGACAAAAAGCTTCTATTCATATTAATTACCAAAATACTAAGAGCACAAATTCTGAAATAAAGACTTTAAGAAAAAGCAAAAAAGAATAATATTGACTTATTTTATTCCAGATCAGATTAATCACAGCTGCAAGAAATTTATTTCAGCAGTTTACAACAAAAACAATGAAACAATATTAAAACCAGAAACTTCAATAGAATAGGATAAAACAGATGAAGCCTTCCCATCCTGTGGAAAAAAAATTCTTCCTTAAGTTTTATTCATGGCAAAAAAACCTAAATAACAAAATACAAATATCACCTAAAATAAATAATTAATATTACATAAATAATATTGTGGCCTTTCTTGGATCAAATGTCCCTGTACTCAGTCATTCAAGTCCTAGTCATCTCGTATTTGGACTATTGCAATACACTTTACATGAGTTTACTTCTGAAGAGCATTCATGAAGCTACAGCTGTGCAGAGTGCAGTGGTGCAGGCAGTTTTCGGGGTCCCAAGAGTAGCCCATGTAACACCACTGCTCTGCGAGTTGCACTAGCTAGTTTGATTTCAGGTGCAATTCAAGGTGTTGGTAATTTCTTTATACAGTCCTTCATGGCATGGGCCCAGGCTATTTGAGGACCATCTCATCCCACTAGGATTGACCTGCCCCCTCGTGCTAACAGAGGAGGTATGCTTAAGCTGCCATCAGCCAGGATATTCTGGCTGGCAGGATCCAGGAATCCTTCTTCGCTATCGCTCCTGCTCTTTGAAACATCTTGCCTCCCAGAATGAAGTCGGCTCGTACCTTCCTGACTTTCTGCAAGAGCTTAAAGTCCTGGCTCTGCCAGTTGGCTTTGGGTTCCAAAGGGAGAGGTTTCACATTCACATTGATTGAGAGATCAGTAACAGATCCCACCTCTCCCCCCTGCTTACCCCACTCCCTCCTTTCCCATTTTTAGTGAGGGTTGTGTATTATATTTTTGTAGTATTTTATTTATATAATTTTATATTTTTAATATTGTAAGCTGCCTACAGTTACCCTATGGTAAGATAAACAGCCAATTAATTGTTTAAATAAGCAAACAAAGCATTTAAAACTGTAGGTTCTTGATGAGTTACTGAAGACCTTCTTTGTATAGTCACAGTTCGCCAGGGCCTCCCTTTCCAGGTAAGTTGCAGGTGGCACAATAACTGGAGCTGGACAAAGGTTCCCCTTGCCATTGCCTCTGCCTGCCTATCTAGCAGTGGCCATGAAGGTGGAGGGGGGACCCCTCAAATCACAAACTTGCTCCTTCAAAAGAAATGCCATCCCATTCACAGTTATAAATGGAGCTAACAACCCTTTGGACAAACAACTCTGTGATGCTAGGGTTAAACCTCAGTCTTTTATCTTATCAGACCCTGACAGCTATGGTTTTCACAGTATTTTTATATTTTATCTTCAGTTTGGTCTGGTAAAGATGTAAAGTTGAACATTGTTATTGCACTGAGGATAATACATTTCAAACCACAGCTGACCTCTCTCTGCAATTTCATGTAGACATTAAAATCAGTGGAAAAAAATCAAACCTTTCAACTTCCCATAAAGAAGTTCCATAGGGGTGATCTCCCCATTCCCCACACAGAACAGTCCACTCAAGCATCAAAACCATTGAAACATACTATCACTCACTTCAAACCCTTGTAGATGGTCGCAAAAATATCATGGTCAATAGTACTAAATACTGTGGAGTGATTACCAAGAGCAGAAAGGTGTCCTCCTGTCATCCAGGTTATGACAAATATCCTCCACCAGAATAACAACTGTCATTTTTGTCCTAGGCTTTGACCTAAATTCAGATTAAAGTTTTCTACAATAAATATCTAGAGTCAACTGTGGGGCAAACTCAGTAAATCCACAATAAATAGAACAGAACAGAATAGAATTTTATTGGCCAAGTGTAATTGGATACACAAGGAATTTGTCTTGGTGCATATGCTCTCAGTGTACATAAAAGAAAAGATATGTTCATCAAGAATAATAAGGTACAACACTTAATGATAGTCATAAAAATAAGCAATCAAATCATATTAGGAAATAGTCAATATAAATCGTAAGGTACAAGCAACAAAGTTATAGTCATACAGTCATTAGTGGAAGGAGATGGGTGATAGAAATGATGAGAAGATTAATAGTAGTGCAGACTTAGTAAATAGCTTGACAGTGTTGAGGGAATTATTTGTTTAGCAGAGTGATGGCGTTCAGGAAAAAAATGTCCTTGTGTCTAGTTGTTCTGCTTTGCAGTGCTCTATAGCGTTGTTTTGAGGGTAGGAGTTGAAACAGTTTATGTCCAGGATGTAAAGGGTCTGTAAATATTTTCACATCCCTCTTTTTGACTCGTGCAGTATACAGGTCCTCAGTGGAAGGCAGATTGGTAGCAATTGTTTTTTCTGCAGTTCTGATTATCCTCTGAAGTCTGTGTCTGTCTTGTTGGGTTGCAGAACCAAACCAGACAGTTATAGAGGTGCAGATGACAGACTTAATAATTCCTCTGTAGAACTGTATCAGCAACTCCTTGGGCAGTTTGAGCTTTCTGAGTTGGCGCAGAAAGAACATTCTTTGTTGTGATTTTTTGATGACATTTTTGATATTAGGTGTCCATTTTAGATCTTGTGATATGATAGAACCTAGAAATGTGAAGATCTCTACTGCTGATACTGTGTTGTCTAGTACTGTAAGAGGTGGACGTATGGAAGAGTTTCTCCTAAAGTCTACCACTACTTCTATGGTTTTGAGTGTGTTCAGTTCCAGATTGTTCCGGTAGCACCATGAGGCTAGTTGTTCAACCTCCCATCTGTATGCAGATTCATTATGGTCCCGAATGAGACCAATCACTGTTGTGTCATCTGCGAACTTCAGTAGTTTAACAGATGGATCGTTAGAGATGCCGTCATTTGTATATACAAAGAAGAGAAGTGGAGAGAGCATACAACCTTGGGGTTTTACTTGGGCTTTTAAAATGGCTATTACTACTGTTATATAAATTGTGTCAAAACTTGATTTATTTCACAAGGCCATCTCAAAAAAAGTTCCCTTAGTGAGGAGTTGGGGCTGCATTTTGAGACCACCATTACTGAATCTATATTTAAATTCCCTAGTGACTATCAGAGTTGGCACGTCGATACATCCCAATGCTACTTTATATGGATGATGCAAGTCGTTTTTTCTAGGCTCCAATTATCTTAAAATGTGCACTAAGATTTGCCACTCATTGCACAGATGATGAATTAACAATAAAAGATAAAAATACAAAAATATTAGTATTTGCCAAGCACCCTTGAATCCATATGTAACAACTAATTGGACACAAAATTAAACATGGTAAAGTTTTCAGTATCTTGGAATCGTCTTCCAGGCTTTAGGTCGGAACACAAATCTAGATTATGTAACTTTGTTATCACACAGTTCAGTTTTAGCAATTAAAACTTGTTACAGAACAAGAGGTACATTTTTTGTGTCAGCCTCTTTTTTTTCCCTACAGCTATTTACAACCAAGTATGTTCACAACTAGACCCTTATGACAATTATTCAGAATTAGAAACTGGACAATCCAAATTCCTAAGAAATATACTCCAAGTACCACCTTGTCTCTAATGCTCCACTACAAAATGGGATCAATTGAGACAAAAAAACGGCATAATTTTCTTCACCTAGTGCCTGGAGTTAATTTTTTCCCCATAGGTTTGACCTCCCTGACATTCCTAGACAATTTTTAGTGCTTAGATGGAAGTGAGATCTCCTTGCTAAATTGCAATTTTATGGCTTTTCACAAGAGATTTTCTTTCTTTGGGACATGAACAAGCCAGGAGAATCTTAACACATTCTGGATGTAGAAATACAAGACCAGGCTCTACTGCCAAGGAATGCTTTCCTGAGCAGCCAATCTTATGTTTAAACTGGCAAAATACTTAAACAATATTATACATCCAAGATGGGAAGGGCTTTAACACTGGCAACCATTTTGAAAGGCAGATAGAAAAAAAAATCAATATTATATGCTTCTTGATTATGTCCATGTGTTACAAGCACCCACATTTTACTGTACTGCTGCTTTTATGCAGATATTATAATCCATTTTATTTCTCTTTATCTGATAAAATATCTAAGTCATTTTGATATTTTCCACCTCTCTGCATATAGCCAAATTCTGTTATGCTGCTAGTAAGACTCAAGCTGACTAATGTCCAGTATTGTACAGTTAGTATAATTGTGCCTAACTTTTAAACAATGCTAAATAAGTAAAGTGTAGATAGATGTCACTTTATTCTAATTTATTTTAACCTCCTAAAACAGGGGTGTCAAACTCAAGGCCCAGGGGCCAGATCTGGCCCATGGAGTGCTTAGATCTGGCCCATGGGGCTGCCCTGGAAACAGCAAAGGACTGGCACACGGTGCCTCTGCCAGCGAAACCAAGCTCAGGAGGGCTGCCAGTTCTGTTTTCGCTGTTTTCTGGTTGTACGAGGCTATCACAGCTGAAATGGCAGCCCTCCGGAGCTCCGTTTTTGCTGGCAGGTTACAGGAGGCCATTGGGAGCCCATTTTCTCTGGCAGAGTGCTCAGGCCACCACAGGTGTCCCAGACATGAGTGACATTGATCTGGCCATGCCCACTCTGGCCACGCCCACTCTGCCCCCCCAAAGTCAAACACAATACTGATATGGCCGTCAATGAAATCGAGTTTGACACCCATCCTAAGAATTTTAGCTTTATGTCTTAATTTTAGATGAATAACATTGTTTTTTATCCTAGAACATAAACCATAGATTTAAACTATATTGTCACTATTGTTACCACTGTAAAGTATGTTTCATTCATTCATTCATTCATTCATTCATTCATTCATTTAGCCAAATATGGATAGACATACAAGGAATTTGTCTGAGTGCTTCTATACAGAATTCCTTGCATGTCTAACCATACTTGGCCAAATAAATAAATAATAATACCATAGAAACATATCTTACAGTGGTAACAATAGTGACAATATATTTTTAATCTAAGTCTAACGTTTGGTCTACCTTTTTTACTTTCAGTTCGTTAACTGTTTTTTTCTATACTGATCTTTGTCCAAAATAAGGACAAACATGAGGTCAGCTCCATCCCTACTTGTCTTCAGAAGTTGAGTCACGGTAACTGGACTTCTTTTTCTTTTGGTTTGAAACCTTTTGCTGCTAATTCGAATAGCTTCTTCAGACTGAAGATACCCAACACTCTACCTATTATTTCAAGACACGGAGTTTCCAAACATCATCATTAGACAGAGCTAGCCTCCATGTATTTATTTAATCAAGATTTACTGTCCTTTAAACTACTACTTATTGGAAAGTAGATTTCCAAATCTTTTGAAGCAGTTGATAAAAACATTTGCAACTTCATATATCAGTGTAACCTTTTAATTAACAACTGCATGGATTAGGAAGTTTATGAATGCTTTTAGCAATTACCCATTTACTTCAGCCCAAATTCACATATTTCTAACCCTCAATTGTCAGATTATAGATTATACAGAGACATAAACTCCTCATAAGCATTTCCTCTATAATTTAAGCAGACTTTCATACCACCAAAAACCTTGTTCAGAGTGATAACTAACTTGAAATAGAGAAGTGTAAACAAAGGTCATATTTTTTTATGAGACATAAAGAAAAAAAATACTTTTTATGTCTGACAGGCAGAAGAGAAAGGAAAGCTCAGAGACCTGCCTGGCATACTTCACTGATCCACAATGTATTTTGCATACTATGTGAACCCAGTCATTATGGTTTATAAAGTATGGTTTATCAGCATCATTTATTTAATAGTACATAAACATCCAGGTTTTTTTCTAGAAACTCTTTCAAAGAGACCTTATCTGAGAGGTGGGGAGAAGCAGTAAGAAGTCCAAATAATTGGACTCCATGATCAAATGGAGATTTGAAATAATATTTTCCAAATCTCCAAATTTGGAAAATACTTGTTAGTGCTTATTTTGTTTACTTTAAAAAAACTTAATAAAGTTATTTAAAAATTCACTTTGAATGATTACTGAGTAAATGGTTGTTAATTAAGGACCATCTTTATGTAAATCAGGCCACAAGCTTAGGTTAATTTCTATTCAGTACAACTGATTCACAACTGAATCTCTATTCAGCTGCAACTGTCTAAGTGTGAAAAATTGTCGTAAGTAACTTTTTCAGTGCTGTTGTAACTTTAATGGTCATTTAACAAATGGTTGTAAATCTATGACTACCTATTGTATACTCGTATATCAAGTTTTTAAAGCTCTGAACTATGTCAATTCCTGCAGCAAGTCTCCAAATAATTCCGGAATTATTTATCACTGAATAGATGCAAAAAGTTCTTCTGATCTATAAGCAAAATTGTAGCTTTGTATTCCTATTTTATTTATTCATATTAGGTAAATTTGTACCCAGAATGGTTCAGATTTTTTAAAAGTGACCTTTACTTCCTGTTTAAATTGCATTTGCACATCAAACCGGAACCTACAAGAATGAAGGGCATCTCTAATAAATAAGGTCAACGTAAAATTGGAAAAAGCTAAGCAATACAGCAATTAAATAAATTGGTTTCAAATGCAGGATCTGAATTTTGACTTAAGGATGTTTTCAGTCAAAATCAGTATCTCTGACAAAATTACTTTAACATTTTGGAAATGAACTTATTTCCTTATCTAATAAATTGGCTGCTGGAACAATTTGAGTCATTTGGGGTTCTTCTAATGAAATTATTTTCATGCTTCTTTTTGTTCCTCGTATGCAAACCCAGATTACAAACTAATCAGTACAAAAGTTATTTACATGAAAAGTCTGGCTCTGTGCTGATGCAAAATTACTACACATTTTCAATTTATATGCGTGCATGTATGAAAACATTCTACAATATTCATGGATTAATGAAAGATAATTTAAGACTAGATAACCTGTATCTTATTATTTTCAGTCATGTCATGTGCAGCGACTCAGGGGGTTGGGGATAGGAGGCACTGTGTTGCAGTGGTTCTCCTCCTACCTCTCGGGCCGCTCGCAGTATGTATTGGCGGGGGGTCAGGGATCCTCCCAGAGGCCTCTCACTTGTGGGGTGCCTCAGGGATCGGTTCTCTCCCCCTTGCTGTTTAACATCTATATGAAGCCGCTGGGTGAGATCATTCATGGCTTCGGGGTAAGGTATCACCAATATGCGTATGATACCCAGCTTTACATCTCTACCCCGGGCCATCCTGGGGATGCCCTTTCCGTGATGTCCCGCTGCTTGGAGGCAGTGCGGGTTTGGATGGGTAAGAACAGGCTCAGACTGAATCCCTCCAAGACGGAGTGGCTGTGGGTGCCGGCATCTCGGGATCCTGAGATACCATCTCTAGTGATCGGTGGGAAGACTATCACCCCATCCAATAGGGTTCGCAATCTGGGTGTCTTCCTGGATTCTCGGCTATCGTTGAATGACCATCTGACAGCCGTAACCAGGGGGGCCTTTGCGCAAGTACATCTTGTACGCCAGTTGCGCCCTTTTTTGGACCGAGATGCCCTCACCACAGTCACCCATGCCCTGGTTACTTCTTGGTTGGATTACTGTAATGCCCTCTACATGGGGCTGCCCTTGGGACATATCTGGAGACTCCAGTTAGTCCAGAATGCGGCCATGTGGGTAGTTACGGGGGCTTCTCGTTACTCCCGTGTTACACCTCTCCTGCGCGGGCTGCACTGGCTACCGGCTGTTCTCCGGGTTCGTTTCAAGGTGCTGGTTTTAACCTATAAAGCCCTACATGGCTTAGGCCTGGGGTACTTACAGGACCACCTCCTGCCTTCCTCCCACCGTCCAGTGAGCTCCCATAGAGTGGGTCTCCTCCGGGTGCTGTCAGCCAAACAATATCAGCTGGCGGCCCCCAGGGGGAGGGCTTTCTCTGTTGGAGCCCCAACCCTCTGGAATAGTCTTCCCACCGACCTCAGGACGGCCCCCGACCTCCTCTCCTTTCACCGGGGATTAAAGACATGGCTGTTTAAAAAACATTATGATTGTGGGGTTATATAGTCTTTTTTAGAATGATTTTAAAGGATTTTAATGTGTTTTAATTGTGTTTATTGTGATTTGTATTTCTGATTGTTTTTGTAAGCCACCCTGAGTCCTTGGGGAGAATGGCGACATATAAATCACATAAATAAATAAATAAATAAATAAATAAATAAATAAATAAATAAATAAATAAATAAATAAATAAAGTCTCTCTCTCTCTCTCTCTCTCTCTCTCTCTCTCTTTCTTTCTTTATACCGCCCTTCTCCTGCTGGACTCAGGGCGGTGAACAGCCAAGAATAAAAAATATACCCATACAAAATCTAAAAATTATTAAAAGAATTACACAACTTTGGCCGGAAATTTAAAAACATCCCAACCTATAACCCATTAACACTTTAAAACTAAAAAGGTTAAAATAGGTTAAAAGGTTAAAAAAGGTTAAAAGGGGGGGGGGGGTTACGCCAACCCTGCTTGATGGAAAAGAAAAGTTTTTAGGGCATGACGAAAGGCCTGGAGATCTGATATCCTTCGTATCTCCGGGGGCAAGTCGTTCCAGAGGGCAGGTGCTGCCACAGAGAAGGCTCTTCCCCTGGGGGTCTCCCTTCTATTAGAAGAGTATAAATTACAGGTTTTGGGGGCAAGCAGATATATCATAGGACCGTGATGGCGAACCTGTGGCATGCAGTGCCCTCTCCGACGGCACACAAGACATCATCCCAGTTCAGCTCTGCTGCGCATGTGCACGCACCTCCCGCTGGCCAGCTGGTCTTTGGGTCCCTGCTGCACATGCGCAGGGTGAATGTGCAAGAGTAGGTGGGGCGCCCTCACGCATGTGAGGGGGAGCATGCAAGACTCCATGCATGCATGCATTGGGGGCAGGGTACATGCAGGGGGAACAAACGCACACTGCATTTTGGGGTATGGGCACACGCATACACGCTTTGGGCACTCAGTCCAGAAAAGGTTAACCATCACTGTCATAGGACAAAGCAAGCATAATCAACAATATAATTTACTAAAAGAGCTACAGATTTTGCCATCATCCAACTAGAGAATAGTTAAGATATGAAGAATCAGGAATACATTACCACACATTTACCACACATTTGTTTTTTCTAACACTTTCAAATTCCCATTAACTGGAAATTCTGGGTGTTCCTATCCTAGTGTATTGGGAAGGTGAGGAACAAACTTGAAGAAGACTGCTTTATCCAAAATACTATAATAATTCTATTAGAAAACATATGTTGGTGTATGTTAGAAGTAAGGGGAAGTTCACGACGCATACCAAAACTATTAGCTCACTGGAATCAGATCCATATTAAACTTTAAATCCTTTTGAGTCCAAACTTACGAAGCTTCTTTAAAATCAAGCTTCTAGCACATCTATTCATACTGTCTCCTGCAATTATTTCCATCCTGATGGACATCTGAAATGTTAAATGACTATCATTCTTAATCAGTAATATCTTCAACATCTTGCTGAAAATAGTGTCAGTTATAGGCTAATACATGTGACAGGAAGACATCAGACTTCTATCTAATTATTATTTGTTCTATTCTAAATGATGACAGTTCTCTTAACTCTACTGCCTGAAATCTTTTAATTAATAATAATTAAGGTCTGAACTTCCTCCATTCAAATATTATGTTCTACTACTAAGAACAGTTATTTGGGGAAAATGTGTTTCTATAGCTGAAACTATTTTTCTCTACTATCTCAGAATTTAAGAACCACTTTATAATCCATTTTCCACTTGCAAAAGACAGCAGTTAGCAATTAAATGCTATCATGGAAATCATCCACTGAGCTGACTCATTATTCAGGACATGATCTCTTAAGGTCCCTTCAGTCTAATTCTATGCAATCTGTCAAACAGACAGAGATAATCCATAGTTAGTCACGCATCTTCCAGGTCTAGTCAATCAGTTCTTTATTATGGCCAAAATTAGAATTTCACTTCTAAGAGATAGAAATTAAAATTTAAAAATTGAATGTTTAAAAACAAACTACAATGACCAAATAATCAATATGATTAGAAACAATAGCAAAAAAAATGTCTTCAAAGAAATTGAATTACTTATCATTAATAACCACTGTGCATTAAATAAATATGAATAACCTAGAAACTTAGTTAGTTTCTAACTAACTAAGAGCAAATAGAGCAAAGAAGATACAAAACCTAACTTTGTATTTTTATAAAATGGGCAGCACTATAATACATGGATTGCATTTTCAACCACCACTTCAGCACGACAAACTCTTACAGAATAAGAAATATTCTAGAACTTTCTTTGAATGAAAGCTGTGGAAAGTGAATTAAAACATGCTAAGTTTAGGGATGGATATTTTGTTTAGGTACTGTACTTTAAAAAGGAGTGTAACTATTTAAAAAATCTCTTTAGGGAAGGCTGATAAAGCTAATTGACTTTCTACAACCATAACAATTAAGGTTTGACACCACCTATTTATAGTCTTTATATGTCTTTATATGTATTTTATATATAGTTTATATATATATACTTTATATGTATTTATAATACAGTAATAACATCATGTGAAAATCCATAACTCTGCAGCTTCTATAATTAATCTTCAATTTAAAGGTAATGAAACCTTCAGTTTAAAGGTATCAGTGACGATCAAACAACCTCAGACCACAGAAAAAACAATAGTTTCAACAAGAATGTAAATATAGATAGCCATCTGCTGGTTTCCACAGTATTCACAACAGCTTCAAGGTGAAGGTCTACATTAGGCATCTTCATTGTCTATATAATTTAAGTCAATGTTTCTCAACCATGGCAATTTGAAGACTTTCTGAGAGTTGAAGTCCACACATCTTCAAGTTGCCAAGGTTGAGAAAAACTGACTTAAGTTACTGACAATGCACAGCAGCTTTCCTTTCTATAGGACCTTATTTTTCAAAACTATTTGTGGACAACCTTTGGAGGAGCTGAGGGTTGACTTAATTTTTTATGAGGAAGGAAGGGATTACAAAAGTTAGGAGGCTGCCAACAGAAATGGCTGAATCATGCAAGCGGTACCAGAAATTCTACTTTTTCCCTTAAAAAGTTGGAGCTTATTTTTTTTCTTCATTACATCTGTTTTAGAGGTTGCATTAAGATAGTTGTGCATTTTCCACCATAGAACAGAAAAAATGCACTGCCCAATGCCTTCTCTACATTGAAGTCAGGGAAGGCTGTGGATAGAATTTCAAAAAAAAAGACCCTACAGGAGCTCCTTTATAACAGACAACGAAGAGGACAATAAATGAAGCAACGTTGTCATTCCATATGTTGCAGAAATTTCGGAAAAGCTCAGGAGGATTTTCAACCAACCCAACATACGTGTACACTTCAAACCTAAAAATATAGTACACGAAGACAGAAACTTTTCCACCCCAAGGATAAAACACCTAGACATAAACTGAGCAACATGGTGTGTGCAGTATAATGCAGTGAGCCATGTGCAAATCTGTACACTGGGGAAACAAAACAACCATTTCATAAATGCATGGCATAACATAGGAGAAACAGAACTAGATTCAGATGTCCATCTGCATTTAAAAGACAAAGGCTACTTTTTTCAAAACAGCAAAATCCATATTTTGGACAGAGAGAATCGTTGGTTTGAAAGAGGGGTCAAAGAGGCCGTTTATGTCAAAACTGAACTGCCTTCTCTCAACAGAGGGGGAGGGATACAACATCATCTATCTCCAGTCTACAACACAAGTCCTTTCAACTGTTCCAAGAAGGCTCCATGCCCATTTGCACCACTCAGGTGACCCTGATGACATAAAGAAACCTTCAGGTGACCTTAACAATTCGCTAAAAGAATGCAAATGACCAGTTGTCTACAAGGAGTATAAATCCTTCTATTCCCCATCATCCAGGCAGAGTTGAAGAAGCTTCTTGGATAAAAAGTGAAAAGTCTTCAAAGAAAAACCAGAAAGTCTAATTCCCTCTTGAAAAATCACCTTTGGGATGTAATAGATATACTATTTAATAAATTGTTTAGTAGGACCAATTTCAGATTTCCACTTGCACAAATTAATGTTTAAGAAAGATATAGTATTGCCTTACCATGTCTCTTACTGGCACTTTTATAAATTGCTTCATAAAGAGAGAAACCTCTGCCTTTTTGAAAAAAAACCCAGATTACATAGATAAATAGAACACAGAAACATGAGTCTCCCAACATTGCTATGGCAACTAGACTAAATGGTAGGCAAGTGGACTAAACATCAAATTGAGCTTTTTGTTTAAAAAATCTTGTGCCTTATAGAACATTCAAAACAGCAAAATGGCAAATCTTTAATTTGTCTACTCTCAGTATTTAATCATCTTGGGAGAAAAAGAAAGGCATACCAAAAATCACATTTTAAAAATCTGCTTGAAGAACAGGTCAGTAAAAAGGTAGGATTCCATTAAAAAAGGCAGCTTCATGAGAATGTTGCTATGTTACAAAATGTATCTATTCATATTACAGAAGACTGAAAGCATAAATTAGTTGAATGGGCATCGATGAATACAAGGTTTAAGGTAATCAGACTTACAGAAGTGGCTGAAAAAAGCTAACCTATATATAGCCATCAGGACCCAGAGAAAGATAAGTATGTAAGTGGATTTTGACATAGTACTCAATAAACATTTGTTATTCAAGCTTTCCTTAATCAGTTGGACTTTAAAGATGCATTGAACTAAAATTCTCATAATCCCAAGTGAGTTTAACCAATAGTACTGTAGCCTAAAGCACAACTGGAGGATTTCCAGTTTGGGATGGACCAAGCTGTCAGTAAAATATGAAAATGAACACATCCTGTTATATCCTTACCAAAAGTGTGGCATCATAGTCAACACTGGGTGGGTTCATTTGATAAGTATGGTTTAACTTAGAATAGCTTAGAAGACGCTATGCCAATACCAAATAAACCACACTATGATTATGCATGATGTACAAAGTCATTGCACTCAAGCACAGTTACAAGTGTAAGCCTAAAAATCAGATGCCTGCAATAATGCTGACAATTGACACTTCTATATTGCAGTGGAAAAGTTCACACAAACCAATAAGGAAAGACAATTGTCTGATCCACAAATAATGCTAAGCTATAACTGAGTGAGTTAACAAATCATGCCAAGTCAAAACAAACCAATCACATAGTAAATTGTTATAGGTTAACCACATTATTGTGTGTGTCCCAGTTTCTAATTATATATTCTAATTATATATTGAACAATTTATTTAATATATTCCACAATGATTATTCTCAAAGATATTTTTAGTAAACCCATGAGAAAATGCCAAAAAGTTAAAAAAAACCCAAAGTCAGATAAAAAGATGATGAAACAAAATGGGATATTTAACCAAAAAGCAGTTTTAATCACTGAGAGTGTGATGCAACATTTTATCAGTAATTTAAAGGCCAATACCAAAGAACCAAATTATTTAACCTGAGTGGCAGTTCTAAGTTCAGTGTGCTATTACACTAGCTTCATCTCTAGCAGACAGGGTGCATAGAAGGAAGATGAAAGAATTTTTGTCAAGGCTGAGGTGAAAAGTAGAGAGGCAGGCCTCCAGGAATTTTGGCATCAGAAAAACCAACAGTTTAAATTGGTCAAAGAGCATTCTTGACCACACTGTCAGATGACCATGTAGGAAAGAATTGCCTACCTTTTCTTTCTTATTGGTTTTATAAGTAACTCAAAATTGATGAGAAATTAAGGTCCTACATTTAGGCAAGAAAAACTAAATGCACAGATATAGAATAGGTGGTACCTGGCTCAATAGCTGTAACTGCGAGAGGGATCTTGGAGTCCTAGGGGCAATCACTTAAATATCACTGTGCTGCAGCAGCAAGAAAAGCTAACATCGCCCTAGGATGCACTAACAGAGGGATAGGATCATACGGTTAATACCACTTTATAATCCCTTGGTAAGACCACACTTGCAATATTGCATCCAGTTTTGGTTGTCATGATATAAAGAGATGTTGAGACTTAGAACAGGGGTGTCAAACTCAAGGCCCAAGGGCCGGATTCAGCCTGCGGGGTGCTTAAATCCAGCCCATGGGGCCGGCCTGGAAATATCAAAGGACCAGCCTGCGATGCCTCTGCCAGCTAGAACGGACCTGGAGGGGGGGGGGACTGGCCTGTTTTCAGCCTCCACGGTCTCCTGCAGCACTCTGCCGGCCAAAAATGGCTTGGACCATTAGGTGGTTGGACTAGAAGATCTCCAAAGTCCCTTCCAAATCTGTTAGTCTATTAAAGCAGTGAACATACCTAATACTCCTTCCTTCTATTTTTCCCACAACAATCACCACCCTATAAGGTCAGTTGGACTGAGAAAAAGTGACTGGTCTAAAGTCACCCAACCTAAAGTGAAGCCTAATTTGAAACTAAAACTAACAATTTCTTGATTTCTATCCTGGGGCCTTAACCATTGGACCTATTTGGTCCTTCAGATAACATACAGGTTATCCAAAGGAGTTCATACTCCCAAACTACAAGCTGGTCAATAGATGACCTTCAGTTATTCCTTTAAATTCAGCATGTCACTATACACAGCAGTTAATATCACTTCATATCTCATGTTACTGTTGAAATAGTATAATTAATAAAGCTTTTGGCTTAAAACCCGCTGATCCTTGTTTTAAAGATCAGTGCAGTATAATGGCTAAATTATGGGACTTGGAGTAAGGAGATTCAACCCAACAGTTTAGTGGGTCACTTTGGACAATCACTTTCCCTCGGCTGTTCTGACCCAGCCTTAGAAGCAAGAAACAGACTCCTGGTCATGAAACCCCCCTCTTTACTTATCTCTTGTGAATTAATTGCATTCACCCACCGAAAAGTCCAGGCAATAGTCCTTAAAGGAGTTAACTGCAGTAACAGACCTTATCAGTTCCTTGCAATAACTGCAAGACCGTGAGCTCCAAGGCTGCAAATTAAGTTCTGGCAAGCAGCCTTTGTGACACGAAACACAATGACCAAAATCTTCAGAAATATGAACTGTTGTTCTTATGACAACCACTCCCCTTTCCTTCTATTTATTCCCCAGCCACGGAGGGGCCATTCAGTGTCCACATAAGCTTTGCTTCCCAAGTCGACTCCTTGTCCTCTGTTATTCACCTCTCCTAACTGCTCTGCGCCTAAATGCATATGGAACAGCCCCAGCTGTTCTTCCTCCTCACTCATATCAGCCTCCAAAGGCAGCTGCCTCTCTGGTGGTTGGGAAATGTCGGACAGTCCTGGCTCTATCTCTGCGTCCAATGCAGAGCATCCATCAGAGCCTTCTCCAGACTCCAGAACTGGCCCTAGTTCCTCCCTAACCTCCTCATCGTCCTAGTCTGCCACCAGCTCTGCATCAGGCTAACAGCAACATTAGTCTAACCTATCTCACAAGGCAGCTGTTGTGGAGAAGAGAGCATTACATATATTGCCTTGAACACCTATTATTTAAGGTAGAATATAAATTAATCAATTTTTTAAAAAATTCAGGTCTTCCACATCCTCTTTGGTATCAACTGAAAATATACACAGTTGGGTGTTGTCAGAAAAATTCTGAATGACATTGCCAATGAGTCTACATAAATGTCAGAAAGCACTGCAAGAACTTTAACAAACAAAGACAGTGAATAAACCAACCCCCGTTTTAGCTTGAATGTCTTAACGAGACCTGGATGTACATTAATAGTTTTCAGATAATTTATTATTATTTATAAGCCATGAGATGGTGGGTTCTATCATGTTCTACAATTGTACTATTTCAAAAAGCAAATTCATCTCAAGAATAAAGTATACCATACTTACGTATCCATCTAGAGTTTTCTTGATATATTTATTTATTAAATTTATATACCACCCATCTCCCCAATAGCTGTGATTCTGCATAGTTTACCGATATATAGAGCTGAATTACTCTTTAGTGTAATTCTTATTACCATAATTCTGTAGTAAATTTAGGAAAGTGAAAACATGCATTAAGTGAAAAACTGAAGATCTAAATAAAATAAGATTACCCAATCTCTAGATAGATTAGATAGACAGACATATATTAAAGACAACTGCATGTCCTGATTATATCGTTTCTAAAGGTAACTGTGACCTAAAACAAATGGTACTTAATTTCTTCAACCACTTTATGCTCTTTTGAAGATATACCACCCTGTTTCCCCCAAAATAAGACATCCCCTGATAATAAGCCCAATTGGGCTTTTGAGTGCATGGCAATAAGGCCAAGCACTTATTTCAGGGTTCAAAAAAAATATAAGACAGGGTCTTATTTTCGAGGAAACACAGTATTATTTTATTGATAAAATAACCAACTGAACTTTCACCTCTTGACTTCAACTAATTTGTATTTAGTTCATGATCACATGAAATTAATAGTCTATGCAGTTCCAAAGTTATTTGACACTGGAGAGAGGCCAGCCAACTATTAAAAACCCAATCGTACTTTTACAAAGAAGTTGGCTCATAATGAAAAGTTCTGAAGTAAAGCTAAGTAGACAGGCTAAATTAAATCTCAGTTTTATAGCAGCATGTTACAACCTTTTCTTAATAAAGAAAGTCAAGAGGGAAACTTTTTCCCAATCAAAAAATACCATGAGAAAACTTATTCTTAATCTTACAGTAGAATGAAAACACATTAAAACACAAATTTTCCAAAAGACATTATAATGCTAGTCATATAAGGAGAGATGCAAGGTGGAGTTCACAGATATTGCTTTGGCAATTAACAAAAAATGGGCCATTTTTTCTTTTTATTAATTTAATTAAAAACACTCTTCTTTTTGTAAGTTTTTTACAGAAATAGAACTGATCTAAGTATTCAGATAAAAGTTCAAAACAAATTGGAATTGGCTGCCTTTGTTAATTACTGAATATTGATAGCAATAGCACTTAGACCTATATACCACTCCATAGTGCTTTACGGCACTCTCTGGGCAGTTTCCAAAGTCAGCATATTGACCCCAACAATCTGGGTCCTCATTTTATTGACCTCGGAAGGAAGGCTGAGTCAACCTTCAGTCCCATCAGGATAAAACTCGAGGCTGCAGGAAGAATTTGACTGCAATACTGCACTCTAACCATTGTTCCACCAGGGCTTCTTTTGATTTTATTTTGATTCAGGTACCCCTGACCTAACACCCACTCATACAGCGAGTGTTCAAAGTTATGACATCATTGAATGAGGAGTAGTTACAATGGGTCCTTGTAGCTTTGGCTCTTGAGTTTCCCTCTGTTCATGTGGTTGCAATTTGGGTGCTCAATAACCAGCTTGGAATTATGACATTGCTACATCTATAGTCATATGATCATCATTTGACCCCTTCATTGCTAACTTCTGACAACTGAAGTCATTGGGGAAATTGGCAAATGGTCACAAATGGTGATCACATGACCAAGGGATTATGTGACCCCACAAAATCTATCTAACAGCAGCAACTGGGGCTCCTGGAACTGCTATGGTAAGTTGGAACGTAATGTGATGTCATGCCTTATAACTATGTCACTTAACAATGCAATTCGTGTTCCCAATTTCTATGCAGTGAGGATTACTTTTAGGATGTCCTAAATGTTCTGACCTAGGCTTCCTGATATATACAATTAGTCCCAAAAAATCTTTTTTTTATTTTAACGGCTATGAATTCCTTTCATTCATAGCACATGCTGAATCACCAAGAGTTTATAAATAGTCCAATAGAAGTCTGCCACAGTCCTTCGGTTAAGACTGGTAAGCACCCACCTTTATCTTCTTTGACACGCTGCCAAAGACCTAATTGGCAATTATCTTGGCAAGACCACATGGAAACACAGAGTTAAAAACAGAGCTTCAAAGTACAAACCGATACCATCCACAATGTTGCTTCCTGCAAAGGCCCACGTGCCTTTGTTCTTCCTTTATGTCTTATGGGAGGGGCCAATCATCTCCAAGCCTTACTCCCGAGTCGTCCCTTTTGTTTTAACTGTTCTTGCCTTCTAGCAGCTCTGCGCATGTGCGCACTAGAAACAGCCCCCCCCCCCGTTCCTCTGCCTCTCTGATATCCGACTCTGTATGCTATGGAGTCCGCATATAATTCCCAGATGGCACTGGCCCCATTTCTGCCTCCGATGCAGAGCTCTCATCCGAGCCTTCCCCAGATTCCAGGACTGGCCCATGTTCCTCCCCAGCCTCCTCATTGTCCGAATCTGCTGCCAGCTCCGCAGGCTGCTGGCGGACCACAACACTAAACTTGTAACCATAGTTTAATAGATTACCACATGCATTTGCCCAGTGAACTTTTTGTCCCCAGTTTTAATTGTACTTGTACTGTTTACATACTATTTTCCCTTCTTTTTGTCTTTTAGTGCCAAAGCCTCCTTAAAAAAGCTTCTATTATTAGTATGATTATTGTCCATAGAACTTCAAACTCAAAAGCAAAATTTTTGTACCAATTCCAGAGATTAGGTGCTAAAGTGGCCAAGCCATCCAAAACTTTCATTCTGTTTCCCAATCCAAAGGCCCACAGGAATAAACTACTGAAATACAAAAACAAACCACTGAACATCATTTGTAACTTTTTTCTACAGTTATGGGAAAGAAATAGGTGGATTAAGTCTTCAGTAGTCACAAAGTATTTATGAACTTTTAAGCAAGTCAACCCTAAAAGGAGTGCAGTGGTTTCATAAGTACCTTCTGTAGGCTACAATTTTTAAAAAATTACATTTCGCATTTAGCTACATTCTTTATTTATCCAAGGTATCCAAAATCTTAGGAAGGGAAACAAATCTCAAATCAAATTATTGCCTTTTGATAAAACCTCTTTTGGAAAAGTACTAACTACTGTACTTGACAATAATATTTATAACCATATATACTTGATTTTTATTGAGATAATTCATAATTTTCTAAAACTGATCCATTTTTGAAAATAAGAACTGACCTTTTTGTTCATTTTGCTTTCTGTTTTATTTAAAGTACAGACAGAAGAAAATATCCATTGCATTTTGTATTTTCAATGGAAAACAAGCTTTCTATTCTTGTAGCCTTTACTGCAGACACAGATATTCTTATTTAACCAAATATGCTCCATCTAGCCTAATCAAATCTATGCAGTTTTACCCATTTAATTTTAAAGCTATCATTAACTGCAGGCAAAGGCTTTTCCAACAGTGTTTTCTTCTGTCCCTCCCACATTGCTGGGTATGAGAGGGAGAGTGAATTGTTTGTATGCCTAACAGTAGACAATTAGGAGTCCTGATGAATTACAAAAATCTGGTATTTACTTTGTGACCTTTTCAATTATTTAAAGGAAGGGGGTAAGATAAAAACAAGGAAGGGAGAGGCATAAAATCACTAAATAACTACTTCTCCCAAAAAATGAAAATACAAGTCTCTATAATCTGTTATCAAAATTACATTAGTATAATTAGAATCCTTATTCCAATCCAGTAACACTGAGAAGCACTCATTTTAGTATAATTTTAAAACTATTATATTTCAAATAATTGTAATTGTATACTGCCCAGAGTCACTTCTCATGAGATCAGGGGCTATATAAATTTGATTACTAAATAAATAACAATTCTGCAACCATTAGCTATTTTGTTATAAATAGACAATCCTTCCTTAATAAATCGGACGTTGTCTTACCTGAACGTCCATTTTCTGGGTGCTGCGGATACACTCCATAGCTGGGACCAATCCTCTTTTCTGACAGCAACTGAGAGAACTTTTAAATCAATTCCCCATCTCACTCTGTGCTCTAGCCACACCCTCTTTACCCTTGATTCCTCAGTCTTGAACGAAGGTGCAGCACAGAACTTAATACAACTCAATTTTATTAACAACACCACAATAAACACAATCAACTCAACCAAACAGTCAGCCCAACAAAGGGAGGGAATGGAGTGTATCCGCAGCACCCAGAAAATGGACGTTCAGGTAAGACAATGTCCGTTTTCCAGTGTGCTGCGTCTACACTCCACAGCTGGGATATACCCAAGCCTAAACATCAGGGGCGGGAAGCTGACTACCCCCCGGAACCGATTCTGCAACCACCCTTTGCAAAACTTGCCATCCAAAAGATGCCTCCGCCGAAGCGTAAGCGTCGATTCTATAGTGTCTGATGAACGGTGACAGGGATGTCCAAGTGGCTGCACGACAAATGTCCAGAACAGACACCTGTGTAGACCAGGCCGCCGAAGCGGCCGCACTTCTCGTTGAGTGAGGCAAAATACAAGACGGAGCCGGCCGGGCATGATGCTCATAGGCCAGAGAAATACAGGCCTTTATCCACCGACCCACTGTAGAGGACGACACCTTCTGCCCCATAGAAGCAGGATGGAACAACACAAGCAGAGCTTCCGTCTTCCGAAAGGACGCCGTCCTGCGGATGTAGCGACGTAACGCCCGGCGAACATTAAGCATGTGCCTGTCAGCAACTGAGAGAAAGACTGAGGAATCAAGGGTAAAGAGGGTGTGGCTAGAGCACAGAGTGAGGTGGGGAATTGATTTAAAAGTTCTCTCAGTTGCTGTCAGAAAAGAGGATTGGTCCCAGCTATGGAATGTAGACGCAGCACACTGGAAAATCAATTGGGATTGGCAACTCCATCACTAAGCAATCAATTTATTAAGCAAAACATCAATGACTGCAATGACATGTTTTTACTGGCAGAATCTCCATTGATCCTGCTTGTTGGAAGCCACCTACGAAGCATTTAAATGGCAATTATGCGACTGTGGAATGCTGCAACCATCATAAATGACTATTGATTTTGAAGCACTGAATCGATCATGTGACCAGGGAAGCTACAAGTGTTCTTAATTGCAAACTATGGTTGTAAAGCTACTTTTTCAGCCCTGCCGTAACTTTGAACTATATTTAGAATAGAATAATAGAGTTGGACGGGACCTTGGAGGTATTCTAGTCCAACCTCCTGCTTAAGCAGGAAACCCTACACCACTTCAGACAAATGCCTGGGTAGCTCAGCAGACTAATGCATTGTAATTAACTCCAGCTATCTGCAATTACTGTAAGTTCAAATCTCACTAGGCTCAAGGTTGACTCAACCTTCCATCTTTCTAAGGTAGGTAAAATGAGGACCCAGTTTGACCCAATAAGCTGGCTTTGTATAAAATATACAAAAGTATGAAGGCTACTGCTTAACGCATTGTAAGCCGCCCTGAGTCTCCGGAGAAGGGCGGCATATAAATCTTTTTTTTAAAAAAAAAATGGTTATCCAGCATCTTCTTAAAAATTTCCAGTGTTGAAGCATTCACAACTTCTGCAGGCAAGTTGTTCCACTGATCAGTTGTTCTAACTGTCAGGAAATTTCTTCTTAGTTCTAAATTGCTTCTCTCCTTGATTAGTTTCCACCCATTGCTTCTTCTTGTTTTGTTTTTTGTAAACGATAATTTTTATTTGTATTTTTTGTCAAGCATGTATTTTATGACAGATACAAGTATAAACATAATTCTAAATACATGAAAAGGATATGAATAAAATAAAACATTAGGACAGGGACAGTAGGCAAACCTCTTAGGAATGGGGTGAGATCTACAGGAGACAGTCTAAGATTAAAGTTTTGAGGGTTCGGGGAAGAAACCACAGAGTCCGCTGGTGCATTCCAGGAGTTGACAACTCTGTTACTGAAGTCGTATTTTCTGCAGTCTAGTTTGGATCGGTTTACCATGAGTTTGTATCTATTGTGTATTGTTTTGGTTGAAGGTAAAGTATTCATTGGCTGGTAAGACATTGTAGCGGATAATTTTATGTACTATGCATAGGTCAGACCGAAGATGGCAAAGTTCTAAGTTGTCTAAGCCCAAAATTTCAAGTCTGGTGGCATAAGGTATTTTGGTGTGAGCAGAGGAGTGGAGGACTCATCTCATGAAATACGTCTGGACTTGTTCAATTGTATTAATGTCTGATAGGCAGTATGGATATACAGACAGATGAGCTGTATTCAAGAATTGGTCTGGCAAAAGTTTTGTATGCCCTAGTTTGCAGTTCAATATTACCAGAGAAGAAGCTACACAAGATTAGGTTAACATTAACCTAATCTTTTTTTTTAGCATTAAAGAAAAAAAGGTTCTACCCTCAGGTGCTCTGGAGAATAGTTTGACTCCCTCTTCTTTGTGGTAACCCAAGATATTGGAACACTGCTATCATGTCTCCCTTAGTCCTTCTTTTCATTAAACTAGAAATACCCAGTTCCAGCAACTGTTCTTCATACGTTTTAGCCTCCAGTCCCCTAATCATCTTTGTTGCTCTTCTCTGCACTCTTTCTAGAGTCTCAGTATCTTTTTTACATCGTGGCGACCAAAACTGAATGCAATATTCCAAGTTAACTGTTATTAAATAGGACAGTTGTTAAGCAAAGACCACCTGTTCTGATTCTGAAATATGCATAGCACTTGACATCAGTATTCTGTTTAATTCCAACAACTCTAATGAACTATTCAGAAAGACCTGAGTGTTTCTTACTGAATAACATTCAGTCCACACCATTTATAACTATTATGAATCTGTTGTTTGCAAGCAATTGCTTTACTATATGCTTCTCTACACCAAAAATTCCATTTATACTATTGATTTGTATATCAATATATTTGTAAACATAAAGAAAATTAAATGTATAGCATTAAAATGTCTAATTTTTTTAAAAATACGTCTAATGAACAGCTCAGAGAATAGAAAAGAATTCTACTGAATTTAAGAATTAAGCAAAATAGTGTAAAAGCTTAATTCTTCCACTTCACAATAAGGTTTTTTTAATAAGAAACCTCTGCTTCATCAAAATATTGAAGTCTTCACAATTTAATGTAACAATTTAAGTAATGAGCTATGAACTTTAACGGTTCCAACAGTGTTTCATAGGCTATATAATTTTTTGATTTTCCTCCAGGAATCTGCAAAAGTATGTTTATCTTGGAAAAAGAATCAGTCCACCTGTTGCTTTCCCAAAATTTTTACATGAACTCAAGTTGAGATACCTTGACTTTCTAAAGTAAAAATAGCTTCTAATTGGAAAACCCATTCTATGCCTCGAACCAAAATAATTACAATGTCATAAATGAATCAAAATTTTAAAAATAGAAAACAGAGAAAGATGGAGAAATGCAAAATATCCACCAGGCTGCCTCTTACCAATAGCTTAGAAAGCTCCATAAGATTTCTCTGCCTAAGGCCTAAAATGATAACAAAGATCATCAATAAGATGTCAGATCTAATCACACTTGCCAAAAGAATACAGAAAAGGCCTTCCAAAAAGGATTTTAAGATTCAAATAGGCATGTAATCTTCTTAGCACTTGGATAGAACAGATTAGGAAATAAAAAAAAAATTCTGAGAAAAATCAACAACAAACCAATTCTAATATTACTGTCAAGAAAACTGTATGGACAAGTTCATCCAGCAGAGACGCTACCTTTCAGAAAATTTTCAGTTAAACTGGTCTCAAGTAATAAAAGTTTTAATGTTAAAACCAGCTCTTAAAATAAAGGTTTGGTTTTGGAATTGGAAAAAACAGACAATATAGACTAGGTGGGCAGTTACTTTATTTCATAACCCTGAAGTACAGTGTCACTACCATATATTACTATTTATTCAACTTTGCTGTATGTTTGACAAAAACTAAATGACTTTAACAGAATGAGATACAAAAATAAATCACTGCCTCTTACAGCCATCTTAAAGTTGGTCTGGACCAGCACTTCTCAAGTCAATATTATATTCATTTGAAAAAAGACCTATAGGAGGCAGATTACCATATTTTTTGCACTATAATACGCACTGGACCATAAAATGCACATTAGCTTTGGAGGAGGAAAACAAGAAAAAAAAATCTGCCTCTGCTTGCCAGCATCCATCGGTATTCATCTGACTAGCATCCTTGTAGCAAACAGCAAACAGCCTGGTCAGCTCAGCACATTTTCACAGCTCCGGCACATGGTTCATTGCACCCACCACCGGCCAACTGAGCTGAGCTGAGCTGAGCTACTTCAGGGCAATGCTGAGCAGCTGATTGGTGGTTGGATCGGCCTCCCGGAATACCGCCGATCAGCTGTTCTAGGCAGCAGGGATCGCTACCACCACGTATTGCTGTCTTTTGACGCCATGACCATTTGCTGTTCATCGCCGCCACCGTTCACCACTGCTGCCTATCACCACCGCTGCCTATCACCACCGCCATTGGGCAGTGGTGATTGGCAGCAGCGGCGAGAGCAATTTCCACCACCTAGAACAGCTGATCAGCTGTATTCCAGGAGGCCGATCCAACCACAATCAGCTGCTTGGCAGCGAAGGCTCCAGCATTCCCTGGGCAGCAAACAGCAACAGAGGTGACAGGCAGCAGCAGCGAACAGAGACGCCACACCAAACCCCCTCCCCCACCTCTTGATGCGGGTGAAGAAAGAGAGTGAAAAGTTGGCTTGAAACTCAACATTAAGAAAATTAAGATCATGGCATCCGGCCCTATCAATTCCTGGCAAATAAATGGGGAAGAAATGTAGTCGTGACAGATTTCATTTTCCTGGGCTCCAAGATCACTGCAAATGGGGACTGCAGCCAAGAAATTAAAAGACGCTTGCTCCTAAGGAGGAAAGCTATGGCAAATCTAGACAGCATACTAAAAAGCAGAGACATCACCCTGCCAACAAAAGTGTGTATAGTTAAGACTATGGTTTTCCCAGTTGCAATGTATGGCTGTGAAAGTTTGACCATAAGGAAGGCTGGGTGCCAAAGAACTGAGGCCTTTGAACTATGGTGCTAGAGAAGACTCCTGCGAGTCCCTTGGACTGCAAGACGATCAAACCAATCAGTCCTAGAGGAGATCAACCCTGACTGCTTTAGAAGGCTAGATCCTGAAGATGAAACTCAAATATTTTGGTCACCTAATGAGAAGGAAGGACTCACTGGAGAAGAACCTAATGCTGGGAAAGATAGAGGGCAAAAGAAGAATGGGACGACAGAGAATTAGTTTCCTGTATCTTTGCTGCCATTTTATGGCCAACTAGGATTTTTGTAATTCAGATATAGTAGTAACTGAGCCTCCAAGCATTCTTGAAGTTCTGGAGTAACAATAACCTGTAAACGCATACAAATGAATG
This sequence comes from Masticophis lateralis, assembly GCA_030761175.1. Taxonomy (NCBI): domain Eukaryota; kingdom Metazoa; phylum Chordata; class Lepidosauria; order Squamata; family Colubridae; genus Masticophis; species Masticophis lateralis. The sequence continues at coordinate 250,235,096 of JAUDYJ010000002.1, read as the reverse complement.
GTTCTTAGTTTTTACTGTTGTAAATTTGGCCATCCTATCAAAAATCATCTTTGGAGCAGGGGTATGTGTTCAAAGCAGAGGAGGGAACTGCTAAAATATAATTCTGTATTTCTATAATTTTTTCGTACTAGTGGGAGAAAGAAAAAAAGGCAATACTAGTCAAACTATGCATTACACACTATATTAAGCTACAATGACATCAGATTCACAGTATTTGTCATTAGAGTAATTTAAAATAGTTCTCCAAAAGGACTAGAAACCTTTAACAGAATATGTCCCAGAGATCTTTAATCTGCTGGTAATTTTAGCTTCAAGGTTTAACAAAGGTCTAATAAACAAGCATACCTTTTACCAACCTATTCTGTGTTGCTGGAAGGTAAGCTTGAAAGCAAGCAGCATAAGCACATCCTAAGATTAGCACATCCTAAAAATTACTTACCTAATCAAGAACTCAAAACAGATCTTTGCTCAGTATATTATGAACTGAGCAATTATTATTTCTCAATTCCAGTTTGCAAACACAGCAAAATCACTACTCCCGAGTCCACGCTCCTATGATGACAGCAAAAAAATTGTCTGGCCCAAAATCAACTTTCAATTTGGAGTGATAAGAGGAAATAGGAACCTTGGGCTTCATTTCATGAAGATTTTTTAAAATTTTTCAACATGGTCCTTTCCCTTGTATAGGCTTCCTCAAAACTGTTTTTTCATGGCTACAGACCACTTCTTTAGATATTGTTTTCATATGAGGAAAACTGTTTGTAAAGGTTGATGGCATAAAAACTTGAGATTTAATCTACCACAGAACTTTGATGTGTTCTGTTTTTCCAGAATTTTGTAATGTGTCATTTTATCTTGATCCTGTGTGTGAAAAGTCCCTGAAATTATCAAAGCTCATATCAGAAAGCCATAGTAAAAATTTAGTCTTTTCTATTCAAAGAAAACACACAGATTATGAATATAGGTGGAACTCATGTTTATATTAGAGAGAGAAAACTACTGTAAGGCACAGAACATATTTTTAAATTAGTTTCTGATTGGCTTTCCTTAATTTAGAATTCTTTTCAGCACTTTATGTACACAAATGCATAATACAAAACTAAGGTCAAATCTGGATCTCCTGACAATGTAATCTTGTTCCTTCAGTTATCAACTCAGAGGCACATAAAGAAAGCTACAGCTCAACAATGGATTTGCCCTGGGTCCACTTTGGAGTACTCCCATATTGCAACAGTTCCTAATAACAGTCATCAGAAGTAATTGCTAATTTAGATTCTAAGGATTACTGTTAAATAAAAATTTACCATTCATCAACTTTGCCTTATATCTGAGAACAATTAGATTGGCTAAGCAGACAAGATACAAGAGTCATCAAGCCTACTCATTACAAGAAGAACTAATATCTGTTTAAATTAGAATTATATTCTACAGAAACAAGTTCTATTATATAATTATACTAAGAAATATTGGGTATGTTGGTCTATCACTGAAATAAAAAGATAAAATCAAGCTTTCAGAATTCTTTAACTTTTAAAGGCTATCTATCTGCTATTAAACCCACACAAGTTTTTAAGCATTACAATTATTCCTACTTTTCCATGTTCACTCATTTTAAATGCTGACATAAAGCTGCTTATATCTAGAAGACTTCAGATTGTTTTTAGAAACTTTAGTTCTACATTGCTGCAGTCCTCATTTACTGACCACAATTGGACCCAGCAACTGCATCACTAAATGATGCAGTCATTAAGTGAAACATCACATGATCATGCCAAACCTGCATCAGTTCTGCTGGAAGTTATTAAGTGAATCATCCACAGTTGTTAAGAGTGACACGCAACCGTGATTTGCAACTTCTGCTAGCTTCTCCATTGACTTTACTTGTCAAATTTGGGTGCAAAGGTCACAAGTTGTGATCATGTGACCACTTGGACAGTGTGTAAATTTGAGTACCAGTTATAAAACTACTTTTTCACTGTCTCTGTAAGTTTGAATGGTTGATAAATAGGATGGACATTAACTGTGGACTACCTATATTGATATCACCTGCTGGGGTCTTGATATTCTGTTACTCTTTATTGGCTGATGTAAACTATAGTAACTCTAATCTGAAATCCAAATATGTACTATACATTTCACTGTTTTCAGTTCAGATTTAATATATGGTACAAGAAGTAAAAGTAGAACGTATCTAGTGGTTGTCATGGTATCTGTAGTTCAGAGACGACAACAACAGCCTTAATAGAACTTCCTAACTGCAACACACATTGAAACTTGCTCAGCACGATATGTAAATACAGACACTGATTTCAATGAGCCCAATTTTAATTGAATGGGTTGCATAGGAATTTTGTGCTGACTTCAATTTGTACCTAGGACTGCTAGGGAAAGAAACTTGCTGCTTTATGCATCCTGAAAATTTCAAAACAGCATTTGTTCACTAGGTCTGTCTCCAGACCTAGTTTTAAAAAAAGCCTCTTCACTAAGTAGAATGCATAAGTAAACAAAGGTTCAGTAAGTGTGAAATGGAATACCAAGTAAAAATTTTAAAAGTCAAATTGTGTAGATTATCTTGCTGAAGAATACGTAATATTAAAATATATATATTTACTTTACAATAAAAAAATCATTCATCAATTTCAATCTCCATGTAACTAAATCTAACAAGACAAATGTAGTCTCAAGAAAAAACCCAGTGATGACTTGACCAAAAGGTTAACAAACAATGAGCAATGTTCAAGTTTTTCATCAAACCAATGAAATAAAAATATAAGAGTTTGATCCCCATCAGAAACATCTAATTGGTTTCAAGCAGGGGCAATTTGCATATATTTCCCCAGCCCCCTTCCCCCATTCTTTTTCTTTTTTACAACCACAGAACAGTAAAAAAATTATCACTGAAATTCTACAACTACACATAAAAATTCAGTAGCATGCTTTTTTAAAGGGTTGGGTTTTTTTACAATAATATAATTCAAGATGTATTATGCTGCCCATGGGCTTAGTGTATTTATTTTTTGTTTTTTTAAAGTAAGTATGAAAAAATGGAAATTTCAGTTCTGGGTCACTGTTATACCTTTACACATCTTGGCCATTTTTTTCAAGTTTTGGCTGTAAAAAGGTTGCCTGACTTTGGTCCTTCTAAAGATTGCATCAATATGGCCACCCTGAGCTCCACAGAGAAAAGCCTGGATATAAATGTAATAAAAAATGTTTTATTTGCTTGATATAAGTTTATAGTTAACTGTGACACCCAAGTGGTTTTCTCTCCACAAAATCAGGCCATCCTGATGATGAACTTTATATCAAGCAAATATATTAATCATATATAAAAAGGATGAAGATTAGTATCAAATCTAGCTGCCAAAATTACTGCAATCACTATTTATATGTAGCTAAAACCGAGCTCAAGAAAACATAATAATGTTATAGATACACCTAAAATGTACACAGCTTGCAAACATGGTTTGTTTTTAAAGAGACATTCATTTAACTACAGTCCCCTGTTAAAATCATTATGATTATACAAAAATTAACTTACTCATTGTGAAAAATCATAACAATTTTACTTATAATCTCCTCAATTCCTCCACACAGGAAGAGTGTGTACATTCTGCAAGTAGAAATTCAATCATGAGGCATGGGATATAATTCATGTTATACTTTTAGATTCAAAACTGCATGCACGCAATCAGTTATAAACAGTCATGTGTACTGAAATGCCCGTTTAAAATGCTGTCTAAGAAAAGATGACACTTCAGCAGTAAGTAAGTATGATGAAGTAAGCTCTTATGAAAGTTCATAAAACAGATCAGCCACCCAAGTGGTTTTTTAACTCTCATTACTTGACTTCAAGTCTCAGGAGGTGGCAATACTTTACCCAACACTGTCTGAGCTTAGAGGCAAATAGAATCAGGCCTGAATCATTCAGAGATCTATATGATTGTCAAGTGAGTCCAGCATATCAAATAGGTGTTTTTTGTCATTTTCTACTGGAAAACAAAAAAAAGTTGCAAATTATGGTCATGTGACCACAGGATGTTGCCTACAGTTGTAAATGTGAGCTGGTTGCCAAATGCCCAAAATGTGGTCATATGACCAGGGCATGCACATTATTTTCTGATGATCACACGTGCTTTACAGGCTGTTAAGCATCAACAACTGGTCATAACTTTGACCAGTTGTTAAGCACCTGGTTGTTAAACGAGGACTAGCTGTATATCTACAAAGTCACCAGGAACTGAATTCAACTGGAAGGAGACTTGACTTCTCACTTGACTTCATCTTTCAAAGAATTTTAAAAATGCAGTAAAAGTATAAAGTGCATGTCAGAATAATTATATTAAGTGGAATTGTTACTTAATACCCTCTGAACTAAATACGGGGTTAAGCAGAACAAGTCTAACAATCCTATAACCTTCTTTCATTTATTAACTCCATTTTAATTAACAGAGGTAGTTAATTAGATTGCCTCAAGCCCAAGTAGTACAGAAAAGCAAAACTTCAGCTTAGAAAATATAAATTAGAGTCACATATGAAAATACAGTAATTGAATTGATATCGTTCAAATGAGAGACTGTAGATTTAAGGACACAGCTGTTTGATCTCTGTTGAGCTATTTGGATAAGTCTTTGGATAAGTGAGTTTGCACCTGAGGTTAACACTTATAACATGTACATGCAATATAAGAAAATAAACACAGTAAAACCTCATTTTGAGTAAACACTTGTGGAGATACCAGTTGTTCCCTAACCTCCAATAAATACGAAAGTATGCCACTGCATGGCATTAATGACATAACTGAGGCAATGATATGACTATAGTCATTATAAAATTAAGATATAATACTGATGTGAAATAAAAACAATGAAAGTAAAATCAATGTAAAATTAACTGCATCATGTAGACAACTTCAGATACAATTGATCTGTCCATTATTTGGTGGGGTGGGGGGAGCCTAAAGGGAAATTTGGTCATGGCATCCAAATGTAGCTAAACAGGGGATTGTAAAATGAAACATTCATTGTAATAGAAATTTGAATTGAAGATTCTCCTAATTTATAGTTGTTACCATTATACAATCCGCCTCCATTTCTTATTCAACTTGACTTACTTTCATCTACTGGAATTACCGACCACAACAGCTAATTCGTATCACAAACTAAACTAAAAAGTGATTTGTTGGATTTTGACTTAGTGTGAGAGTCCAGCCTGGATGTCTGTAACCTGATTGCATCAGCACATATTTCCCAAACAATTAGGAGGAAGATAATAAATTACAGAAAAGTGAGGTATAAATCCAGTAGGAAATTATTTGAGCTCATCTTGTTATATGACTGCCTATCACATTAAAAAGTAAATCCTTCATTTTTAACATCTGCAATATAGGATTCTTCTTTGCATGAGAGAGTCATTTGTGATTCCATCTAAATTTAACCAAGTATTAACCACATTCTGCTCTTGAAACTGTTCCCAATCCTTGCCTTGCCAAACAAGAACTGTTTTCTCCGCCTTGCGTTACTGTCATCCTTGGAAAGGTGTATCTTTTTCCAAATCACTTCCTGCTCAGTCTGAAGGACTCTGAACTTCAGCTACAGAATCACGTGGTTGCCCTTTGTGTAGGCAATGATTGTCAGAAGAAAAACAGCACATTCTTCAGCTGGAATTTTTAAACCTTTTGGGGACATGAGAGCAGTGGGACAAGGTGGAATACTGCAGGAGGAAGAAGGGCCACCAAACCAATGTATCATCTTTCTGTAGTTACCCAAACAAAACTCAACCAGTTTACAAGTTCACCAACAACTTGACCAGTTTATAACAAGGAGCAAGTTCACAGAAGTCATTCAAAGCACCAGAGCAGAGTTCACAAGATAGAGCTTATCATTTCAAAAAGGCAAAAGAAAGGTTTCTTTCCCACTAAGGAACTACACCTTCAACACAGTCTGCTCATTCAGAATTTGTGTAGAGGGCAAGCCAGCCTCTTGTAGGCTGTATCACCCAATTTCTATTTCATGTGGATACTCAGGATTTACATAGGCCTAGCCATTAAAATAATGTTGGCGTCTTGGAATTTTAACTGCCCTTTCAAACCTTGCCAAGAGAGGTATATGGAACAGTACAGTTCAAGTAATGGGAGTGGTCAAAGTACACAGTACTTGCTTATCTGTATCACAAACTTAATAGCACATACAAGTGTAGTTGGGTAAATATCTACAACAATAGGCATGCCTTTAAAGCCTCAAAGTAATCAAGTTATGACTCAGTTCTGCTAGGTTACTCTGAAAACCAGCTAAAACACAACCTCAAAGTCCTCAAAAAACTAATTTTCATTTGTCCCATGTCAAAAAAAGTATTCAGGCAGAGAAAATATCAGAAGGACAATAAAAAGCTTTTGAGGAAAAGCTGTAAGTTTCCACCTTAAAAACAGTGAAACCAATGCAAGTTCCTTCATATAAGGCATGCAATTCTAAGAGGAAGAACAAGGATTGCTGAGCTCAGCCTGTCATTTTGAAAAATTGTTTCAAATACTGTACTTTTAAATTTGTTTTTAAAAATGTATGCTTATTGCAAATCAGGATGTTGTTGTACAGGATCGGTGACACTTTTTATTTAATACGGTTAAAGGATGCTAACTTGAGCATCTTGGATCTAAAACCCTTGTTTTAGATTGGGTACAAGTGTCCTTGAACTTCAATTCAATGGGCTTTACCCCATATCAACTGTTAATCTTCTCTTAAGGGCCACAAAAGCTACCTCATAGATGCTGATTGTATATGGCATTTATCTCTGAATGAATACTTTAGGAAACCCTACCTAAAAACCCCAAACCGTTCAGAGGGACTATTACTCTCTGCCACCACCACCCTCTCAAAACTACTAGAGACATCTGGTTGAGAGCGACTTTTCACATCCCCTTTCGAAGTCTAAACTTCCTTCCAAAATAAACAGGCAGAATCTTTCCAGGTCTCTCTTAAGGGATCCCAGTAACATGGGACACCCTTGTTAAGTTATTTGCCGGCGCTGCTTGCAGCTTCCAGCTGGAAAGGCGAGAGAAAGCCCATCCTCCAAACCACTCAGGTAACTCAAGCAGAAGCAGCGACAGGTGTTTCCGCCGTGGCTTCTACCGTGAACAGCGCCCCGCCGTGACGCCACCCGTCCCCTGTGCACACATGCCCTCCTCCCTTTCGTAGGGGGGGAGGGGGGCAGGTTTAGGGCGCCGCGCGCACCCTCACCTGAGCGCCCGGGAAGCCTGCATCCCGAGCCCCCCGACGGAGGAGGGGAGGGGGAAAAAAGGGAAAGGGAAACAAGGTGAGGTTGGGCGCTCCATTTTGGCGGCAACGAAGCCCGAGTGTTACTCACAGCCATAGCGGGGTCTCTGCAAGGCCGGCGAAGAGGGCTCCTCATAATGCATTCTCTTCGGCGCAGCTGGGAGTTCTGTCCAAGCTGGAACAAACTTCGAAGAATCGCCGCCCCCGTAATCCTCGTTTCCCGGAGGAGCACCGCTGCAATCTTTAGCCGTCCTGTAGCTACCGCCGCCGTTTGCTGCTCTCCCAAGTGCGGGACACACAAAACACACACACGCACAGCAGGGGGAGTTGCCTGTTCCTGGCGTCTTCCGCAACAGCCCCGAGGCGGTCTCGCTCGTCGTAGCCGCTCTCGCAATCCCTGCCGACCGGAGGCGCCCGCGTCTCGCCGCGGCGCGCGAAAGAAGTTCGGGGCAGCCTTCTCCAGCCTCCCCCGCGGCCTCTGGGTTCGCTCCCCTGCTCTTTTTACCTGTCCTCCTTGCAAGCTGCGCCTTCCCGGGCCGGGCAACGCCGGTTGTGTGTGTTTGTGGTGTGTGTTTGTGTAGCCGCCTCCCGCGTGCGCTCAGCTCTTTTGCTGAGGGGGGCCCCCCACAAAGTGAACTCTTCCTCCACCCCCAGCTCGGCGCCTTCACTCTTTCTCTCTCTCCCCAGCCCCGTTATTTCATCGCCGGGGAGGAGGTGGGGGGGGGGGCGGTGGCTGAAGCTGCTCCGCAGCGACCTCTGCTGCCCGCAAGAGGCGAGGCGAACGAGTGGGTCGAGCCCCCTTCCTCTCCTCCGTTTGTAATCTGCATAGGCGATTTTGCAGGAGGTCATGGGGAGCTCTCGGCTTTCTGTCTTTCCCTTCCCCTCTCCTCAGCTCGGTGGCGTGGCTTCTAAAGGTTTGCATGCTGAGCAGCACGAGGACACAAGGAAAGAAAATCATTGGGGTATTTCGTCCTATTTCTGTCCCAGGCAGTTGCTCGGTTACAGAGCAGAACTCCTTTCACGGTAACTATTTCACCAGTGGATACCTTTCCCTTATCTGAAATTATTCGCTGCCAGTCTTCAGACAATTTGTTCATATAATTTGCGTTGTGGCAGACATAAATTCACTATAGTTCAGTTCCAGGACGCCTTAAGTGTTTCTAAGCATGCATAGATAAACCTTCATTTATGAGTTTATCCCGCAATTGAAAAAGTGAGGCTCTAACCTGGCGCCCTCTAAATGCGTTGGGTGCCATTGTCCCAAAGGTGCTGGTTTTTTTTTTTTTAAAGCAACTGGACTGGTTTTTTTTTTCCTTGAAGGAAGATGTTTTGCTATTGATTTGGGGTAAAACAAATGCTCACCAATCTTGACATGCCTCTGATCACAATCACAGCTTGGTAAGAATGTTCCAGTGATATGTTTGATAAAACCATCCACCTAATCTCTGGTCTTCCCTTTCTTCTGCTTTCCTCAGCTAAATCAAGCATAATTACCTATTCTAGTGCATCATAGGTCTGTCATAGACAACATGTTTTTATTCCAACAAGCCGGGATGGCCTAAACACGAATTTTAACTGTTGGTTTATTTTTAATACACTAGGCCAAATTATTTAATATGTTTTTAAACTTTTTAAAATTTTGTATATGGGTATATTTTATTTTTGGCTGTATACCGCCCTGAGTCCTCTGGGAGAAGGGCGGTATAAAAATTGAAACAAACAAATAAATAAATAAATCCACCCACACAGACCATATGTGATACCAATTTCCATAGCTACTGGCTAATTTGACCATTAGCCATGTATTTAGAGATGATGGAAAATTAAACCCAATACATCTGGAGGATATGAAATCAGAGCTTGTGAATAAGGACTATTAAAGTCAACAATAATTTTTTTTAATGGACATATTTGATGTAAACTGCAGAGTACAAAAATATAATTATTTAGAAATCAGAAGATATGTTTTTCAAAACTTGTCTGTCATGTTAATATTAATTGCTTTTAGAAATTAAGCCTGGATTTAGTTTTGAGAAAACAAGAATATATGGTCCTGCTTGTAGAACAGTTCATCATTAATTAGAATGATGTATCAGATTAATAAGGTGTTCTTTTTGTTTTATTTGCTTTTGTTTGGCATTATAATCCATCTTGGACATCATTCCAGTCATCTTTGGTTTCTTAAGCATAAATTAAAAAATAAATCATAATTGGCCGATTCAATTTTTTAAAACTATTAGGAAAAAATAAAAATATTATTGATTGGCATGGTTTGGCCCTCATAGAACCTTAAAATACTTCATTCTGTTAGTGTTAAAGAAACAGATACTAGTTTGCAGATTAATTAGCTGGTGAATTATAATGAATAATCAAAATAAAATGAGATTATGCTGTATCCATAGGGGAACAGCTGAAGTTCATACAATAGTGCCGTGATGGCGAACCTATGGCACGTGTGCCACCTGTGGCACATGGAGCCATATTGGTGGGCATGCGAGCTCAGCACCTGCACACTTGTGCGTGCTGGCCAGCTGATTTTTGGGCCTTCTGGGACCACCGGAAGTAGGGAAACAGGCTGTTTCTTGCCCCGGAGGGCCGGGGAGTGATGGGGAAGGCTGTTTTTACCCTTCCCAGGCTCCTAGAAAGGCTCCAGAGCCTGGGGAGAGCAAAAAACGGGCCTACTGGGTCCACCGTGCCATCATGTGCCAAAAGCGGGGGGAGTGCAGGGGAGGGGTTGCATGCACATGCACAGGGGTCGGAGTGCATGGAATTATTGGTGTGGGCATGTGTGACACACACACACACTCCGCGCACGACCCTTGCTTTTGCGATGGCAAAAAGGTTAGCCATCACTACAATAGTGCTTCATTGTTACACCGAACACAATCATGCTGCTGCCGAAACAGTAATGATGATTGTTATAGGATTGCAGCTTTCGACTAAGGTACACCTTGTTAGAAATAATCATCTAGGCCAGGAAGATAAGATCAAGGAACACACATTCTTGTTAACCAGACAAATGAGCTTTGCCTCTCATCTGAATAGAATATTTTATCACTCTATCAATAGTTATTGACTGCCTTCTCCAAGTAAATCTTTCCATAAGTTTTGAAAATGATTACTCAAGATGTATTTGGGTGGGAGGAGCTGAATCATCAATCCAAGAATAGAATTATAAGAAATATGTATTTAGAAATAAGAAACAACAAAACAGGACAAGAAAAAATGGACATGACATTCACATGATGTCTACATTCAAAGGTTGTTTTTTTGTGTAACTATACCCACTGACTCCAGAACTTAGTTAAAATCTGAATACAAGACAGTTGAAAGTATTTGTAACAAGCCTTGACTATTTTCTGTCATCTAGACTGGAACCATAATCTCAGTTTTAAACAAACCACAGTTTAGGTGTTTGCTGCTTGGACAGAGGATCTTCAGTATAGCTTTTCCACATATTTTAACACACCCCCAATTTTTTTTGAATGCAATACACATCTGAAGACAATGTACCATTATATACTTTTGCAGGTCAACAACAGACAGATTTCAGCAAAAGATCTAATATTTCTTGCAAAAGAGCATTGAACATAAAAGGATCTTTAATCACACCATTCATGTAGGATTTTGGTACAGAACGTCTGTCTGTACTGCTGTGGATTGAACTAATTGCACACATGCATATATGAATGGTTGTACCTAAACCATATAACATTAGTATCTATGATAATGTCGACAAATGTTATAATTCACTGTCAAATGGAAGCCGTTCCACACAGAAGAGATGAAGATTATTCAATATTGCTTTGGCGGTTGCCAATCTTGCTCCTTCCATTTGTGTTAATGCTGTAATTCCTAGAATTCTCTGCCATTATGCTGCTCTGGTTATTCTAGAAGTTGCAGTCCTTAACATTCTTTGAGTAGAAATATAAATTTTCTAAACAGTTCAATATGCAGTTAATTCTTCGTTCTGATCCTCTTGAGTCAAATAAACAAATCTGTAAAATCATATTTGGTAGAAGGTCTCAATAAGGTCCAAATATAAGCATACAGTGGCAGAGTGTAATTTTTAATCCAACAGACTTTCTGCTGCCAGCCTACTGGATGATCGACTGATCTCCATAAGAATTTTTCCGTATGCACATGTTTTATTAAAATAATTCATATATGTAATCTCTGCCCCTCTCCCATCTGTATTTTTTTAAATCTTTACACATAGTTTTTGTATGTCACTACTGAAGAAATTTTTCAAAGTAAAATGGTCATGCTTCCTCTCATGTTTTTTTCAGAAATATTATGAAACACAAAAAGAGGAACTGAAATATATTTGAAAATATATATATAACCCAAAATACTGTTTAAACAGAATTTAAAAAGAGCCCAGAGATTTTGCATTTAGAAGCTACTCCTGGTTGAAATCCTTAAATATTTTAAATAAGAATGAAACAAATGATGAAAGTTAATAGCATAGTTTATTGCTGCCATATCTGTGGGCTACTGTTGCTCTTACAATACACTTATTGTGCTAAAATTAGGTGCATTTGCATTTTAGAATTTTTACCTTTTTAAAATAAATGTCTTCAAATTACATCAAATGAAGATGTTTTGCTTTGGTTTTTTCATAGGAGTGAACCAGTGGCTTGTTACTGAAAAATCATTTGTTTGCAAGGTGTCTAACAGTTACTTTTTGGAAACAGCTCTTTTACCCCATGATACAGTGTGAACATTCACTTAACGATGACTTTCAGATATCAAAAATAATGTTCTGATGTTTTTTGTCAAGCAGTTGATTAAATCTAAGTTTCAAAACAGGAGACCGGGATTGTTTTGCTATACAAATATTTATTCAAATTACTATATGTTTTCAAATTTATTTATTGCTAAAGGGCACAGTTATGTATACTTACTAGGATAGATAGTGGTTTAGTCAAAGCACTATAGTTAAATAAGCCATAGTTCAGCATAATCTGTAACTAAAAGTCAATATCTATAATGCTGATTTTTTTTCTTACTCATAAAATAAAATGAAAAGCAAATTAAAACCCTCATATAAAATCATAGCTAGCCTAATTGCAATTGTTGTATTGCAGCATTTACTTGCTATTTGTTTGTTTGCTTCTGGTTGTCTTCCCTGAGATGATCAAATTTAGGAATTTGGTAGTTTCATCTGCAAAGCTGGTCTCTGCATGATGCATATGTATAAGAAATGGACATGAGCATTGAAAGATGGCATTATTTCATCTGACGCATTTCACATTTTCTCACATTAAAATTGATATGTTAAATTTCTCTAATTGAAGTGTATACAACTGTCTGTGTAAGGAAGGAGAGTGCTCTGCTTCTGATCCTGATCTCCTTGGGAGGCAGGTTAGTGAGTAAAGGTTTTAAGCTATCTGTCTGTCTTCTTATTCTAAAGAATCTTTAGAATAATTAATTAAACAATTTGATTTATACCCAACATTCAGGAGGTAAAGACAGCTACATGACATTTGCTTTTCCTATTTTTTTCTTGACAGCAATAGCCCAGGTTGAGCTAAGAGAGTTGGTAGCCCAAAGTCACCCAGTGGACTGCCATGGCTGATGGAAGACTCCATAAACTGGCTCTTAAATTTTAGAAAATTAATAATGCCTGAAAGTTTAGGAATGAAGTTTTCTCTTTATTTCCTCTTACATGAAACAACAATGTCAGGCAAAAATAAAAATTAACATATATTCCAACAGTCTGAAGTACAATTCAAATAACATTTTACTCCCAAAAACTTTTTATTCTGAATTATTGCATCCTTATTGGGTGTCTTCAAGCATGACATATAACAAGAGAAAATAGTTTCTACGCATTATAGAGAAGGAAATTAATTTGCTTCTGCAACTCACTAGAAAGAATCAATAAGCCATGGATTACAGTTAGTGTTATGTATATTCAGTAACAGTCATGATTTGTAGGTATGTATATCACACTAAGCCAAAAATAAACAAAATGTGTCCTGTTTTATATTTTGGAAGCTGCCTTATGAATATTTGGCTTTAAAATATAGTATGAAAACTTTCTGAATAAAAATAATCTGACTCAACTTTAGGAACACCCAAAGGAAAAAAAATAGTTGTGTTATAACAGTCTTAAAAGTGGCTTGAAAGAAATCTTAATATTCTCAGACAATGCTTTATAAATCAAGCATGGAATTCTATGGCACGTACTCAATCAACATGTTACACAATTTTGCACACTGACCTCATTAGACTTAGCTGCTGCTGCTCAGTTTCCAGCAACCCAGTTGATCTTTCAACTAAATCCTTTTTGAATTTTGGTGTCAGTAGTGTATGAATCTTTAAAACAACAAAGACAGTTAACACCTCTTGCATATTTAGAATCAGAAATAAAAGCAGTAAACTATTCCAGCTATTCCAGCTCTATCAAATCATCAGACAGGTTCTCCTTGTAAAATTCAAATTGCCTCTAAAATTTAAAATCCTTTTCTAATATGTTCCCCAATTTATTTCACATTCATCCAATTATGTTTTATTCTCCACCTTCTCCTATTCTTCATAGGGGGTGAATTACTTCGCAATACCACCACAAGCCCAATGCATATCTGCCTCCAGCTCTTTGATTCCTGCCTATTTTCCACTTATTAATTTTGTCAAATTAATGCCTTCAAATCTTTTCTACACCAATTAATGTATTCAGTTATCACTAATTCATACAGGAAAAGAAGTTAGTGCCAATTAATCAAATCAAAGTCCTCATAAATTCTGGCTCCCACCTATTGTATAATAAAAGCTGGGCCTGATTGATATCTAGCCTCAAACCATAGTTTGTTATAATCCTTCATTTAATGTTTCAGTTCACATTACTTCATGTCTTTTATTATGGATTTGAAACATAATGCAAATCCAAATAACCCACATTATGGAATAGGACAATGCATAACCTACTCTAGTGATTGATTTCAAATTGACAGTGCTACGAAGAGTAGGGCTATAGAGATATGGATTACAATCTTCTGGATGGCCACTAGGTGGCAGTTAAAAGGTGGAGTTTTAGGTATCTGTTTGCTGCCACCTAGACTTTATGCACTCCAACTGGCTACATGAGAGACAGCAGAAGTACTTATAGGTCCCAAGTAGAATATGAACAAATGTATTAAAACATTGTTAATGTTTGTATGAATTATCAATATGATAGGACTTTGTTAACTGAACATATGTAAGTATTGCATAAATAAATAATGCATTTCTACTCTTTGGTGCAGGGATAACAAAACGTAGAGTGAAAAAGACTCAGGGTGTCAAGGAAAGAATAATGGATACGTGGGTGAAAATATGCAGATTTCTGAGCCACTCAAGATTGTTTGTCAAGCCACAGCATAGAGTCAACTAAAGCTGAGAGCAAAAACATACTGGAAAAATGGCAGACCCACACTCTTATTTTGAATTGGCTGCCCTGGAGATGTTTTTGAGTCACTTTATGAACAGGGAAGATTCATTCAGCCCATGTGCAAGAAGCCGTAATTAGTTTCAGAGGGAAACAAAAATATATTTGGCTTAATAAATGTTTCAGCTGTGTATTCTCCATTTCATCCATTCTTAATATGCAGGGAGTTTCATCATGTAACTGAAAAAATGAATTAATTTATTTACAGAAAAACAGGGCCATATGAAGACAAAGGATCTGAAGAACATAGCCTGTAGCAATAATTTAGCTTCTGCCTTCAACAGTTCTGCTGCATTAAAATAACTGCAAAAAGAATTTCTTTGTGAGAAGATATATGTAGAAGTATTTGTATGGTATGTATAGTATATGAGGATCACATCTACACCATGCAACTTTCATGTCCCCAAAAATTGCTGTAGTTATATAGAGAATGAATGAAATTTGAATCATAAAAAATATGAAGGAACAGTGAATGGTTAAAAGGAAGGTTTCTTTTCTCCTTCAATTATTCCTGGACATTGCCTGGAAAATCCTGCAGTTTTCTTGGCCAGGTTTTCAGAAGTGGTTTGCCATTGCATCCTTCCCAGGGCTGAGATAAAGAGTTAGGCTTTATGGCTAAGGAGGACTAGAACTCACAAGCTCCTGGTTTCTAACCTGATGTCTAAATTACTACACCAAACTCTTTCACTAATTAAGTTTACTTAGTGGTGTGTTTAATTTCTGTTGCTTTATATATCTTACTTTTTAGTAAGAAATGTGCTTTCATAATATTGTTTTTCCCAAAGAGACCTGTGATGAATATCTATATGAATACATACGATAGCTAACTAGATGGGTAATGTTCTTTCTGAGAACATGGTTTATTTTAATTATGACTGACTGAAGAATCCATAGTTGCTAAGAAGCAATGGTTTGCAAAACATACATCATATAAAGCCAAAATCATATAAGCCACATTAGAGCTTTGTATGATGTGTGAACTCATTGTATTTTGTTTCCCTAAACAACCATTTTATTTTAGAAAGTGCCATGGATTATTAAGAAATCCTGCCATGTAAGCCTCATGACTAAGTTACACATTATTTAAATAAATCACTAATTAAGCAAACTGTATATCCTAAGAGTAAGAAACTCCAAAAAATAATGCATCAAGCAGTCCTGGGGATGAGATCAACCATTTATTCTTATTGGCTTACAACTATATCTAGAGTAAGGAAGGGGCAATCCCCTAAAATAGGGGTGTCAAACTAGTGTTGTCACGTCATCGTTATGTAACATATCACGACTTTTTCCTTTGCTAAGTAGGGGTTGGGCTTAGCCAGTGCATGATGCATCTGGCCTACGGGTTGTGAATTTGACATCCCTGCCCTAAAGAGTCACTGGGGAAAAATATTTTTCAACTTCTATTCTAGCACTTAAAACTAGCCAAAAAGTTTGGATGATCCTATCCATTGTAAACCGGCTATAGCCAGATGAAGCCACTATGTATATGGCTTCCTTCATTCCATATTCACTATTCATTCAAGGCTTATAGGATAACCTGAGGGATGTGAGGATGCTATATATGCAGAGCAGGTCAGCTCTTGTTATTTTTCAAGAAGCCCCAGGAATAAGACAGTAGAGTTAGGGTGATAGATAATGGATAAATTCATGCAAAGAATTCGCAAGTCCACTGCACCATTTCCTTATGGGATGGCTTATAAGGCCATGGCACAAAAGCTTGGTGGAGACAGGTCAGATTGATTCCCTGTGAACATCACCCTTTCCAAATCAGGCATCCTGTATGATTTCCATCTATAAGTAGTTCAGAGTCAAAGAAGTCCTGTTCCTAAAGGTTCAATTATATTCTGTTGCTTTGTTCAGATATTCTCATTGACAAGGATTTGTTTTGGGTTAAGACATTGGGCTGTCATCCAGAAGGCTGGCACCTGGGCACCATGTGACAGGAAGAACTCTCGTTACTTGCCCCAGTTCCTGCCAACCTAGAAATTCAAAAGCATGCAAAATTAATGCAAGCAGATAAATAGGTACCACTTTGGTGGGAAAGTAGCAGTGTTCCGTGCACTTTGGTGTATAATCATGCCAGCCACATAACTACGGAAGTGTCTTCAGACAATGCTGGCTTCCTCAGCTAGGAAACGGAAACAGAGATGAGCACCGTCCCCTTGTTGGACAACTGGGCAGGGGGAAAGTTTATCTTTTTTTTAATAGATGGCGGTCACTGAAATAGGTGACCTTGTTATATTACTATGTTATGCTCAGTATGTCATTTCAACCATGAATTTCAATATGTTATGTAAACCCAGAAAATTGACTTGAGGAAACCATAGTTTAATTATGCAAAGTTATGCATATAATGCAGCAAAAGCAATACAGGAATTTTTCATGCTGTCATGAAAGCTTAAATTGCCAAAAATAATTGTTGAAGTAACATTTTGATATCATACGCATAAGAATTGACAGACTTTATTGGACAACATTACCAGTGATCATGCAGAAATTAATATTTTAACCTGGCAGCTAGTTTCTTCAGATGAATCAGGTATGTTTCTTTGAAGCTCCATCTGGTGATCACACTGCAGACTACACTTCTGAACACCTTCCGCCTCTTCATTTATGTTAAGGAAGTTCTGAAACAAGCACTGACTAGTATTGTCTTGAATAGAAACAATTCAGTCCTCAGTGCATTTTTCTGCTCACACCCTTCCTATTGCTCCTACTTTCAAATTCTCATACTCCATAATGAGGTATTGCTGTACAACAATTCTTTCTTCTGCAATGAAAAACTGGCATTACTACTTCCACAGGGAGTTGCTGTTATTATGCAATGCAGTGGAGTTGATCAGTCAGCTTTCTCAATCGCGTGCCCTTGAGAACTGCATGGCTGACAGCCAATTGGGCTGACAGGGAGTGGAGGGTACTAAATATGAAGTGGAAGAGATGTAGAAATAAACTTGCCTCGGGCAAATAACCATTTCATATTTTCTGCAATGTGCGTGTGTGTGCTTGAGAGAGAGAGAAAGAGAGAGAGAAGGGGAGAGAGAAAGAAGTGGGGGAGAGGAAAAGTATCACAATAGTGGAATGGCTACGTCATGCTATCATAAATATGGAATGAAAAACCAGTTCCTGATATATCCCTCCTTTGACTGGAACTAGAAAGACTTGGTTAAATTACTCCCGTTAGGAAGTTACAGCTGGCCATAGTAATACATCTTCTCCAGGGGTGGGTTCTACTTTCCTTTACTACCGGTTCGCAATGGGACTGTGCTCTTCTGCACATCTGCAGAAGTGTTCTGATGATGTTGGCGTTGGTGGACAGAGCCTCCCGCCGGCTTTATTACTGATCAGTGGTGGGTTTCAAAATTTTTTACTACCGGTTCTGTGGGTGTGGCTTAGTGAGTCTGGCATGGCTTGGTGGGTGTGGCTTGGTGGACGTGGGAGAGGAAGGATACTGTAAAATCTCCATTCCCACCCCAATCCAGGGGAAGGTTACTGCAAAAATCCCCATTTCCTCCTGATCAGCTGGAACTTGGAAGGCAGAGAATAGATGGGGGCGAGGTAGAATTGTTACTACCAGTTCTCTGAACTACTCAAAATTTCCAGTACCGGTTCTCCAGAACTGGTCAGAACCTGCTGAAACCCACCTCTGCTACCGATGCTATAGAATTGGTGTGAACTGGGGGCAACCCACCTCTGATCTTCTCCCTTTCCTTTTACTGTCCTGGGAGTACTTTCTGTATAATTGTGTCTTAATTTTTCTGAAAATTTTGGGAGGACATAGATCCGTTTTGGAGATGATTTCATTTTGAACGAAGCCTGAAAGTGTAGGAATAGAAATTTTTCTGCATACAATGCACACTTTTTAATAAATTCCATTGATGACATAATTGCAGAGAGAGAAATAGACAGAAAGAGCCTTACAGAGCCAACTTGGAATGTCTCTTTCTTTGCAGTTATTGTTTAAACCAAAAAGGAGGAGTGTAAGAAGCACTGGAGAGAAAGTGCACAATGAATCAAAGTTAATTATTTTTTATTTTTCCAGCTTTCCAAGTATAATGATTTCCAGCAGAAGGATGAGGAAGCAGTGATCTATTTTGATATATGGTTTTTCTGGACATGAAAATGATACATTTTATACATGGATTCAGGATTAAGAACTCAAATCTTGGTCCAGAAGTCAAGTCTATTTTTTTTTCTAAAAATGTAATCTGAAACATCTATCTTAAAAATAATTCCAATTAAAATCAAGCATTCTTTGATTTGTTTTTGGACCAGTCTTGGGATAGAAAGTAACCAGCATAATTTAGTCCTTTTTTAAAAAGCAAGTATAAATGTTACTAAGCAGAAAAGAAAATGCTTTCTTTTCTGCTTAGTCTGATCCATCGTCTGATGCGATTTCCTGCCCTTCCATTCTTACCTTTCAATCAGGATGCACCCATCATTTTTGTAAGGTAAGGAAAACTGCAGAATACATATATACATAAGTTATGAGGTTTCAAACATGCTGCCAGTCTTTGAACCTAATATATTCTAACTAACTTATATTTGCATAGGTCTCATACATACACAGTTCTCATTACAACACAATTTATTTTATTACACAGTCTGATAGGAAGTTTAGTTCTATGAGAGAAAAGAGTTCTTTATTCCCAGGCCCATTGCCTGGAGAATTATCCTCAGAGAATTAAAAGTTGAGTATCTCTCAAGGAAGCTGAACTGGGTCTCCTAGCAGACAGAGAAAGCTAATTAGCATTCCAAATTCCCTCCCACCAATGTCAAGTTCATGTACAAAACCTGAATTTGTTGTGCAATAGTTTGCATTTAAAGTAAGGCCAAGAATTAGCTAATCTGACATTATTATTGGAATCAGTAATGTTTGGGTGAGAGGCAGGAATTGTAGATGTGGCAGTCAAGCAAGCACATATTTGCTAACAATAAGTTCAGTAAGCCCAGAGCGTTTGCAAGAGAAATTTGGAAAAAGTGACTGAACTATATATAAAGAAAGAAGTATGGTATATATTCCTTGAACAGCTTGAACTAATTTACTTTCTTTGTAAATTCCTGAAGACAGGATTTGGGCCCCTCCACTGGATTGTAACCAACATTGATTATGCTAATTAGGGATAGTATCTTTACTAACATTTGGGAAACAATATTATTCATTCCTGCTCTAAGTTGAAAATAACTATCCTACTACAGGCCTCACATGTTATTCAGAGAAACTCTTAAAGAGACAGAATAAACACAGTTTAAGATATAGATTACAGCCCAAATTGCTAGAAGCTTTTTGAATGCCTCTCTCTCTCTCTCTCTCTCTCTCTCTCTCTCTCTCTCTCTCTCTCTTCTGGAGTAAGTTACAGGTAGTCCTTGACTTATGATTGATTGTTTAGACCATTGAAAATTACAACAAGACTATAACAAGTGCTTTATAGCCTGTAAAACACTTCTGGCCTCAAAAAATGTTGTGCCACACACATCCACAGTCATATGACTGTGTTTTGGATGCTTGGCAACTGGCTGGACTTTAGAACTAGTTTGCAGAATCCCATTATCATGTGACCACAATTTGCAACCGTTTTGACAGTTTCCAGCAATTCTTTTTGCTGATTTCTGGCAAAAAAAAAAAAAAGCCAATTTGTAAGATTGGGTTCATAGTTATAACTGCAGCATTTGCTTAACTGCATATTCATTAATGACCATGGAGCTTAATGACCATGTCATAAAATTGGGTCTAGTCACATGAGTGCCTAAACTTATGACTGTAATAACTTACAACTAGAAGCCTTATTGCAATTGTGATCTTAAAAGTTTGAGAACTATCTGTACTTACATAATCTTCTGACCACAATTAAAGCCTGTTTTCTGCAGTATTATAGAAACCAAAAACCCAAAAGTATAGAATTAGTGAAATCACACTACCAATATATTTGAAGAAGCTGGATCAGGCAGGAAATCAAATTACATCAATATGCCAGACTAAGTCTAGTTGTCACCACCCAAACTGTCCTGAACACTCCAACATTACATGCTAATAAAATAGATAGAGCAAGAATGAGAGGTAATTCTATCATATACCGTATAATCTGCATCAGTATAAATTATCCTAATTAGTTGGTGAAATAAATAAAACATAGAAAAGGGTTTAAAATATTCTTACATTTGCAAATTATATTAATATTCTAACAAATTTGGCCTCCTATTTGGTATGCAAGATTTAAAATAATTTTTCTCCTACAGCATAACATGAGGGGTGAAAAATACATGTAGGTCGTATTTATCATGTGTGGCAATAATATTAGCAAGTAATCTATTGCTGTCCATATGCTGTAACTACCTGCAGAAAAAAATGTTTCTGCAATTGCCATAAAGAATGATCTGCAAACGATTTTAATTTCACTTTCAACATAATATTTCTGATGTATTCTCAACATGTTACGTTTAAAATAACCTCAGTTCTATGAAAGCTTCTAATCTGATTTTGTGTACCCAGTCACATATTTAAACACTGTTTAGTTTTCAAAACAAAATTGCATTCATTATCTTTTTGTTTTGGTAACAAATATATGCTAACCATTTGATATGTATATCCTCAGTGGAGAGAACAGTTCTTTATTTGAATATAATGGAGTTTGCTATTCAAACTGGTATGCATTAAATATGTTTTGCTTTTATTGCACAAATTAATATTTTGGCAGATACTTAATACAGTCATCACTTTTTAGACTGATACTGTACATCATCATCCTATACAGAACATGCCCTTTCACAAGTATACAAATGCACACGACCTCATATTTTGGCAGTTAGCTGAGACACAACTTCACAATGTGTCAGTATGCAAAAAAAATACCACTTAGTGGGGAGAGGGCAATAGCATATCCGTAGTCCTCTTGTTGTCTTGTTCAGCCAACATTCAACTTAAAACAGCATTGAAAAGTAGATTTACAACTGATCCTTGAACTTATGGCTATTACATTGAACCTGCAGTCACATGATCACCATGTGTGACTATCAAAGCTGTCTTCTGATCAGCAAAATCAATGGAGAAGCTGACCGTAAGTTACAGTCATGGACACATGATGTCATGCTTAATAACCATTGGTGAATTGCTTCATGACTGCAGCTGGAATTGATGTTGTAAATTGGATGTTACTTAGTGATGGAGCTGCTGGTCCCAGTTGCAGTTGTTAAGTGAGGACTATCTGTGTTGGCTTGCAAGGCAGTCCCTAGATCAGTGATGGTTAACCTTTTTGGTGCCGAGGGCCCAAAGCATGCGCGCACATGCATGAATGCACATGCACATGCCACAACCCCCAAAATGCAATGTGAGTGCTCCCCACGCATACATTCCCTGTGCATGTGCCCCCCTGCACTCCTGCACATGTGCCCCCTGCGCATGCGCCCTGGGCCCCTATTTTGGCATCCAGGTCAACCCCATCGAATCCTAGCTGCCTCCTGCCTTCCCCAATCTCCAAATTTTCTCCCCCATCGAATCCTAGCTGCCTCCTGCCTTCCACAATCTCCAAAGTTTCTCCCCCCACTGAGTCCTAGCTGCCCCCTGCCTTCCACAATCTCCAAAGTTTCTCCCGCCATTGCGTCCTAGCTTTCTCCTGCCTTCTGCCATGGAGAGGCACCTGCAGAGGATGGAACCTGCAGAGATCGGGGAAGGCCGTGCATGCATGGCAGAGACCCGAAGACCAGCTGGCCAATGGAAGGTGCGCACATGTGTGGTGGAGCTGGGCTGGAGCGACGGCTGGCATGCCTGCAGAAAGGGCTCTGCTTGCCACCTGTGGCACACATGCCATAGGTTCGCCATCACGGCCCTAGATAATGAATGTGTATTGTAAGGATCACCCAACTGAATTCTTGCAATACACTTTACACAGGATGGCCTTTGAAAAATATTCAGAAGCTACAATGAATGCAAGCCTTACAGAGTATGTACCCAATGGTGGTAAGTATATGGCTGCTAAATTCTGGCTCCTATTGCATAGGTAAGTAAGACATCCATAAGTTGGTTATAGTTGTATGTAGCTCTTCAGTGATGACACAAGAAATCAGTTTGGGAGAAATTATGAATGAAATCATGTATAAATAAGTAGGAATAAGAGGAAAAAGTACAAAAAAGTGACTCTAAAATCAAAGCAAGATTGAGTATAGTGTCTGCTTAGTATTTGCTTAGAAAAGATATTTGTCTGTTTCAGGTACAGGGCCTAACTGTAAGCCTTTTCATGGCTACACTTAACAAAGAAATGAATATAAATTGAAAAGCATGATTAATTTGATGGTATAAGTGGGTCTTTTATATAATTAATGAAAAATAAAGGGATAATGAGGTGGCCTGAAAGTTAATCTTAAGAATGGATTTATGGGTAAATGGACATGGAAGAAAAGAAGTGAAAAAAAGAGAGGAAGTCAAATGACTGTAAGAAGTGAAAGTATAAAAATGAATGGAAAGCAGATGTGAGAAAAGAAAACATGGAAGCTTCCTAGAACAGAGCAAAAATATTTTATGGAGTGCCACAGAAGTTTGTGAAAGCAAAGACTCCTTTTTGAATAATGAGGTGAGAAAGGCTGCGGATGAGGGGGGAAAAACCTCATATATGAGAATTATTGTGCCAAAAAAAGAGTATTAGAGAAAGAAATAGTGCAACTTACATGGAGAGAAAATATTTGCAAAATGTAGTCAAAGAAAATTAAAAGAAGCAAGAACATGTTTAACGTGAGTGTGAAAACTGCATATGTGACTGATAATTGGAATAATATGCTTGATTAAAGGCCAGAGTGCTTGGATCACATATACACTTGCCAATGCTTTATAACATTCTAGATTTTTGAGAAGAACATGATTGCATATGAAGGCCAATGTCAGCTAAAGAATTAGCAGCTGTGATTTCACATTGTTCTGAACAGATAATAATAACTAGGCCAAGATAAAGGAGAAAATCATATTTAGATGGAGATGAGATCCTAAAAAAGGCAGGAAATTTAAAATACAAAGACAATGTAAGAAGCAGTGTATGGATGTGGTAGAATGAAGAATGATATGTATGTATGTATGTATGTATGTATATATGTATGTACACTATCTAAGTCAAAGATGTATATCAGAAGAATGAGATCACCAGTTTATCACTTGCACTTGAAATAAAACATTCAGAAATTTGAAATTGATGATTGATTAATTAATGCCTAGACAAGTTATACTTACGTACATCCATATAAACACAGATATACAATGAGTGCTAAATTCAGAAAAAATGATGGTGATCTTGGCAGAAGTAAATCCAGATTTGCAGTGTGAAGAAACTTTCTGTGTGTTTCTGGGATTTTTTTAAAAATTTGATTTATATGCCACCCTTCTCAGAAGACTCAGGGAGGCTTACAATGCGTTAAGCAATAGCCTTCATACTTTTGTATATTTATACAAAGTCAGCTTATTGCCCCCACAACTGGGTCCTCAATTTACCTACCTTACAAAGGATGGAAGGCTGAGTCAACCTTGAGTCTGGGGAGATTCGAACTGGTGTAATTGCAGACAGCTGGATGTTAATTACAGTGCTTTAGTCTGCAGAGCTAAACCAGGCTCTTTTTAGGTGTCTACAGGACAGGACAAGAAAAAGTAAGTACTGTAAATTAATAGAATTTTGCAAAAGATTTTTCCACTCATATTAGTTGGAAGAGTGTGATATTCAAAGCCTTGTCTTTTCATCCTATTCTTCACTTGGTGTACTTCTGTCCTAACATCTGCAAAATGTATTTAGAGGCCTTGTCTAGCTTGAATCATTTAAACAGTCTGGGATTAAAACTCCCACATTCCAATGAGTTGCAATCACAATGCATCTGGACAACTGTTAATAGAGAAAATAGCCTTAAATTAATCCTATGCAAAGTATACAGACATGGACATTTGATTTTTCCATCAAAATTTCTCCATATAATATTTGTCAATATTATTTCTACTGTACAATTGGGACCCTGAAATAGCTTAACATCATAATACAAGGTGGACTAATTCCGTCATGAATGCATTTCCCACCTAAATGTATTTTTCACCTCAGAGCTGCCACACATTTGCTTCCCTGAATGCCCCCACTCTGCTCCTATAGTCACTACTAATTATAGCTACTAATTCCTCTAGTAAGATGGATATCATGCTACATGGTAAGAAGACAGTCTTCTCCAATTTGCTGCCCAGATTCTAACTCAACAGGGCCCTGAGAATTCTAGATGTTATGATCAGATATAATCTGGAGGGGCCAGTGGGAAAGTCTGAGTAAGAACCGCTGAGATGGAACTAGAATGTTAATGCATTATAGAGGCAACTATTTTTCTATCTCCAACCACTCTATTTTTAAGACAACAAAACCTTATTCTGTAGTTCACCATGTTGATAGTTACCAGTTTTAATTGGAGTTTATTATATTATTTTATAGATATGGTTAATCACTGAGGGTGGGGAGAGGAAGAGAAATTATAGATTTTCAAAATAATGTGTTTTCAAAGCACAGAAATTGAGGGACTGAAGTTACTGAAGCTAATCAGATATATGATAAAAGTCCATCTGATATGGATGAAATGTGCCTGCATTGCCTGTGATAAATATATTTACCCATCACATGAATCAGCAAAGTTCCCTTAAGGGTCTTGTGTCATATAATAACAGATGACCTTCTTTTGGCTCTTAGCCAATTTATATAACCCTTCTTTTGTTAAAATGTTCCCTGAACAACTGTTTCTATTGCCAAACTGTAACTGAAAGACCAGTCAGACAACCAAGATTCACCCCAAATTTGGGAAATCTTCCCTAGCTTCTGAGAGTGAAAGCTTGGAAATCATAGCGTTTTACAAAACATGATTCTAGAAAGAATATATTCGCCAAGCCATTGGCCAACAATTAAAATGGATTTGTTTAGGTTTGGACTTTTTATCCAACTTATTATGTAATTCCAGTCATATTGACTAAGCAGGATGTATTTAAAACACTTTTAATGTGATGGCTTTGGATTTCAGTTAGTCTGTCATCTATATCCAGCTCATTATGGTTTATTTAACAATCTTGTGAACACAACCAGTTTAGTAATCCCTAACACCATTACAACCAGCAGCTTTAATTAACAATATTGAGTCTTTATCCCTCTGCTAGTTATATTAATGTAGGCTCTTCAGTTGCCTATCAGTCTATAAGGTAAAGGTAAAGGTTCCCCTCGCGTATTATGTGCTAGTCGTTACCAACTCTAGGGGGCGGTGCTCCTCTCCGTTTCAAAGCTGAAGAGCCAGCGCTGTCTGAAGACGTCTCTGTGATCATGTGGCTGACATGACTAAATGCCAGAGGCGCACAGAATGCTGTTACCTTCCCACTAAAGGTGGTCCCTATTTTTCTACTTGCATTTTTTACGTGCTTTCAAACTGCTAGGTAGGCAGAAGCTGGGACAAGGAACGGGAGCTCACCCCGTTACGTGACACTAGGGATTTGAATCACTGAACTGCCAACCTTTCGATCGACAAGCTCAGTGTCTTAGCCACTGAGCCACCGCATCAGTCTATTGGCCATACTGATTCCTGAGAGAATGGAGAAAATCTCTTCTGCTGACTCTGTAGTTCCCAGCTACATCCACACATCCTGGTTATTCAGAAAAGCTAAGTAAGTATCACTTGCATAAGTGAAAAGAGAAACAAGAAATGCCACAGCTTTAGAATGGTCTGTTTTTAACTCCTATTTTCTCTGAATGTATTACTGTAAATTAAGAAATTTGCAATATATTTCAATCGAGGCCTAGTAACAACAGATTTTGGGCTCTGTGAAAGATATTGGTTAATTAAAGCAGTGGTTTGCCAAGGGTTCTATATCCAGTCTCCCCTAAGAAAAAAGATATAAACATCAAGTTATAGTAGTAAAAAATATCACAGGAAAAGCTATGTGGACAGAAACATCAAACTAAAGGTAGGTAATTACTACAGAAAATTATTGAACTACAGGTAGTCCTAGAGTTACAACCATTCATTTAAAGTAACAATGGCACTGAAAAAAGTGATTTATGACTATTTTTCACACAACCATTGCAGCAGCCCTGTAGTCACATCAATGGTGGATTCCTCCTGGTTCTCCCAAGTCGGTAGTGGTGACAATATGACATCACCAAACTGGTTCTGCCCCCCTGCACCCCCCCACACTCCCCCATTATTCTTAACTTTTATTTGGCCCCACCCCCAATCTATTGCTGCCTCCTGGGTCCCAGCTGATGGCCAGAGGGAAAAAACTGTTAAAACTCTTGCAGAGGGGCTTCAAAGGGCCGCCCTACAGCTGATCAGTGTTAAAAGAAAACAAATGAGTAGACCAGTGCCTGCAAAAATAAATGGGTAGATTGGTACAGTTCTGCAAGCAGTTAAAAGCCTAGTAGACCAGTACCTCTGCTAAATCCTAAATAATTGTCACATGACCATCAAGCCACGCCCACAAAATAAGCCACGCCCATAGAACCGGTAGTAGAAAATTTTAGAACCCACCCGAGTCACATGATCAAAATTCAGACACATGGCAACTGACTCATATTTAGGTCAGTTGCAGTGTCCTGGGGTCATGTGATCACCTTTTGCGACCTTCTGACAAGCCAATGGGGAAGCCAGATTCACTTAACAATCGTGTTACTAACTTAACAACTGTAATATTCATTTAACAACTGTGGCAAGGAAAGTCATAAAATGGGGCAAAATTCACATAACAACTGTCCTGCTTAACAACAGAAATTTTGGGCTCAATTGTGGTTGCAAGTCCAGGGTTACCTATATATACCCTACACATATATCAGCTTAAACCTATATTGCAATTAATAAGGAAGCCAAACTATCCAGGCTCTTCATCACTCAAAAATTACAACATTCTAAAGCCACCATCTGTTTGTTGAAGCACAACTGGTGTTTTTTCATATGTGGATTTACTATTAAAATATATGACATATAAATTAGAAATATATACTCCTAAAAGCAGCTAAGATTATCTGACTTAAAACTGTATTTTGCTGCTTGATACCTGGTATGGGTGAAAGACCAGCTGACTTTGAGTAATAGGTTATTGTAGTTGGATGAATATGATTTGACGTTGGGTGACACATTTATTTACAAAATAAATGTACAATTGAAACCAGGTGTTTTCTATTTGGATAAACAGATTAAAAGAAAACATAGTACTTTGTTTCTACATATAACAACAGCAGCAAGACTTCTGTAAGCAGAAATTGCAACTATGGAGGAATGGATGGTGAAGTTATTGGAATTGGTTGCATTGGCAAAACTATTTTGAATAAAAAAAATATACTTTGTCTACTTGGAAACCTTTTTGGATTTTTTGCTTGAAAGTGAAAGAAATGAAACTTTAGTTTTTGGAATTGACAGTTAAAACTGTTTATGATTATTGAATGTTTATCATTCATTTTAGAAGAGACTAATGTATTCTAGATTTGTATTAGAATTGTAGAAAATTACTTTTTCTATTTTTCTTTTCCGCACTTTTTCTGATCTTTTTTTCCTAATCCTTTTTTTCCTTATATTTTCTTGTTTTGTATAAAAAAGAGAAACTAATACACTCCCAATACCTATTTTTCTTATTTCAATTTTGTTTTTTTTCAGCAATTTTGTTGCAACACAATTTCACATATGATGAAGAGAATTAATGGTGCATGCCGGCAAAAAATGATAGAAAAATCCTGGGACATTTATTATCAGGATTATTTATTGATCTGCCTTCCTAAACCCAATATCTAAGCTGTTTGAAAATTTTAGGAATTAAGTCTGACACCTCTTGAGGGCCTTTATATTATATTTTATATTATATTTTATATTATATTTTAAATATTTATATTATATTATGTTATGCTATGCTATGCTATGCTATGCTATGCTATGCTATGCTATGCTATGCTATGCTATGCTATGCTATGCTATGCTATACTATACTATACTATACTATACTATATTATATTAGAGCAATTTTACTATTAGAGCAATTAAGCCCCAATATATCAGAACAAGTGGGAATTACTTTTCCCTACCATTAAAAAAAATATCTTTGGGACCAGTGAGAAGATAACTACTTACACCAGTTCAGAAATAGTATTTCTCTTTATCTTAGGCAGAGGTGGTATTCAGCAGGTACTGACCAGTTCTGGAGAACTAGTAGCGGAAATTTTGAGTAGTTCGGAGAACTGGTAAATGCCACCTCTGACTAGCCCCGCCCCCCCATCTATAATCTGCCTCCCGAGTCCCATCTGATCAGGAGGAAAGGAGATTTTGCAGTAACCTTCCCCTGGACTGGGGAAGGAATGGAGATTTTACAGTATCCTTCCCCTGAAGTAGAAGCCATGCCTACTAAACCATGCCATGCCTATAAACCATGCCATGCCCACCAAACCACGTCCACAGAACTAGTAGTAAAAAACTTTGAATCCCACCACTGATCTTAGGAGCATCTAGGGACCGGAGGGCTCATCTATTCACAGCAAATTTAACAATCTATACTTCTTTTGCTTCTTCCAAGACCAGAATTCAATAAAAGCAAGGCAATGGTCTCTGAGGCTTGTACAAAGCCCATGAAGAGACAGTTGAGGACAAATCTTCCATTAGAGGGCTCTTTTTCCATTAAATTGTGAGAGTCAGCCTATTGGGTTGTTCAGGAATATCTTCCTGGAATAGATGTCCCATAGATTTGCAATCTTAAATACATGTTTCAATTGTAAGATAAAATACACTTACCTGTATTTGATTGTGGAACATCCAAGGGAGAATTTAAAGTTCTTAAATAGCTACATACCTTGTTTTCAGGTTCTCCAGACTTCAGGAGAGCAATACTGAAGCATGAATCAGGTTTTCTGGAGACATTTCATCCCATTACTTTGTGAGGCTTCTTCCATGCAACATTTCAGCTGGTGTGTGTGTATGTGTGTTAAAATATTTGTAATCTGTGTAAGATTTGAATTTAGGGGGGCTGATTGGTGATTAAAGATCTTCTGGGAGGTGTTGAAATTGTTGGGGGGTGGTGTTACCTTCACTTTGACTGACTTCTCTCATTTGTTCATTGTAGACGTGGGTCTCTTGTGTTTTTGTTATGGGTGACCAACATCAAGAAAACAAGTTACCCAAAATTGCAATGAAGAACCAATACTAAAAAAATTAATACCACCCTTAGACCTACAGTAATCATACATTCAAATGAAGGATATGAAATCTTAGACCACACAAATGGCAAAAACCCAGAAAACCTCTAAAAGTCAGGCATTCAAGTAAATGGGTAATGAACAGATCCATCAATATATTCTACCACTCAGTCAGGTCCCAGTCTAAAGTATCTGCAACAAAACGAGGAGGACCAATGAAAAGGGAAACAGTATCACTCTCAAAGCTAGCTGAATTACCAGGAAAAATGCATTCATTTGTATGCATCTTGCCCTTCCCCAGTTCAAATCCTATTCAGGCTACAAATACTGTGCCAATCACATATTCACTCCAGTGGTGGGTTCCTCCCAAATACCAGTTCCACCGAGCCGGTAGCGGTGAAGATATGACGTCACTGAACTGGTTCTCTTTGTTTGGAAGCTGGACCCTCCTGCCCCCCTCATTATTCCTACCTTTATTTGGCCCCGCCCCCAATCTATTCGCTGCCTCCCGAGTCCCAGCTGATCAGCTAGAAGGGAAAAAACTGTTTAAACTCTTGCCGTGGGGCTTCAAAGGGCCGCCCTACAGCTGATCAGTGTTAAAAGGCAGTGTGGTGGTAGACCAGGATGCTCAAAAAACAAATGGGTAGACCAGTGCCTCCAAAAACAAATGAGCAGACCGGTGCCTCCAAAAACAAATGAGTAGACCAGTGCCTTCTAAAACAAATGAGTAGAACAGTGCCTTCTAAAACAAATGAGTAGACCAGTGCCTCCAAAAACTAATGGGTAGACCGGTACAGCTCTGCAAGCTATTAAAAGCCTGGTAGACCAGTACATCTGCTAAATCCTAAAGAATTTTCACATGACCATCATGCCACACCCACAAAATAAGCCACACCCACAGAATTGGTAGTAAAAAATTTTAGACCCCACCCCTGATCCAGTCACCATCATTTCTGAACTATTGCATCAACGAAGTCTTGCAGAGAGAATAAGAATAGTTATGTTCTAAGGTAGGGGGGGAAACTGTTTTAGAACTATGACTTAAACTTTAGAACTAGACTATGCTATTTTTATATCTGTTGCTGCAGTAAAGCTGTAGATTAAAAGGGCTCAGATAAAACAGGTAATAGACTTTTCTGCCATAATTGTTCCACCACTTGATACATAATAGTTTTTTTTAGTCTTCCCTTACTTAGCACACAGCTAGGAGTTGTACTTACAACTATCTGGAGAGCTTGGGGAAAGTACCCATACATGGATACCGAAAATTGAAATAATGAAGAGGGACCAAAATCAAAGTGATACTGGTATTAAGAGTGATATTGGAAGTGAAAGACTTGGTATTACACATTTTAGAGCCTCAATCAGATTAAAGGAAAAAGCGGTGTGTGTGTGTGTGGAATCTGAATGCACTGGGTAACTAAGCTAACTATTCAGCAAATGTTAATAGCTCAGCAAAAAAAACCAAACAGCAAATGCTGAGCTAGGAATTATTATAAAGCGGAAAAATATACTCACAAGTGTGATACTATAGATTTATGGCTCACTCAAAAGTAGTGTGATGATCTTCAGTTGGGGTTAAGAAGCAATTTGAAGCCTAGGTCTTGCACATGGGTGTTTAATTATAGATTTTCCCCACCTCATTTTTGCCAAATCCATGCCATAATCACAGAGCAGTTTAGAAATAGTTTGCAGTTATGTATGGCATTTGTTTTAAAGCTGCCAGTCACATTAACTGCCATTTAGGTCCATCCTGTGCATAGTAAACGGATAGCGTTGTTAGCTGTACAGAACTTAAGCTTCAAGATGGAAAGAAGTGGTTATCAGGTGACACAGGGCAGAGACTATTAGCACCATCATAGCTTCTGCCTGAACTTCTAAATAGCTCAGTATAGTTATCAGTGGCACATATCGAATGTTTCTGTATCCTGGTATTTAAGGATACAGAAATCACAAAGAAGAGAGAAACGTTCAAGAACCACTAGCGAGTATGCAGCAGTGCTTCCTGCTGTGTTTCCTGCCTGATAGTAACAGACGTTATTAATATGAAGCAAGGGCCTAGGCTTTGATAGTGAGGTTGGTTTAACAGGAAGACAGGAAGTTCAGAGAAAAATGCTGATTCCCTCAGCCCCATCCTGCTCCCCACATTTTGAGAATAGCAGCTTTCTTTGTACTTCCTGCACTTTTTCAAACCCAGATCTGCTTTAAAGCATTTACTTAAAAAAGATATGTGCAGATATGCACAACTAGGTTCCTACACTGATTCTGAAGGGAGCATGGAGGGCCATCCACATTTACATGACACATTAAGTTAAAATGAGAACAGAGAAAAGTTTGAGATAGTTGTTGGATGGATAAAAGGAATAACTGCTGTTTCAGCTTTAATCATGGAAACGCGCTCTAATTGACACAGAAAAGGAACCAGATCTAAGAAACACATTATTGGCCATCTTGAATCACCTTACCAGAACAGTTTGGTACCATTTCAAAGCCAAGGAGTTCAAGGTGCACAAACAAAAATACCTATGACTGAATACTTAACTGTGCACATTGGAATGATTGGAAGATGCGATTTGAAACTATTAATGTCAATGCAACATTACTCTGTTTAAATCTAGAAACACATTTCAGATGTGCAGTCTAAAGTATCCCATACTTTCCGCTTATTTTCTTAGCACACGTGTACGCAGGGCAGAGAGCAGTTTCTTAAATTGACATTTTAAGTCAATTGACTTTAGTCAACTTTAGTCTAAGTACAAAATATTTGCTTCTGACAGTATTTTTCCATGTTGAGGACAGTCTGGAGGGAGAGAAAATCAAACAATTTTTCTCTTCTCATTTTCACAGAAACCAACACCCTATAGACCTGCCATATAGTAGAGAACATATCATGTTCTCTTGAATCTTTGTTTCTCTGCAAGGAGAGATTCACTATCTGTTGACCTTCTTTGCAAGACAGGAAAAAGAAAAGTAGCAATGTGTGTTTACAGTATTTGAAGTTATCTCAAGATCTGGTGAGAGGGATGGCACATATATGAACCGGCATCGTGATGTCCACAGTTTTATCTCTTCCTTTTTGAATTGAAAGTTAGTTAAGCACTACATGAAAAGTGATAACACAGCTCAAGCAAATTTATTTTACATATATGACATTTTGATCATTAAAGGATTAATATAAGTAATCAAACATCAGCAACATCACAATGAAGTTGGGTGGTCTATTAAGTAAGTAAATAAATCTTAGCCACAGCCTGTCATTTGAGTAGGTTGCATTTGTTTACAACTCTGTTGTACTGCTGTAGTATATTCTTTTTTAGCAAACTTGTTTTTCCCAAACTTCCCATTGTATCCGCCACATCCCATTGTATCTTTGCACTGTCTTTGATGCTTTAGACCCTGTTATTCCCTATTCAGATAGGGAAGGGGGGAAATGTGGTCACAGAGACAAAAGGATTTACAAGTATTACAGGTTATATATTTCAGACAAGATGAATACACACGTCTTTGGTTATTTTTGTGCACTTCCTCCTTTTAATCTTCAAAGTGTACTTTCTCTTTTTGTCTAGATCTTGCCAAGGTTGAATCCTAAATTTGGCCAAGCTTACATCCTTAATGAGAATGTAATCTGGAGTCAAAATATTATTAGAGTCTGAAAAAGTAACATGACTGTAACTATAATGAGATTTTATTATGTTGGCCTTACTCTGGAGCTGGTGCTCAGATTTCCTTCTAAAGCTTAGTTATGGCTCCAGAATTTTAAGTGATTACATTCATGAAGGAAGCAGACAAAACACATCATTCTATATGGACAGTGCATATCAAAAGCATGGTTTACAGCTGGTGATTCATCATTACTTCCAATCTGTACAAGGCTTCAGATTTCATACCTAGAAGTATTAATTATCCCCCAAGGGCAACACAGATTTAAAAGTTTCTTCCCTCTGAATGAAAGGAAAGCTGTTAAATGATTAAAGAACCGACTACAAAAGGTTAACCAAATTACAACAAAAGGAAAATATTAAGAGCTATATTGAACTGACAATAATAATTACAAAATTCATTAACAATGTCAAGATTTTTTATGAATTTAGGACACAATTAGTATGGATTCTTGTCTTAAATCAGTATTAGAACACAAATATCTACACTGAAAAACAATTCAAAACATAAAATATTATAGATCACACACAGAGAAAAAGCAGTTAGCCTAAAGCTTCTCAGTTTTATTTAGAATGTACATAGTTAAGGCATGTCTACTTTTCCCCAGTTGACCTTAATGTATTCCTTTGGGGGGGAGGGGGGGGGAAGGGGCAGAATTTAGAGGAAAGATAGTGTGTTAAATTATGGTGCAAGTCTATGTATGCATGTTAAGGATACACAGGGTTTTCTCCCCCAATGCGATATATTTATACCTTTACCTCTCTGTTACTGGTTCAATCTGCTTAAAACACTTTTATCAAAATGTATGTATGACTGCCAGGCCATATAAAGACAGCTCTACAATTAGCTTTCCCTGACAAGTTTCCCTTCAAATGTACTGAACTATAATTATCGTAATTCCCAAATAGCGTGGCAAATTGATTTTAAGATTATAGAAGATGTTAATCAATACTCTTGAAGGGGATTGAAAGAAGTGCCTTAGTTAGCTGGTCAGCTATCTTTTTCACTTACTTTAATCTGAATTTTTGCACTGAGCAGGAGATTGGACTTCAAGGTCTAAATCAACCCTTCCAACTCTGATTTTAAGATATGCTGGCCTGCGCTTTCTACTTAGCTGAAATCCTGTTCTACTTGGCTAAAACATGCTATATCTATTGCTAGACAATTGATTAAAAATCGTCTTTAAAAATCCTTCAACTTGTATATCAATTCTCTTTGTTAATTATACTTACTATAAAAATATATATATTATCAGAACAAAAGAGGGGCATTATTTTCCCATACTATAATTTTATCTTTAAAAACAATCTGAAAAGGATGACACGCCTCAAAAACATTTCTGTTATACTCAGATCTTCTTGTTAGTTTACTTACAAAATACAGAGTTAACAGAATTGGAAGGGACCTTGGAGATTTTCTTGTCCAACCCACTGCTCAAGTAAGAGACCTTACACCATTCCGACAAATGGCTGTCCAATCTCTTCTTAAAAACCTCCAAAGTTGATGGAGCCTCCACAACTTCTGGAGACAAGTCATTCCATTGATTAAGTGTTCTCACTGTCAGAAAATTTCTCCTTAATTCTAGGGTGGATAAGTTTCCATTCATTACTTCTTGTCCTGTCCTCAAGTATTTTGGAGAATACTTGAGGATTTGGAGGAATACTTGAGTATTTTGGAAACCCTCTTTCCCTGTGTCAGCCCTTCAAATATTGGAAAACTGCTATTACGTTACCGCTACTCCTTTGCTAAAAACTAGACATACCCAGTTCTTGCATTGTAATTGTATGCTTTGGCCTCCAGTCCCCTAATCATTTTTGTTGCTCTTCTCTGCACTCTTTCTAGCATCTCAACATCTTTTTTTTATCATGATGACCAAAACTGGGTGCAGTATTCCAAGTGTGGTATAAAGCAGCACTATCACTTTATATGATTGTGACACTATCCCTGTTGACCTAGCCTAGGACTACATTAACTTTTTTGGCAGCTGCAACATATTGCTGGCTCACACTGGTATAATTATTATTTTCATCTTAAAAAGATTGTTACAATAGGCTAGGGTTTTACATCCCTAAATCTGTATGTGTGTGTGTGTTGTTCCTATAGTGGTTTAGAAAAGAAACAATGCCATGGTTTTTGTCTTTTCCTATAAGAATATAGGAAAATAGTGCTCAAGTATCATGTACCGTATTTTTTGCTCCATAAGACACACTTTCCCCCCCAAAAAAGTGGGTGGAAATGTCTCTGACTCGGGCCACTGCGGCAGGGTCCTTTTACAGTGCTGAACCCCGCCTCTTCTGTCTTTGTCATTGCCCATCTCTTCTCTCTCTTTTTCGCAGTGTAGGAGTCAATAGGCAAAGCTTGCACATGAGAGGACACCTATCTGTGGTCCTCTCAGGCTCTGCCTGTTATTTGTTTTTACTTGTTTTCCTCCTCTAAACCTAGGTGCATCTTATGGCCAGGTGCATCTTATGGGGCAAAAAATAGGATAGTTTAATCTAATTTGTCTCATAATATGTATTAGATCAACCTTCCCTAATCTGTCCATATTTGTATGTAAATCTGGCTACATGCAGGAGTTCAGTTTTGTTAGATTAACATTTATTCCTAAGAAAGGGCTAGATGTTTATTTATATTAATCTAATTTTTAAAATATAATATTAATTTTTGTGACGATAATAAGCATTAGAAGGATGTGCTGCTTTCCGTGCTGTAATTTATTTAAATTCATAAATGACTAGAGGCTGTTTTAGAGGTAATATTTGTCTTAGAACCCTATTCTCATCAACCAAAACAGAAGCGCTTTTCAGAAATGGCTTGCAAATCCATTTTCCTCCACAGAGATGATCTCTATGAAAAAATATAGGCTTCTATGAAGTAGTTATTCTTTTTATTCTTTTTTCTTAATTTAATTGGAAACATTTAGAGGTGGGATATTCATAGAAGCCAGTATGCCAGCTTCATCAACTGTTCTTTCAGCATGAAATAAAAGGGATGTAGCCCTACCTCTGAAAGTACAAGAGTACAGGTCCCTCTGTCCCTTTCTCCCATATACGGTGGCTGCTCAGTGCTGGGGCAGCCCCGAAGGCTGCAGTGTGGCTCGGGTGACACCTTTTCATCACATGTCAGATTGGGGGCAGTCAAACCACTCTGCAGCGATGAGAACCCGGCCTGCCCTCCCTCCTATAGGGGTTATATTTGTTTTTGTTTTAATAGCAGCTGTCTTCAAAAACATCTCTATGCACTCATTAAATGAACTGAGGGGTAATGGGCATTTTTTTTGTCCCTAATATCTTATATTCCCACCAGTTCCACTCCATAATTTTCATCTTTCTCCTTTCTAAAAAAATGTAATTTGGGTGCCTACATGCATACAGGTTCCTCCACAGTTTTTATCTGCAAATGTCTGTGTGAGGGAATGACACATGTAGACTCGAGTTATTGGAATTTTATAGATGTGAATTTAACAGGGTTGGACTGATGAGATGCACAACACTGGGACAAATGGCTCCACTGAATTCACTCTTCTTTCCCCTTTCTTGTGTTTCTCTTAATTTTTTGTTGCTGTGGTTTCATTTTGAGGGTAGAACTTCTCTGTGCAATTACTTTCCTTGAACCAACAATCTGAAGCCTCCTCCCATCCATCCAAGAAATGACACTTAGAAACAGAGGAAAGCAAATAAATGGCTTTTTTTATCCACCACCCATCTCAAATTACATCAGTACTTGGTTTCTGGTGTCAGGGAGTCGAAGTCCTACCAAACCTCCACACACTAAAACTGTAGAAGCCAACAGAATAGGTATTGACTTGGCAATGACAACAAAAGAACCAAATATTAAGTTTCCAAGGACAGCTGCTGCTTTGCACAGTGCGTTTAAAAAGCCAAAGCCGGTTGCCCTGAAAGAGAGGAAAAGAAATTAGAATTAATATGCAGAAAATACACACATATACAGTAATGATGGTGATAATATGTTGTCTGAACATGACCTTGATTTTTTTAAAAAAGGGTTAATAATACATCACAACCCAAGATGGCAGTTGCTCAGCCTCCTGCTCTTAATAAACAATTCTGAAACAACATATTCTATACATAAATCTAAACATGTCAATTCACATGTTACTACAAATGTGTTTACTTTTGGGGAAAAAATTATCAGCACATTTTTAATCAAAATAAAGGCCATATGCCGTTCATCAGATGTTTACAAAAAGATCAACAATGAATTATATAACAAAATATTAAAAGAGAAGAAATAAGATTGGGAAGAATAGCATGTTTTGCTAGTATCAAAAAGAAAATTATGTAGACAGGCTTCTACAGGGAAAGAATTCTACCAATGCGGTACCACTATTAGAAACATTTTGCTATTCTGGTGTCTAACAGTTCCGGTATTAGAAAAAGTGTTATTCAGTGATGCATGAAATTGCACTTGACTAATAATGAAGCTCATATAGTTATGCAGTCTCATGTTTTACCCAGAGAGTAGAAATAGAAGCAACAAGAGAAAGTCAGATGGGTGACTTTGGGCCTCTCTCAGCCCAACTCATTTACAGAGATGTTGTTGTAGGGAAAATAGGAGGAATGGATATGTTCACCTTGAATTATTTATA
Source organism: Masticophis lateralis (assembly GCA_030761175.1). Lineage (NCBI taxonomy): Eukaryota > Metazoa > Chordata > Lepidosauria > Squamata > Colubridae > Masticophis > Masticophis lateralis. Next base: position 250,196,978 of record JAUDYJ010000002.1, on the reverse strand, counting down.
CAAATAATAAAGGCAGGATATAAATTTTAAAAAAATCAAATAGTAACATTGTCTATGGAGATTCTCAGTCATCCAGGCCATGGTTGTCCCAAAGGTGCTTTTTCAAGAGGCAACTGGACTTTCTGGTTTTTCTTCGAAGACGTTTCGCTTCTCATCCAAGAAGCTTCTCCAGTTCTGACCTCCAGGTGACCTTAACAACTCACTAAAAGAATGCAAATGACCATCTGTCTGCAAGGAGTGTAACTCCTTCCATTCCTCATCATCCAGTCAGAGCTGAAGATAAAGCATGAATGTGGCCTGACTAGTTAGCAATCTGCAATCCTCAAGTTAAGGCTACTTGAACAAACAATTTTGCTTCCAAAGCTAAAAACTCAATACAGTAGACACCCTGCTAGAGAGAGGTTCCCTGAAGATGGATTCCAGTACGAGTCCAAAAGCTTGAAAGACAAAACCACTGGTCCTGGTGACCGACCCAGATTGGACACTCAATACAGTACAGAACAGGTAGTTCTAAACATATGACCACAATTGGACCAGAACTTCAATTGTTAAGCAAGGCAGTTGTTGAAGTGAGTTGTGCCCAATTTTACAAACTTTTTTTGCCAGAGTTGTTAAGCAAATTGCTGCAAATTGTTAAGTGAATCATGCTATCATTAAACAAACCCAGTTTTCCCCATTGACTTTGCCTGTTAGAAATAGGTAGGAAGGTCACAAATGGAGATCATATGATCCTTTTCATTGCAACTGTCATAGATACTTGCCAACTCCCAAGTGCCCAAATTCTGATCATATGACTGTGGGGATTCTGCAATGGTTGTAAGTGTGAGGATCAGGTGTAAGTCACTTTTTTCAGTGTTGCTGTAACTTCAAATGGTTGCTAAATGAATGATTGTAAACCGAGAACTACCTGTAATCACATTATTTAATCATAGGTCATAAAGTAATGTACTTGTCTGAATCTAAATCAGTTTTCCTCTACTTGTTTGCCCTCTGGACAGATGAATGTTAATTTTCAGAATTCAGCCAGCCCAGCTAGACATTTGTGGGCATACCAGGTTAAAAAGGCTGATCTAAAGGTTCCTTAGTACTTTCTCGCAAAAATGGAAGGACACTGAGTGCTTTACAATTTCATGATGGAAATAATTCTTATACAAAAAGTAACCTGTGGTAAATCTGTGATATTTAAGCACACCAGGAACAATAGATAATGGGTAACAATATGCATCAAAGAGCTGCAGCCTATATAAGCTAGATATTATGAAGCAGTATAGAAGGTTGAGAGTACATCACTATGGAAACACAGGAGGATCTTTCTGAATATTCTAAATATTTTGAATAACATTTCTCTCTCAGTTTTATATGATAGATTACAGAAATACAATTCTCTAATGAAAATAATTATAGTTAAGTAATTAGTACCGTAATATACAGAGGGAGGATAATTAAATGCTGTACTCTTATGTTTAAATACTTGCTACATCATGTCTCAAAGGTAAGACTTTCTAACATTTGATTACCTTCTCTTAAAATCAGTACAAAATTTAAGGTTGCATGTTCTGAGCCAGGTTATTCTTAAAACTATTCTTTTTATTTCCCCAATTCCACATCAAACACAATTCCTTTTTCTGGCTTCTCTTGCTTGTTTGTCCTCTCTGCCCAGTAGGCCATCAAGACTGAGACAAATTACTTTTGCCAGAGTTTTGAACAAATTACTTGCAAAGGTCTATAAATTTCAGCTGCCTGAGGGCCACAGGTTTTACACATGATCAGATAAATAATCTTCTGAGAAACAGAAACTGCCTTCAGGAGACCCAGCTAATAAGGTACTTTGTGAAGATGCTTATGAGACTATTTCCAAATCAGTTCTGTTTGTTCAGAAGTTTCTATATTATTTCATACTCTGAAAAACCAGTTTGAGATAATGTACAGACCCTTGGGAAACAGAAACAAATATGTGCTCTTAAACAACAAAACAGCAGCATTGTTTTATAGAGGTCCACAAAAATGCCTGTGTGCTTAATTGCCAACACAAATATGGGTTACAAGATGGTAAGCCAAATTTAAAAGCCAGAAGGTCTGTGCTTGAAGAAATTGAAGTAATTGCATGGAGCAGGGGGAGGGAATGCATCTGGTTTGACACCCTTAAACAGATGTTGACAAATACAGATGACATATTTAGTAGAACTAGTTTGGTTATTTGCATATCTGTGGGAAAAATGTTTCTCCTTGTGATAATATGGCATAACCATGCATACAATTTAAATAATGTCCTTTGGGGCATTTAGTTAGCTTACTATAAATTTTAGGTAGTCAAATATTTGCATTTTGCAAAAATAAGTTTATCTGTTTATAATTATGAAATCGGATAAATAAAGTCTTCTTTGGGTTGAGTGTGTAACTTTACACAATTTTCTTGACAATGGTATCTTTGGGGATTTAAATTCTCAATCTAATGTAAAGCGCTGGTATTCCATGATAATCTCCTATGAAGAATTTCCAATAAAGCTTATAGGAATAGATTACAAATATAAGAAACTTGATAGTTCTTTTTAACAGTTTCAGTGATCAATTTCATACTGTTGAACATAGTGCCAGTCCATTGAGTGACCAAAATCTCAGGTAAAAAATTTGGAGACCTCTAGGCTGAATAGCCTCAACAGTAGGTTGCATCCCCTTTAAATAAATATTTTAATTCTTGGATAGAGAACCACCTGCGAATTGCAAAGCTATAAGTGAAATAGAGAAGCTGGGAAACATTGTGTTAGAAATATAATGGCCAACCTCCTTAAGGTAGCAATAAAATTGCACGGATCCAATCATTAGGAATTGGCCTTTATTTGAAAGCATCTTTGTTTACGCTTCAAAGACAGACTTTGATAGCAACTTCTGTCTTGGAAGCTGACTGAGAAACTTGAAAAAAATAAGACACGGGGTTACTTAATTATAAGGTATGTTATTTTGGTTCACACAGAATCCAAAGTCAAGCTATATCATGGCTTGTAATAATTTCAAAACCAGTCACTCTGTCAAAGGTGTTTGATAGAAACCATGATGTTGTCACAAACAGATAGCCATCTGTGGAATGTATCACTGTGAGAATTTCAGATTGAGTTTACATTATCCAATAATCTAATCTACATAAATACAGGTAGTCCTTGACTTATGACCACAATTGAGCCCAAAATTTATGTTGTTAAGTGTGACATTTGTTAAATGCGTTTTTGTCCCATTTTACGATCTTTCTAGCCACAGTTGTTAAATGAATCACTGCAGTTTTTAAGTTAGTAATGTGATTGTTAAGTAAATTTATTTATTTATTTATTATTCAAATTTATATACTGCCCTACTCCTGAAGGACTCAGGGCAGTGAACAGCCAAAATAAAATACAACAGTGCAAACGTTAAAAACCCATTAAAATAATTAAATGGTTTGGCCCAAAGACAAATTAAAAACACCCAATTTATAAGACAAATTAAAAGCAGTTTAAAAAGTTTAAAAGGGAGAATTAGGCCAGGCCAGCCTGCTGGAACAAAAATGTTTTGAGAGCACATCGAAAAGTGCGCAGATCCGGGATCCTCCGTATCTCGGGGGGGGGGGGGGAGCTTGTTCCAGATGGTTGGTGCCCCCATAGAGAAGGCTCTCCCCCTGGGGGCCGTCAGTCGACATTGTTTGACTGACGGCACCCTGAGAAGCCCCTCTCTATGGGAGCGTACTGGTCGGTGAGAGGCTTCCCCATTGACTTTGCTTGTCAGAAGATTGCAAAAGCGGTTCACATGATCCCAGGACACTGCAACCATCCTAAGTATGAGCCAATTGCCAAGCATCTGAATTTTGATCATGTGACCATCGAAATGCTGCAACGGTCATAAGGGTGAAAAATAATTATGTCACTTTTTTTCCAGTGCTGTTGTAACTTTGAACAGTCACTAAATGAACTGTTGTAAATTGAGGACTATCTGTAACTTCTTCGAAAAGTGTCATTAGGGAAAAGATACCTATTCTACAGTTTTACTTGTATTTTATAGCATGAAGAAAGGCTATATCTGCTGGGTTTATATGAAATAGGCTCTTGCAGTGTGCAACTCTGAACAGAGATTGAAATAATCAAGATCATATTACATATAAATCTTTCCGGAGATCCTATCTGAAGCAAAATATAATGAGGTAGCCTCATAGTAAGACATCTAAGAAAGATTGGGGTAGCAGTGGGCAGCTAACCAGGATTAAATTACACACCCTGCCTATCCAGGCAGGAAAAACTGTAATTACCATCATTCATTACAAAAAAGGAGAGCAAAAATTACAGTGAAATGTGGTATGAATAATACTTTTAGTCTGTAGCCATGAAGGTGAAAAATAAGGAAACCAGGCAATTTCAAAGCTAGTTTTATAAAGCCTCCCAAGAAAATGGGAGAAGACATGAGATATAACCAAGGAGAGCAAGTTTTCAACACATAATTAGCTAGTCTGACAAGATTCCATATGCACCTCATGAGAAATAACAATGTCAGGAATGTCTGTGAGATGCTTTTCTAGAGAGTGCCTCATGCAAGGATGCAATTTTTGAGAGCTTGATTTAATGAACACGCCACCCCACAGCCACACCCTAAAATAAAGACAATAGGGAAAACAGCAATACCCTGGCTGGGGGGAGACAGTAAGGATGAACTTAACTGAATATTGTGATATTCATTCCACAGGGTGGCAGTAAAAGCCTGCTGTCCCAATGTCTTCAAAATTGTATCAAATCACATATTTTCTGACAAAATTAAATAAGGGGTGCAATAGTTTATAAATAGCAAACAAAGGAGAAGATTCCTTAAAGGGAAATTGTTTAGGCTGCAATTCAATAATCTTGAAGGAGCACCCAGAGCCACGTAATTTTTTAATTGAATGTCTAAAGGGATATATTTCTTCTATAATTCTTCAACACTGGATGAAGATGGGTCATTATGGATCCATGGGATCCCATACTTCCCCATTCTTTTGGACTAAATTGGAAGCAACAAACATTTATTTGCTTTATTTATTTGTATACTGTTCTTCCTTTTCAGGAGGCCAGAAAGGCACACAGAAAAAAAAAGTAACAATCTCATAAAAAATATTAAAAAACATTTTAAAAAAACATTAAAAATAAGTTTCAGGCTCCATATAGCTGTCAATCCCAAGAAGCAAAAACCATATTTTTAAAAGCATACAGATAGTCCTTGAATGTTTGACAGACATAAAACTGCTCACTTAGAATGAAGGTGAAAATCATGAGACTTACAAAACTTTGTGCAAAATTCACTTACAAAACCTTGTGCAAAATTACAAAAGTCAGAGATACTGCAATGACAAAAGAGATTAGACTTAATTACTAAAGTAATTATCTTTAAAGAGATACTGTATAGCTATGAAAAATACTAAAATGACGAAGAATTACATGCCTTCAAAATTATGGTTTTAGGGACATTAGTCAGTTCTAGATCAAATGGAGGCTGATGGAACTCTTGAGACAATGATCAGAAAGTAAAACATCATGTAATTTGTGTATGTTACTGAGCATAAGATGAACTGGAAAAAAATACTACTCCTGGCAATGTTGATATAGAAAAATGGAAAGGTTATAGATAAGATGAATAAATGAGATTAAAATGATTATTGGAATGTCCTTTGAAGGACAGATCCATCACTGTTGGTGACAGATCAAGATGGCAAGCAGTTGTCAAAGGCCAAACTCAACAGCACTTAACAAATAAGCCAGGTTTAATAATACTGTAAGAAAAGAACCATATTAGTCTGTATTGGCAAAAAACCAAGAATCTCACAGTATCTTTTCCAACTAACAAATTATATGAAAGAGCATAAACTTTTGTGAACTGCTATTCACTTCATCAGATACCTAGAGTGAGTAGAGCAGTGTAGGATTTAAATTATGGTGAGTTGGAGGGAAACATGAGACGAAAAGGTGGGGAGGGTACAGAAAATAGGTTGTTTATGTAGATGCAGATTAGATATGAAAAAGATTACAAGTATCATATAAATTAACAATTGTAACATGTTAATTATATTATCACTAGAAGGATCATTAACTATACTGATCTTTTTTGTCATGAAATATCCCAAGGTTTTTATTGCCTTTTTACCATTGGATTAATATCCTCTTTGTTTTCCTAGCACATTTATTTTATGCAAATAATGTAAAATGCAAGAAAACAAAATTATCTATCATTTCATTGTTTTCCAACAGTGTTTTATTCATTATTCCTCAGAAGAATAATCAGATATTCTGGCATATCCATTAGCTTTAATATATTCCCCATTCTACATTTACAAGCTTTGTCAGTGAAACAAAATGAAATCTTATAATATTCTTGCTCTATTATTCATCTCTGTTAGCTATTTAGTCTCAAATCCTTCTGCTTCTCTGCATTTATGGATCAATTCGTTTTTGTAACTGTTGAAGAAAAACTGAGTACATAAAGAATTCGTTCAATAATCTACACATGCGGTTACATTTCCTTTATTTGGGATAGACATTTTTCCAACCTTGAGAATAGTGTTTTTTTTCATATTTGTAACATAGAACTCTTAGCACTTTTAACTTCTTTCTACAGTTTCCAACAGGTGAAATAGGCATTTCATCTGCACCTAATGCTTTTCAGCTTGAATGTATTGTTTCTAAAGAGCTTAGTAGAAGATTAGTAGAAACACACCAGAACATAGCCTTCCTGATCAATTTTGAATTCAGACAGAGATTAAATATAGCCCTAGTGCAGATCAGTGTAGAGATCACAAAAATAAAAATTCTTATTATTCACAATTAAAGAGTCTATTTCCTATCCTTTTTCACCTTTTAAGTATGTATCTTCAAAATGTCCAGTTGACTTATGTTTTGAAAAGAATGTAAAACATGGCAAGAATATAAAACTATACCTTCTATCTGTAGGATACAACTCCACAGTAATGACATCAAGAGAGTTCCATGCTGAGATGGTAAGGCCATTGTATAGACACAGCATGCCTATCATCATGGATCCACTTGTACCAAACCATAAGAAAAAGCAGCTAATTCCAGAAAGAATCATAGAACCACCTGCACGGAAATCAGATGCTAATATTTACTATTGCTTCCGACAAAGGCTTTACAAAATACATATTATAATGTTGTCAGCATAAGTAGTAACTTAAGCAAAGTTATAACAAGCTAAGAACCTGTAAGGATCAAAGACTTTGTAGTAGCATTGGATGTGGGCACTGACAGAGGTGGCAGAATAATACGTTAAGGATCATGTCCTTAAGGCTTTCCACTATTCAGGAAGAAAGGACAGCTTAAAATTGAATTAAGAAGGTTGAAAGTCCATACAAAAACACAATTGGATTTGGAAATTCATGGTGGCAAATTCCCTACTGTCAAAATTTCTTTAAAAGACTGAAAAACTTGCTACTGGCTGGTAATTCTTCATGTTAAGATTTCTGATCTTGAACTATGAGAAGCTTATGCTTTCTTATCATCTGTTTGAAAACCTTGATTCAGAAGTGTTTCCCTCCAAGGGCCAGCGCTGCCACGAAAACAAGCTTCATTCTGCACATGATTACCACATGATAAAATGATAAAACAAAAAATTTCAGCTGTCATGATCTCTCAAGTTCAGGGGGAAAGGGGGAATTTATAGCAGGAGTTTATGAGTTTGATAAGAAAAATGATTTTTCCCCTTGCTTTTTATCACAGAAAAGCCTGAAACGCTTTGTTAAATGGGAGCCAAATTTTAGGGTATTTTCTTTTCTCTCTCTCTTTTTATAGGCAGTGCGGCTAAGAGGCTATCGTTCTGGGAGAAAATAGGATTAGGGACTGAAAGACTGCATTAAGCCTCTCACAAATTAATTCTTCCCTAAAATAAAGAATCATTGTACTATCTACTTCTTTTATGTATCTGATGGTGCACTGAAAACTAGCGGCTGGGTGGAAAACAACTCTCTCTATATGGCCCTTGGCCCCTGCTTGATTATTTGTAAAACTTTAAGTGAAAAGGAGAAATAAGAATTTAATTTAAAAAAAAAAATTCAAACCAAAGTTCCTACCCAACATTGTTAAACGTCCAATTCGATCCATCAGAAGAGCTGAGACAATATTTCCTGGTAATACTGCTAAAGTCCCCAGGAAATTGACAAAATAAATCCAGTAGGCACTGTAATCATCATCGAATGAAATTTGACATCCTGTCTTATTGTGAAAGAACGAACAATTTGTAAATTCACTTCCAGGGTATTTATATGGCTCAAGATCTGCGGAAATAGAAGAAATTTGTGAAAATTGTAATGTATTGCGAACACAGGTTCTTTTACATATTGCCTAAAAAGGCCAACAATAATATTTAGTATAACAGTCTGGTATATTAATATTGTAGTATGTTAATGTTTTAATGGTGTTCTTTTAGTTTTGTATTGTTGCATTTGCTAACTTAGACATGCCCATTCCTCAACAGGACATAAATATCTTCTACTAAAATTACTTTTTATGTGTATTTATTTTTTAATATGTTTTTATTGTTTTCAGGTGGAAAGATGAATAAATAAATCTTTTATAAATAAGTTATCATATTTCTGTTAAGTCAAATGTAACTTTTTTTTAAAAAAAGTTTATTAATCATTTTAAAAAGAAAAACAAAGACCAAACAAGAAAAAAGAAAAAAATGGTACAGAAACATAATATCAGAAGAGGACAAAGGAATAATAAATTGTAGAGCTAGTGCTCAATGTATTATTGATTAGAAAAATCATTAAATTACATTTAAGTACATTAAATTGTTTTAACAATGCAAGTAAGAATTTGCCAAAATCTCCACTATTTTTAGTTTAAAAATACTAAATAAATAAATAAATAAATAAATAAATAAATAAATAAATAAATAAATAAATAAATAAATAAATAAATAAATAAATAAATAAATAAATAAATAAATAAATAAAAAGAAGGGGCCCCCTAAAAAAATTATATGTGACAGATGCAGGATACACATGAGTCTGAGGCAGGCTGAGGAGGGTTTGGGAGGCCCAGCACAGGCTGTACATAAGTTTGGGAGGACAACAAGGGACTGGGAGGAATAGCGGAGTTAATGCATGGCAGAGGATGCTGCTGGCAGGAGTGATTTTCCAGAGTAACTTACAACCTTCCTTGTTGGTTTCCTCATTGAATTCACTTCTGGGAAGCCAGCAGAAAAGATCGCAAATGGCAGTAATGTGATTATGGCTCCCAGTTTGCAAACATTAAGTGTAAAGTATTGCTCTTTCTGGAACTTCAGGGACCAATTGTATGTCCATTTTTTCAGCAATGCTGTAACTATGATTGCTGAATGCTGAAGGCTTCCTGTATTCTCCTTGTAACTCTATTATAATTATTGATCAGAAATGCTAAGTGAAGGCCAAAATGACAGGATATGCATAAATCTGAGCTATTAAAGTATTTTTATTTAAAATGGGGAAAAAAACTTCCCTCCCCCAAACACAAACAGATGTAGTTCTTGGCAGTGGGATTAGCCTTAATTGAAACACCTAAGAAAAATGAATAAACCTGGATCGGAAAACACACTTAGTTCTTTCCTGAGATGATGTTAAGCACAGTATGTTCTCCCCAGTCCTTCAACCCCCCTGCACATCCAAAGTATCATGTGGAAGTTGACTTCATTTTGCCTTTGGAATCCTGAAGTTTCCCTCTCAGGGGCTGCCTAAAAAAGTTTAAATGTTAGTTGGCCCAGCTCAACCTTCTCATATTCCAGCAGAAAATCTCAGTTACTTTCCAATCACCCTTGGCAGAAAGACTTTCATGCCAAAGAGATGAAGAAATTATTCATGGAGCCAAATATTCCCGCTCTTTCTTCTTCAAAGTGATTTTTAAAAAAAAAAGTTAGTTACTTTTGACATTGCCAAATAATAAGCTCAGCCAGAAATTCAGCAGTTGACATCCCTACAGCTGGTTAAAAAAAAAAAAGACGTTTAAAAAGTGTTCTGCTTACTTTTTTTCCTCTATTGAAATAACTACCAAACAGTTGAAGGATTTGGAAAACAAAAGAATGTGGCAGGTTTCCCCTCCCCAACATACCTGAATTGAAGAAAACAGTCTCTATAAAAGTGCAGTTTCTAAAATATGTATTCAACGTAGTAATATCCTCAAAGTAACAATTCTTAAAAAGGGAGTCTTGAAAAGTAACTGCTTTGAATGTCATCATTGTGAACCTGAGAAAAACAAAGAATTTTCTGTACTGATTTAAAGCATGACAGTTAGTAAGCACATACTACACCGGAAGCATTTTTCAAATGATGGAATAATAGTATGGCTAAATACAAACGTCTTCTGAAGGTTCAATCTTTTGTAGTAATATGTGCAAATTCCCCGTGCTCAAACTCTGAGTGGTTAGGAGGACAAGAAAGACAAGAGCTGACATTCTTTCTATCCTGTTAAGTTCCACATCTTCCCTAGCCTTCATGACTACTGGATGCTGTGATAGCTAAATCACACTACAGTTATCATCACACAAGTTTACTCCAAAATATGATTTGAAACAATTTTTAGTAATACTTACTGATCTGAGAGTTAGAGCTAGCTAAGGTAAAGGTAAAGGTTCCCCTCGCACAAATGTGCTAGTCATTCCTGACTCTAGGGGGTGGTGTTCATCTCTGTTTCAAAGTCAAAGAGCCAGTGCTGTCCGAAGACGTCTCATGGTCATGTGGCCTGCATGACTAAATGCCAAAGGCGCACATAACGCTGTTACCTTCCCACCAAAGGTGGTCCCTATTTTTCTACTTGCATTTTTTACGTGCTTTCGAATTGCTAGGTTGGCCGAAGCTGGGACAAGTAATGAGAGCTCACCCCGTTACGTGGCACTAGGGATTCGAACCGCTGAACTGCCGACCTTTCGATCGACAAGCTCAGCATCTTAGCCACTGAGCCATCGTGTCCCTGTAGAGCTAGCTATAATTATGAAAAGAGTGAACTTAAAAAAAAAAGGCAGAACATTAACCTATATTGATACCCATCTCTCCAAAAGAAAAAAGAAAAAGAAACATAAAACGGAACACTGATATGAGGGACCAGGTGGCCCTGAACTGGGCAACACTCTAAATACTCAAATCATAATGACTTTTCATTTGAACTTCTCTCAATCGGTTGTGGTCAAATATAAAACATACTAATTCAGCCAAAGGTCTTCTAGTACCAAAGAAAGAGGTCGTTGTAAGTTGTACAATTATGACACAAAACTTTTAATGATAACAACAATTAAAAATCAAGAAGGGGGTGTAATTTGGTAATAATTGAGAAGTACCAGTGTTAAACTAGAACCTGGGAAATCCACATTCAAGTAAGTCTGTAGAGATTCTCATTCATCCAGGTCATGGTTGTGCCAAAGATGCTTTTTCAAGAGGTAACTGGACTTCCTTGTTTTTTTCTTTTGGAGACATTTCACTTCTCATCCAAGAAGCTTCTTTAGCTCTGACAGGACAGTGGAAGGATTTATATTCCTTGAAGACAGCTAGTAATTTTCATCCTTTTAGAGCGTTGCTGAAGCACTTTTGAGGTTTATCTGTCCTTAGGGTCACCTGAGTAGTGCCCTGGTTCCTGTAGTCTGTAATTTTTTTCCTCTGGAAATCCACTCCTACTCCCACACTATTCAAAGGGTGTTGCAAATTACCAGCTGTCTGCAAAGAATATAAACCCTTCCATTCCCCACTATCCTGTCAGAGCTGAAGAAGCTTCTTGGATGAGAAGCAAAACGTCTTCAAAATAAAAAACAAGAAAGTCCAATTGCTGCCTGAAAAAGCACCTTTGGGACCACATTAAAGTACATTCTGTGGGTTTAGACCCATAAGGTTGGTGAGTAACTTTTGACTAATCACTACGTCTCAGCCTACCCCATCCCACATAACCATTGTAGAGAAAGAGAGGAAGTGTTAAATATGCTATTTTGAATGCATTAGAAGAAAGGCAGAATGGATAACCAGCAAATCATTTTAGAAATCGATTTATTTTTCTCAACCTGTCATTGATGAATGTCCCATTAAAATGGATCTGATTTTCCAGAGTAAAGTTAAAATCAAAGTCCACGATCCTCTTATTGCTAAAATTCTTCCCTCTACTGGCATATTCATCTGCTTGTAGATGCTTAATGACATCTGGAAACCAGACAGACAGTCCATAGTATCTATAAAAGCAATTGGCGTAATTTCAGCATTCAACAGAAATACATGACACAAAAATGAACTGTAATGCAGCATTATGTTGAATATATACTGATAAAAAAGTGGTATGTAATGTTCAAGCTGCATTCAGATGTAACAAAAACATGCTTAACTTTCCCAGAGATTTCTGAATTCCCTCTCTTGCTGCAAAAATTATCATGAGATCTGATATTGCTATGTCCATCTAAAATTAACATTATTTATTGTATCATATGCCACTAACGTTAAGTATGATCAGTGCAAATAAGCTAATGGCATAAATTTGTAGAAGAATGAAGGTGAAGCCGTAACTAGATATAGATGCTGGCATGGGGGTAGGGGTGGGAATAAGATGAGAAAGACATGCCCACAAGCTCTAAAACTACAACTTACACATGCAGGTTATGCTAAAGGTCTTATACTTGAAATTTTTAATATGGCTTAAGAAAAAAGAAACAAAAATTAAGAATGCTGAATCCTTGAAATAAGTAGAAATTGGAGATTATACATATAGAGGAAAAGGGACAATATGTCCAATTTCTTTTTTGGTTTTGTATTAATAGAAATAGCTTGCAATATTATTTTGTAATTTTAGTAATTGTCATGTGCAAAACATTTTGACAGAGGATTTTGAAGTGCATTGATAGAAAGTACTTCCATTGCTTTGCTGTTTCTGAGAGGAGTAACAGTAGCATATTTGTAGATTTGTAGCGCTACAATATTTAATCATTGTCTTCCCACTGAAAGCCACATATAAAACTGTACCAGACTTGTTTAACCAAAAGCTTATTCTAATTTAGTCAATTTCCCACAGATATTTCTGATTCTGTAAACGACCTAGAGCCGTGATGGCGAACCTATGGCACGGGTGCCACAGGTGGCTTACGGAGCCATATTGGTGGGCACGCGAGCTCAGCTCCGGCATGCATGCGTGCGCCAGCCAGCTGATTTTTGAGCCTTCTGGGCCCACCAGAAGTCAGGAAACATACTGTTTCTGGCCTCCGGAGAGCCTCTGGGGTGGTGGGGAAGGCCATTTTTGCCCTCCCCAGGATCCTAGAAAGGCTCTGGAGCCTGGGGAGAGCAAAAAAACGGGCTACTGTGCCATCTTGTGCAAAAAGCAGGGGGAGCATGGGGGGCGGGGCACATAGAATTATGGATGTGGGCAAGTGTGTGTGTGACCCCACTGCACTCCCCTCATTTTTGGCACACAATGGCAAAAAGGTTAGCCATCACTGACCTAGAGCTTCAAAACTAATAGACACTGCCTTATCCATGGGTGCTCATCTCCTTTCAAAAGGACTTCACTATGTTCTAAGAAAACAAATGGCAGAGATTCTGATAGAGGAAGCAAACTTCTTTGTATTCCATTTGCTCACAGAAGGCATACTTTTACATATCTCTATCATGTTTCCCACTTCTCAGCTTTTTTTTAAAAAAATGAAACAATCCCTGTATTATTTCTTTCTGACAGGAGATTGTTTTAGCTGTCCTGAACATTTTGGTTGTCCTTTTCTGTCCTTTTCCAGTCCTACCTATTTACGGTAGCTGTTTTTCTAGAAATATTTATTGTATTTTGTATTGGTATTGTGATCACACAATACATTTGCTATAAAAGTAATCTCCTTTAAAATTATTTTCAGTTTTTAAACCATGTGGATAGGGAAAAAGCCATTCATTTGAACAATCACTGTTTAATGAGTTTTAAAATCATTTTTAATAACCATTTTAAAAATATACTTTACAGAACAACCTAGTGTAGAAGCTATTAATTGGTTAATGTAAATGGTAAAAAAGTAGAAGTATAAAAACAAAAAACATTGATATAATAATGTGGACTGGTTGGAGACTGAAAAAGGGGTGTCTTGGTTTATGTTTAATTTAAATATTATGTCAGTGCAGAATGTTTTTTTTAATAAAAATGTTTGTATGAATATTAAAATTTTTAAAAGGATGAAAAAAGAGTTTAAAATTTTTATAAAACAATAAAGAATTTGTTGCGGTATGTATCCATGTCACTAACTGGAAAGGCAGCAGTAAAGGAATGCCAAGATACAGATCCTTTGGAAATAGCCCAATCACTAGCAATATTGCTGCACATCTCAAATTGTACCTCTTAAAACAAAAGATTATTTCTATTGTGTACCATGTTTAAGTGTAATTTTATGCTTTTCAAAGACTTATTTTCTTCAGTTTCAAAAAGGATTTGGAATCATTTGAGATGACAGTAATTTGATGATATCATACAGTGATATTGTGGAAAATGAATGAAACTAGCACGGCTGGTTCATAATAAATATATAATGGGGGGGGGGTGTCTCTAGGTTAGAGAATAATAAAGAAAAATCCTATTAACTGGAATATGGCAATTTGGCATGTTTAACTTGTTCGAATCTTTCTTCACAAAGTAAACACAGTGCAGCCATCCAGCCCACTGCACTACACATGGATGAATATGAATTTGCAACAAAGTTAATGCAATATGATTACAACATTTATATATTTCTTATCAACTTTACCCAAAAGAAAGAGTAAACCATACAACTGCAAGCTTAGTTGTATTGTCCTTGACTGGATAGGTGAAACACCTCTTAAATGTTAACCAAATCTGTGAGAAAATAAGAAAAAACTGCATTTGTTTCTAAAGTTTCATGTAAACCTAAATGAAAAATACAAGTAAACTTGAGAAAAAGCATCACAGAAAGTTAGATATGTCGCTTCACTTTAGGATTTTCAAGAAAATGCTACTTTTGAGGGAAGGATGGTTTACAGTGACATTTATGGCAGGAAAAATGTTTGAGGGAGGCCAATTTTTCCTCTGAAACAGCAATAACTAATCCAGTTTCTGAATATCAGGCTTGTATCTAAAGCCGCATAATCTTTAGTTTTACAGATTTAACTAGATTTCTGAATACTCTGCTTGATTTGCTTTTAACAACAACTGCTTAAGTCATGATATAACACAATCCTAACAGAGCAGGACAAAGTGAAAGGGAGCCTTTATGAACCTCCACAAGTAGGAGTAAAAAGCCGCAGAGTATTAGATTGTGGTAACGAATGTTCTTGGGCCAGATATGGCATCAATGGGTACAGAGCTCTAACATTTTTCACCTGAAACTTAAGTACTGAGATTACAGAGCCCAGATTTCCCAGGCTGCATAAAAGTAGAAGCAGGCTATCACATATTGGTCATTTTTGCAGTAGGGACCCTTAGCATCTTTACCCACTCAAAGTATCCACATTATTGTTATTTTGGTAGAGGACTGTAGATGATGCTTTTAATTATCATTGCAGAAATTATTTTACTTTTAGTTTAGTTTTCCGAATTAAGCTTTAGAAGTCAAGCACCAGGGAAGCAACAGAATTGAACCACACCGATTCTCGTCTACAAATTTAATGTACAGGGGCTCTATAAATTATATAAACTTCAGCAAATTTAAGAATGCTTGGGACAAAAGAAACCAAATTTTTGCTGGAAGATTCAGTACATCCCATTTTGGTGGCTTTATTCAGTCAATACAATAACTGGACAAAGAAAATTTTTGAAATTATACAATTAATGCTTTAACATTAATTTAAAAAATTGACCAAATATATTATCTTTATCAAAAGATATCTTTGAATTTAGTTCCAAAATCTCCACAACATTATTATTTATAAATATTAAAAGGAAGGAAACAAAAAGGAAAAGGAAAAAGAACTACTAAAAGATATAGATAAATATTTGAGTTCTGACTCCCCCCCCCTTTTTGTACTCCAGTTGATTCACAATATTTATAAATTTTAGAAAAACCATAGCCTGTTTGTATTTGCCTTGTTGCATGATGTATGTATGTATGGAAGCTATCCTTGCCAAATTCAGTTAGCATGCCCCATTACTATATGACAGTAATGAAATGGACACGGGAAAACCTACATCAAACTTTATCCTTGTGGATTATTGTGTGATTCTAACAAGCCACTATCTCTAAATCTAATCTATTTCACAAGAATAAATTGAGATCATATCACCAACTTTTGGAGAAGGGGAAGGATAAAGCAATATAATAAATAAAGTACCATTATCTGGAAAATCCGTGTAAAAACATGGAATCACAGAATATTTAATTTTGGGGGGGAAATTAAAAGCATAAGAAGTTGTTTTATATCTATTTTAGTAATTTTAACACTGTCTTATTTATACTTAATAATAATGGTAAATGTTTAATTTCTCTAGATTCTCTAGACCGGTTTGTACTTAAATATAAATAATATTATAGAGCGGGGGTGAAATGCTCCCGGTTTGGACCGGATCGCCCAATCCGGTAGTGATGGAGGCAGGTGGTTCGGAGAACCAGTAGCAAAAATCCCTGCCCCCCGCATACCCAACTGAGCCGCACAATCATCAGAGGCTTTTTTTTTAACTTTTAAAAGCATTTTTTCTACAACCTCTTTGGCCAAAAAAATGCTTTTAAAAGTTAAAAAAAAAAGCCTCTGATGACCTCTTTAGAGGTTGTAGAAAAAATGCTTTTAAAAGCCTCTGACGATCCAAGCTGAGTTGCCTGATTGGAAGATGCATTTAAAAGAAAAAGTTGCCGATCAGGCAACTCAACTGGGATCGTCAGAGCCTTTTGAAAGCATTTTTTTACAACCTCTTCACTGAAGAGGTTGTAGAAAAAATGGTTTTAAAAATTTTTTAAAAATGGCCACGCCCATCCAGTCACATTACCACCACCACCCCACCAAGCCACGCCCACAGAACCGGTAGTAACAAATTTTAGATTTCACCACTGTTATAGAGATTGTGTTACTTACACTATCCAGTTCTGTGCGTACTCTGACATAGCATCTCCTGTACCAGGTGCCTGTGTCGCTTTCTATTTCTATAAGTTCATCTATTTGTTTTGGTGTTTTGATCCTGTTAACCTATGGAAAACCAAGAAGAGTATTTTTTTCCCTACTTGAGAAACAAGCATTTGACTGTTGAAGAAAGTTAACAGCCTTATCTAAAGGGTGATAAACAGCTTCAAATTGCATGTTTATAAATTAAAACATCTAACCTTGGCTATAGTTTCCATCTCTTGAGAAAGAAAGGGAAGTACGATTTGCATAGGTGGTCAACTGAACAGGAGAATATAAAAGTGCAGGTTCTTTAGAAAGAGGGATATTTTGCGGTATTATTAGAGAAATCGGCTTATCCGTAAAACTTTTAAAAACTATAAAAATAGTTGATTGCAGCTCTTTAAAAACATATTTTTGTGAATTAAGGAAATAAATTCATATGAGAATATCAATTTTTAATTTTGTTATGATTTTTGCATAATACCCTTCAAAACTTGAGTTATAACCAATATGGAAAAAGAAGCAACTTCACAGACCCTACTAGACCTAATAATACATAAAAAAGAACATTATAGGTAGTCATTATTGGGAAAATTCCAGCCAGGCAGGAAGGAGGGATCAGATGGGGAACTAGTCTTGAGTCTTTTCACAGCCACAAGAGAAATAAAGCTGATTCCCTTTAAGTTTCATGGAATCTTATCTGTTTGTTCCCAAGGGAAGGCAATCAATCTGGGAAGATTCCTGTACAACAGGTAGAACAAAATAAAGTAGTGAACTTGAACCTTTCATATGTGGATCTAGCTGCTTGGGCCCGAGTCATAAATTTATGACCACAACTGGGACCAGAATTTCCACTACTAAGCAATGAGATCATAAAGTGCAATTCTCATGACCACATGACTTAGTGACAGCAATCCTGGTTGTGATGTGTGGGTTGTTAACCCAAAAGCAGGCAGAGATCCAGATAAGGAGTGCTGCAGGGTGATGGGGGAGGCCCAGTGTAGGTTATGCGTAAGTTGGAGGATTGTTGCAGTGTGGTGTAAATTCAGGGAGACAAGTGTACATGTGTATTTGTGCATGAGCAGAGGAAAACTGGGGAAAGAATATGCTGCAACCCCAGGGCTGCAAGAATTAAGAATTATGGCCTGATAATTTTATCAAGACTATCTGGACCCCAATGACAAATGGATCAAGAAATGTCCTTAAACAAAAATATATCTTCAAGATCTATGTGAATAATTGTTGTAGGTACTCTTCATGGTATTATTTTTCCCAAGACAAATATATGGTTTTTTACTGATAACTTTTCCAGTCTAAATTACAACTTCCACTAATGAGATATATTTGTGTACAAAATACGCACTGTGAAAACTTTTTCAGGTTGGCCACGAGCTCGCATATTTGTATCATGAATTTGTTTGAGAATCATCCAAGCTTCATCATGTTTTCCAACCTAAGGATATGAAGACATTTGAAAATTTCAGAAAGAATTATGAAAATGCAAGTTGTTGATAAAGCAATCTGTATTCACTCTTTCTTCACTCAAAATACATCTACATTTAAAGAAATATCTTGCCATATTTTTTTTATCTCAATGGCATATTGTGGAGTATATTTTGGTATCAAATAGCCTTAGATCACCTCATGTATTGTAACATTATAAAGTAATATTTATTGTGAACATTGTTCCCTACTATGTTTAGATCTTCAGCAATACATTCATTTTTTCAATTCAAACAAGACAGTTCACCAAATAAATATTAGAATAAAATAGCATGATAACAAAAGCAACCATAAAACAGCATCAGACTAAAAACAATATAGTATAGATCAAAATTTGACAGAATTTTTTAAAAGATTTTTTAATTAAATATCTCAAAGAAAAAGAGGTAAATAACATTTTCCAGAAAAAGAACTTCAAAAATGTCAAGTCCACACTGAAAATACTTGGCCTGATTTTTTTAAAAAATTTATTTAAATGGTGGATCTGAGGTTGATTTTAAAGACTCAGGTAAGCTCAATGTTGAAGGAATGTAGATATTTTACCTCAAGCAAGAACCTTGGACTTTCTGGCATGAAAGTAAGTGCTACCACAGCAGAAACACAAGGCAGGGCACACATTATAACAAACACTCGCCAACTGTGGAACTGATATGCAGATCCCATGCTGAAACTCCACCCTGAAAAAGGAGAAAAAGACACTGCATTTATAAATGCAATATATTTTGAATGAATCGCATAATGGCTTATAAACCCAGATAATTTCTGAAAGCAGAACAAAAGTTCTGCCTATTCCATAGTCCGTACTTTGAAAAACCTTTTCTTCTTCTTTCAAAAATCAAATGCCACAGTAAAACCATTACCACATTCTGTGATTAAAGTGTCACTACTTTAGCCAGAGCTGTGAGTATGAAAAGGCTTATTGATACAACTTAGTGTATTGCTGATAATTGGTGACAGCTGCTGAGGATTCAATGGAATGACTGTTTCACCTTGGTAATCCCCCATTATTTCTGGCATTAACGATCTCTTTTGCCACTACTTCAAGAAGAAAACCACAAAACTCCACTCTGGTGGCTGTACTACAGGCCCTTACTGCCACCATGTCCAATGGGACTATCTATTATTTCAACAAGGGAGTGGAGTGGAGCGGAGCAGAAGGGAACAGAACAGAACAGCAGAGTTGGTAGGGACCTTGAGGTTTTCTAGTCTAAGCTCCTGCTCGGGCAGGAAACCCTATACCAGTGATGGCTAAACTTTTTGCCATCACGTGCCAAAAGTGGGGGGAGCATGGGGGGGGGTCTTGTGCACATGTGCCCACACCCATAATTCTATGCGCCCTCCCTGCGCATGCACATGCAAACTCCCCCCCCCCTTTTGGCACGTGATGGCCCGGTAGGCCCGTTTTTTGCTTTCCCCAGGCTCCAGAGCCTTTCTAAGAGCCTGGGGAGGGCGAAAACAGCCTTTCCTATCCCGCCCCGGAGGCCGGAAATAGCCCATTTGCCAACTTCTGTTGCCCCAGAAAGCCCGAAAATCAGTTGGTTGGCACACACGTGTGCCGGAGATGAGCTCATGTTCCCATCGATATGGCTCCGTGTGCCACCTGTGGCACGTGTGTCATAGGTTCACCATCATGGTTCTATACTGTTTCAGACAAATGGTTGTCCAATCTCTTCTTAAAAACTTCCAATGTTGAAGCATTCACAACTTCTGGAGGCAACTTGTTCCACTGATTAATTGTTCTAACTGTCGGGAAATTTCTTCTTAGTCCTAGGTTGCTTCTCTCCTTGATTAGTTTCCATCCATTGCTTCTTGTCCTGCCTTCAGATGCTTTGGAGAATAGCTTGACTCCCTCTTCTTTGTGGCAACCCCTGGGATATTGGAACACTGCTATCATGTCAACCCTAATCATTCTTTTCATTAAACTAGACATATTCAATTCCAGCAATTGTTCTTGATATGTTTTAGCCTCCAGTCCCCTAAACATTTTTATTGCTGTTCTCTGCACTCTTTCTAGTGCCTCAACATTTACATTGTGGCAATCAAAGCTGGATGCAGTATTCGAAGTGTGGTCTTACTAAGACATTATAAAGTGGTATTAACAGTTCACATGATCTTGATTCTATCCCTTGTTAATGCAGCTTAGAACTGTGTTGGCTTTTTTGGCAGCTGTAGCACATTGCTGGCTCATATTTAAGTGATTGTCCACTAGGACTCCAAGATCACTCTCATTGTTACTATTATTGAGTCAGGTACCACCTATGCTACACTTGTGCATTTGGTTTTTCTAGCCTAAATGTAAAACCTTACTTTTTTCACCATTGAATTTCATTTTGTTAGATAGTGCCCAATGTTCAAGTCTGTCAAGAACCTTCTGTATTTTAAGCCTATTTTCTGGAGTGTTGGTTATTCCTGCTAGCTTGGTGTTGTCTGCAAATTTCCGTTTTGTTTTGATAGTATCTTAGCATTAACTCTATTGTATTTATTTATTGTATTTATTTATTGTAGTCATTTATTATCATTTAAATAAAAGCAATGGCATTTATATGAACCAGAGTTTCTCATGATCAATACTTTTGGGAAAATCTATTAATTACTTCTGTCAGTGGAGACTAAAGACATTTTGTTCTTTTCCCCCATAATCCTTTTTAAAAAATCTAAATCAGGCAGGATATATTAATGTGTACCTGTTCCTTAGTTACTTAGAAAAGGAAGTTATTTCTTTATCTCTGTCAGTTATCTAATTTAGCTATAAATTTCTGTCTGATATTTAAATCTGCATTAAAAAGATTATAAAATTATCACAATTTTCAATGATCATATTAATTATGAAGAGATCATGGTAAAAAGGAACTGCCTTTTTATTATTCATATATAGAAATACAAAAGTATTTCTTTTGTACAGTTTTGCAATAGCTCTTTCCTTTGCATTACATGTATTAAATATCCTTAATAAGATTCAGAACTAGCTAATACATTAGATTTATTATACTTTGCATACCTATATCTGAGATCCAACACATTTAACCATACAAAGAAATTACATCTTCTCTTATATATTAATACTGTACCAATACTACTACCTTTCTGCAAAAGATCTAAATCCTATAGTTTTCTCTCAGACACATATTTACACCAGAAAAATGACTTGCATAAATTATGTATTATAAGTCTACAAATTTTAGATTTACAGAATCCACAGATTAAATGGCTCCCAGAATTTAGTCAAACTGAGGTATCTAAAACGGGATAAACATAATTTCCAATCTCTCCTATTTACAGAACTTTGCTATCCATGTTCACTTGTTTCAAAGGAGAGAAGACAGAACACCTATCATGATTGCTGCTAAAATCAGGATGGTGCTAAAAATGTCGTTCCTTTTACATATTTTGATGCCACACCAGCTATGTAAGAAGCCCCCAAGGCTTGAATGAAATAGTCTCCAATGATTATATCAATATTGCCAGATGTTTCTTACATTCAGCTGTAATTTAACTTTTACTTCACTCAGTCTTAGATGTCCCACAGCATATAATTACCAAAACCCAACTAACCATCAAGGAATAAAATTTTGCCCTCTTGAAAATTTGGTTCCTTTACTTTTTAATATTGCAACAGAGTAACAAACTAATCTATTTTTAAAATAAGTACAGTATAATTTTATTTATTTTAATGTAGAACCATACAATTATCTGTAGCTTTATACAAGTGATTATACTGCTATATGCCATCTTGTTTTTTTGAAGAGTCCACCGTTCCTTTTTCTTTTGGTTGCAAATGAAGAATGTGATTTCTAGATATTGCTTTCCACTAACTAAATTTAAAAATGCATTTGGAATAGATTTATCTGCAGATAAGCACTGCTGCCAAATGGAGGTGTGCTCTTGGTTTCCATCTGCCGTTCTTTGTGACCTAACAGGAAGATGTATAGTGTTCTTTGTCTGATTCATTCAGACAGCAATGCAGTTCTGCAAAGTTAAACTTCACCCTTGCTCCCTGCAAATGCTGAATTCAAAAGTCATTAATCTTGAAAGCAGCAGCAAGTTCCAAGGGGTGAGACGGGTTGTTAAAACAATAGGCCCAAGTGCATGTTGGGAACAGTTTTCTGGGGCTGTGGCATAAAATAAAACCTTCAGCTTTTTTTCAATCTCTGCAGCAGCTTCACGTTAAATATCACCTTCTCACTCTACTGATTACAAGAAAGACCAAATAAATCATTCAAGTTGCAGTGACAGACTACAGGATGATATTAGCATAAGAGAGATCAATGATAAAACACATAAAACATCCTATTCAACAGAACCCATTATAACCAAGAAAGGCTGTCTCGCTTTTTAGCAAAAACAATCAAAACTGCATTTTTCATTTCTAAGTTCTTTTCAAAATAAACCAACCCTAAACTAGTTATTGTGTGTTGGGAGGGCAGGGGAAGCATTTTTATTTATTTATTTTCTGTTTTGCAGCAAAAATATGGCTTCTAGCATATTTCCATAAATGTATGTTTTTGAGAGTGCTATATCAAAATATATCATGCACTAAGGCTGAAGAGTAAAGAAGGTCTTTGTGAAAGCCAGTAATAGAGGCTTTGGGAGAGAGTACAAGACCTCAAGATGGAAGGCATGATTTCACAACAGAAGTCTCTTCCCCTTTTATATTTCATGATGCACATAAAGAGGGCAAACTTTGGTCATGCAGTCACAACTGACATTTTAATGGCCTATTTTTTATTGCCCCTTGCCCCTAATACTTTTTCTACACATATAAACAATGAAAAAGCAACTTATTTGAGTTTGGATTAAGCTGGATATATCTAAGAGTTTTTGGCACTCAGTTTAAAGACAGTATAAAGGACACGGTGGCTCAGCGGCTAAGTTGCTGAACTTGTCGATCGAAAGGTCAGCAGTTCAGTGGTTCGAATCCCTAGTGCTGCATAATGGGGTGAGCTCCCGTTACTTGTCCCAGCTTCTGCCAACCTAGCAGTTTGAAAGCACATAAAAAATGCAAGTAGAAAAATAGGGACCACCTTTGGTGGGAAGGTAACAGCGTTCCATGTGCCTTTGGCCACATGACCACGGAGACGTCTTCAGACAGTGCTGGCTCTTTGACTTTGAAACGGATATTAGCACTGCCCCCTAGAGTCGGGAATGACTAGCACATATGTGCGAGGGGAACCTCTACCTTTACCTTAAAGACAGTGCATCTTTTATATTTGTGACTAGCTCAAATATTTTAGAATTAATATTTGTATTGGCAAATGTTTGTCTTCAGTAAGCTATTATGTATTTGTTATTTAACATTTATTTGTAAGATCTACCATGAAAGGTAATACAGGTAGTACTCAATTTATTACTGTAACTGAGCCCAAAATTTACATTGCTAAACAAGACAATGGGGTCAATGACTCTCTAAAAGGATGCAAATGACTAGCTGTCTACAAGGAATATAACTCCTTTCATTCCCCACTATCCAGTCAGAACTGGAGAAGCTTCTTAGATGAGAAGCAAAATGTCTTCAAAGGAAAACCAGAAAGCCCAGTTGCTTCTTGAAAAAGTACCGTTGGGATAACCATGACCTGGATGACTGAGAATCTCCATGGTCATTAAGCAAGACAATTGTTAAGTGAGTTTTATCTCATTTTATCATCTTTTTGCCACAGTTGGTAAGTGAATCCACTACACTTGCTAAGTTAATAACACAATTGTTAAGTGAATCTGTCCCCTCTACTAACTTTGCTTGTCAGAAAGTCGCAAAAAGTGATCATATGACCCAGGACTTTGCAACCACCCTAAATACATGTCGGTTGCTAAGCAATCAAACTTTATCATGTGGAAATGCTGCAACTTTCATTAAGTGTGATAAACAACCATATAATTTTTTTCAGTGTTGCTGTAACTTCAAACAGTCACTAAATGAATGGTTGTAAGTCAAGGACTACCTGTATAACAGAAAGTTAGGGAATGCAAAGGGATGTTAGATATTAAAGGAACGTACTAGCTGGGTTTCTCCTTGGAAAAAATGTTATGGTCCCTGAGATAATGTTTTTCAGATTCCCTTCTCATGCCAAATTCAGAGCCCTGAACCCCAGAAGGAGGAATACGACTTGAGGATCCACGCTAATGTTGCTTTCCCATCCTGCAAATCTCCACAGCTGCTTCTCAGGTGAGGAATTCCAAGAGTATGAAAAACTCCTGGTCCAAAGTATGATTAGCTTTCTAACTTCTTCCACATCCA
Organism: Masticophis lateralis; assembly: GCA_030761175.1. Lineage (NCBI taxonomy): Eukaryota > Metazoa > Chordata > Lepidosauria > Squamata > Colubridae > Masticophis > Masticophis lateralis. The sequence continues at coordinate 250,172,232 of JAUDYJ010000002.1, read as the reverse complement.
CAAATAATTAAGGAAGCTTAGATCAGCCAAAAATAGAAATGGTTAAATTGTTTTCACTTTAACTCTTCTGACATGCACTTAGCTTGCAGTTAGATATGTCTTCAGAATGGCCTATCAAAGAACACAATTACTTTATCCCCCAGATTTCACTTAAGACTGTTCTTGAATTCTTTGCTTTTTTTAAAAACCAGACTTTTTTTATATAGATGTAAGGTCTATAAGTTTTTTATTGATGTAAGGTCTTGAGGTGTCAGATTGGACTGGGAAATTTCTGGCTCAAAATCACATGGAGTTCCCATTCAATTTCATTCAACCATGGAGTTCAGTAGATTACACTGTCTCAACCTTCACAGGATTGTCATTGTAGAAGTAAAATTAAAAACCATCATATAAGCCATTTTGAACTCCAGAGAAAAGCCAAGGTATGTAGTGTTAGTAATAGCATTGCATTTACGATGTTCACTGCCTAGAGTTACTAGTTGAGATGGGCAGCTAAAAGAAATCAAATCAAATTAAATTTTTAAAAAACAATTTCTTATTATGGCCATGGGGATATACACTAGGACCATGATGGCGAACCTATGGCACGCGTGCCATTGGTGGCAGATGGAGCCATATCTGTGGGCACGTGAGTGTTGCCCTAGCTCAGCTCCAGCGCGCATGTGCGTGCCGGCCAGCTAATTTTTGGGCCTTCTGGGCCCACCTGAAGTCGGGAAACAGGTATGGGTGAGAGAGGGTAAAAATGGCCTTCCCCACCCCTGCCCGTTTCCCGACTTCGGGTGGGCCTCTGGAGCCTGGGGAGGGTGAAAAATGAGCATACTGGGCCCACCGTGTCATTGCGTGCCAAAAGTGGGGGGAGTGCAGGGGTCACACGCGCATGCTAGGAGGGGTAGGGCACATTGAATTATGGGTGTGGGCATGCACTCGCGCGGCCCCCACCCCTGCGATGGTAAAAAGGTTAGCCATCATTGCACTAGAAAAAGGAATGCTGATTTCAATTAGATGAAAAGGTTAGCTGAACTAGCCACTGGATGGCACTCTTATAACATTTAGAAACAAAACTGTCAGTACCAATCTTGTCTCAATTTAAGATACATATAAACTCTGAGTAGCTCTTTACAGCCTGCTATTCTAAATAACTTCATTGTATTCAAGATAGAATATTTAGGGGAAGAGTGAAGCTTCCATCGATCCCTGAAGCAAATCAAATGGGCATCAGGAGGATGTAAAAAGAAGGGGAAATATGGTCCACCAGCAACATTCCTTCTTTGGTAGATGGAAATGACTGGATTTCAACACTTTCTGGCACTTTTTAACATGCAATTATCTTTATAATAATCCTGTTTTCCATAGTTATTGTTCCCTTTTAAAAGATTTTTTGTGTGCATTGAAGCTGAAAACAATCCCAACTTACTTAAATGAAGCTGCATCTTCTACCACGTCGTAGTAATACAATTCAAAAGAGAGTTAAAAAGATTCAAAAAGAAAGTGCACTTGGCTTAGTAAACAGTTTATTATACTGCCTGCGAAGAGATGTATTCTGCCTAAAACAATTCACTGTCTTCCATAATGAAGTCAGCCATGACCACTGCAGTCAGCTTTTCTGCTACCGATAATGTATTTTCCAGAAATGTAGTAGGTTCAGATGCACAGACCATTAGAACTGGTCTCGTCACATAAAAGGAACATTTGAACTCAGGTATCTGACAATGTAGAAGTTAAAATGTCTGAAATCATAAACAAGTAATTTGTTTATAATTTGTACATAGAAGTACAGTAGAACAATATGTTAGGAATAAATTAGAAACCTAGGTTGTGTCGTTAATGTACCATCTGTCTCGGCCAGAATGAAAATGATTCCTATGCTGAATATAATCTTTTTATAGATTCTTTCTATCTCTCCCCCCTTTGATATATTTATTTTACAATTTTGGCCAACAGAGGTATTTTGAAATAGCTTGGTTTCCAGCTCTGTAGACCATATTTAAATAGTTACAGGTAATTCCAAACTTATGACCATTTATTTAGCAACCATTTTTATTATAACAATGCTGGAAAAAGTGACTTATAACTGGTCCTCACATTTAGAACCTTCACAGTATCCCCACGGTCACTAGGTCACCATTTGAAACCCAGCAAAGCCAATAGGAGAAGCCAAATTCACTAAACAATTACAGGATTCTTACTTAATCCATAATTACCCCTGCAAAAAAAAAAAAGGTTATAAATTGGGCGTGGTCACATTATGACTCATTTAATGACCGCATTGCTTAGCTATGGACGTTCCAGTGCCAATTGTTGAGGTAAGTCTAGTACTATCAATAGATTATCAGCTACCAAAACAAATTTATTTTAAAAAAAATACTAGAATAACCTCCTTTTTAAAATTTAGATTTGGATTTGGTGCAATCATGTATTCTTGCAGTTAGGGACAGATATTTTATGGGAGAACTGTAAGCACATCCTCTAAAAACCTCTGGTGAAAAAAAGATAAGTATCTGTCCTGTTTTAGCAGATGCAAAAGGTGGCGATGGTTGGATAATCTTACTGCTATTGATGACTAACCAACATCAGATTTTGTTTTCCTTGGGAATTAAGCCACAACTCTGAGGCTACACTTCAGGAGTGGGCTTCAGATCCTTTAGCAACAGGTTTGCTGCCCCATTGCTAGGTGGGCATGGCCATAGTGGGCATGGCCTAGTCCACCGCCTGCACCAGAGCAGGGGAGGTGTTGGGTTACCCTCCCCAGGCTCTGGAGGCTTTTCTCCAGCCTCCAGGAGGGTGAAAACAGCTCTCCCCTGGGTCCGGAGGCCCTCTGGAGGCCAGAAATAGGCCCGTTTCCGGACTTCTGGAATCTCTGGTAGGCCTGTTTTTTGCCCTCCCAGGCCATTCGCATGGCCCCTGCACTTATCTGGAATGATGAACGGGTCACGTGGAGACTCCTGGGAGGGTGGGGTGGGCATGGCCAGCCAGGGGTGGCATTTGGGGGTTCGCAACCCTGGCAATCCTTGGCTAGAAAATCACCCAAACTGTGCCGAACCCCCAGGAGCCCACTTCTGCTACACTTGTTTTCCATCTCAACAACAAATTATTGACCAAAACAATTCTTTTGTAGGCAAAGTTGGAAAGACAAAGAGAAGAGGAAATGCTGTTTAAAGTAATAATGGAATAATCAGGGGCAACTGTTTTGTGCATTTGGCTTATTTTTAACGTGCATGAACAATATTGAGCATGTTGGTGAGTAAGCTATTGAAATGACATAAAATAAAATTTGAGTAGGAGTGTGCCAAGTCAACATTTGTGTTTATGTCAATCAATTTGGGAAATCTGTTTGTCAAGCTTGCAGTTATTCCCAGCAAAAGAAAAAAAAGGACAAACCATCTTGAGCTGAATAAGCTGATTTTCCTGTTTGCCCAAATTTTAATAAAGGTTTACTTATTTTATTTATATCATGCCTTTATTATTTTTATGCACAACTCAAGACAGCAGACATATCTAACATACCCTCCTGTTCCTATTTTTCCCACAACAACAACCTTGTGAGGTGAGTTGGAGTAAATGAGAATAAGTGGCCTAAAGGCTCTCAGTTGGCTTAAAAATCATTTCATATTTGGGTCTAACTATGATACAAGCATGCTCCAATAACCTCTGCTCTAGCCATATTTTCATGATTTAGCCTTCATTGTGTATGTGTATCATTCTAGTCCTAAATTTCAATAATCTTCTGCAGCACAAGGGATAACAGGTCTGTCAGCTCCGAAAACATAATGGAGAGATCATCCAACCCTTCAAGTACCAGTTGAAGGTCTGTAAAGCATTACCCAACCCAATTGGATGGTTCTTTTTAAAATATCTGAAATAATTGAATTGACTGAACTGTGGAATTTACCTTACCATGCAAACATACTACAAGCAGCTGTGTTAACGTTCTGGCTAGGGCGCGGTCAAACAACAAAGCACAGAAAACAGGCCTTGTGTTCTGTCTGTTTCCCAACAGGAAGTTGGATTAACTACTCAGCATGCAGAACACACATCTCTGCACAACACGTAGTTGAGATTTGTAAGATGAGTGTGTCAGCCCATCCGTAACCTTTACTTAACAACTCCTTCTCAGGATAGATAGGTGTCAATGCCTATGCACAGAAGAGTCAGTCTAGAAGAGACTAGAGAGTCACTTATCTGAAATAGTATAGGTTCTCCTGCTTGAGCAGGGGGCTGGACTAGAAGACCTCCAAGGTCCCTTCCAGCTCATTCATTCTATTCACTGTTCGCAGACAAGTCTAAGTTAAGCTTTACAGGAATAGATATGATGGAAGGATGCTATGGCTGCTGCACTGAAAACAGAGTGAGCTAGTAGCTGGCTGACTTCCCAAATAAATCAACATATTGGTGATGGTAGCCTATACAGATTACAGTGCCTGTTCAATGGCAGAAGATAAAATATTTATAAATAAATTTAACTAAATTTATTAAACAAATATTTATTATCTAGATTTCAACCCTGAATGGAAGCTTTAATCTAGCAGGTATCCTGGAGACTTGATGGCTAAGAGATTTCTTTTAGTTCTGTCCGCCAACTATTAAACGATATCACAGGCTAGGACTGGACAATATCAAGATGGAGTGATTGTTCTATTCCAGAGTTTTTCAAACTGTGTTCAGCATAGAACTTAAGTTCTGTGAGAGACAAAGCACACACAAACAAAAATCACTGGAAGCAGCCACTTATCAGAGCTTTGCCTCTTGATCAAGGATTCTAGAATACACCCAGAAGCACAGTCACAGAAACACACACAGATTACATGACCTGAAAAAGTTTTGACTCCCTTGGCCTAAACACACAGAGCAATAAATGGAGAACCAACTCTATTCATCATCCAGCCTCATCTATTAAGAAAAGCAGGTTCTACTAATGATAGGATGGCCCTAGTCATCACAGTTCTGGAATAGCTGGTTCAATAAAATAATACTACTGATTATATGCAGTACTGCAGACTAGTTCTGCTGCCTGCAGGCTGCCTGCAATTTGGCAGTTTGAATCTCACCAGGCTCAAGGTTGACTCAGCCTTCCATCCTTCCAAGGTCAGTAAAATGAGGACCCAGATTGTTGGGGGCAATAGGCTGACTCTGTAAACTGCTTAGAGAGGGCCTGTAAAGCACTGTAAAGCGGTATAAAAGTCTAAGTGCTATTGCTAAGTGCTATATAGCTACCTCACAAATCTGAAATGAATTCTAGATGTAACACAGATAATCAGTACTGAAAAGGTTAAGTGGCTTGGCATAACCAAAATATCTTCTATTGAGGAAAAATAAAATTAACTTCAAATATTTACAGAAAGAAAAATGAAAATACTTACGGCATTTAAATATCTTGGTATATATTATTAAGCTATTTATAGCAAATATAGTAAATAACCTTTGAAAGTCACATAGCTGTGTATTTAAATGCCTTTCCCCAAGATAAACTAAGAAATCATGTTTATTTGTAAAAGTCAAACAGTATCGGTCCTTTTATTATTTTAAAATAAATTTAAGTAAATTTTGTATATTGAATTTTTAAAAGTGCTACTATAATTATAGAACAAAACTTTTCTCCCTCCATTACTCTAGGTTTGTGCATTACTGTATATACAGTGGGGCAAAAAAGTTTTTAGTCAGCCACCAATTGTGCAAGTTCTCCCACTTAAAAAGATGAGAGAGGCCTGTAATTGACATCATAGGTAGACCTCAACTATGAGAGACAAAATGAGAAAACAAATCCAGACAATCACATTGTCTGATTTGGAAAGAATTTATTTGCAAATTATGGTGGAAAATAAGTATTTGGTCACCTACAAATAAGCAAGATTTCTGGCTCTCACAAACCTGTAACTTCTTCTTTAAGAGGCTCCTCTGTCCTCCACTCATTACCTGTATTAATGGCACCTGTTTGAACTTGTTTTCAGTATAAAAGACACCTGTCCACAACCTCAAACAGTCATACTCCAAACTTCACTATGGTGAAGACCAAAGAGCTGTTGAAGGACACCAGAAACAAAATTGTAGACCTGCACCAGTCTGGGAAGACTGAATCTGCAATAGGCAAGCAGCTTGGTGTGAAGAAATCAACTGTGGGAGCAATAATTAGAAAATGGAAGACATACAAGACCACTGATAATCTCCCTTGATCTGGGGCTCCACGCAAGATCTCACCTCGTGGGGTCAAAATGATCACAAGTACGGTGAGCAAAAATCCCAGAACCACACGGGGGAACCTAGTGAATGACCCGCAGACAGCTGGGACCAACGTAACAAAGGCTACTATCAGTAACACACTATGCCGCAGGGAATCAGATCCTGCAGTGCCAGACGTGTCCCCTGCTTAAGTCAGTATATGTCTGGGCCCATCTGAAGTTTGCTAGAGAGAATTTGGATGATCCAGAAGAGAATTGGGAGAACGTCATATAGTCAGATGAAATCAAAATAGAACTGTTTGGTAGAAACAAAACTCGTCATGTTTGGAGGAGAGAGAATGCTGAGTGGCATCCAAAGAACACCATACCTACTGTGAAGCATGGGGGCAGCAACATCATGCTTTGGGGCTGTTTCTCTGCAAAGGGACTAGACGACTGATCTGTGTACAGGAAAGAATGAATGGGGCCATGTATCATGAGATTTTGAGTGCAAACCTCCTTCCATCAGCAAGGGCATTGAAGATGAAACGTGGCTGGGTCTTTCAGCATGACAATGATCCCAAACACACCACCCGGGCAACGAAGGAGTGGCTTCGTAGGAAGCATTTCAAGGTCCTGGAGTGGCCTAGCCAGTCTTCAGATCTCAACTCCATAGAAAATCTTTGGAGGGAGTTGAAAGTCCGTGTTGCCCAGTGACAGCCCCAAAACATCACTGCTCTAGAGGAGATCTGCATAGAGGAATGGGCCAAAATACCAGCAACAGTGTGTGCCAACCTTGTGAAGACTTACCGAAAATGTTTGACCTCTGTCATTGCCAACAAAGGATAAATAACGAAGTATTGAGATGAACTTTTGATATTGACCAGATACTTATTTTCCACCATAATCTGCAAATAAATTCTTTCCATATCAGACAATGTGATTATCTGGATTTGTTTTCTCATTTTGTCTCTCATAGTTGAGGTCTACCTATGATGACAATTACAGGCCTCTCTCATCTTTTTAAATGGAAGAACTTGCACAATTGGTGGCTGACTAAATACTTTTTTGCCCCACTGTACTACTGGAATTTTAGATCATGCAGGTTTTCCAATGTAAAATTGCCACTCAAAGAACAATGTCTTTGTATGGACATCTTGGGATAAGGGCCAAATAGTCCCACCATTTATTGCAATGCTTATGTATTTAACTTCATGTAGATCTGTAATCTCAGACAATGGCTTCTGTTAGCAGAATTATATTAAACCGACATTAAAAATATACATGTGCATATTGTCAAGAACTGTATGTAAATATATTTTGCTGATTAAACAAGTAATTCCATTAGGAAAATGGCAATGGAAGAACAATTGCAATTTAAACTGGTTTAGTGCTTAGGTACAATGGCAATAGAAGTTATAGGAAAAAAATCCTGCATTTCTCACCATAATGAGGAATGATTGCCCAGGCCATAGCAGATGCATAGATACCTCCAATCATCCAAAACATGCAAAGCCAACTTAAATGTTCTCCACGTTTCTCTCGAGCAAGAACTTCAGCAAAATATGAAAATACAACTGGAACAGCTCCTCCAATCCTAAAAACAAAAACAAACAAACAAAAAATAACAGGAACATAAAGTCTGTAGAAGCTCTGCATTAATTTGAGAAAAAGCATGCCGAAAGCAATAGAGTTCTGGGAATCTCGACAAATAAATCAATTACCTATTTACATCAAAGACATGTTGATTAAGGAAAGCTTGTATGCTGTAAGTCATTGTATTGCCGAACATTATCCAGGCACAGCTTTGAAGAAATACAAGCATGTTGACTCCCCAAGCCTATCTTTGGCTTTATTGTAAACTGAGATGGAAAAGAATGTAAATCCTCCCAGCCTCTCTGAATTGCTATTATTTAGTGTTTTTGTTTTGCTCCAGCAAAGCAAAGACTCTGATGGATTTGCTCATCTATGGTAGCAAATTGCTATGTGCCAAGTTTCAAGGGTGATGGGACTGCATGTTTTTCAGGCACCACTGACATGGATGGATGCAGAGGCATCAGCAGGGTGTGGTCAAAAAAATATTGCATATAAAAAGCCGACAATGCTTCAACTGGACCATTTGGACTATTATCTTGACTATTTTGACATCCTGCAGACAGCCCTGGATGGATGCTCCTAGCACCTGACACAGACCCAAAGTGTCAGGTATCAAAGGGAGAGATAAAAACAGTCCTTGATTTCCCTGAACAGGAGGAAGAAAGTATAAATGCATGTGGACAGAGCTGAGGACATGGAAGAAACAACTCCATGTAGTAATGATGCAATGGAAGAATGTGAAAAGGACACCCAAAATTGGTTAAAATTCTCTTAAAATGTCTTTTATCTGTGGTATATGAGGTACAGTCTTTTGTATTTCAAACAATATTAGCTAATGGCTGCTATTTTTGTCTGTGTAAATAGACCTTAAATATACTGTAGAGTGAAATAATTAATGCAGTACTTAAGATTTTTTTTAAAGAAATCAACTGTATTGAATAATCAAAGCGAGCAATACATGTGGGGGCCCTTAGTGCTCTCTCAGCTTGGTTGTGAAAGAAAACTCAGGGAGCATCAAGGACACCACAGTTCAACCGTGAGTTACAAATATTCATTTCTATGATACACAATTTAACAATATTTTTGATGGTTTAGACCAGTGTTTCTCAACCTTGGAAGCTTGAAGATGGGTGGACTTCAACTCCCAGAATCCCCCAGCCAGCAGCGCTGGCTGGGGGATTCTGGGAGTTGAAGTCCACCCATCTTCAAGCTTCCAAAGTTGAGAAACACTGGTTTAGACAGTGGGTATCTGGGGATTGTTATATTGTATACACAGTATTTAAAATAACACTATCAATGATTAAACAATGATAAGCTCCCATTCTACATAAGCTGTTCAATACGTCTGAAAATTAGCTTTGATTATCATAAGCTCTTAATGCTGATATTGGTGCTGAAGGAGACATCTGAGGCAATATTACCACATACTGAAATACTTTATGTAACTATTAAATATTGAAAGGTCTTGCTATTTAATATTTAGAAACAATTTTTACATAAAAGATTATCACACATGAGTCACTGTCCAGATCCAGAGAAATTTAAGCAGCATCGTGCTTTGGAAATGGGATCTTCCAGTGTGTCCTTTACTGAAATCTTCTCCCACCATTTCCTATTTGCAACGAACGGTAGATTCAAAGACAGCTATTTAATTCAGAAGTGCAATATCCAGCTAGGAAATGGTGCAAGGGAAAGGAGGATAAAGAGACAAATATTTAATGGTACAATTTTTGTCTCTGAGGTCTCCTTATGGAGGACATTTCATAGCTGCAAATTTGGCTCTCTTCAGCTTGAACTAATATTAGGTCCCACTGATGCTAGAAAAGAGATCACTTGCAATGCTACTGAGATGCCATAGAGAAATAATTGGAGGAAAGAATGCTATACATATTACATTAAGCTCCTGAAAGAGTTTAAAATTTAACAAACACACAAATTAATGAATGTATTGGGCCAATTACAAAATATACTAAAAATATCTATATTTTGTTATTTACTAATTCTATGCTACTTTTCATATCATTTAAAATTCCAAATCAATTTATAACAAAAATACAGTAACATAACAAAAATCAACCATTTAAAATTAAATTATAACTAAACGAACAATTATCACTGTGACCTGGCAATGATTCAGGTTTCCCACCCCAAGCAATAAACACATGGACAACAGACAATATGCACAGACTTGAAATAACCACTTAATGATTTGTAGCAAGATATAGCTATAATATCTTGAAGAACTAAAGTGTAGCAAACATGCATAACAGTGAAAATTATCAGGGTACAAAATGTTGTAACCTAAAAGAATATATCAGGACTGATCCAAAATCGAAACAAACTGTGTTAGATTGGACGATCTTAAAAACACCCAAAACAATCCATTGCCCAGGTTTGAAACAGCAAGTCAAAGATTGATGAGATTGTTTCAATTCATAATATATTTGCATACCTTTACTGAAGTCATTCAAAGGAATACACTGATACAGAAAATATGTATATGCATTCCCATATAAACTTTCCTTGTCATTATGTGTGATACAAACATGCTCTTTTTATAAACTTCCAAGTTTTAAGATTTATTTCACAGAATATTTCTTAGAAGTGAATTTATAGAATTCTGCAACTTCTTTTCTTAGAATGTAACTTTTTTCTTTTAGAATGTTTAAAAGGGTTAGGGTTTTTTTTTAATGAAATTGAGATAGTCTTACATAAATCCTAGTAAATCAATATTATCATTAAAGCCAATTAGCTGGAATCAATTAAATGTATATATTCAAACTGATAAATCTTTGACATAGTACTTTGCCAACATCATATAAGGAATTGGGATTTTTTAGGGCTCAGTCTCTCTGATCAGAGTTTACACTTGCACAACCCAAAGATGACACCAAGATGGTTGTTTATGGAGATTCTCAGTCATCTGGGTCATGGTTGTCCCAAAGGTGCTTTTTCAATAGGCAACTGTTTTTCTTTAAAGACATTTTGCTTTTTATCCAAGAAGCAAATCAACATTATGAATTGGGTCAATTGATAAGAATGAATTAAACACATCTAAATTGATAAATTTTTGACAAAATCCTTTGATATCATAAAAGTTTGATGTAGTAAGGTGTTATCTTGGGACCAGTAAAAAGTAAAGTTTCCTATTACTGGTAAAATTGCTGCTACTTGTTATGTGCATAGTATAATATATCAATGAATTACATGGGTACAATACTTACATTCACGTCTAAACTTACTTCCTACTTCCTGTTTAATGATAAGACAAGAGTAATTACACTTCCTAGCACTCTTGCTCAGACTGTTAATGACCAGCAGTTGATTTCTCACACTCTTCTTCAGCTTTCCAAAACCATCTGCTTTGGGTAGATTTTTGTCCCAGGCGGTTCCTCTTCCCCCTTCATTTTCTGTCTGGGTCCTCATCGATGACCATTTCTGAGAGCCTTACTCCAGGTTCTCCAGAAATAAATAGCAACCTTTCAGCTAAACAAAACTAGCTGATCTATTTCAGGATTTTCAGCCATCACTGTTGGAGTTATCGCCTTTATACTCCCTTAGCTGTATAACATTGCCATACCTGAATAATAGGGCTGACCATAGCCAAAAGTGCAGATTTAAGAGTATGTAAAAATATCTGAAGCACCCTACTTTCAAATTTGATCTTTTGAAGGGGACCCAGGAATAACCATTAGTATCACTCCACTTTAAAACAGATCTGCATACAAGTGTAGTCTAGAAAATAGAAGAAAGCAGAAGGGCTTACCCAAATCCAGAGAGTAATCGACAGAAGAGAAAGAAGCCATAGCCTTGGACAAATGATGAAAGGAAAGCAAAGAATCCATTGACCGACATACATATCAGAAGAGACTGTCTCCTTCCCACCTTGTCTGCCAAGCCTCCCCAGAAGAACGCTCCCACCATCATCCCAAGGTATACTATGCTACCTGAAACAGACACAAAAAAAGAATGTGTAGGATTATACAGTACTATCATGATACATTCCTGTTCTTAGTATTAACCAATGGTATCATTTACTTGGAACTATTGCAAGTGAATAATTTGTATATCCATTTATGGGAACAGTTCCCTATCCCTTTATTTTTCACATTTATTACATATTTATTTGCAAAAATATCTAGTATTTAAATATTTATATTTGAATATTTATTCAATCAGATGCATATAAATATAATAAAATAAAGGACAAGGCAAGCAAATACAGAAACACCACAGCAATAATGGAATAAGGAATTACCAATATAATCTATTCCACTATAAATCTATATACTACTAAAACTTTCATTGTGTTTATCTATCTGTTTGTACCTCCAAGTTAGCTCAAATGGTGTGTCATATCATAACAATTTTTGAATCAAGATACCTAGAAGTCCACTAACTTACAAAAATGCATAAAAAATCTGTGACCATTATTCCTGTAGAACTGAAATTCCATGATAATCAGACCAGTTTCATTCACAAAATTGCCTCTGTGCAGCATTGCCATGGTGACATGATTGTGATTTATATATTTTATAAATATATATTTACATACTCTTCTTAGATCAGCATTTTTCAACCTTGGTAGCTTGAAGATGGGTGGACTTCAACTCCCAGAGCTGGCTGGGGGATTCTGGGAATTGAAGTCCACCCATCTTCAAGCTTCAAGACAAGGTTAAGAAACACTGTCTTAGATGATCACAGGACGATGCAACATTGTTGTAAAAAATATATGATCAGTCTAAAATTTAATCTTAATTCTGGTCACTCAGACTGTACGACCTTTCTCTCAAAAGATGACCTAATTGGTTACAGGCTGTCCAGTATGTTCTAAAAGAATTACATCTCCTCAAGTTACAGGTTCAATATCTCCTAAAAACATGGTTAAGGAAATACTGCAGTTGCTTCACCAGCATAAATTCTAAATATCTTTGTTCCAAAACCAGCTAGATTTTGAAACCAGACACATGGAATTCACAATCTGTTGTGAAAATATGTAAATTCACATATTTACAACTGCTTTTGTGGCCTTTTGAAGGATGGAATGCCTCTGAAAAGCTGAGCTGGAGGTTAGCATCTCACTGTATTTAGAAGGCTTTCTATAAAACAGCCCAGACATAAATGGTGCGATAAAAAATAGTTAGATAAGATTTTGCTTAAGGTTTTTTTTCTGGGCATTTATTTCAAATTATAGCCCATATCTTATATTCCTCCTTGCACTTTCATAAGAATAAGAGTCTGACAAGACTTGTTTCTCCAGATTTTATTTCATAAATCACATTCAATACCATCCCTTCAGCAAATATAGTCTGCCAGGTAAAACCTATATATGAGCAGTTTCTCACATATGTTCCATGTAACAAGTGTTCCTAATTCCACAACAGCTGTGGACAACACACGACCATCAGAGAGTTAGATGATTTTGCAGTCAAGAGACATTGCCCCGGTCCTCTTCCACATGTCAACTCAATGGGATGTGAGTTTCAATCTGACAAACTTGATATATTTATTTTGTAAGGGGATTATATAGCCCAGTATATGGCAAACATGAAGTAATTACCACAAATATGATACATGTCCTAGGAAAAAGAATAACAGAAAGTGCTACAAACATAATAAAAGTAACAGGAATATCCCACATTCTTCTGTTTTGGCTTTTTAGATTGGAAGCAGAAGTGGGTTTCAGCAGGTTCTGACCAGTTCTGGAGAACCGGTAGCAGAAATTTTGAGTAATTCGGAGAACCGGTAGTAAAAATTCTGACTGGCCCCGCCCCCATTTATTCTCTGCCTTCCAAGTCCCAGCTGATTGGGAGAAAATGGGGATTTTGCAGTAACCTTCCCCTGGAGTGAGGTGGGAATGGAGATTTTACAGTATCCTTCCTCTGCCATGTCCCCAAGTCACTCCCACCAAGCCACTCCCACAGAACCGGTAGTAAAAATTTTTGATTGGAAGGATGAGTCCAGCAGTAACATAAGAGGTGTGCACAAAATGAGGCATTGAATTGTTAACTTTTGGTGCCAAATATAATTTGGAGGAAAAATGGTCGATTTTCCATGGTTGAGTTCAGAATAAGTCTCTTAACCTTCAAAAAGCTTGCCCTTTCAACAGTAGCAAAACCATAAGGAGCTTTGGTGGTGCAGCAGACTAAAGTGCAGTTAAGTAGCACTTAGCTGGCAGCTGCCTGCAATTACTGCGAGTTCAAATCTCACCAGGCTCAAGGTTGACTCAGCCTTCCATCTTTCCAAGGTAGGTAAAATGAGGACCCGGATTGTGGGGGCAATAAGATGACTTTGTATAAAAAAGAACACCGCTTAGGGGTGGCCAAAAGCTCTACTAAGCAGGTATATACAAAAATATGAAGGCTATTGCTTAACGCATTGTAAGCCGCCTGAGTCTCCGGAGAAGGGCGGCATATTAATCAAACCAATAAATAAATAAATAAATAATAAACAACAGAAAACTATTATTTTTTGATACTTTTGGTTGTCTGGATTTTTGCAAGTGAAATCTGGCAGCCTTAGTCTTGACCTTCCCCAAAATTAGAACAACTATTTGTCCTGCAAATATAATTCTCATTGAGAGAAATGTGAGGAGACATAAACTGGCTCTGTGTTATTGATCTCTGACATAGAACACAAACCTTTAAATCAATTTCCCTCATCCAGGGCAGGAGGACATGCTAGCCAAAAATATTAAATTAATTTTAATCCAGTTTTAAAACAAACCTTCTTCTATATTGTCTGTACTACACCAAACCTTAGAGAGAGTCAGGAAATAGTGTATTTCTCTCCATCCCAATACGTAAAGGTTCACTTGCAAATGTACCGTTTTCCTGACTGCTTGCCAAAAATAAATAATAATTACAGCTTCCCTAGTACAATGAGTACAATGAGAAAGGGAGCAAGAGCAGGAGGAAAGGCAAGAGTAGAAGCCCAATTCCAAAAAGAAAAAAAATTCCCTTTCTACTTGGCTCCCATTTTACATCCCAACTATAAATTTTATTTACATCATCAATACTCAGAGGAACAGTGTCTATACACTCTTCCTCAGCATCACAACTCTTTTTTTTTTAAATGTAAAGGGTTAAAGTCATAGAAATAATGCAGCAAATATGACAAAAACCAGCAATTTCAAAGATGTCATTGCACCAAGATATTTTACTAAAGGATGGCATAAACAGCACACAAAAGTAAGCAACAGAATGCACTAAGCCTCTAAGCTTACCAGGATAACCAGTACAGTTTCTTGCATTTTTTAAAATGTTATTTTATTGCAAGTTTTTTTTTAAAAAAAACACATTTTTAAATAGCTACCAAAAAAAAAAAATACAAAAACAACAAAAATAAGCAACAGAAGAACGTCAAAAATAAGCAAACAAAAAAGAAGGAAAAATGAGTAACCTGGGCAGATCACTTGTCTCTCAAGTACAGATAGTCCTCAACTTGGAGTTCATTTAGTGACCACTCGAAGTTACAATGGCACTGAAAAAAGTGACATGACCATTTTTCACACCATTAGGGTGATTGTCAATTAACTGAGCCTGAGTAGCGTAGGGGAGTAATGCCTCCTACAAAGGCAGCATTTAAGACCCAGCTGCCTGCAATTACTTGTGAGTTCAACCCCAGCCAGGCTCAGGGTCGACTCAGCCTTCCATCCTTTATAAGGTGGATAAATTGAGGACCCAGTTTGTTGGGGGCAATAAGCTGACTTTGTATAAATATAAATATACAAAAGTATGAAGGCTATTGCTTAACGCATTGTAAGCCGCCCTGAGTCTCTGGAGAATGGCAGCATATAAATCAAATTTAAAAAAATAAAAAAAAAACAAAAAAAACCCCCTCACATTTATAACAATTGCATTATCCTGGGCTCACAAGATCACCTTTTGTGATCTTCTGACAAGCAAAGTCAATAGGGAAAACCAAATTCAATGAATAACCGTGTTCCTAACTTAACAACTGCAGTCACTTAACAACTGTAACATTGTAAAGTGGGGCAAAATTCATTTATCTGCTGTCTCGTTTAGCAACAGAAATTTTGGGCTCAATTGTGGTTGTATTAATAAAATATGAAAAAAATCAAATTAAAAAGGTCTCTATTGTTGTAAAATATTATGAAATCTGCACAAAGCATATTAACAAAAAAAAAAAAAAAAAAAAAAAGAATAGATTTTGAATGCCTTGAAAACAATCTTAACTATCCAGAGTAATAGTGTTTTTTTCCAATTTCTCAAAAGAATTATTCTAACAATTCCCCACAGTTGATATGACCAAAGGGTATTCACATTTGGGACAGAAAATTCAATTTAACATTAATCTTGTTAACATTAAGGTATTTTCCATAACTCTATTTTTAAAAATGTTATTCCAAAAAGGTATCAGTTGTTTACAAGATCAAATGATGTATGAGTCAATAACCCCTCAAATTGTTTACATCACTAATAAAGAAATATATATTCTTTCAAATGTATAGTTCGGAACATCCAATAAATTCAAAATGGAATCTTTAGATTGCTTAATTTCAATATTAAAGACAATTTAATATTCTTTCAGACTTGCAGCTACTAATATTCCTTTATTAGATATTCCAAATATTTATTCCTTGCATTATAATAGCAGTTTTAACTTTAAATATGTACAGTACTTTTACTTTTGATACAAATATCATGTACTTGTAGGTTTGATTTTATCAGATCCATATTAAGTTGTCAATACATGCTTCAATTGAGTATGTTGTTCCTATGTTAAAAAAGATGAAAGAGAAATATTTAAAATACTAAATTTATTAAATAATCAAAATAATAAAGTAATTTATATAAAGTGACTGTTCCACATTCTGCTCATACTTTCCAAAGGACTACTGTCCCACCTATTTTTAAAATTGAATTCTTCCAATTCTAACAGGAAGTTCAGTTGCTGTCATGTGATGTTGTGCTTAAAGACTATGAATGATTTACTTCACGACTGCAGCCATAACTGATGTTGTAAGTTAGGCATGGTCAGGTGATGTTTCACTTTACAACCTTAGCCCTTAGTAACAGAGCTGCCAGTCCCAGTGGTGGTCAGAAAGTGAGGACTACCTGATTATCAACTCCAATTTTTACCACAAATTTAATTGAAAGGGGCGTTGGTTCTACCTGACACGTTTCTTCTCAGGGTGCGGGGAAGATAATCCAGGATTGGGTAATAATCTGCTTCTCTGCTTGGAGACCGAGTCAATTTTTCTTGGTCACACCTCCCTTGCCTGGGTACTCCGAAGTTCGACAAAGGAGCAGCGAAGATGATGATGATGATGAGGCTCACAATCTGCAAAACAGAAGCCCTCCCAGACCTTGGACCAGACAGTCACCAAGGTGGGGCTGAATGATCTTCCCTGTACCCTGAGAAGGAGCGTGACAGGTAGGACCAACACCGCTTCTCCATTGTTGTGGGGAAGATCATCAAGGATTTGGACTTACCAAAGCCGGTTAGTCGTACGGGAGGGAAGCCGTCTGGTCCAAGTCCCCTGCATCATGTGAGCGCTCTGGAGGATGCTGTCGGTCAAGGCTGACTTAGCTGAAGAGCGAGCCTCCACCTGCAACAGCAGGGACAGGGGATAGGAAGACCAATGGCTCCCCCCACCTACCCAATAGAATAATGTGCATCCTGCATTCCAAGCATGGGCACGGCACAGGGGGCTGTGCTGTGAGGCATGAGGCCCCAGGAGATCCAGAAGAACCCATGCAAGGCGATGGTCATCTGACTCCAGTTCTCAGAGATCACAGTCTGACCTTGGTGCCACCGGAGGACACCTGAAAACAAGAAAAACAAATGCCTTCCCCACCCAAAGGAGGAGGACCCCATGGGGAAATGTGGCGAGACCGCAGTCTGTCAAGCCCTGCCCGGCCACCTGCCGAGTCGGATAAGACCGTCACCGAAAGGCAGTGGAAGGACCTCTGAACATCTGTGTCCCCGAAGAATCTGCCTTGGACGAAGTGAAGGTGCAATGGGAACCCCTTCTTGGCTTCCGGCTAGTCCTGCCATTTACAGGAGCCATCAGGTCGACATGTAGACCACTAACTTTCCCAAACTTGTCAGGGTCTAGTGATGTGGCTGAGCACCACTGGAAGCCGCACAGCCACTCAGTCCCAGAGGAACAGCGCCCCATGGTTATTAGGAAGAAACTCCAAGCCCATCTGCCAACACTGGACACAGGGAACCACCCATCCACAGCGGGTGCCAGATGACTACCCTGATAATATCCTGCAGTGAGGAAATCCAACATGACATAGAACCAGCATGTAGCCCCCTGCTCAAGCAGGATCATGAAACGAAGGTTGACTGAGCAGGCCTTCACCACCTGAAGTACACTGGGGAGAGAAATCACCAAGCCCAGGACTCACAGGGCAAGCTGGGCGGATAATGTGTACCATGTGATCCCAGATCCAAAATAGGTGGAAGGGAAGTGGAAGAGTGCCCCTGGGGACCTGAACAGAGGATGTGTAGCCCATGTCCCCATTGTTGCCTACCTGAGGTCAAGGTTGCAGTAGTCGACCATGTGTTGTGGCCCATAGAACCAGGCCAGGATCAGGAAGCCAGTCCCAGGCGCTGTAGCAATGACCTGAGAGGGCGCTGCTTGGGAACACCAGTTCCTCTGTCCGTGGAACCCACACAGACTGAGCATTTTGGAGAACCAAAGGATCTCACGTCCTATAGGACCAGGGAACCTGCGGCCTAGCGGAGGGCACGTGAACGGGAACTCACAAGGCATCCCAATGCCGTGTACAGATAGGAAGCCCGGCTAAGCCAGAAGAGTTGTGCCAACCCAGAGCTCCTGAATTCCTTAAGAGTCAGCATTCTGTCCAACCTACTTGCCTGTGGAGATGAAGCACTGGGCAATGAGCCCCACATAGATTCAGCCTCCCCTGAGAATCAGAGAATCAGCCATCCTTAGGCCCAGATAATCCTTGTCCTGCCTGAAGGCCCAGGAACAGGAACCAGTAAAGTGGCTTATAATATCTGCATAGAGAGGTAATCCAGGACAAGGAAGATGTGTCGGTCCGACACCAAGCTCCTGAGCTACAGCAATAGGAAGCCATCCAACGGTTTTGCCCGGTGAGCAGAGGCTTGAGTCAATGAGCCCTCCTGTAACTAGTCAGCATGATTGGAAAAGTCCACCTTCTCTGCCAACAACTGACCCTTCACGGCACGTTTGTCGGATGTAGAAATAGAAACACGTCCCTTGGATGTGTAGGATAAGTGGTGGTAACCCTCCCCAGCCGTACCGGTTGAGAAATCCCAACCATGATAGGGACGACTCCCCTGCCTGACTATGGTAAGATGGGAGCGCCCATTCTGTGGCTGAATTGCAGACTTCGGGATTACAGATTGGCCCAAAGCCTGAGTCCGGTAGTATAGCTGGGGAAGAGATGTCCCACAAGCTGAGAGTCCCTACTCACCCATGAGTAAGCCCGTAGAACAAATTGGCTACCTGAAAGGTGTGGAGAAGGGACCAGTCCATGGAACACCGTTCCCTGCGTTGTAATCCATGCCCTGCCAAAGGCCAGAGGATGACCGGAAGCTACTAACAGAAACTACTGGTGGCTTAGAGACCTGCTTACTTAGGTAAATAGGAAGGATACCATCAACCATTTGGGCAGTGTGGGTGCCGACAAGAGGCTGAATAGCACGGCGTCGGAATAAAATAACGGCAGCCATAGTAACATTCCTCTATGGTTGAATGTATGAGGAAGGTCAAGGCCTCCCATGCCCAAATTGACTGCCCACCATGTGACTCTTGGAATGCCAACCACTGTTCCTGCCAGAAGGGGCACCTAAGGTAGGCCAAAACCTAATGCTAGCTCAGGCCTGGAAGATCCCTCCTCTAGAAGAAGGTGAGAGGGACGGGAGAGTCATCTGAATTTGATCGGCTGGTATCACATCCGTTGTTGATGACAGTCAGCACCAGGCCAGTGTTTCCCTAATGATAGAACCCTGAAAGGGTCTCCAGGCCAACTGCCCTTACCTTTAATCATCACCAGCCAATGGTAAGTGAGGTCCAAGGATGGGTCATTAACAAGGAAGTGGTTGATGAAGCCACAAAGATTTGCACCCTGCGAGTGGCAGCGGCCGAGACCCAGCTGCGTACCTAATATTGCCAATTCCCAGATGTGAAGCCTCCTCAAATTGAGGTGTAGCCCTCCCAAGGGAGCTCAGTAAGGGAGTGGGGAAGAAGGTGCTGGCCGAGAGGGGGTAATAGGTCAAGTTACTGACCAAGTGCCTTGATGAACTAGCAACCACCCTCTTGTCCGCAGTGGCTGTTTGGTGTTCGCAGGATGGCAGCAGAGTCCCTGACCACTGTATTTAGCCCCGTTTCCTGCCTGGGGCTGATGGTGCCACCCTCCCATGGGATTGTCTCTAGAGAATGGCCCGGAAGCAAGAGGTTGACGGGGTAACTGCCATCAGTTCCAAAACCACCTGCGTGCAGATGGATTGTCTCCTGGGAAGTACCTGGAGGTCGTGTACAATCGCAGGCAGGTCATGGCCCAGGTTCTGAGGAAGTGGACTGAACCAGGACAACATGAAGGGCCTGAAGATTGATGGGCCAGAGGCTCCATCACTATCCACAGACCATGGAAAAACTGGATCATCTCCGAAGTGGGAGATCTGCAGTGACTGGAGAAAACCTATGGCAGAAGACTATGAAAGTCTCCACAGGGGTTTGTGACATGTTTGCCAAGTATGGCCCATGACACTATGTGTAGCTGTCCTATATACTGTGTATATAGTAGTATATAGTAATCCCTGTAGGATTCCTATGGGTGATCAATGAAGGAAGCATGATTCAGAAGACCAGCTAAATCTGCTCCTCCCCTGGGCTCAGCCCCACTACTGAGGGGGCGAAGTCGAGGCTGGAATGACAGAATCTCCCTGAAAATTCAGAGGCACTGCTTATTTGCAGTTAAGGGAGGCCAGAGCTGTCAAGGCAGAAAAACGTATATGAAAGGCTTCCTGTCTATGCTGTCTAATGCCACCTAGTGGCCCTGAGCCAGGTTGATGAAAGGGGGGAATGTGACCCCACTCATGGTCTTCTCACCTCAGCCGATATTGTAGGTGGGCTTAGCACTCATAACCTTTAACTAGTGAGCCCTGCCACTCAAGGCTGCCATGACAGCCGAGGAAATAGTTGTATGAGAAAGGCTTGAGAAAGAGTGGAGCGCTGATGACTGGTAGAGGGCTATGCTTAAAACTAAATCAACTTGCTGCTATGAGTTACTGTCGCTCATATCCTGTCTCCCCAGCGCTGTAAGCATGGGAAATACCCTTCTGCAGTCGCTGTGAGGCAGACTGCTGCTTGCCTCCAACGGCACCAGGACAACCCACTATGTTATTACCAGACAGATTAGTTGACAAGAGACAGCCAACTGAGCGGCTATAAAAAGGAACCAATATTCCCGCAGTTTTACTTTTGGATTTAGAAAGGCTGGCTAGTTCTGCATTTCCACCGGTACGGCTCTAATGGCGCAAATCGCCTCCACTGCGTTACACCTGAGAAAAAACTGGCAACCTGGCTCGAAATAGGCTCTCCTGCAACAGTTATCATAGCGCTGGGTGCAGCAAGCGCTTACCTCCTGATACAAGGCGTAGTGGCTCTGAGGGAGCTCTTCTGTCATGGCTGTAACTGTGAAGGGCACATTCACCATGCTGTGCTACAGTAAAAGGCAGCCTGGCTCATAAGGAGCTCTCCCGCCCAGTAGTCATAGCACTGGGCACATCAGCCACTCACTTCTGTTACAAGGCAGACCGGCTTTAAGGGAGCTCTCCTACTGTGGCTGTGATGGTGCAGGGCGCTTACGCTATGTTGCGATCCAGTATAAAGCAGCCTAGCTCGCAAGGAACTCTCCTGCCAGTTAACACTGCGCTGGTCACATCAGCCGCATACTTTCAGTTACAAGGCAGACTGGCTCAAAAGGAGCTCTCCCGCTGCGGCTGCAAAGGTGCAGGGCATTTATGCTGCTTTGTGATCCAGTAGACAGCAGCCTGGCTTGCAAGGAGCTCTCCTGCCAGTTGTCATAGTGCTGAGCGCAGCAGCCACTTACCTTTGATTACAAGGCGGACTGGCTCGAAGAAGCTCTCCCGCTGCGGCTATAATGGAGCATGGTGCTTCCGCTGCATTGCACTCCAGTAAAAGGCAGCCTGGCTCACCAGGAACTCTCCTGGCCCAGTTGACATAGCACTGGATGCAGCATCTGCTTAGCTATGATTACAAGGCGGACTGGCTCAAAAGGAGCTCTTTCGCCACTGTTGTCATGGCGCATGGTGCTTTTGCCACATTGCACTCCAATAAAAGGCAGCCTAGCTTGCAAATAGCTCTCCTGCCACAGCTGACATAGCACTGAGCGTGCAGCCGCTTACTGTCTGATTCAAAGCAGACTGACTCGCAAGGAGCTCTCCCGCTGTGGCTGTAGGGCCGCAGGGCGCTTTCGCTGCTTTGTGCTCCAGTAGAAGGTAGCCTGGCTCACCAGGAGTTCTCCTGTCGTCGCTCCAATGCCACTGGACATATCAGTCACCTTACCTCATGAGATGGGCGGACTGGCTCATCTGAGCTCTCCTGCCTCGGTCGCTATGGCACTGAGCACTGTTGCCGCTGTATCTTTGGTGGGTGAGGCAGACTGGCTCAAAGAGCTCTCCTGCTGTGGCAATGATTGTGCTGAGCTCTCCCATGCTCGATGAGCAGTAAGGGAGGCTTCCCGTTGTGGCTGTAATGTAGCCTTTAGCGCTGTTGCCGCCATCCTCCTGTGGAACAAGGCAGCCCGGCTCTCCAAGAGCACTCCTGCCACGGCTAAGATGGCACCGAACTCGGCAGCTGCTTTCCACATGTAAATGAGGCAGACTGGCTTGTCATGAGTGCTCCTGCCATGGCTCTTCTGGCGCAAACAGCGCTTGCTGCAATCAGTGTGTCTGGACGAACCAGATAGTGACTGAGCCCCTTTCTTCCTTCACCAACGATTGCCAGGGATTGCCCATTACAGGCAAGACCCCCTCTGCTAAGTGTGGGATTGGCAAGGGCCTCGGCTAATTGTCAAGCTGGCAGGGAGGAGTACCAGCAGACCGGTAGACTCCCTGATTGCTCCACTAGCGATCACCGAGCCTTGCTTGATAAGGAAAATAAGGACTTTCTGTTGATCAGTGTGAAGAAATTCCAGGAATGGGTGAGCCTCTTTTTCTCAGTCTCAACTTGCTGGAAGACCGAGTTGAACTGGGGAACACCCAGGCAAGGGAGGCGTGGCCAAGAAAAATTGACTCGGTCTCCAAGCAGAGAAGCAGAGTATTACCCAATCCTGGATGATCTTCCCCGCCACAATGGAGAATGCAATGTAATTAGCTTTCCAAAGAGGCTCACGATGGTTGACGATCTCGTAAATTCTCATTCTGTATAATATATTGACAAAATGAAAGCTCAATGATGTATTTGAAAATCTGGTAAATTAAAAGTATTATCATCAAAAGGTAATCTCATTTTATCCATTGTAATATTTGGTGACAGAATATTATATTTTTAAACACACTCTAAAGACTCATAAGAATATAAGAGAATACAATAGAAAGTACAGTGATGACAACAAAATGAAAAATTCCAAGTCAATCAAATCAATGGCTTTCCTATTCAGATGCTCATCTGCACATCCATATTTTTTCTGCTGATTCTGGATTTCAGACTACTTTGCAAATGACATATACACTACATAAATATTTTGATGTTAACATCTAAACCAAGAGTGCATACACTTATAAGCCTTAGCAAGCCAATTCATAGGAGACTCTTTAAATCCACTCTGAAGTGTCACTAAACAAAGAAACACAAGAAAATGCAATGTACAAACTATACAGATAGATGAGATTAATGAGTCTTACTGGAACTGGAATTTCCTTTGCTAAAAGATGCATTAAGAAAATACCATGTAACTGCACTGCTTAGTGACAGAAGTTTTGGTAGTCCTGGCTGCAGTTGTTAGGCTTAGAATGCACCATTGATAAGCCAAGAGCTCACTTTCTCCTGTCCAACTGCATTCACCTCCAGTTAAACTCTTCCCACAAACCTATTTCTCCCTCATCACTGCCCTTTTGGCTATCCACTCTCCCGCTACCCAACTGATGTTTGTCATCTTGTTCCTCCCACTGCTGATGAGGCATGCCCAACTTGGCCCGTCATGGGATAGCTGTTGGTTGTACAAAACCTTTCCAGAGCAACAGAGTGTAGGGCAGGAGGAGAAGCAAAATACAAGGCAGACTAAAAAACCATGATGAGGAAGAGATAGGTGGAGGGGGGGGGGAATGTAAATGAATCTGGTCATAAAAGCAGGTGGGTTTTCAGGATCTACATCTTGATCATGTGACCATAAGGGTGCTGCATGGCTATAACATCAAGGACTGGCCATAACTAACACTTGTTCAATGCCATCATAATTTCAAACAATCTCTGAACAAACAGACATTTAGCAAGGACTATCTATAAACAAATGAATGATGACACCAAAGGGGGGAAAATTCAAGAGCCAACTAAACAGAGTTGCTTTTCAAATGCATTTAAAATCAAAGAAAGAATTTCCAAGCTTAATTATCATCTTACAGAAATAGACAATATTTAATATAAAATCTGTTGCAATTCACAATGCTGGGCAAGGTTGATGGTTACTGAAGTTCAGTTTAACTGGAAGACACCAGGTTGCCTATCCCTGAGTCATCATTAGCCCTTGAATAGCCAAAAGACTAGACAGATACCACATTATTTAATCCAATTTACACAAATAATGTGTCCCATTATTACCATGCAACAGCAATGGTACTATAAAAACAACATTTGTTGAAAGGTAGTTTAATCATGAAAGAAAATATATGCATATTCTAATGCACACATATCAAAACACATAAAGATTAAATACTGTGATGTAGCAATTACTGAACAGGGTTACTAATACTAAATTAAGCTCAAGAAATGATGTGAAATAACTGACAGATACTTTTACTACTAGTGTCAAAAGTATCATTTGAACGTATCTTCATTTACCCAATAGTTACTGCTGATATTTAAGAGAGAATCCTAACTGACAAGGCTGAGATAAGCAAGACTTAGTTAAGTATGTGTTATATTCCCTGTAATAACACTCAAGTCAGATTATCATTTTCTCTGTAACTGAGGACCCTCAATGTTTCTTTTAGATTTTTGATACTAAATGCAGAAGCAATAACCACCTAAGTCTTAAATTCATCCTTTCATAGAAGCAAATTAGCATGATTCTCTAGTCTGAAATCTACTTAAGGTTTAAAGAGATTCTCAATGGCATATGCCATGAAACCACATAAACATTCCTCATTCTCTAGGATTAATTGTGCCTCACAATGAAAATTCTCCATTTTAGTTTATTCACTTTAGTAGATGTTTAAAACTACAACTAAGAGGAAATATGGAAAAAATAAAAAGAAATAAAAGAAATTTACAGGTGACATAAAATTAAAATTTCAATGTAACATTTAATCAGTCCTCTTGATTGAAAGTTTCTTGTGTTAATCTGAGATTTCAAGATAGTTATTAACATTAAAACAATATTAAACAAAAGAGGCAGTATAATATGAATCATATGTCAAAATGAACTATTAAACAAAACTTCAGATTAAGGGAAAGTTGGAGAGTGGACAGAAGTTACCCAAAACTATAAAGTCTAACTATGGTTTCCTAAGGAGGGGGCATATCACTCTCTCTTTTAAGTCAGGTGGGAACACCCCCTCTCACAAAGAAACATTAACTACTGCTTGGGCTACAACTACATGCCACCTCCCAGCAGGCCTTGATCAGACAAGAGTGGTGTGGATCTATACCAGAGGTGAGTTTCAGCAGGTTCTGACCAGTTCTGGAGAATCGGTAGCGGAAATTTTAAGTAGTTTGGAGAACCAGTAAATACCACCTCTGACTGGCCCCACCCCCATCTATTCTCTGCCTCCCAAGTCCCAGCTGATCGGGAGGGAATGGGGATTTTGCAGAAACCTTCCCCTGGAATGGGGAGGGAATGGAGATTTTACAGTGTCCTTCCCCTACCACACCCACCACGCCATACCACACCCACCACACCACACCCACAGAACCGGTAGTAAAAATTTTTGAAACCCACCACTGATCTATACCACAGGTGGCAGAGCTCACGGTAACAAGAAACCTTGTCTATTTTCTCAGGATTGACCAGCTTAAACTAGATGTCCTTTGGTCACATACACAAGATCCATTAGCTAGGGCAGTGATGGCTACCCTTTTTGCCGTCACGTGCCAAAAGTGGGGGGAGCATGGGGGTGTCTCACGTGTGCGTGCCCACACCCATAATTAATTGCGCCCCACCCCCTATGCATGCACACACGATCCCTGGCGCTCACATGATGGCCTTAGTGGGCCCAGTAGGCCTGTTTTTCACCTTCCCCAGGCTCCAGAGGCTTTCTTGGAGTCTGGGGAGGGTGAAAACGGCCTTCCCCATACCACCAGAGGCCCTTTGGAGGCCGGAAATGACCTGTTTCCAAACTTCCAGTGGGCCCAGAAGGTCCGTAAATCAGCTGGCCGGTGTGTGTGTGCACACTGGAGCTGAGTTAGGGCAACACTCACATGCACACAGATATGGCTCCACATGTCACCTGTGGCATGCATGCCATAGGTTCACCATCATGGAGCTAGGGTCTTAATTCTTTTTCTTTACCAGAAAGATTTATACGGATCATCTGAACATTGAGTTTGGTAAGATATGGGTTTTTTTAAAAAAACAATGTTCCTATTCCTTTTAATCCTTTCAAGTCCTACTATGCTGCCTCATTGTGATCCCCAGAGGGATCAGTAAAGAACACTACATCAAGAACATTTACTCCCAACAGGATCAACTAAGATGGGAAGATCACCCCAGACACGTAGCAAAGAACTCCAGACAATCTATTTCAGGTAGCATCTATATGTGAAAATTGTGAAAACAGATGCTCACCTTAGTGACAATAGCAAAGGCAATTTGATATTTGATACTACACTAGAGAAGCCATCATAACTTTGAACAATGGTTGCTGAACAAATATTCATAGGTCAAGGATAATCTGTACTTTTTTTTCACCTGAGCATCGCAAGAGTAGCTGTGGAAGCAGTCCACGCTGATTTGCTATCAGCTAGCCAACATGCAAAAAGTGATAGGAAGACTATTTTTTTACAAAATGAATACCTGAACACAAAATCCAAGCATAAAAAGTAAGTGCAAGTTAATCAGTATAAGAATCTAGCAGTTTTCAAACCAGAATGGATACAAATCGATTTTTAAAAAATATTTTTTTAATTGGATTTTTTAAATTTAAATTGGATTTTTTAAAATTTTTATCAGATTTATTTTAATAAAATGCTTTTGGAATAAAAATCTATCTAAAGATAGTTTTCTATTTAAGATACATTAATAATTTAGTTTATTCAGCATGAAATGGAGCTTAGTTATGTAGCATGAGGCTGCATATTCGGAAATATTGGGACTGTTGGTGAGTCAACAGCAGGTCAGAGGAGGAGCTGCTGTGGGACAGAGATGATAATTACTCTTTAAAAATTACTGTATATTTTGGAGTATAAGATGCACTGGAATATAAGACCCACCTACCTTTTTTGGTGAGAAAAAGAAGAAAAAGAAATCTCCCTCTGCCTGTACCCAATTTTGCCTCGTTGTAGCAAACAGCAAACAGCCTGCTTTACTTTCATTTTTGTTTTCAGCATAGCTTGATTAGCACAAGGAAAAAAAATCTGCTCCAGCAATTTACCTCTTTGCGGCAAGCAGCAGAGCCCTGCACAAAACAGCTGAGAGTAAATCAGCTGAGAGTCGGGAGGCTGATCCATCAACTTGTTCTAATTAGGCTGTGCTGAAGCTGAAAGGAGCTGTTTTTTCTTGCTGTTTGCTTGCAAGGAGGTAGAGGCCAAAGGGCCAAAGGGTGGGGGCCAGTGGGTGGGCGGGGCTTCATTTGGTGTATAAGACGCACCTAAATTTTCACCCACTTTTAGGGGGGGAAGGTGCATTTTATACTCCGAAAAATATGGTATGATTTAAATCGAGTTGATTTAAATCAAGCCTTTTTATTAGTGATTTAAATCGATTTGATTTAAATCAAATCCACCCTGTTTCAAACTATAACTAGATCCACAGATTCACTAATGCAACATGTCATTAGAGCTTTTTGAAAGGCAAGCAGGTCTGGGACAAATCTAACCTGGAGGGAGAGTGTGATGTTCCAAAGGACAAGTAATCTTGGGGCCTGTTAGATTATCTCCTTAACTGATGAGACTCATGACAAGCCATTTCTCCCAAGCCTGATAGGATGGATAGATGTAACTGAGGAGAAATAATCCCTTAAATAACCAAGGCTCATGCAATACTGTATATACTGGCTACTTAAAAACTGGTATTCCTTAACTATTGTCAAATCCAAGGCCTTAGACTCTAACTCTAAAAATGCAGCTCCAGATGAATCTCTGGAATGTCAGCCTCAGAGAACTTCAAACCAAGAATCATCCGAGATTGCCGAATACAGAATAACAGAGTTAAAAGGGACCTTGGAGGTCTTCTACTCCAACCCCCTACTCAGGGAGGACAAATGGTTGTCCATTCTCTTCTTAAAAACCTCCATTTAAAGCACCCACAACTTCTGAAGGCAAATCATTCCATGATCAATTGGTCTCATTTTCAGAAAAAAATTCCTTAGTTCTAGGTTGCTTCTCTCTTTTATTAGTTTCCATTCATTGCTTCTTGTCTTGCCTTCAGGTGCTTTGGAGGATAAGTTGACCCATTCTACTTTGTGGCAGCACCTGAGATATTGGAATACTGCTATCATGTCACCCCCTAGTCCTTCTTTTCATTAAGCTAGACATACCTAATTCCAGCAACCGTTCTTTATGCAGTATGTTTTAGCTTCCAGCCCCCTAATCATCTTTGTTGCTCTTCTCTGTACTCTTTCCAGAGTCTCAATGTCTGATCAAACACAGGCACTGTCAGGACAGCTGGAGCAGTCAGGTGATGACACATGGCCTCCAAACCTTTGGACTTAGTGGATAGAGCAGAGAGCAGAAGAAAGACTCTCAAAGATGCCAAGCAAGAGGGAAACTATCTTAATTTAGCTGGTTGCAGCTAAGTGAAAGCAAGTGCATACATAACAGAATACATAGTTTGTATATATGGGCCAAAATTATATTACATTCCCTACATAGACAGTAAGGGTTATACTCTTCTGAAAATCCACCATTTGGAAAATGCAGATGAATTCTTTTTCTTTTTTATTATTTTATCAAAATATAAAATACTGAAGTACAAGTAAAAAATTAAAATAATGGGAAAATAAGGAAGGGAAATGGAAGAGAGAAAAGTAGAAGGGAAAAAAAAAGAAAAACACTGATTTCCTACTCCTTTTGGTGCAGTAGAATAAGTACTAATATAAAACCTCAACTTTTTATTTTTATATAATAGTATATTTACTCCAAGAATCTTCTGTTTTAAGATGTGAACCCTACCCCAATATTTCTTTGCTTTGTCACATGTAGAAAATGCTGATAAATTCTGGATAGATTTTTATAATATCCAGAAAGGACAATAGGAAAGGTAAGTAGAGGGGCAGTGGCCACATTCTGAGTTTTGAGAGCATGATAAGGGTATTTTCATAAATTTGCCTCTTCACAAAACACCAGACACAAAATATGATTTTTTTTCATAGGATAGGGGAGGGTGCTCCCGCATGACGATGCCTGTACCCCTGTTTATCACTGATCCTTGGGGGAGGTTCAGGTGGGCATTTTTCCAAACAAAATGCCTGACTGCAGATACCCTCCATGCTTATTTACTATTGCAAGAATTAGAAAAGATGCTAATGAAGAAACCCGACTACTTCAGTGTGTTAAGAGTCTAATCCTATATATGACAGAATAAAAGGATACCTCTTAAATCTCTTCCTTCATGCAGCATAACAGGTTGTGTGGTTTTTCACTTCTGGGTGGAAAGAAGAGTTGATTCCTTTGATTGTTGTTGTAATAGATCAATTTAGTATCAGCTTTTTTTTTGAACTTTGCCTGATTTACCCTTCATGATATACTGCAGAATACGGCATTTTCTAATTTCTTCTTACAATACCTTATATACTTGTTTTTATGCTTCATAGCCTAGCTGTATATTTATTCAAGACATTTACCCCTTACCTTTCAATTTTAAGCAACTAAATTTTTTTGTCCTACCAAAATAGAAACCATGGGAGCATCTTATATATGTTCAAATAGGTATCTAGCTAGCATTGGTCTAATGTATTATGATTCAGTGTGACAGACTAGAAGTAACACTCACCAAGCCATCCTGATCCAGAGTTGGGGATGCACAAATCTGTCTCAGCACTGGGCAATACAAATCCAACCACAAAAACCTCTACGCCGTCTGCCATTAGCGCCATTCCAAGGACAAAAAAGAGGGCCCACTGAAAACGTCCATGCCCACATTCTTGAATGATTAACTCATATTGCTGTGCTAGCTCTTCTTCATCAGCTTTTCGCTCTGTCTCCAATTCACTTCGATCCTTGTAAACATCTGTGGTTTGCTGTCCTAAAGCTGCAGTTCCATCTTTGTTCTGGGCTGTACTTGGGATTCCTTGATACTCTCCCTCATAAATCTCATCATCTTCGTCATGTCCTTCAGTTGCTTCACTTGACCCTTCGTCTTCATTTCCTTCTCCTTCATAATTTCCATCTTGGCTATAATAATCATTTTCTTCTTGAGCCTGGAATCTGTTGTAAGATCTTTCAGTGTAGCCATCTTGAGCTCTATCTACTGTTCGGTTTCCTTTCTTTACTGCCTGTTTTTTGGCCTCTTTGGCAATGTCCTGAGCCCCTTTTGCTAATAAAACCCTCTCGTCCATCTCATAAGCTCTATCCATTGTCTACTTATCAAGGTGTATTCACTATAGTTCTGCCAAAAAGGTTAACAGCAGTGGGGAACTCCAAACCACATTCAGTTTCAAAACAAAACCTAAAAAGAAGAAGAAAGTAAATTAAAGTTGTTTATTTTTAAGAGAATCACACAAAATATTTAAAATGATTCCTGCTTAGGAAACGTATCTACCCATTTCCCACAGGTTAAAACATACTAATTTACAGATGGCTGATGCAATGCAGAAATGCTCTTGCACACAACACAGACATCAGATGTCATAGATAAAAGGATCAAGTGTCCTACAAAAGAGGCAAGCATTTTTCTCTCAGAAGCACTGAATAACTTTCTGCACTAAAAGAAGATCAAATTTCAGCATAGTTTAGACTAGAGGGAGTTGCTAAGGGAGGGAGTTTCTGTTCCAAGCCTGCAACTTGCTTTCCCTCCAGCGTATTTCCATTGTTGAACACTAATCATCCAATCATGCAAAGGTGAAGCTGTATGTAACTCTCTACCATCTTGCATACAGAACCCATAAATTTAGCATCTGTTCAGACTTTAGGTTTATTGCACAGCACATCAAGAACAGACCCCTTTCCCATTCATCTCATGCTAAAAATATATGCCCATCAGCCTAAAATTAGATGTCAAATATACTAAAATGAAATCTAGTATGTATTTGATTTTTTGCACCATAAAATCAAGTCACACAGAGATTTCAGGTTGCATTATCCTTAATAATCATTACACTCTTAGTTATTTCGTCTAGAAGAGATTAATGACACTTGAAGACCAATAGAATGAAGGCAATCCAATTAGACAAAAAGCCAAACTCCTCTCTAAGGACTCTCACTTTAGTCCTAAATGCTATTATCAAAATGATTTAGCAATTCTGCTAAAAGGAAAAGGGATGGAATTGTCACTACACAGTGCCACTTTCCAATGATTAAGTGTTCACATATTCACTGCAGCACACTCATGAATGGAGCATCTTTGATTTAAAATCTGCCTGACATTGTTCCAAAACATCTCATGAAAATGATACTGGAAAAAAGCTAGCCCCAGCAGCCTCAAGGGTTATATTTTATCACCTCTGTAAAGGCAATGTGATTTCATACATTCAGAACTGAAAGCTAACAAGAAAACACTAAGACAGTAAAAGAAAGAAGAGAACAGTATCTTTGCAAAATGTGTAATTATTATTGGGGGAGGGTTATTCCTTCACTGCTTCCGAGTCCATTTCTTTTCATTAAGATTATTCAATTCAATTGCATGTCTAGAATGCAATTGCAAAAATCTCCATAATTTATTTTAATCATACTCTGCATCATAAGGTAAAGGTAAAGGTTTCCCTCGCACAAATGTGCTAGTCGTTCCTGACTCTAGGGGGCGGTTCTCATCTCCGTTTCAAAGCCGAAGAGCCAGTACTATCCGAAGATGTCTCCGTGGTCATGTGGACAGCATGACTAAACGCCAAAGGCACATGGAACGCTGTTACCTTCCCACCAAAGGTGGCCTCTATTTTTCTACTTGCATTTTTTACGTGCTTTCGAACAGCTAGGTTGGCAGAAGCTGGGACAAGTAATGGGAGTTCACCCCGTTATGCAGCACTAGGGATTCGAACTACTGAACTGCCGACCTTTTGATCGACAAGCTCAATATCTTAGCCACTGAGCCACCGTGTCTCTACTCTGCATCATATAAGCCCTTAATATGAACAGAGGCTAAGATACAAAAAACGTCCTAAGTGGTACCTGTGAACATTTGATTTGGAACACCTGTTTTTAGCAGATGGACACTAAAACAATAGTCACATAAATAAAGTTTTCTAGATACGTTAGGTGATCAATATCTGAACTAGGGTTGCTTTTCTACCAAAAGCATAAGGTACACATCTATAGTCATTCTGTTTATAACTCTCTGGCCTTTTCCTCCTCTTTTCAATCTTACTTGTTAAATTACTTTTGGAGTTCTATTAATTTTCCTATTAATTTGATATAATTGATTGAAGCATGAAAGCTGTTTAGAAAAACTTAATCAAGAGAGTAATCTTCCTTTACTTTCTTGCTTTAGTTTTTCTAAACAGCTTTCGTGCCTCAATCATTAATTCTTAATGAATTAATTATGAATATATTGATCTAATAGAACCAAACAGCTTATAATATCCTAGTTGAGAAACTAGGAGTTGGGAAGAGAAAGATGACACCCCACCCCGCCAGCTTCCCTGGAAGATATCCTGCAACTTGGGATAGGTGTAATTTTTTACCTTGCAACTAAATGACTTTGGAGAAGGGATTAATTAGGACTGGAGGAAAATATCTTCTGATCCTTATTGATCACCAAGTACTCTCCGAGTTCTAAAAAGCATCAGTAATCTTATCAATATTAAGTTAAATGTCCAATAATTTATATTCTGGGCTCCAGAGTAAATGCCCAAGGGTATCAAGAGTTAAAGGCTTGATACCCAAGAAAGCACTCAACTATCTGCCACAATAGCATTTATGGAAAGGATCTTCAAATTTATCAGTGGTGTGTGTATGTTTGAGCTCTGGCAGCTCAAGAATCTGGACAAAAATTTGCAGTTTTCTTGGCAAGATTTCAGAAGTCATTTGCCATTGACTGTTTCCTAGGGCTGAGAGCAGGGGTGGGTTCTACTTACCTTTACTACCGGTTTGCAGCAGGAGCGAATACACACACAAGCTTCTGCACAGATCACCCATGATGATGTTGTGGCAGGGGGCGGAGCCTCCCACGGGTTTTACTACCGGTTCTATAGAACCCAACAGAACCGGGAACAACCCATCACTGGCTGAGAGAATTTCTAGCTCAAGATTATCCAAATAGCTTTGTGCCTAAAGGGAAACGAGAATTCACCGTCTCCTTGATTCTAGCCTGATGCTTTATCCAATACAACTGGCTCTCTAATTCCTTACAGACTTTCTAATTATATTTATATGATCATATACATAGTCTACAGTTCCCTCCATATATTCCAAATTACAATTTTCATTAATCTAGCAGCATAATTGGCTCTAGTCCAAAATATCCGGAGGCACTCATTGGTAAATGTGGCACATAACTGTGAAGCTCTTCCACTTTTGCAAAACCGAATTATTTCTATTCCACTTTATTTCAAATATGCTAATGCAACTTCTAGAAAGTCTGAATTTGTAGAATCATGTAGTCGTAGAAACACGACTACAGAAAATACTTTTAAATTTGCTTTGAATTGATTTTGCTTTTCCTTTGGGAGTGATTAATGAAGAAAGCAGAGAGAGAGCATGTTTTAGTCAAAATGAAGAAGAATGAGGTATGATTCAATACAGGCAACATGATATACCTTATCCTATCTATATTCTAATAAACCTGGCTGTTTAGTCTAGTACTTAAGACTCACCTGTTAAGTTTTTGGTGTACACACAGGTGGCAATAATACTTAGCAATATTTTTGCACATGAAATTAGAATACCCTGATATCAGGCATGTCTGTTCCACCAACATACCTGATATCAGAGGTGAAATGCTACCTCTTGGGGGCAGTTCGCCAGAACCGGTAATTAAAAAATGCTTTAAAAACAAAACAAAAAAAAGCTTCGAGGATCGTGCAGCACAGCTGATTGTCTGCACTTTTTTTTTAAAAAAAATAGCATTTGCCCAAAAGAATTGCCCAAAGCCCCACACCAGGAGGCTGAAGCAGACTCCACAAAAAGACCCTGAAGGGGAAAACTCTCTGCAGCAACACAAACTTTCATCGCACGTATCCAGCCCAGGGGCTGTAGGATCAGATTTAGTGCAAGATAAAAAATGCAAATAATTTTTCTGCAGACGACCATTTTCTCATGGATCACCAGTGATCCACAGACCACATGCTGGTGACCGCTGGTATGGAGTGGTTGATTGCATGTGGAAATACATTTGTTGTATATCTCAGCACTTCTCTTTTCAGTTTATTTGAAGAAGGGATAACAACAATTCTTTCATTAAAGACCTTTGGAGTAATTCCTTAAAATTTTAAAAAGTGATTTCCAGACAAATCTCCTTCCGATATCTCTGTCCATATTTCTAGTGATTATTTCAGTGGGTATAAAGGAATTGAATGACATGGAAATGTGTTCCTTAGAATGAATGATAATGTGAACAGAATAAGCACATCAGGGAATGCATTAGTTGTTCTGTATATAGAAGTGAATGCTGCATTTGAAACAGGCAAACTCCTTTTCTTTAGCTAAAGAATATGGTTAAAGAATTGCTTCACTACTAAACAAAAAGGTTATGTAAGAGATTGGTAAACATATAGCAAAATAATTCGGGTACAAAGCTATTTTCAAACTGATGGTTTAATGTGATTTACTCTGATTTTATCAAAATTAATGATTGTTAGCAGTTTTCTTTCTGATAAGCCTACATATTGAATCATCTGTACAATACTCTTAGTTTGCTTAACAAGGCCTTCAAAATACTGCTACATTTAGAATGAGAGTTAGACTCTAAATAAATGTACACATAGTCCTTATGTTTATATTTTAAACTATATATAGGTAGCTTAAAATTTAATCAAAGGTCTTCTTCAACAGGATTCATTTTAGTGTTAAGGTTGTTTTTTTTCAAGGTGGCTTTTGCAAGACAACAGAGATGGAAGATAAAAAGAGGAACAGAACAGACTTATGTTTCAGGAAAAGTTAAGTTTGAGGTATTTGATAGTATGAGATGTAGTCAAAATCAAAGAGATAACGAATGGGACATTATAAAAAGAAAAATAAAATACAAAGTTGATACAATCATCTGGACCTAAGACTGTTTGGGTAGGAGAACTGGAATGGAATTGGGCAAAAGAATTGGAATCTCCATGATCTGGGAAAGGAGTCCAGATTGGCCTTGGAGTTCACAGTCTTCGAGGTGACCATAGGTTTGTCTCAGAAAATTTCAGGTCCAACTCACATACGCAAGCACATATGTTGCTTTGGATGAGATGAAGCATAATCTGAATATGGAGTACAGGTAGTTCTTGGGTTACGACCACAACTGAGCCCAAAATTTATGTTCCTGAGTGAGACATTTATTAAATGGGTTTGCCCCATTTTATGACTTTTCTTGCCACAGTTGTTAAGTGCATCATTGCGTTTGTTAAATTAATAATCTGGATTCCCCATTGACATTGTTTGTCAGAAGATTGAAAAGGAGATCACATGATCCCAAGAGATTGCAACCGTCATAAAAACCATCACTTACCAAGTGTCTGAATTTTGATTATGTAACCATGGGGATGCTCCAACAGTGGTTAAGTGTGAAAAACAGGCTTAAGTTATTTTTTTCAGTGCCTTTACTACTTTCAACAGTCACTAAATGAAGTATTATAAGTCAAACTACCTGTATGTTAACATCTGTCTGTTTCAGCGGCTAGATCACTTTCAAATTGCATATCAAGT
Source organism: Masticophis lateralis (assembly GCA_030761175.1). Lineage (NCBI taxonomy): Eukaryota > Metazoa > Chordata > Lepidosauria > Squamata > Colubridae > Masticophis > Masticophis lateralis. Next base: position 250,136,127 of record JAUDYJ010000002.1, on the reverse strand, counting down.
TTTTGACAAGCAACTCTACTCATTTCCGGCTAATTTCTGGAAATCAGAGAGAGTATGTTTCAGTGACTCCCTAAAGAAACAGAACTGACATTATGTCGATGTGGTACTGGATGGGATTGTGCCCACAAAGCCTCTTTCCAGTCACTGATTTAATGGAGCTTCCTGTGTAACTGTGCAATATAGATTGCTTCAGCCAGGTATAAAGTATATCCTCTTACTTTATCAAGAAAAAAATCTTGTTGTGTTAGAGTCAATATGCAAATTCTCTTTTTCCCCTATACCATGCAGAAAATATTTCTCAATGCATTGAGGAATGGCCATTTCATCATTCTTATTAAAATCTACAGTAAGGGTGAAATGAGTAAAACTAGAAAAATAAATTAACCTTTTTTCAGTAACCGTTAATAATTCAAGGACACCAAACAAAGTATATTTAATAATACATTGAACTGAATATGTAGTGTTTATTCCGTTAGTCATAAACTAAATATTTTAACAACTTAAACAGCTGACTTTATTTAATTAAGTTACCCAAGCCTTGCTTTGTGTACAGGCAGTACCTGACTTATGACCATAATAGAGCCTGGAATTATACTCATCACAAGTCATGCCAAATGCTAAGTGTCTCATCATGTGACTGACATTATTTTTAATCTAATAGTTCAACATTTTCTCATCCTTTGACCACTATAATTTCTTCAGCTTTACAGCACTCCTCCTTTCAATCTCACCATACTGCCCATAATTATATTCTTGGATAATTAAAGCACAGTGATGATGTTGTTGCCTGCTAAGACATGCAGCCTATTTGTTTCATGTTATTTATGGTAATTAAAAAGCAGCAGAGAGTAGATAAATAGTTGTCACCCAGGAAATCAGAAGATCCTGAGATGTTTCCCAGCATTATTACCTCCAGATATATAGATCATTATATATATATACTGGACTCCCATTAGATAAGGCAGGAGTTTCATTCCCAGACATCTGGAGGCTGTTTGCTAACAAAGTTTAGGTCAACAGCTAAGTTGCTTTTCTAGATGAAAAAGCCAAAAATCAAAAGCTTGATGGAATTAGCCTACAAATTTTAATTAAGTAATCCATCCTCAACAATAATACAGAGATAAAGATAATTACAAGGATTAATCAAGCTTTAACACAGAAGAACAACCGTTTTTAATTTTAATCTTTGCTCACTAAAACTATCTTCCCCAGAATTCCTACTCCTACTCTTACTCCTTTTGCCTTATATATGAGTTTATATAAACGGGAAATTAAAATATAGTATATTCTAGAACTGATGTTCTAAATATAGTATCAGATGAATTCTCTCAGCAATGGGATATAAGAAAATTTAAAAATGAGCACACACACATACACACACACAAAATAAAATACATTTGAAAGAAATATTCAAGAGAAAAAGACCTGAAGTTGTGGTCAGAACCAACAGCAGATGACCAAGATATTCAATTCAATGGGCATTAAAAAAGTCTCAAGAAATATATTTACAAACTTCAAATTTATACTTATCTTTTGAATTTTATGCCGAGTCCTTTTGACATGATCTTTGTGGCTTCCCATGAACAAGAAGAAGGTACTGCTGAATAGCTGCAACTTTATTAGGTGATTCTATTGTAAGCAAAGTGCTTCATTTCTCAGTGCATTCTTTTAAGAATATGTCTCCCCATCAAGAAAAATGAGCAATTTCTTACAAGTTTTAATTTCTCCCCTTTGACAATTTGGCATTTTCATAATAACTAGTTACAGCTACTGTTCTTGAATTAAATTACTTCTGCTTCTAAACAGCACCTTGGATGCAAAAAAAAAAAAGTATGTGGATATAATTCACATTCACCATTAAAAAAGGGCTTTCTTTGGTACAACTGTAGACATCATGATTATCTGCAAATCATAGAAGCATTTCCTCATCAGTGTTGTTCCCTGTATGTCACAGATAAGGTGCACTGTATTGTTATCAACACCTAATTTATACAAGCTCACAGAAACCAAAGCCTCTACAATTCACGAAGCTCTCAGAACAATTCATCATTCATTGTTGCTGCTATTGCATTCTTTTAACCTAAGTACGTGTACTTGATTAATAATAGCATCATGAATTTCTTTATGGAAATATTAGCCAATTGTGGATCCTTGTTTCAGTTTTTAGGTATTAACTACAAGATGCAATATAAGAACATTGATTTCAAACTCAGGAATACAAATCAAAGCAACATTTTATTAACCCCAGACTTTTTCACCCTGACACCAGCTTAATGTGCCAAACTAAAGCAACCATTCTCCTAAGGTAGACTGAGTGAGATGGGGTTGTCCAATCTCATGGAGATTGTCAGGCTGAAGAAGGTTGTTTTACTCAGATATTACCTATGACAAAGGAAAATAGTCTAAAAGATGCCTTCCAATCAGTCATTCTATTTAACATATAACATTAAAGAATTAAAAATGACTTGTAAATCAAAATCTCACCATGAAGTAATTTACTATTTTGCCCCATGGACATTCATTTTTGTCTCTGATAAACAGGAGCGAACATGTCCTTAGCATTATTTTATCACTATCTGTATAGAGGATACTTCACACAATACATTATTCTTAAGTGTACTATAATTCTACTTGTTTTTCTACCTTTAGGGTCTTCAAAGCACTTGATAGATTGGAATGCAAATTTCTTAAAGGTCTGTTACTGGAAATGGGATTTGTATTTAATGATATTGCTATAATCAATCAATTATATTCACCATACAAGCTATAATCAGAGTCAGTGAAGCAAACATAAAGGTCTTTGAAATACACAAGAGTACTAAACCAAAGTGGCAGCTTTTTTCCTTATTTTATTTAAACTCATTATTGATTATCACAGAGTATCAAGTTATTTATTTATTTATTTATTTTATTGAATTTATATACCACCCTACTCCTGAAGGACTCAGGGCGGTGAACAGCCAAAGATAAAAATACAATTTACAAAAGTTAAAAACCCATTAAAAATATATTAAATAATTTGGCCCAAGAACGAATTTAAAAAACATCCAATTTACATAAAACTTAAAAACACATTTAAAAGGGAAAGTCAGGCCAGACCAGCCTGCTGGAATAAAAATGTTCTGAGGGCGCGGCAGAAAGTGTGCAAATCTGGGATCCTCCATATCTCCGGGGGGAGCTCATTCCAGATGGCAGGTGCTCCCACAGAGAAGACTCTCCCCCTGGGGGCTACCAGTCAACACTGTTTGGCTGACGGCATCCTGAAGAGCCCCTCTCTATGGGAGTGTACTGGTCGGTGAGAGGGTACTGGCGGCAGAAGGCAGTCTCGTAAGTATCCTGGCTCTAAGCCATGGAGCGCTCTAAAGATGGTACCCAGAACCTTGAAGTGCACCCAGAAGACCACCGGGAGCTAGTGCAGCTCGCGCAGGAGGGGGGGTCACATGGGAGCACCCCGTCGCTCCCATAACCACCCACGTGGCTGCATTCTGGACCAGCTGGAGCCTCCGGGTGCTCCTCAAGGGGAGCCACCTGTAGAGAGCATTACAGTAGTCCAGGTGTGAGGTAACGATAAATAAAATGTTTATTCAATATAATTAATTTGTTTAGAAATGATATTCATTTTTCTTCAAAATCCTAAAACACAACTATTAAAATATGAAATGAATAAAGTTCCCACAGAAACAGAAGTCAAATTTGATAAAATGATTGCTATGATAATAAACAGTGATCAAAAGCATCTACTTTCCAAATAGGTTCACTTCATTATTATAAAGAATTGGCACTAATTAAAGATAATTATAACTCTCTTCTGAAATATCAACACAGAATCTTCATTAGAATATCTATTTTATGACTTGGCAAAATAGGCACAATAAAAATAATTCTTGCTAAATTTTATTGAATTAAGACTTCTTAAAGATTTTCTGTTTACTTTTTCATGGCATATACATTTTTACATGGCATATATACATTCAGTTTCTGAAAAATGAAAGTGAGAATGCTGCACCTCTTTGGGACTGGAATGGAACAACTCGCCACAGCCAATTCACCATGTCAACTTGTCACAGCCAACTTGCTATGGAATAACTCAACATGGGCAACTCATCACGGGACAATTGCTGCGGGACAATTCAGTTCAATTTAATTACCGGTATTTAAAATAAGTTTTAAAATATTTTAATTCTTGTCATTCACTTTTCATTTCATCCCTCCTTTGGCATCCTTTCTTTAATTATCCTATACCACTATTTCTTCAATATTAGTGTAACTCTTGTCCTGCGGTGAGTTCTCCTATGATGAATTGGCCATGGCGAGTTGTCCTGTGGTTAGTTAACCATGGTGAATTGTCCACAGCAAGTCAACTGCGGCAAGTTGGCTGCAGTGAGTTGGTGATAGCAAGTTGGCCATAGCAAATTGTCATTGAACCCTTTGGGACATGTATGCAGCATCACAACATACACAGAAAAAGACACTCCATGGCTGGTGAGAGAATTCTGGGATTTGAAGTCCATACATCTTCAAATTGCCAAAGTCTATCCTGTGTTAATGGTTCAAATTGTTCAGGTCTCTTAACAGTATATAAAGATTAATCACAAAAAAATCCCATACAGTATTTATAAAATGGGGATCTGTTTGTTCCTATCTGCATTGTATTCCTATTCTCTGCTATTTTCTTTTAGTTATAAATTACTATAACCGAATGAAGTTGGCTTTTAATTATTTATTATAGCAAATTTGGAAGGTACACATTAAAAGGTATTCAGTCACTTTAAAACAGGTAATACAAGAATATTTTTAAATATACTGTCCAAAACATCAGCCAAAAAGAAACATAGTACATTGGTGTACAGAAAGTTCTAAGGATTTATATTTCTATCATTCATTTTATTCTGAGACTAGTTATTATGTATATGAATAATTTTATAATAGCAGTTAAAATATTGGTACCGCTCCATTTCCCCCCCCCCCCGAAGAATCCCAATTTGCTGTAAAATAAATTGAAACTGACACAAGAAAATGGCATCCTCCATTCTTTATTCTATAATCCATAGAGCAAATACATTTAGTGTATCTTAAGATATTCTTCTATGTAATAAAACAAAAAGATAATTATTTGTTCACTAACCTAATATATTATAGCACATTCTTCTGAGGCCATAATTTTAATCAGGCACTTTCTGTAGCTCTAAATGCAACTTCTAGACTTCTCAAATGGAATTTGTCCCACTCTTGAACCGATTGCTCCAACTGTGTTAGGTTTGATGGGTTCCTTTTCCCAATTGTGAGTTTCAGCTCTTTCCATAGTCAGTCTATAATGGATTCAGATCTGGACTCATAGCAGACCAGAACAATCTAATGTTTGCTTTCAACCATTCTTGGGTTGTCTTAGATGTATGTTCAGGATCATTATCTTGATGGGAAGACCTGCTGTCCTGTAACAGAGATTGGATATTAGGCTCCAAAAGCCTTGGCAATCTGATTTCATTACACCCTTCATACATGCAAGGGGCCTAGACTCAGAGGCAAAAAAATTAACCCCATGACATGTTTTTTTCCATTTTTCCTTCTCTGAACATAGAGCTGCTGTGAAAAAAGCTCTAAATGTTGTTTAATCTGGCCAGAGAACATTCCCCCAGAAAGACTATGGCTTGCATACATGCATTTTTAGGAAACTCGACTCTGGCTTTTTGTGTGTGTCAGAAGGGGTCTTCCTGTGTCTTCTACCAAAGATACCACACTTTCAGTCAGACAGAAAACGATAGTATGCAACTTGGTAGTATTGTATCTTGATCTTGGAAGTTTTGAATTTTTCTTTAGTTTTTTTCTTCCATCATTCAAACTATCCCTCTGTTCAATCTGGAGTGAGTTTTCATTTTGCAGCCATATCCAGGGATCTTAAAACGTTTTCATAATGGCAACTATGCTCAAAGGAACATTCTTTTCATCCTTATATATGTAATTCTTTGCTTTTCCTTTTCTTGGCCATGTTGACTGTGCTACATACAAGGATCCAAAAACCCAGAGTATTTTTCTCTATTCAAATAGTTTGAGTGATAATGAAATTGAATACATTTGTGATACTAATTAATCTGCTTGAGAGACCACTGAAATCCAATAACCTATTTTATTCTAAGAGTGCCAAGTTACCTCCATACTAATTTCATTTGTTTTGCTATTTATAAGAATATGTTAAGTCATACATCAAAAGCAAAGTGTCTGCCCTTGGACTTGTGACAGTTTCAATTTATTTCATGACAAATTGGGATTCTTTGAGAAAAAGTGGAGACATGCCAATACTTTTGGACATATTCGTATTTATTGCTATTTATATAAAAATTATGAGTTGTTTTAGCATAATTTGTTGGAAAAACAACAAAAATGCCATACAGTACCCTACTGTGCAAAAGTCATAGGCCACTACCCACTTTGTTGTTTTAGTAAAGTTTTAATTATCATCCAGGGATGCGGTGGCTCAGTGGCTAAAACGCTGAACTTGTCGATTTGAAAGGTCAGCAGTTCAGCAGTTCGAATCCCTAGTGCCACGTAACAGGATGAGTTCCTGTTATTTTTCCCAGCTTCCTCCAACCTAGCAATTCAAAAGCACGTAAAAAAATGCAAGCAGAAAAAATAGGGACCACCTTTGGTGGGAAGGTAACAGCATTCCGTGTGCCTTTGGTGTTAGGCATGCCAGCCACATGACCACGGAGACGTCTTTGGACAGCGCTGGCTCTTTGGCTTTGAAACGGAGATGAGCACCGCCTCTAGAGTCAGGAATGACTAGCACATATATGCGAGGGGAATCTTTATCTTTACCTTTAATTATCATCCATAATTATTTTTCAATCTCTGTGTTAAGATTTAATACAGGAATCTTACTTTCTGTACAAGAAAATACAGGAAATATGTACACAAAATTTAAACAAACACAATTTTCAGAGCAAAATGGCTTCTTCAACAAAAGTCAGTATTTAGTGTGACCTCCCTTGGCTCCAAGCCAGTGGTTCCCAACCTTTTTTTGGCCATGCCCCACCTAAGCATCTCTAGAAACCTGATGCCCACCCCATGACAAATAATTCTTAGTATTCAAAAAGTGACTCCTACTCAAGCAGAGGAAGCCCAAAAGGCCATTAACTTGGTTTAAACAAGGTTCCAATTGCCCCCATTAAAAATCAAATTGTCCTCCTGTGGGGCATGGGCACATCTTGAACTCTTTTGGGAAGACTGTCCTGAAGTTTTCTGAGGTAATCTTCTAGTATATTATACCAGGCTTCTTTCGGCACCCCTCAGAATTCTTTAGATTTAGGTTGTCTTTCTCTGCCTGGGTAATCCCATACTGCCGCTATAACATTCAGATATGGTCTTTGGAAGCCAGTCCATGATTTTCAGTACTTTATCAGATGTTTTCCTCGCTAAAAATGATTTCACTGCAGTAGCAGTATGCTTGGGATCGTTACCATGCTGAAAAATAAACCCAATCCCAATCAAGTGCCTTCCAGAAGGAATGGCAAGACCTGTCTGTACTTTTCAGCATCCCATCAATACGGGCAATATTGCCAACATCACTGGCAGAAATACAGCCCATTTCCCCATGCTTGACTGAAGGCCACAAGCTCTCATTCGTCCAACTATCTCCATTTTTTCTTCTCACATATTGTCAACTATTTGACCCAAAAATTTCAAATTAGGATTCATCACTTCATAATATGCTTTCTCACTGATCCACAGTCCATATCTTAGCCTTTTCATACTGTACCCATCCTGCAAAAGTGGTTTCTTGACAAAGACCTTCTTAATCAAGTTTCATCTGACTGTAGACGGGTCAGTCTGGAATCCCGACGAAACTGCCAGATGCTGAATCAGGTCCTTGTGGACATCCTCCAGTCTCTCAAAGAAGAAATTCTGAGGAACATCTCATCAGAATTTTATTAGCAAGCTTCCAATGAATCAAGCATGTCTTGCACAAACTTGGTGTAATAGAACTTTTTGCACAGAGTCATTTTGGCATCACAGTAGAACACATACAGGTGTTAGCATGACTGTATTTAGGGTTCCATTCCATTTAGATTTATGGTTTATGCTGTTGCTCAAGTGTATGAGAGGTCGCACTACATGGTCTATTAAAGCTGTTTTTTCCTGTTTTTGAATACTGCATACATATTTTCTGATTGTATTCTATTAAGGATATTGAGACATGATTATTATACACAACAACAAATCTAATGGTGATCTAAGACTTTTGCACAGTACTGCATATAATTCAGTTTGGTCAAACAATAGTCTTGTTTAGATTTAATACTAAATTATTATTTAAATATATGAATACATTTTCTTGCTATTTTTAATTCTATTTTCTCGTTATATCTGAACTGAGAAAAACATTACTTAAGTAAATGAAACAAACTTTAAACAGTGATGCTGAAAAAAATAGTCAAAAGAACCTCAAAATTTCTTTCCAATTCAACATAATTTGAATGTGAACCCCAATGACTTCCACCAAACATACAGCTAACATACAAACATACAGCTAAAACCCAATTCCGACAGTGTAATTTCCACAAAATTCCACCAGAAATTCTTCTCAAATCTACCACTCTGGAAAGTCAGTGGAGCTAAATGCTTCTGTATCTGTTATTGTGAAGCATTTTCTAATGTCAATGTATAGTAGGTGCTTAGAACAGACATTACTCAAAGTTATCTCCTGACAGAACAGAGTCTGATTTTAAATCACAGGAATTAATTTAATAAGACCAAATGTGCCACTTTACTCTAATTACATCCGGTTTCCAGTCCATCTCTCTAAGTAATCAATTCAAATCCTGGCAAGACGGATCTGCCCTTTATGGTCAACCTTATATATGAGAAGATAAACCATGAGTGCTCAATTTAGATATGGCCCTGCTCCTACTTCCTCCCAACACATTTGCCATTTGCCATGTGACCTGAGCCTCAACAATTATTCCTAAATATTTCTCCTCATCTACCAGATGAATCAACTATTTTGATCAGTCAGCTAAGAGATTATGAAGAGCACTTCTTGTACTGAAGGAGGATGGGGGTTTCAGATTTTTCCTATATTTGCCCATTCTTAGGAGACCTGTGGACTACCTAGAACTGTACACCAGCTCAAGAAAATAAGGGGCTTTGCAACCCCAGCACAACTTTGCTCCTAATTGCTGCTTGCTATTTTTGCTCTTTCTCCCTGTCAACAATCTTTCTATCCATCCTTTTTCCAGTTTTCCTTCCCTACTTTTCTTGGTACTCCCTCACTGTTCTTTCAAGCCTATCTGTCCCATTCCAGATTTTGTTCTCTCCTTTTTGCTAATCCTATTTCAAGCCCCTCAATTTTTACATTGATTTTCAAGTTGGCCGATTGATTGATCTTTGCTTGTATCTTAACCAATCCACCAATAGTTCATAGACATCTTAACAACAAAGGAGAAAACCACCAAGGACTCCCCAAAACCAAGTAAAATAAATAAAATGAGCTTGCAGTGAGCTATTTTCTTGCTTCTGTAATCACTAATCCAAAAATGCATTTGCAATAGCTATAGTGTTAACTTTTCTTCCTTGTTCTAATAAGAGTGTCACTTCCCTCTACTCTGAATTGATATTTTGGTTCACACAAAAATCTAATGTCATTGTTACTTAATTGATTTTGTCTTAGTAAGTTGTATGAACTCAGATGCTATGGTTTATAAATCATTATTTATTACTTCAAACATTCTCAAATTCAGCCATCTAATTTATTCTATAAATCTGGTTAAACAAACTATGGCTTAGTGTGATATATAAACCCAATCAATGAATTACCCAATGCTGCAAGGATATAGGGTTAAGGTTAATTAGCACTTGAAGCAGGGGACTAATTATTTTGGTAATGTAGTAACTTTAATTATCAACTGATGTTTTATACCTTCAGGCAATCATATTTTACACAATTAGCCTTGATTTTCTAAACATTTTATTTTTATTTAATCAATAGTGATTTCTGCTGATTTTCTCTGAAGAGTAATTTCTCTTCCTTCTTGAAATTATTTTCACCAGCATGCAAAAGGATAGATTTCTCATTACTCTTTTCTAGTTTAGCCTGTTCAATTATATCCAGGAAATTCTATCAAACTAGGAACTGTAAGATTATTTTTCTTTTCTGTAAGATCAGAAGACATTGCTATTTTATTAAGTTTGTGCCATCTACTATAAATGTTAATACATCACTTAAATCTGTATTTGGAGGGTTAGTAATAAAGGGGTGGGGGAGTATTTTCTTATTCCTAAAATTAAAATTCAATGTTAGCAATAATGCCATAGAAGATTTATTGACTGGATTAATGAAACAAGATAAATGTCAGTATTAAAATGCATACATAGAAATTGCATTCAGCAATATATTGCTTGAGCAAATTTTGTCCACAGCATTCAGATAAATCCAGGATATTTTTTATTATTATTTGAAACCTGAGTTTCTTCAATTGACAACACTCTCAAATCAATGTACATTTTAACAAATGTACATTAATAAACGTATTAAGACTCACTCAGATACCTCATTGTTTTTCACTTTATACTGCAATCAATCAATCAATAAATAACTGCAATAAACTTTTCTCTGAAGGACAATATTATCCCAATTCCCACCCAAAAAAACCTTCCAAAAGTTAGAAAAACCTTTGTAAACCTTCCAAAGGTTAGAAAACTGGCAATATTCCCCTAGTGCAAGTCTTTGTTATTTCAGCATAAAATCTAAAAACAAATTAATTTTATTTGGAAGATCCACTTTTAGAGCTGTAGGATAAAAGGCCCTCTAGTTACTATTTGGTAGGTGTTACTTCAGCTGATTTTCTTTGATACTTTCATTTGGATTTGTTTTATTTATCTATTCTGAATACTCACGCAGAACTGTATTCTGAATATTTCTGCACAGGTTGCAAGGGCACGAGACAGGCCTTTTATTCATCTACTTTCTACTTCAGAAATGAAAAAGAACTTCACAGACCAACATGGTGCTGCTTTCTTTTGGTCTTATTTTTTCTTTGTATCCTTAGAATTTGGCAGTGAAATTTCATACCAGAATTCCTGATTCTGATGTGAATACCAGGTTTACTGTTTGCACAGTTAACATCTATTAAATTTACATTCTTTCCAGTTTAAAATATCTAGCACAGACAATATATAAGTTAAATACGGCTACTTCATCCTTAAGTTCTCCAAGCTCATAGTTATCCTACCTTTCAAATATCAGTTTTCTCCTGAGTAGAATATCCTACAAATAATTTGCAGACAATCTTTCTTTATATCACAACAGTTAAGATATTCTGGAAAATGTCTTTTTGTTAAAACAAATAGTCATACTGGAGTTAAAAAGAGAGATGTTTAATAATCTCTACTAATTTACTTACCTAATTTACTGATCAAAAATATCTAGTAAAAGACTTAATGGTCCATCAAAGAGCATACTGTACTTTTATAAAAGAAGGTTGCCTATTTGATATCCTTCACAAAATACACATTTGGTTACCTAGTGCTTATAAATGCTGGGTTGCAATGCGTAAAATTAAAAGTTACATGCAGCAATTGCAAAAAAAAAATTGATTTTTTTTATTGATTGGTATACACTTTATGAAGTATATTATTAAAGTTTGCTCCCATATTTAATCTTGCATCCTAAAACAGATTTTTAAAATATATTTTTATCTTAAAAGGAAATACAACCTGGAATATCCTTGAACATAATTTAATACATATATCACACTTCATTTTGTACAGTAAACATTTTTACTTAGCCTTTTAAAGTTACATACTGTTACTTAGTAAAACTTAATTAAATTAGTTACCAACTCCTGATCTATTCTAGAATGTTAAATGCTATCGTGACATAACAAAGCCTGCATAGCTGAAAACTCTCCTTCCTATTTGCAAATTTATTTAATCTAATAAACGTGTTTGATTAAATAAGCACCAACATTCGGATTTTGATAGATTTAGATGGATCTCCTGCTATTTATAGTCAATGACAGCAAACTTAATTATATTGAATGGGATTTTCCATTAAGATTTGCAAGCTTAGGATCAACCTAGGTAACAAGGTTATAAAAATCTTGCAGGATTTACTTAGAAGTCAGTTTTAATAAAATAAATCAGATTGTTTTCAATTTGTATATGATAAAAAGATAACACTGAAGAGTTTTAATATTATTTTAATTTTTCACCCAGCCTTAAAATTATACAGCAGCATTATTTTGTCCTTCATTATGTCAATTTATCATGTTTCCTTATGCTTCTAGTTTGACTACCTTCTCATGCGCACTAGGCTTTGCTTACAAAAATAGCCTCCCATTCAGCTCTTTATTTTTAAATATCCTTTTATAATCCCCGCACTTATATGGAGAAATAGGATACATTTAACAATATACTCATCATTGTTATTACACACTATTTGTTATGTATGTAATATACATCAAAATGCAGCTAAAGTCTATCTGGCTGTTTTTATTCTTTCACGTGTCCAAATTAATGGAGAAATCACATTCATATAAATTTCTTGTAAAAAAAGAGATTTTGAAATATAAAAATAGCAAAATGTTTAATGAAAATCTAGGAATTTTTTGAAGGAAAAAATAATATAAAGCTGATGCTGTGGAATATCTTGTACTGTACATACTTCCGGATATTCAACATTAGCTCTATTAGCAGAAATTACATAAATTTATATATTATAATTCAGGAATAGTACAAAATTAAATGCACCCTTCTGCTCAGTAAGTTCGGGTATAGCCTAAATCAATAAAGATGGAGAGACTTAAACTGTAGCATTTAATTTTTTGCTTCCCTTTTCCACATAATTTGTCTGCACTCGTGACATTTATCAATGAAGTAAACTTGCAATATTTTTGCTGTTCAGTTTCCTTTTTATTGTAACATTTTTATAGTCACACATAATCATTTAAATGTTTAGCAATTCCTTTCCTAGTTAAATACTGTTGTTCATGAAACCCACAGATGCTGATCTGCTTTTTATGCAGACAGATGTTAGGATACATCACCACATATTCATTTTTTCCCAATGATTCTAGGGAAGGAAACACACTTTTTCTAGTAATATTGTTTTTTAATTTAGGTTAAAATATCAGCTTATTTTAAAAAAGAAAAGCGTGTCGATTCCTTTCCAGTGAACAACACCCCAGATATGGGTTGTGATGTTGTGACAGCCTTTCTCTAAACAAGGACACACTGGATCATGTCAGCTCCCTGCACTGCAGTGCTATTCAGGCGAGAAAAGGTAGGCATCGCACGCTTGATGGAGATTCCTCTTAATATTCTGTCCTTTCTAGAAACACCATTAATTTCTTGGAGGAGGGGGGAGGCACAAAAGAAGTGGAATCTCCCTAGAAGGGGGGGGGGGGGGGGAATCCAACGTGGATTCTTGCGCTTGAAATTCCGATGTAGCATCACCACAAAATTCTATGCGGAAAAGAACTACACCGGGTCCTACAGATCACCGAAACTTAAAGCCAAGTACCTCAGCTGTATATAGCTGCGTGGGAACTCCCGTCCTCCTCGTCGATCCTCCCTTCCCCGCCCGCTTTTCGCTTACACGTCAAAGTGGCAACCCCGAGTGAGCCCACCCATCCCCACTCCTCGTCAGCTTGAGGGGATTAATTTCACGCTCCCCGGGCGCACGGGGGAAGGAGCAGGATTCCCTGTAGCGGCTACGCGGAGTCGCACGTGCCTGTGAGTTCCAAGGCGCCACCCGTCTACTCCTCTGAGCCCTCCCCATGAATAACCGGTCTCTGCCTCGGATAACCCCCTTCTTCTTCTTCCTCCTCCTCCACCACCCCCACCCCACAAATCCACGCCACCTTCTCGAGATCTCTCCTTTTATTGCCGCTGCAGCTCCACACGCCAAGTAACGGGAAAGGAGGGTGGCTTGGGGAAAGGCGCAGGAGGCAGCCGCTCACGACTAAGTCGCCTCTCAGTTGTGCGTCAAAAGTATTCGGTGACTAAAGGAAGAAATGCACCACGTCCCCAGTCCGATTGCAAGATGAAGCGCGCAAGGCAACAACTTTGCAAGCTTGCGAAAGAGAGAGCTCGAGAGAGGAAGAATCTTGCAGATTCATCCTACCGAAAGAGAGAAGCCAGCGGTAAGATCGCGTGTGTGAGAGAGAGTATGTGCGCGCGCGCGGGCGCGCGTTCAACCCTTTGCAAAGCGTCGAGGCTTTCCCCGTCCAGCACACAGCGAATTCGGCCGGATTGTGGGCAGCCACCCGGCACGTTTTGCGCTTCCTTCGCCGCCGTCGCCGCTCTCGTCCGCAGCTTTTCACCTCGCCTTTCTGTCCCCCATTGCCATCCGCTTACCCTCCCTAAAAAGTTCTCTTTGCCCCTTTGCCCAAGTTGAGGAGGGGGGTTTGATATGCAAAAGAGAAGGCAAGACTTCGACGACCCCGCCAACAAGCTGTGATTTCCCCCTTGAAACAGAAATCCCACCCCCCAAAAAAGGGCTGTGGCCGCAAAGGAAACGGAGGCGCCTCGGACAAGACTGCAGTAAGACCGCAAACCCCACGCCACTTCACTCTCCCGAAAGTCCCGCGGAACTCGCCAAACTTCTGCGCCTAAGAAAATCACACGAGCGTGACTGCCGCCGTTCAAGCAGCACCTCTCCCGCCTTAAAGGACCTTCGGGAAAAGTGTGAAGGGAGCCCCGTTTCCAAATCTGATGGGCGGAGGGAGAGGAGAACTCTCTCCAAAGTTCCTCGACGTTGCGTGTGGGAATCCCGCTTACCCGCTAAAAGCGCAGCCCTGGCTGCTGTTTCTGCCTCTTCTCCAACCACTCGGGTGCCCTGCGTAATAGCGCTGCGGCTTGCTCGAGGTAGCTGCAGATTGGACTTTTCCCCCCTCTTCCTCCGGCTTCTCCTCCTTGAGGAGGAGCCTCGCGGCGTGATCGAGGCTGAGGAGGGGCGGGATAGTAGCTGCGCGGATCCCCCGGCGTCGCGCGCGTCCCCTGCGCTGCAGTGATGAAGCGCTTTGCCAAGGAAAGCAGAGTCTCTCGGCCGGGCGGGAGGCGAGCTCTGGCATCGCAGGCGTGGGAGACTGCGACGGCCGGGCAAGCCCATTCTGTCTTGGCTGCTTGGAGAAAACAGCGGGAAAGCGGAGGAGGAGGAGGAGGAAGAAGATAGGAAGCCGTGAAACAGGGCTGAGGGAAGGGAGGGAACGGATAATTCAAGTGGACGCAGTATATCCGTCTTTCCGTACAACGGCGGAGCCGGACTTGATGAAGCGGGACAATTAAGTATGGAGGCTAAAACATATGAAGACCGGTTACAAGAACTGGGCATGGCTAGTCTACTGACAAGAATGACCAGGGGTGATAAGATAGCAGTGTTCAATATTTGAGGGGCTGCCACAGAGAAGAGGGGGACAATATATTTTCCAAATCGCCTCAAAGGCCAGACAAAACAATGGATGGAAACTGATCAAGGAGAGATTTAACCTAGAAATGAGGAGAAATCGAGAACAATCAACTAATGGAACAGCTTGCCTTCAGAAGTTGTGGGTGCTTCATCACTGGAGGCTCTCAAGAAGAGACTGGAAGGCCACTTGTCAGAAATAGTATAGGGTCTCCTGCTTGAGCAGACTAGATGACCTTCGAGGTCCCTTCAAACTCTGTTAATCTATCACATTCGTTAACTGCCAAACATGCAGAGTTAAAAGTGCTATCGAATGGCAGTGAAGCAGGGGTTTTAAAATTCCCCATGCTGCTGGTCAGGGCAGTGGATTAGGGTTGCTCTGTGCCAAAGTAATGTCCTTCAACAGGCTCCCATCAGTATTAATCATTATCCTTAGCAAGGGACTGTGGGAGATAGACTTCAAAACAGCTGGATTACATCAGCTCCCCCATCTCAGTGGCGCAACCTACCTACTGCAGTGTGACAGAGGTGTACCTGTCTTAGGCTAATGAAGAGAAATCGGTGAGCCTGGGAGACCAATTAGTAATACAGAATAACATTTCATGGAACAAAGCTTGTGCAGTAATAGAATTGTCCTTACATCTTTACATTGCCAGTGGCTCTATTCTTAAGCCACTTTTTCCCATTGGGGACTTTCAGCAACTAGCCTCAAAAGACCATCATTCAAGACCACTGATCCTACAGTGAACCTGCCCAGTTACTGAGCCTGGACTGGTATGTTCCGGTTCAGCATGATGAATGAATCCTACTTAAGCCTAATTCTATGAAGTGGCTGACGTGATGCATTAAGATGACAGTTCTGAAAGACTCACTGAGATCACACTGTATACCAAGATGAGCTCATAAACCTGGCTCCAGATCGCCTAGCTGTCCAGCTATTTAAAATAGCGCATTTGTGCAAGACGCTATAACTGTGCAGGCAAACTGTTTTTATGGGAATACATGCCTAAAAAGCTCTACAATCTGTACAGAAATAAGTCTCACTAGCTTGGATATTTTAAAAAAAGATCCTATTCTAAATATTGTTCAATGCAATCCCCTATAGTTTTATCTTTTTGTGGAATAATCCCATTTCCCCAGCAATAGAAAAATTTATTTATTTTATTTAAATTATGTGTGCGTGGCTGCCCATCTTACATATAGTAACTCTGGACAGCTCACAGCAAGATTCATACAATTAACCAGGTTGCTATAGTAAAACAACTAAATGGTTGAGGATAGCAACAATCTCAACCAGTATACTCTATTAGGCCAAGGGCTATCAGGTCTATTGAGTTGTAGGGAATGCTTGCCCACCAGAATATGAGCATCTCTTCCCACATTTCCCCACTCCCTTTTTCATATGAAACAATAGACCCCCTGAGGTGGTGGGAAGAATGTAGTACCTTTGGACATCCATATTGCATAGCATGTGTGTTGCTACTGTGTAGTATCACTGGTACATAGCTAGAAATTGATCAGCAGCTTGCAACCTAGCCAAGAGCCAATAGCAGTATAATCTGTTAAGACAAGCAGTGATTTACAATGTGCCACCTGTTAGTTTCTCTTTTCTACTAGCACTAAAGAGGATACAGTACAAAATGATTATCCAGTGGTTGTTCATTTCTTTTCACTGTAGAGATCTTTTCTGTAGAAAATGTTAAGATCTGTAAATTTAAATACTGTCAGAAACTAAATCCTGAATGAGGAAAAAAACTCTTTGATTTACCAATTGCAGTTAGAAGGAATTTAACTGAATTACACAAAAATATGGGTATCATCCATATTCTAAATCTAATGTAGTTAGTATACTAGAATGAAAATAGGACAATATATTGCTTTTAGGGAGGGCGAACTAAACATAGGATTAATCATACAATTGGCTTTTACAAGCTTTTGTGTCATTTATTGAATGCTTTTGGGAGATCCAGATTGGAATTCTTCACGGAAGGAAAAGAGGTTTTAAAAAAAGAAAACTTCCATACAAGTGACTTATAGCCATCTTAATTACTTTGACCAGTAATCACTGAAGTAATATAAAATTGGTCCTCATTATTGTTATACTGGCACAATTATGGTTGGATAACACAAGAAGATATTGTAAGACCACATTTGGAATATCACCATGATATAAAAAAGATGTTGGAACTCTAGAAAGTGCAGAGAAGAGCAACAAAGATGATTAGGGGACTAGAGGCTAAAACATATGAAAAAGGTTGCAGGAATTAAGTTTGTCGAGTTTAATGAAAAGAAAGACTGAGGTGACATGATAGCACTGTTCCAATATCTAAGGCAGGGATGTCAAACTCACATCGTCATGGTGGCGTCATGTGACATCGCAACTTTTTTCCCCTTCTCTACACTGGGCATGGGCATGGCCAGTGTGTGACACATCTGGCCCTTGGGCCACAAGTTTGACAGCTCTGATCTAAGGAGTTGTCATAAAGAAGAGGGAGTCAACCTACTCTCCAGAGCACCTGAAAGTAGGACAAGAAGCAGTGGATAAAAACTAATCAAGGAACTAACCTAGGAGTACAGGCTGGATTGGAAGACCTCCAAGGTCTCTTCCAATTCTGTTATTCTGTTAAGTTGGAAGGTATGGAAATTACCTTTGTCTTTGGAAGTCTAAATTGCCCTCAACATTAGACTAGGCTGTTCCCTGCCCAAGGAGGGAAATTTCTATTGATACCTGTGGAAATATCCCTAACAAAACAAATACTATCAAATGAAAAGAAAGCCAAAAACTGAGGGCTAGGGCAATGGCAGAGAGCGAACAAGTTACCAAATCCCATGCTGTCTTCTAAATGTGCACTAGATTTGGATTCCTTGAGAGTTATTGGGGGATCTGGTTTTTTTAAAGCCGGGTTTCAGTGCCACTTAACAGCATATTCACTTTAACTGTAAGAAGACAATTCTAATAAAATACTGTGAATTGGATATTTGCATTTCAAATAATACCTTGTGTATGCACAGTATTGTACACAACTGGAACCAAATGACAGTTCCTCTCTTTAAGAACATGAGTTTCAAACCCTTCTCAGTCATTCATCTTAAACTCTGCGACATGTTACCTGGAGTATGACACTGCAATCACAACAAAAATAGTGACAGGATACTATATGCCTGTCATTTTCTTGACACTTCAGGCCAAAGAATCACCCTGAGCTCAAAGCTGCCTTTCATCTATATATTATTTTTCTTATGCAATTTGCATTCTCTTAAGTAGAAAATTTTCTGTCTGTAGAGAGGTAAATTAAATTGAAACATTTATAATCTGACAATGCAGTTCAATTTCATTTCTTTTTATATAACTTTATTGAATTACAAAAAATAATAGAAGATAACCAAGAAGATAAACAATTTTTTAAAAAGGGAAAGCCAGGAAAAAAGTAAAATAAAAGTGCAGAAAGTAACAAGTAAAGAGAATAGAAAAGGAATGAATTATTGTCTTATTTAGATAAAAGATACATCAAACTCTCAGATCAATTTTCTTTCTGACCAAATCATGTCACACTCAATAACTAAGAGTAAAAGGATAGCATGGGATTAAAGTACTAAAAAACAGAAAATGCTCTACCAGTTAAAAGACAGTAATTGGAGATGATTCTGCCTTTCACATTGGCTATGTAGAATGCAGTTGTCAGGTTCCAAACCAAGAATGATGATACATGGCAATTCTTTCAAGCTGAGTTCTTTATTGTTTCACACCTATAGACAAAAATTTACAAGACTGAGAACTATCTGTATCCACAATATACTCTGTGAACTACGGTATTAGGGAGGAGTTGTCTTCGCCATCTTTCACACATAATAACTGGGCTGAATTACCTCTTATTCCTGTGGAATGTAGCCCTTTCCTCCTGGGGGGGTTCTTCCACCTCACTACATTTCATAACAGAAACTGGGAATATACCTTCTAGATTGACAGCCCTTTTTACATGTTGGACCAGCAAATGTGCACTTCTCTTCCCCATCTCTTGAGTTACCATAGAATATATTTCTATATCTAGCAACATCATTTGCACATTGTGTTTCATTGATCTGCTTTTTAAAACTTTTTTCCCCTTGCTTGCTTTACCAATACCACATTGCATTATGGAAAGATTTACAGAACTGATAAGATAACCTGACATGAAGGCTATCAGATTTCATTGACTAACTACAAGAAAATAGGACACAAAGGTTAAAAATTTGATTGGCTGAATACATTTTTTCCAATTTGATAAGCAAGATAAGTTAGCAATTAATTAAGGAATTGAATGTATTTATACCAGCTAGAAAATTCCTTCTCCAAAACAAAATATATTATTACATTTCCCAAACAGCATTTAAATATGTGTAAATAAGACAATAATATTAAATGCATGATGATAGGCTGCAGCTTGGCTTACAGTATTATTATATGCCCATATCAATATGATTATTAGTTCTAAGAAAATAAGTCATCAAATAAATCAAGACTGTTGACATGTAGCCTATTAATATATAGGAGAATATAACAATTATCTCAAAACACAAGAAGGTTGGTGCATGACCCTTCTCTTGTTCCAGATTCCATTTTGGAATCTGGAACAAAAATGTATAATTCCATTTGAAAAGAACAAAACTAATATTCTTTGAAGACAAAGTGCTACTTTAGTTTTCTTATATGAAAGTTTAAACAAATTTTCTTACCAAATCTGACCAGACCAATTCTGTCTTTGTTCTCAGCAGAGCTTCTGTTCATAGTATGGATACCACTTAGGCTGTTAACCTATGTTCTCTATCACTGAAAAGGTTTGTGTTATGCAAACACCTTGATTGACCAAAGCTATGATAGGCGATGGAAGTCAATATCTACAATAAGAGTAAATGGTAAAGAGCATGGATTAAATAAAGGAATTCACTTTAAAAAAGTATCTGCTTATGTATGACTATAGATGTATACATAAGAATTGAAACAAGCATGATTGATATGGCTGTTTATGATGAAATATTGAAAAAAGCCCATTGAAGCATATATGGATTAGGGCTAAGAGAGAAGAGTATATGACATGGAACAAATTTTGTTTTAAGTTTCAGGATCTGAAACTTTCAGGATCTGAAAAATAGACAAGGGTGAAAATAGAACAACTGTAGGAAGTGAAGGCACAAAAATGTATTATAGGATAGTTCCATCTCCCAACAGAAACAGATATAAGAAGATGTGAAAACTGCTGGAAAAGGAGTACAATGGATTGCTATAGAAGTAGGTAATTACACAAATGGAAAATATGAGTAGTATCCTTGGTGCAATGATGAAATAAAAAAGGCTATGAATAATCATATATAAAATTTATTGTTGCAAAAATGAAAACATAAAAATATTCGTTAAACCTATATATAGAAAAATGATGGCCATGAATGTAATCAAAGAGGGCCACAAGCATTAAGATTAAAGAAGTTAAATTAATGTTAAAAGAAGCATAAAAATGAATGATGTTGATGAAAATAAAAATATTTTTTTAGCAGTGGGTTATGAGGGTTAACTTTCAGCAGCCTGAACAAAATTTAAAAAAATATTTTTTTAATGAAACAGACATGAAGGAATATTGGAAAGGATATCTTAGATATTTGTTTAGAAATGATATCATTGCTATCTATTTTATTGTCCAATGCTATCATGTTACTGTTCAGAAAACGTGCTATGGAAAGAAAGTTGCAAATGCTATGATGGTTTTTTTAAAAAAGCAGGGTTGTAAAAATATGTTAAAATATGGATGTGGTTTGCAGGTGGAATGTCTGTACGTCTTGTTTACTTTTTGTGCAATGATTGCCTGATGATTGGGATTTGCCGGTACAAAAGAAAAGAGTGAATAAAGATTTTTAGGGGATTACGGTAATAAATTAAGTGAGCATAGTGGAGAAGACCCTTAAAAGGGAACAAGGGGACAAGAGGCCACAATTAATATTTTGTTTCTGGAGTTGAGATTTGGATATGTCAAACAAAATAAAATGAATGCCTTGGAAATGAGTTTACTTAAAAAGAGTGTGTGGATAAAGCAACAAAACGAAAGATCACAAATGAATAGGTGCTGAATGAATGTAGGTGAATGAGGATGAACTGTATAGCAAATATAGGAAGATAGTAAATGGGTTGAAGTTATGGTTGTATTGAATTTTATGAAATGTATAAAATGGTAATAGGGTAGAAGCAACAATGATTTGCAGGGATAAATAGATTGCTAATTAGGTAACAATAAAACCAGTTAGCTGTTTCCTTTTATATTTTTTTAATACGAGATCTTTAATTCCTTTGATTTAGCATTTTTTATTCTTTTTCTGTGTTCTGTATAAAGTTGCTTATCCTGAAATGAAACACCATGGTAAGTATATATACCTTGTTTTAAAAATAAGTCTTTTAATTCCCCCCTCCCATTTTCTTTCCTTTTTGACAGCCCTACGTTACTGTCAATCAAGTATAACTTTGAAACCACATTTTAAAATGTTCACTGAATCCTTTCCAATATAATTTGTTGGGTAATTTACTTCCGGATCTGAGTTCATTATGTGTTGAACTATACCAAATATCCTTATTTCTTAAATTATTTTGTTGTTCTGACAAATATCCTTTGAAGATGTGTCTTTTGTACAATTCTCTACCCAGATACTTTTTAAATTAGCATCCTTTTTTCTAATCTCATTTTTTAATATAAAATCATGCTGCCTTCCCTGAAATGACATGACATGCATTTTATAAACTACTATAATACAGGAAGTTAAAAGAGACATAAAGTTTCACACTGCTCTGAAAAGAGAATATTGATGCTAATGTGACTAAAACCCTCACCCAAATTACAGTTCAGAAACAGCATCTTTTGCTTCCTGTATCATAAAAAAAACATCCTAAACAGGATTACAGTATTCATTTAGTATAAAAAAATTGTGGCTGCTAGAATTACAAATACTTAAAACTAGATATTTACAAATTTCTGTTTAACATTTTATGCAGACTTGTACTTTATATGTGAAAGTAGTCAGCAACACTTTGCTTGATATCACTAACCCTTGGTTTTTTTATTTTTTTAAATCCTGGTATTAAATTTAACTGTTTATTTTTCATTACGAGCATGTGCTTTGTTTCCTTGTAGTCTGCACATTTTAAAATCAATATATTGTTATAGTTAGGGAAGTTAATTTAAATTCTGTCACCGGGAGATGGATATGACCACATTCTGGTTGTGGATGTCCTCAGGGAATGATTCTGGTAAGAATGGAGTAAAATAAAATAAATAGATAGACATTACTCAACAGCTCTGTGGAGTAAACTGGATTATCTTGTCCCAACTCTAAGTGGTAGTTTTAACAACCTCAGACATTTGTTGGAAATCAAAGCTTCTTTTCATGAACTTACTGTAGTATAGCTAGTCCTCAAATTACAGTCGGTTGATTAATGACTGTTCAAAGTTATGATGGACTTTTAAAAACCTACTTAGAGCCAGTCCTCGAAGTTATGACTGCCACACCCCATGGTCACATGATTGAATTTCAGGTGCTTGGCAACCAGCTTGCAATTATGACTACATGCAGCACATGGCAGTGATGTGACCATAATTTGCAACTGCTTTTTATGGCTTTTGGCATTTTTGGATAGTTTCTGGCAAACATGCCTATTTAGAAGAATAGATTCATGTAATAACCACTGGATTTGCTTAACAACCATATGATTTGCTTTAGAATCATGGTGATTTGCTTCACGACCCTTGTAAAAAAACCAGTTGTAAAATCAAATTCCGTTACATGATGTCTTGATTTACAACCACAATGACTCATGACCAAAATTCTGGGCTCCATTGTAGTCAAGGTCTACCTGTAGTAGCTCATCTCCTGCTCCTAGAGCAATAAGAGTCAACTGGAAGCATTGTCCAAGTGAAATTGTTCTGGAGGTATTGTTATAATACCTCCCTTTTATCCTTTCCAAGATGCTGCTAAATGTTTTGGTAGAGCTGCAGTATTTAGATTTCTTTATTTGAATGTGAGAGAGCATGGGATGGTTCTGGTTCTTTTGTAATATAACTTGTATTTACAAATATAGTAAAAGAGTCCCAAAAGTTCTTTTTCACAACTGAACTTTCTTTGTTTTCCCTTGAAGATGTTTAGCTTCTCTTGGATGAAAAGCGAAATGTCTTCAAGCAAGAAAAAAGAAAGTCCAGTTGCCTTTTAGTTTGGGACAACTATGACTTGGATGACTGAGAATCTCCATAGATATATAGTAAAAGAGATTCCTGAAAATTGCGGAGTACATATTGATCCAGCACTGGGTTTGAAGAAAGCAACAATTTCAGCCTATTCCAGGTAAAATATCTTTGCTCTGTCTTTGCTTCACTCCAAACGCTTCTTACATTTAGTGTGGCTCCCTGTGAAATATCCAAGACTATGGATTGTGTAGAGAAGAAGGGCGTAGGGAACAGAGCTCTGAGTACAAAGGAGCTTTGCAAAGGGACTGAAGGATTTCCTTTAAGGGAAAGGATAAAAGGGTATGGTACCAAGTGCATAAAAACGTTGAAAGGAAGAAGCATGTCTCAAGAAAGTGAATTACTTCTGGTAGGAGCAGATGTGTGAAGGAAAGAATGCAAGGCAGTGCAATGAAAATAGGAAGCTGATAGACTCTGACCTGGGGTGTGGCATCTATTCTTAGGATCATGAAATAGACTAGCCAAGACTATGGATGCAGCAGAAAGTTTATTTACAGGAGTAAACAAAAGTATGTTCATTATCTCAGAAGGCTGCAATACTGAACATACAGATTCTCTGTATGGCTAAAAAGAGAAAATTGATTCATGTTTAAAGAAGCAGACGAATATTGAGCTCCAAAGCTAGCTAATTGTTCAAGTTGTCAGCTTTGGAAGCCATATTAGGCCGGAAACTTCCATGCTGCCACCTTCTCATGTGTGGGAAAGTAGGATGGGGGATTTAGTAGAGGGATTGTCTTTAGACATAATGGCATTCTTCCTGTCAGTCAAGGTCAGGCTAATCCTGCATCTGGAGAAGGAGTGGTCGGAGTGCTGTCTCGAGATGGGACGAATGGTGATTGGAGCATGTGATCGACTGAGGAGTGCGGGGACAGTTTTGGGGATTTTGATTTACTGAGGGAAAACCCGGACCTCTCAGATTTGGGTTTTCCCAGATGTGCCAGTTTACCTATTCTAGTAAATAGAACTTTGAAAAATGCTTGCTTCAGAGTTTTTACTTGGAGCTGGGGGGTTTTCTGGAATGCTGACACAAGTATTATTTAATGTCCATTGAAAAACAAGTCTGGTGGTTTCTTTGCTTCATCAATAGAAGGACTACCATGTCAAAGCTCCTTCTACTTGTTATGGGTTTTTTTTTCCTATTGAAAATGGGAAACGCCAGCTTGTTCAGTTTTTTGACATAGGTCAACTCAAGAAACTGGTACTATTAAAACTATTGACACTCTGTTGTTGCCAGTTATAATAAAAGCACCTTGAAATTTTATACCAAAGAGAATCAAGATGGGGCGATCTTTAGCTTCTTTCTCACTCTCTTTTCTGTTCTTGGCTAAAGCAAGTATTTATCTAACAGCTATTGAAGCACTCTCTAGTATAGTCTACCTGGCCTTTAAACAGGTGAATAAAAAAACAAGTGTAGCTGTCAAGTAGCATTGGGAAGTGTTGTGAAGTTAAGAGAGTTGAAAAGAATTTGATGAGAATTTGGGAAATTAGTGAGGAGAGTCTAACAGAATTAGGGGTTTAAAAGCCTCATACTGATCTTGTAATGCAAACACTCAAACATTTGGCACTTTTTTAATTGATTCAGCCTTCTGATTCATCAGGCATTTGTATACTGCTTTATGGAACCCTATGGTCCTTTTCCCCTTGAAAAAACTGTGGGAGTTGTCCCATTCCTACAGCTGAAAAGAAATTCCAAGTTGTTTTTATGGAGCAGCCTCTTTCTAAAAAAGACAAAGATGGTTAGGCAAAAGCAGAGGGCAGATTTTATTGATGCTAGCTGACAGACACTATTGGACAAATTCAGAGCAGCCCACTCTGGCAAATAAAATTACAGGACAGGCTGAAAATAATTTCAAAAGATAACACAATTAACAATTTACACTCACAAAGAACGCCCCCTCCCCCATGTAATGACCAATAAATGCTGTCTACCAAGATAAAGCAAGCTTTGTGGAAACCTAATTATTTTCATTCAGGCCACCAATATTCTTTCTCTTGGCTCATCCCCCTATGCCTCTAAGAGCACATGAAGATATTCTTGAAATTTCTTTTTGTCGCCATGGGCTTATGACTAGAAACATCCACAGAAATCTAATAATGTTATCAGAATGATGAAACAAGTATCGTGCTGTTACAATGCAAGCTTCCCTGTTTTCATAAGTGCATATAATAACAAGATGTATGTACAAATGGGTCATCACTTGCATAGGGTTGCTGCAATACTCATTTCACCATTTGCACCCCCTTCCTTCCACATGGATGGCTCTGTTCATGATACCTTCTCCTCCTGCCCCATCTACAGCTTCAGCAGTGTCAAGCCTTTCTTAGCTGTTCCAGTTTAAAGCCATGTCTTTCTTCTTTTAATACAGTTTTTCCATACTTCACCAATGAAGTGACTGATGATATAGTCAGGGATGGAGATGTGACAGTTCCTATTAGCCACTTTAGGCTGGCATGGGCCACTTTGTACAGTCTCCAGTATCACAATGGTGTTGTAGGAAATGATTAGGCTGAGCCCGAGGGATGGGTCAAACACATCAGTCATGAGACCCTTTGTGCCCACAAGAGATCTAAGTCCACCCTCTCTTGAGTTCCTTTTACCCTTATCTACTGCCAATTTCCTTTGGCCATTAGTAGTTCAGATTCTTATACAAAGTTAAAGCTTGCCATAAATTTTTATACCCATTTAACTGTCTGGATCTCCTGATTTCCCTGGCACATGACATTAATCTGAACTACTAACAGCCAAAGGTGGTAGATAAGGATAGAAGGAATTCAAGGCAGGCTGGATTTACAGTAGATCTCTTGTGAGCACGAACATACTCAAGCCTGATCATCTCCAACAGGTGCTTTTCGTTTCAGGAAACCTGGAAACTTACTAGTTATCTTCACAAGTGCTGAAGGTGAGATTGTACAGGCAAAGCCAAGAAACAGTTCACCCATCTAAATAATTATGCCATTTAGTGAGTTTAGTCATGTGGTCAACTAATTTATGACTTTGCATGGTACCTAAATGTGTGCAAGAGAAGATATATTGATATGAAAGAGGTTGGATGAAGAAAGCTTTCCTCTTGCCTTTTCAGTCCAGCATGCATCCTCCCAAATTTAACAAAAGAGTTCACCTTAAGATCACTGCTTGCCTTGGGACAATCCACCCAGGCAACATGGGTTCTCCACCTCATTGATTTCCTCTTGCATTCTTGTCTCAGCTGTCTCCTTTGTATGCATCCTGTTCTACCCACCTGACATTTTGAAACAAACGATAGCTAATTTAAAAAGGCAATTTCACACCTCACCTCCCCATCCAAATTGGCCACTTCTGCAAGCAGGGAAAGCTAGAAATTGCAAATTCAGGGCAGAATTTTCACAAGCCTCAAGTAAGCAAGAAGGAAGAGGAGCAATGGCTAGTAAGATTAGGAAGTAGAGAGCTTGATGTATGGGACACATAGGTTTTCCTTTGGAGAGAGAATGAGAAGCCCGGGATAATTGTAGATATGATAGGTAAGGTGGCAGTTGTAAAGTGACATGGGAAGGTGCTCACCCACCGTCCTGATCAACCTCTGTTTCATTAGTCATAGGTTCAGTGCTCTTATAAAAAAAAAAGAAAATCTTATTAAACTCATGTTTGAGTCTGAATATAGACCTAGGGTTCATTCAAAAATAGATCCCAAAGCAGCTGACAACACTGGGAGGTTTGTGTGGTGAAGCAGATCTTTGCCATTTATCATACTACTAACTCCAGCAGATCTGGATATGGGGCTGATTGATACCTGAAGTGTTTTCCTGCTGCCCCTTCCAGCCCTTTTCACCATAGATCCTGTCTTCCTTTATTAGGCAGCCTCTACTAGATTAAAAGCTTCGCCATCTGGGAAGACTCAGTCCTCATCAGCTCCAGTTTATATTGGTAGATGTTTTCCCAGCAGGAAGTCACATTTGATAGGAGGAATCCACTAACTGCCTTTTTCAAATTATCACACATGCTATCAGTAAAAACCAATAATTTGCCTCCTTCCTGTAGCATTGTAGGCATTAGGCATGAAAGCAGAAAAGTGTACATTGTGTGAACTTCCTGTTCAAAGTCTGCTGCAGCGGTGAAATGCACTTATCTTCGCTACCAGTTCAGGAGTGTGACAGCGCACACGTCTTCTGCACATGCGCAGAGACTTCTGTGCACGTGCAGAGGGTCAAAAATGGGACGTAATGATGTCCCGGCGAGTGGGTGGAGCCTCCTGCCACCAGCCCTACCGGTTCGCGCAAGCCAGATAGATCCGACCAGATTTTACCGCTGGGCTGCTGGACTGACCATCTCACTGTACCCTCACACAGAAATACAGATATAGATACAACAGAAGCATCTCCACAAATCCATTATCTCTGTTTCAAACTTTTATTGATTTATATTAGAATAGCCATCCAAATTTCTTTTCTTGCTGTTCACAAATGCAAGTTAGCATTTTCTAGGCTTAGTTGCCCATTCTCAGTTCAATGCTGAGCCCATTTCTCTCCATAAAATATTATCCCTTTCATTCAGCTTCGGTATCCCATTACTCTTTTCTTGCAGCAAAGCTCACTTTAGTTAGGATTCCTGGATTTTTTTTTTCATGGAGACCATGAATATCTAGTCAAATTATCCCAATCAGCCACCTAAGTCTAAGAATGTTTAATTTCACAGATTAGGATACAACGAGGAGAACAAGCTCATTATTTTTATGTTATACTATACATTAACTGCATTGTATCAATAAGCTTCTGGAGCCCACAATAGAGTGGAGCTTGTTAGTTGGTTATATGATGGTTTCTTAATTGACACATACTCTATATACTTGCTGCCAGTTTTATCTTTTTTATTTTTATATCTTTTTTATTTTAAGTTGTCATTTTATGGTTTTTATGAATTTGGTTTTTGTGTATTTTTATTATGTATGCTGGCCAGAGTCATTGTAAGTGAGTTGGGCAACTGTCAGCTGTCACCTTATGCTTCCTGTGCTTCACTGCTATGCAGTGACAGGCTGCCATTAACTGTGGGGAGGGGGTATGAGGAGGGGGATACTTGGGGAATCAAAAGTAGAAACTGTACCTCCTCAAGATGCTGCCTCAAGGTCATCCAGCTGGAAGAAGGAGGGAGCTGCATACCAAATTATGCTTGGACTGACCATTATGAAAATAACTTCCATGGGCTTGATTGGTTACAGTGGGGTGGGCAGTAAGGAACAGTTGGTGGAGAGAGTAGACCTTAGGGATTTTGGCACACAATTCTCAGTTCTGGCTATGCAATACTGCAGTACACTTGATCTCTAATAAAACTATACCTTTCTCAACAAATGGAGCCAAGAATCTTTTCTATTTAGAGATTTAGGTTGTGGCCAGTCTGACAGGCAGCTGTACAGGTATGATAAACAAACAAACAAATTTCAGAATCGGTCATATGTAACATCTTTGGATATTAAATTATTAGCATAGGAATATTTATAGATAATATGGAAACTTCTTGCCAAGAATAATGCAGTGCATTAAAAATTATACTGCTTTTGAGCAGTCTAGAAACTTCAACTGGTTTGCCTTCTTACTTGTATGGATAAATAAAGATATTATTTTCAATTTTTCTCTCCCTAGAGAGGCTTATTGTTTCAGCTGAAGCGTTGGAGATGCCTAAACTTTTGGTTCTCTTGAGTAGTTAAGTTTATCCATTTTTGTTTCAGTAATTTTTATTACTGAATTTTATTAAGAATTTTAACAATTATAAAAGATGAATAAAAGGAAAGAAAAATAAATAAAAGATAAATATAAATAAAAGATAGAAAGTGCAAAAACTACAGAAGAGAAGCAGGGGGAAAAAAACAAAGAAATTTTTAAAAACCCAATATTTAAAGAAGTGACTTCCAACCCTTTTTCACAGCAAATATAAACAACCTTTTTCTTGCTCTTTTAAAATTATGTTTCACTTCTTTCCATACCCCAACCATTTTCAATCACCAAATCAAAAATTATTAAGTTTTTCCTAGTTTCTTTAAAAACTCCTTACAGTTTTTCCAGTACTGTATTTTGTCATTTTGTCTTATCCCTGATCAAACAAGTCAATTTTATATTATTTTCTTTTATCCTGTATTCTGACATTCTCAATCTTTCATTTGACTTGTCATCAAGTCATTGCACCTGTTCTCCATCCATGTGTTGTCATAGCACCTGTTCTCCATCCATATCTTCCTCCTCCCATTCTAAAACTATTTGTAAAGCCCCCCAATCCTCTCCTTAGTCTTTCCGTTTTTAAATTGTTCATAATTTTTTTGATATCTTTAGTCTGCAATGGGTTCTTTGAGATTTTATTCTGTGGCTCTGGTGACAGGTTATGGTCATGTTTACTTATGTTTTTATATGATTCATTTTAACTTGGATTTTGGGAACTGCACAGGTGTTTATCTGGCAACATGGAAAAGAAAAGAGTATGGGGAAAGGGAGTTATGTGTCAACCAAGAACATTTAATGATGAATGATTAATTTTGGCATGTCAGATAACAAAAATAAAACAAAATGCATAGATAAATGCTTGCATACAGCATTAATTCTTACACATGAATAAATTGTCTTTTTCATTTTCAACATTCTCTTTTAAAAACATAAATATGCAATTCCTATACACACATATAAACATGGTTTCCTAAAATTGCACGCTATCAAAAATGGAAAAAAGCAACCACTACACTGAACTCCAATTACCCATTGCATTACCCGTTGCTTTTTTTAAAATCTATATTATCTACCACACTGATTTTCTACTTTTCCCCCCAGATATTTGCAAACTGGGTGTGTAGGCTGAGTGTACAAATTCAAGGGTATCCATAAATCATAGTTTAATAGCTTGTTATTCTTCTGTGCCAGCCATCATTCATTGTCTAAATCTGTGATCCAATATGAGTCCTAGCCAAATTGTTAAAACTCATGCAATTTAGAGAAAAAGTAGTAGACGGCACTGGTACATTATCATTATTATACTATTCTTTCTGCTACAAGAGCCTCAAGAATTATGACAATCACAGGCTGTAAATAGAGCCCTTGTTTAATCTGATTGATAATCTGTTGGTAATCAGAATGGCTTTGATTTTCAGCATTAAAAAAAACACGTCAAATGTACAGCCAAGTACAAATACTTACCCAGAATCTCTACTGTTCTACCACTTCTGCACTGACAATCTAAATAAACCCAGCTGAGCACAGTTTGATAACATCTGGCTTAACAATAGAGGCACCTAAAATATTAATAATTTGGCACAAGTGCTTTGACCCATTTTCTTTTTCTTTAACACATTTTTATGATATTTTAAGATAATTTAAGGAACAAAATGAATATAAGTTGCGTGTGTGCATGTATCAAAGAAAAATCTGTAGTTGAATACTTAAAATGAGGAAAGGGCATCTCAAGGTTAATTGCTCTTCTTGACATTTGGAGAAGTATGAGTTTTTGGGGTAGTTCAGGCATAAAAACAGTTGATAGAGAACTGTAGAGCAGAGAAGAAACAGTGTACCCCCACAATGAGAAAACTACTTTTTAAACTTAATTAGTAGGTCCCTGTAAAACTACAAATGACATTCCTATTAAATCTAGTATTAGCTCAATTACAAAAGAGAAAGAACATTTTTATCATTTTCTCATTGCATATTTGATCTTCTTAAATCTCTAAAGTATTCAGATATCTGAAAAAAAAATGAACAAAGATATCATGAAGATATTTCAAACAGCAAAATAAGCATAGAGGGACAGTTTGTATCTGGCCATTTTAGGTACTTTACGTTCCATCCAAAGAATTCAAATAAATAGTTTCTACATATTACCGTTTCTTTATGGGAACCATTACATTAGGAACTCCATGTTATGATTCATTTATAATACTTAGTTGGTTTCCATATATCAGATTCTGTACTACTCACTCATTAACCAACATAGTAACATTTTCTGCTTTTGAAATCATTCATATATTCCAGCATAATATATATTAATCCTCTCATTGACACGAGCTAAACATTTTCAAAGAGCTTAGATTCTGGGTGGATTTGGCTTAAATACATGTGTGCTAAATATGCTAATGCTAAAATCCTGTGAGATGAAAATTTACTATATTACCATCTCTTTGATGTGCTAAACACTTCCACTGAAAACAATGACAGTTAAAACATGCTTAACTTCAATGAGACCATTAAGTTCTCCATGTATAAGTTTCCTTGTAGAACCAAAGATTCTTAAATCACAAATATGTCAGAGTTAAAATAACAGTGGCTATTTTTCTGTCAGCTTGCTCCAGTCTGTTGTCTTCCGTATAAATATTGGCCTTCAACTCCCAACATTCCCCAATTCAGAGATTATTTGAGCTCAGCACAACACATTGGAATGCACCACTTTGGAGAAGACATTAGTATATATTCGTGGCAATGCTTTGATTTGGGGCAAACCCCAAATCTGAGGCAAATCAGGACAATAGAGTCTTTTGACCTAATGACCTAATGAGAAGGAAGGACTCATTGGAGAAGAGCCTAATGCTGGGAACAATTGAAGGCAAAAGAAGAGGACAACAAGAGAATGAGGTGGCTGGATGGAGTCACTGAAGCAATCGGTATGAGCTTAAATAGACTACAGAGGATGGTAGAGGACACAACTTTGCGACTAACAACAAAGAGACTTTTGCTCAGTGAGTTGAAACTGGCACCCAGTGCCAGTCTGAGAAAAAATCTTCATAACCTCCCTCTGTAATTTGTAAATCCAGAGTTCTTCTGTAATAGAAATGATTTCACAAGGACAGTTGTTTAAAAATACTTTGGTGTGGTGGAATGTAATATGGATTCCCAGGAAGAAACATCCAATTTTGAGAGGGCAAAGAGGCAGTGGATCTTAGAATACTTGATTGGCAGAAAGAGTTAAAATGTCTCCTCCCTAGTGAGAAAAAAAAATCCCATTTTTATTTGGATACTTCTATTGGACTCTTTCTGAAATATATATAGAATTGCTATATTCCACTTCTCCAGCAGGATGGAAGAGGAAACTGAAGTATATATTCCAGAAAAATCAGTTGAATGATTTGGTTGTTTTGATAGCGCTCTTATTATCTGACTTTTTGTATAGAATTTCTAATCTTGGTTTATATACAAAAGATCACACTGGAGTCACAAATTAAAACAAAAACAGCTTCATCTTTTGCATAATCCATTTTAGGTTGGCTCATTTTGCTTCAAAAAAGGGTAGAATAGCATGAGAAGTAAGGATACAGCCTGTCACTGTATGCCACCCTCAAGATATTTCTTTCTTTCTGTTAGAAATGTCTTCCCTCAGTGCTTTTGTGAGATAAACACAGATCTAACAATGAAAGTACTTGAAAAGGCAACTTCGTTGGAAAGAGAAGTGTGTGGGAGATAAAACATTATGCAATCTTCTCTCCCATCTCTTTCCCCTTGCAGCTAAAAGAGGAAAAATACATTGGGTCATTTATTTTCTCAACACTTCCCTAATGTTAATCTAATATATATGAACGTTGACCTAATGCTTATCAGATACGTTGAGCTCCAATCCTTAAAATTCCAAATCTGCACCCGTAAGTATGTTTTCCCAAATGACTGCAAAATGAATGGTTTTTGTACTGAATGTGGAAACAACAATAACCAGGGAGTTAAAGAAGTAGGAAATCTACAACTACATTCCTGCAAAATTGATCTAACTTCAAAAGCATATTGATGAAGCTTTATGTTTGCCCAAGAGCAAGGATTTTCTGTGTTCAGTAACTTCTTTATAACTTCCTGGTTTATGTCATCTATGATATCTGTAGTATATATAATAATACAGATATGTAAATTCATATGCACTCAAACATGTGTTCAGCATAAATAGCTGGAGAGTCCAACTTTGAGACACAAGTCTCCATTGTCTCATGGAATAATGCCAGACCAGAAAGTGAGCCATCTGTTATGCTGAGATCAACTAATATTTTAAAATATGTCTATTACTCATCAATTACTTCTTGAGAACAGGTCCACTGTAAAGCTTGGACATGTTGAATGAATGAATGAATGAATGAATGAATGAATGAATGAATGAATGAATGGGAGATAACAGCTCCTATAGTATTTTGTAGCTTGCATTCAAGTTTCAAACAAATTTGAAATGAACAGGGATATACACTGCATTTCCTCCTCCAAACAAAGTATATAAACTTAGCTTGTGTGTGCAAGACAAAGATATATTTTTGTAGAGCCATGGTGGCACAGTGGTGAGAAGCAGTACTGCAAGCTACTTCTGTTGACTGCCAGCTGCCAGAAGTTTGGCAGTTTGAATCTCATCAGGCTCAAGGTTGACTCAGTCTTCCTTCCTTCCTTCTGAGGTCAGTAAAATGAGGACCCAGATTGTTGAGGGCAATATGCTGACTCTTTAAACAGCTTGGAGAGGGCTGTAAAGCACTGTGAAGTGGTATATAAGTCTAAGTGCTATTGCTATTGCTATAAAAAAAAGAAAGAAACATAAAGGGGAAAAGTAATACAATTGGAAATCTTAGTTTTAAAGACAGCAGATTTAATGTGGGTCAGGATAGATGATCTTTGGATACCTTTATATATTCTTTATAAAATATATTCTAAAAGCAACTATATTCTGAAGACGAGAAATATGTGCAGCTGCAGAGAATACAAAAGCCAAGATACAATTTCCTTTGATGCTCTAACGAGGCCCCCATGGCCTGTCAGAAGAAAGGAGTATCCCTAGTTTGTCAGAAGACAGATGGCTAAAGGTGGTTAGGTCATGGGCATCCACATGGGCTAAAACTTGTCCTTCAACAAGAAGAAATTTGTACTTAAGCCAAAATACAAGAAGAATTATGAGTGTTGGATAGATAATGTAAAACTTTTAATAATTAAGAAAATGACAATTAAAAATGACAAATGTATGTTAACCATATATGGAAAAGTTGCTGTGTTAGCAGAATCCTTTGTTTAAGAACTGTATAAAAGGTGTAGTGTAAAAGATGGATTCTTCATTCAGAACTTTCAGATACAACTCTGGTTCTGAATCATTTTTGCGCAAAAATAAACCTGACTCTAGCTGCTCTATTGGGATGCCTCTTATATCCTTTCTTCCATAACAGATTAGGATGGTGCCAACCCTGCAATCTTTCAGAAGACTTTGAAGACCAGGCTATGTGCACAGGCCTAGGGTCCCGAGCAGGGGTGAAATGCTACTGGTTCAGACCAGTTCGGCCGAACCGGTAGTGATGGCAGATGGTTCGGAGAACCAGTAGTGATGGCAGTGCGATGCTCCAGCCACCCGTCCGGTCATCGTTACTTCCTGGTTTTAACAAGGAAGTAACCTGTTTTTTACCCTCTGCACATGCGCAGAAGGATTTGCGCATGCAGCGCATGCACTTCCGAACCAGTAGGGAAGGTCCCGAGTGTGTGAAGGGCCCTAATTCACCCCTGGTCCCGAGTGTGTGAAGGGCTCTAATTCCTACCTATAGTGATACTGATGGACTATAATATCTGAGGCTTTTATTTGTTATTTGTTTTATATGGTAGCATTTGGGTTTCTTTTTTCTTTTCTTTTTGTTTTTCTTTTTTGACATTAGAAGGTGCTTGAATTAATTTTTAAGTTTAATTTTTCACGCAACATGGACCCTAATTCAGTCATTGGTTCGAGATAATTTTAGTATAATACTGTATGTTAAATAGTAGAACCGAGACGCTGTATCTTTGGCTTTGTGTGAACTCAGCCAATTTTGCTGTCCACAATTAAGCAGAACATGTTTATCTAGGCAGGATGAGTTATTGTGTTGCAAATGTACCCCTGCCTTTCCATGCATAGACTTTAAATTCCAACAAATTCAATTTCCTTACAAATAAAGAGCGGTTATAGTCAGTAGGTCAAATTTCTTAACTGGTCAAATGAAGAAGCAAATCTGAAAAGGAAGCTTTTACCAGGGCAGCAGGGCTGAATATTTCTTGCTTGCTTATTCCTGGCTTCCTTGATTTTACTGGCTGGCCTCTAAAGCAGAGCTGGCTTTAGGAATTCTGGGAGTTGAAGTTCCTGAGGTTGAGTAACTGCCCAGCAGTTTCCTTCTTCAAACAGATGAGCAATGACACGATGATGCCATTCTGCCCTTTCCCCAACATTTTAAGGTTGCTAGTTCAAGACCCCATTTGATTCATCATGGCAAGAATGTCATTTACCAAATAGATTGTCCTTCCTTTTAAAACAGAGGGGCACAGGACATGAATCATCCTTTCAGGGTAGCTTTTCTGTTTTCTCAAGAGATCCATTCTGTTTTACTGACCCAATGGTATCTCTTCTTACAAAGTCTTATTAGAAAAAGGCAGACGAACAAACCTAAGCAACCAGCCATCAAGACCTGGATCCTAGCCAAAGAGAGATATGCTCCAGTGCATTAGGCAGAGAAGTTTTTGTTGTGCGGCTGATTAAGTTAGCATGTCTGGCTTCAAACTGAAAAAGCAGAATTAGTGTGGCAAAGGACCTTAACGAATGGGGATAATTTTAAGGGTGTAATTCAAAGGCAAACCTAAAGCAATATATCTGCTATGATTGAATAATGGTTCAACAAACTACAAACCAAAAAAAGAAAAAAGCAGCTTTTTCTTCTCAAAGAGAAAATGGCAGTGATTTATTTGAAGTAGTCTGGTGGCATCTTTTCTGATTAACAGATGTTATTAAAGCTTTTGTGAACTGCTTTAATAAGGTTCTCCTCCTACAATGTCTACCATATTTGATATCAAAAAAGGGACACTCTCAGGCCAAACAAAGGATTTGTCAGTTCAGGATATTGCTGCTCTTATATCTTAAACAAAAGGTGAGAAAAAGTAATAAGTTGTTGGCTTTTTTTAAAAAAAGAGAGAGGGTTGTTTTGCAAGCCTTGAAGACTCAGGATTATTTCAATTATAAATTACACTAAGAGAGAGAGAGAGAGAATTGTAACGGTGATTTAAAATAGACTTCAACGTCTTTGCAATGGAAGTGCTCTTGTGTACATTGTACATAAAAAAGAAGTCCAGAAAAGCCAAATTTCCGGATTCTAGCACACATGCATGCCTGACAATCAAATGGCCAGTGCGCATGCACAGGCGGTTTTCGGCGCTGCCACGCACTCGAAGGACAGCTGATTGTCGCTTGCACATGCATGCCAGAAATCCGGAAGAAAAACAGGAAAGGCTGCGTGTGCTGGGTGACATGGCTTTGCGTGCCATTTTGGGCACGTGTGCCATAGGTTTGCTATCACGGGTATATAACGTAAGTGAGTGAATGCAAAAGCATATTAGAACTGAGCTTCAGAAATGCCTTAGCCCCAGATTAGAAGTCTTAGGGAGAATATCAGGCAAGAAAGAGCACTTACAGTAGTGGCCAAAATTGTGGAAACCTTTTGGGAAAAATGTATTTTCTAAAACTAACTAATAACACCATTTTTTTTGGAGTGGTACCATAAAGTTATATATCAATGGAAAGATAATTTAATCAAGAATGTAATGCAATAACTTTTATGAAGGATTTCCTATTAGAATAGCAGTTACAGTATAAAAAAGTGAAACACGTAGAAGAAACGAGATATACAAAAATTATCATGTCAGTTAATACTTAGTTGGGTAACCTTTAGCATGAATTATGGCCTTACAATGTCTTCCCATGGAGCAAACTAAATCTTTTAGTTCTGCAGCTGTTATAATGTGAAACCAAGATTGCATGATTGCTTCTATTAACTGGGTTTTATTGCTGGGTCGCTTCTGACTAACAAGTTTCTTTAGTCAGCTCCATAGATTTTCAATTGGGTTAAGGTCTGGGCTATTGCCAGGCCATTCCAGCAGTGGAATATGATTATCTTGAAACTCCAAAAACAAAGTGGTGTTATTAGCGTGGTATTAAAAATCCACTTTTCCCAAAAGGTTTCCACAATTTTGGCTACTACTGTAAGGACAGTTGCAGGAAACATGTATCAACTAACAGCAAAACTAATGCTGACACAACTTTGGAGACACATATTTAGCAATAGCATTTAGACTTATATAGGTAGGCCTCAACTTACAACAGTTTATTTAGGGACTGTTCGAAGTTACACTGGCACTGAAAAAGTGACTTATGACATTTTTCACATGACAATTGCATCATCCCCATGATCACATGATCAAAATTCAGCCATTTGGCAACTGTCTTATATTTATGGCAGTTGCACTATCCCGGGGTTACATGATTTTGTAACCTGACACCAGAAGCCAGATTCACTTAACAACCGTGTTATTAATTTAACTGCAGTGATTCTCTTAACAATTGTAGCAAGAGCGAATTTGACTGTACTGTATTTATTTATTTGTTTGTTTGTTTGTTTCAATTTATAAACCACCCTTCTCCTTGCGGACTCACGGTGGTGAACAGCCAGAATAAAACATGGTATACAAAAATTAAAAGCAATTAAAAATTATTAAATATTTTTGACTGACAATTAAAACAATCCAATTTAAAATCGATTTCAATTTAAAACAGAGGATGGGATCAAGCCAGCCCAGCTAGATGGAACAAATGGGTTTTAAGGGCCCGACGAAAGGTCCGGAGGTCTGGTATCCTGCGTATCTCCGGGGATAGGTCATTCCAGAGGGCGGGCACCGCCACAGAGAAGGCTCTCCCCCTGGGGGTTGCCAGCCGACACTGTCTGGCCGACGGCACCCCGAGGAGGCCCTCTCTGTGCGAGCGTACTGGCCGGTGGGAGGCTATTGGCGGCAGAAGGCGGTCCTGCAAATACTCAGGTCCTAAGCCATGGAGCGCTTTAAAGATGGTCACCAACACCTTGAAGCGCACCCAGAAGACCACTGGGAGCCAGTGCAGCTCGCGCAGGAGAGGTGTCACATGGGAGCGCCACGTCACTCCCATAATTGCCTGCGTGGTCGCATTCTGGACTAGTTGGAGCCTCCGGGTGCACCTCAAGGGGAGCCCCATGTAGAGAGCATTGCAGTAGTCCAGGCAGGAAGTCACGAGAGTGTGAGTGACCGTGCGTAGGGAGTCCCTGTATGATGCACTGGACTGTGTGATGCAGTCCAGTGCTGGGTTGCTCCTGGTTCCGTCTGGTTCTTGTGAACCAGTAATAAAAGCGGTGGGAGGCTCCGCCCGGGCGTCATAATGGACGATCTGCGCATGCTCCCATTGCGAACCAGTAGTAAAGGTAAGTAGAACCCGCCCCTGATACAGTCCATGTTAATGTCAGAAGGAGGAAATAATCATTCTGTTGAGGTCCACCCTAACACACTCAGGAGGCTGTATCCAGTGGCGGGATTCAGCCAGTTCGCACCACTTCAGGAGAACTGGTTGTTAACTTTCTGAGCAGTTTGGCAAGCTGGTTGTTGGAAGAAATCATTAGGGCAGAGAACCGGTTGTTAAATTACTTGAATCCCACCACTGGCTATATCTGAATGTGTGAGACACCAAAGAGACCAATTCTGCTCTTACTAAAACAGAAGAGACATCAAAGAAGCCTGCCTGTCAACTTCATCTGAGGAATATTATATGACCAGAGGAGATCATTATGAAATAGAGATGACTTTGCAATTCAGTCCTTTCTTACTATAGTATTCAGTTGTGATGTTACAGTAACAGGTCAGGAGGTTCACCTTGACTTCCAAAACTCATCTGCCAGTTGCTCAGAACAGATTCCACACCTATTTGCACTCTGATTCAAGTGACGCTGAGGGCACAGATAAATCTCCAAGTGGCCTCAACGGCTCTCAGGGAGAGTGCTAACGACCAGATGACTGCAAAGAAATATGATCCTTCCACCCCCACCCCTATCCTGTCAGAACTGATTAAGATTTTTGGATGAGAAGCAAAATGTCTTCAAGAAAAAACAAAGATGATCCAGTTGCCTTTTGAAGAAGCACCTTTGAGACAACCATGACCTGGACCACTGAGAATCTTCATAGACACTCAAAACCAAAGAGTGCTCAGAAGTGAATGTAATCAAAAGGAGAAATCTCAGCATCTAAAAGTACTCTTGCTGACACACTTCTTCCATTACAGCATGTGTTGAGAAAAACAGGGTGCAGCCTGCATTTGTCACTTCATTTTCACCCCCATTTGCAGGCAAACGTTTGAAGAGGGCATTTAAGAGGAGTCAGTTTCACAAAATAGATTGAAGCCAGTGGTGGAATTCAGCCAGTTCACATCACTTCGGGAGAACTGGTTGTTAACTTTCTGAAGAGTTTGGCAAACTGGTTGTTGGAAGAAGTCATTAGGGAAGAGAACCGGATGTTAAATAACTTGAATCCCATCACTGATTGAAGCCACTATTCCAGCTTATTTGTCTTACTTTAAAAATACGATGAACTGGAGAGGAAAAACATGTCTAGTAACCAGAAAGTATCAGAGGACTTTGAACAGTACTCTCTTCAAACAGTCATAGAGTTAATAGTCTATAAGTGGATTTAATACCAATGGATTTTACCCAGGTATTTTCCCGGGAAACATAGATAAGGCATGTTCAAAAAACATGCACCCTCCAAACCATACCCATGGCCTCTGAATCCATTGGTGGTGTCCATTTTGCTCTCTGAATTGATAGACACCTAATCCCACCCCTAAGTGGATTTAACGCCGATGTATTTTCCCCATGTATTTTACCAAGAAATGTGGATAAGGCAGGCTCAAAAAGGATGCACCCTTCTAACCATTTCCTTGGCCTCTGAATTCATTGGCTTAATCCATTTTGTTCTCCAAATTCACAGAGACCTAACCCTAACACTAAGTGAATTTTTCGCCAATAGGTTTTTGCTTTCTACTTTACTAGGAAACATGGATAAGTCAGGGTCAAAAAGCATGCACCCTCTTAGCCATTCCCTCGGTTTCCAAATCCATTGGCATTCTCCATTTTGCTCTCTGAATTCATGGAACCTAACCCTAAGTGGAACTTAACACTAATGGCATTTTCCCATGTATTTTACCAGGAAACGTGGATAAGTCAGGATCAAAAATCATGCACCCTCCTAACTGCACCTTGGTGGCAAGCAGACTAAAGTGCTGTTAAGTAGCACCAGTACCTGCAATTACTGCAAGTTCAAATCTCACCAGGCTCAAGGTTGACTCACCCTTCCATCCTTTCGAAGTAGGTAAAATTAGGACCCGGAATGTGGGGGCAATAAGCTGACCTTTGTATAAAAAAGAACACTGCTTAAGGGAGGGCCGAAAGCCCTACTAAACAGGTATATATAAAAGTATGAAGGCTATTGCTTAATGCATTGTAAGCCACCCTGAGTCTCCGGAGAAGGGCGGCATATAAATTGAACCAACAAAATAAATAAATATTCCCTCAGCCTTCAAATCTATTAGCATTGCCCGTTTTACTCTCCAAATTCACGGAGACCTAATCCTAAGTGATATTTACACCAATGGGGTTTTCCCATGTTTTTTTCCAGGAAAAGTGGACAAGGCACACTCAAAAAAGCATGGACCCTCCTAACCATGCCCTTGTTCTCTGAATCCATTGGCATTCTCCATTTTGCTCTCTGAATTCGCGGAGACCTAACCCTAACCCTAAGTGGAATTTTTTGGAAATGGGTTTTTCCCATGATTTTATCAGGAAACGTGGATAAGGCACGATTCAGAGGCTGAGGAATGTTAGTGGGATGCATGATTTCTGAATGTGCCTTATCCACGTTTCCTCGTAAAATATATGGGAAAAACCAAATGAAGTAATATCCACTTAGGGTTAGGTCTCCATGAATTCAGAGAACAAAATGGAGATCATGAATGGATTAGGAGGCCAAGGATATGGTCACGCAGGTCCATGCTTTTTGAATTTGCCTTATCAACATTTCCTAGCAAAATCCATGGGAAAAACCCATTTGGGTAAATTCCGCTTAGGGTTAGGATTAGGTCTCTGTGAACACAGAGAGTAAAATGGAAAACACCAATGGATTTGGAGCCCAAGGGTATGGTTAGGAGGATGCATATTTTTTGAGCCTGTCTTATCCTTGTTTCCTGGGTTAAATAAATCAGAAACTCCCTTTGGGATAAAATCCACTTAGGTTTTGCTCTCCATGAATTTGGAGAAGAAAATGGACATCATCAATCTATTAGGAGCCCAAGGGTATCATTAAGAAGGTGCATGCTTTTTGTACCTGCCTTATCTATGTTTCCTGGCGAAATACATGGGAAATCCCATTGGGTTTAAATCAGGGGTGAAATGCTCCCGGATCAGACCAGATTGCCTTGTCCAGTAGCGATCTTGGCCGATGGTTCGGCGATCCGGTAGCGATGGTGTACCAAAACTCCGTCCACCTACCCAGGTGTCATTACTTCCTGGTTTTAACCAGGAAGTAATGTGTTTTTTACTTTCTGCACAGGCATAGAAGGTTTTGCGCATACACAGGTCTGCATCTGTGACTCACGCACATGTGCACAAAGCACGCATAAAGCAAGCACATGCGCTGTGTGTGTGCTTCCGAACTGGTAAGAAAGGTAAGTAGTTTTCACCCCGGTTTAAATCCATGTAGGATTAGGGTTAGGTCCCCATGAATTTGGGGAGGAAAATGGACACCGGGAATAGATTCTGAGTGCATGGGTATGGTTTGGTGGGTGCATGCTTTTTGAGACTGCCTTATCTCCATTTCTTGGCAAAATACATAGGAAAATCCCATTGGAGTAAAATCCACTTATGTCAAATATGTCAAATTCATGGCCAGTGGGCCTGATCCCGCCTGCGTTATGGTTAATCCATCCACTGGGGCCACCCTGTCAATGATGATAGGCCAGCACCAATAGCATTGACCCCAGCCCAGCCATGCGCTCTTTCTGGGCAGCAGTAACAGGAG
This sequence comes from Masticophis lateralis, assembly GCA_030761175.1. NCBI lineage: Eukaryota > Metazoa > Chordata > Lepidosauria > Squamata > Colubridae > Masticophis > Masticophis lateralis. The sequence goes on along the minus strand of JAUDYJ010000002.1, from coordinate 250,093,659 downwards.
GCAGTGAGCTCATGGGGGCTGGCAGTGCCTGGACGCCGCTGCAGCTCATTGCCCACCCCTTGTGCACCCCTGTGATACGTTTTTGGTGGTGTGAGAGCTGATTGTGGCGGTGTGCGGGAGTGGTTCAGTGGGAAGCTATAATAGAAGCCTTTGAATTGTTTCTGGGTAGAAAATTAAACTAAAGCCTGTCCTACCTGTGTGTCTATGGCTTTGCTCTCCATCAGCAGCACAGGTGCCATACGGATCCCCAAATGGGGCAGTAATGGCTTGCCCCACTTTAATGGTAGGAAAGCTCTCCTAACAGTTTTATCTCAGAAGACAAGGACAGTCAACTTGTAGTCATTGCTCAAAAGCCTCTGCTGTTTGCCTAGCGCCCCTGCCCGTGATCACTACAGCAATCACTTCTGCACACCGCTGCCATTGTAAGTTACTTGGCTCCCCACATACCTGCTGTGATCGCTTCTGTGAGTCCAAATGACATGATGCATAGTGTGGAGAGGCTGGGTGAAGGGCTGGGCCAATAAGCTGCAGTTACTGTTGGGCACCTCCAGCCCCCATGAGCTTGCTGCCATGTATATGCATGTCCAGGGGAAGCGCCGGTCTGGGGTGGCCAGGACCACAGGGATCGGCCCCTTGCTGTTTCCAGGGGTGGCCCTGAGGGCTCGATCTAACCACATCATGGGCTGGATGTGGCCTGCAGGCCTTGAGTTTGACATGCCTGAGTTAGCCAGTGTGACTTGTTCCATACCGATCCAGCCATGCCCAATGAGCGGCTTAGAGCCAGGCAAGCCCACCAGGCCACATCCATTCAACCATGCTCATCTGGCCACACCCACCTGGTCACTGTGAGTTGTCATGCAACCAACCCTTGGAGGGTAAACATGATGCTGATGCTGCCCTGAATGAAATTGAGTTTGACACCCTGTTCTAAAATATAGTATGCAATAACATGTGTCCTTCTGATAGGATGCTAAAAGTCATTACACATTATCTCCAGCCAAATATGGCATTACTGAGAAAGTACAAATTTGTCATCGAGCTGACACTTACCAAGTATTCTGTTTTAAATATAGTCTGTCTTTTTAGACTTGGCTTAAAACACATTGCATTACTGTTGGTTAGCTTGAGTACACAGCAATGAAAAAAAAAATCTTAGAAAAAATACATCCCATTTTCTCCCTTTAATATGGTATCTTGTAAAAATGAATTTGAAGTTAAATTTTTATACAGTAGAACTGTTCTCCACCACCGTTTTTCTACTATGGATCTAAAATACTTTTCAGTGAGAATATTAGTTACTAATGGAAGCTTTTAACATTCAGCACCGGCATGCTTTCCAAGAGACAATGATAAGATATGAAAGTTCTGAGAGTTATTTAAAATTGAATGCTGAAGGTGTTCTTTGCTCAGAAAAATAGAAAATAGCAGTGCAGTTTCTCCAGCTTTGTTTCCATTGTATTGGAGCCATTCCAGTAAAGCTATCTTGGCTTGCATAAAGCAATCCATATGCTAATGAAGCTTATTATTAACTTCATAACTTATGAAACATCAATCGATCAGGCAAATTGCCTAATGCAGCAGGATCTTCACTAATGATTTATAGCATCTTCTAGAGTCAGCCAACCATTATTGGCCTATACTGTATAATAGTAATGAGGTCATACTTTATACTGCTTTGGCAAAGGCTAGTTGACATGTGAAGATACTATATTGTTAGTGGGGAAATGACTAAATGTTTACTCAGTAAAAGACTGATTCAATTTTTCTGCTTTGTAGTCTTCCATGCTTCCATTCATGGAAAAGCTTGATTTGTAGTTTAGATCCAAGAAAGGACTGGGATGACATTTAGACTGATGCAAGTAAAAAACCCCAACAACATAAATACCATGTTCCAAGAAGAATGGTTGATGTTGCCTTTCCTAACCTGTTACCTTCTATCAGAGACGGGGCATAGCTGGAATACTGGAACTTGTGCTTTGTGCACATCTGCAAGGTGTCTGTTTACCAAAAGTTGATTAAAGCATATTTCCTAGCTAGCTAAATACAAGTGGTTGCAGTTTAAAATTAAATATTCCAGTGAATGGAATGAAAAATGATTTATTTTTAAAAATGCTATGTCCAAGATCTGAAAATTAAGATATAATTCAAAATGGTTGTTAAATGGTAAATTGCAGCTGCTATTATTTTTTTATTTATTTATTTTTAATTTGATTTATATGCCGCCCTTCTCCGGAGACTCAGGGCGGCTTACAATGCATTAAGCAATAGCCTTCATACTTTTGTATATATTTATACAAAGTCAGCTTATTGCCCCCACAAACTGGGTCCTCAATTTACCCACCTTAGAAAGGATGGAAGGCTGAGTCAACCTTGAGCCTGGCTAGGATTGAACTCGCAGAATTACAGGCAGCTGGATGTTAATTGCTGCCTTTAGTAGGAGGCATTAGCCTTTGTTTTATTTGTTTTATTTATTTATTTATTTATTTATTTATTTATTATTTATTTATTTATTTTTCCACATTTTTAAACCACCTACCCTCCCTCAGCGAGGGACTGTTTTGATCCTCTGAGTACTCAATGATTAAGTGACTTAACTTATAGGTAGTTCTTGATTATGACTCTTTAATGACAGTTCAACCTCAGAAAGTGGCTTATGATCCATCCTCGAATGGGGGCACCGCTCGTATGGTCCCATGACTGAAATTCAGGCTCTTGGCAATCAGCTTGCATTTGTGACAATTGTATTGTCTTACAGTTATGTGATTGCAGTTTTGACCTTCTCAGCTGACTTCCTGTAGTCCAGGAGTCTGCAACCTTAAACACTCAAAGAGCCATTTGGACCTGTTTCCCACAGAACACACCAGGAGCCACAAAACCTGGGTGGGCGTGGCTAACTTGACATCATTCACCCCCACCCAGTCACATGACTGTCTCTTTCTGTCTCTCTCTCTCTCTCTCTCTCTCTCTGTCTCTTGTCTCTCTCTCTCTTTCCCTCCCTCTTTCTCTCTCTCCCTTGCTGTGTATCTTTGTCTCTCTCTCTCTCTCTCTTCCCTCCCTCCCTCTCTTTCCATCCCTCTCTCTTTCCTCCCTCTTTCTCTCTCTCTCTCTCTTTCCCTCCCTCTCTCTCTTCCCCCCCTCCCTCTCTCTCTCTCTCTCTGTCTCTTTCTCTGTCTCTCTCTCTCTCTCTTTCCCATCCTCTTTCCCCCACTGACAATCAGCTGGTGAGCTGAGAGCCGAAGACCAGCTGGCCACTGGGGAGGCGGGGCATCACAACACCAGCAGCTCTGCAGGAAAAGCAACTGACATCCGGGAGGCAAGAACAAGCCGACAATGACGCTCTACATTGTAATGGGCTCCAGAAGGAGGGGATCCTGTCTCCCCCATTGTGAAGCACACTAAATTTCACTGTGCTGTGCAAGGTTCTGCGAGAACAGCAGGCAGGCAATGAAGGCAGCAATAGCAAATACACGGCGATGAAGGCGGAATGCTGTTTTGGCCAGTGCAGGGGCGCTTCATTCCCGCACTAAGGCTTTGGCCATCGCCATTGCCACAACAGGGCAACAGGGAGCTACAGTAGAGGGATGAAAGAGCCGCATGCAGCTCTGGAGCCACGGGTTGCCAACACCCTCTATAGGCAATGTCAATTCGGGAAGCTAGATTTGCTTAATGACCATATAATTCACTTAATGACTATGCGAAATGCTTAATGACCATGTGAGTTGCTTAACGGACACAGTAAAAATTATTGTAAAATTGAATTCAGTCATATGGTAACTTGCTTAACAATCACATTACTTCTGATCCCAGTGTAGTTATAAGTCGAGGACTATCTGTATTAAGACAATACACTTCATTATGTTATTTGATCGACTGCTGAATTTGTAGTCTCTATGCCTTCAGCTTTGGCATTACTGACTAGTAGGTTGGAGGATCAAGCTGCTGTCAAACCTGGCCAGGTGCAATACTCGTAGGTGTGTTTGCGTGGGCATAACCTACTAACATTTGTATGGATATATGAATCACAACACCAAAAAAATAAGTTATTTAACTTCAAGCACTTGAGTGACACTTAAATAAGAAGAGAAGAGAACATGCTTTGTCTTGGCTATTTAATAAAAAAAAAAAACCTACTCAAATTTGATTATGGGTACAATTAATTATACAAGACAAAAAAAAAGTGGATGTCCAATATTCTAAATCTCCTTCCCACAAATATACTTTAGTTCATTGATTCTGTGAAGGTTAATAGCTATTCATTTAAGAACATTAGGAATAATTACTGGGCTCTTCAATTCAATTGTGTTTTTCTCTCCTATAAGTTAGTTCTGTATTTTAGCTTTATGCAATTCACTGAACATGCAGCACTAACATACCAGTAGTTTGTCTTCCTTTGCAGTGAATTACCTGACAGCTGGTTTTCAAAAACTGTACAACAAAATAAATTATTCTTGTTTTCCTAGTATAATCACCAAGGTAATCTTCCAAGCACAGCAGCATGTTCTGCTCTTTGTATCCTTAGCAACACAAGTCCAGTTTCTGAGCACAGTAGAAAGCAAAAGGGATTACATCTTTCCGAAACAGAAAAGTATTGACAATTCAGAGCTTCAGTACTGCGACTGTAAGAAGGAGATGAAGGAACGGAGCATCTCACTAAAACAGTGTACAATTTCAGAGGATAAATAACACTTGAAGTCCCATGAAGTCCATGAAGATCCATTGCAAAACCTTGTTGCAGATCTCATAAAGTTGTTGATGGCTGAGAATTGTTTCAAAGTTGAAAATGTGAAAGGTGGAGTGACCAGGGGTGCCCATAAGGGAAATAAAAAAAATTAAAATGGCAACAGGGTTGTACAATCAAAACCCTGTCCCTTTTTACTGCATCACACTTGTGGCACAAGTAAAAAAAGGAAGGTGCTTCCATTACATGATCGTAGCTGCCATCTTTATATTTTCAATCTCACAGGCTTTAAGCAAAGTCATGTAGATATGTCTTTAAGCAAAGTCATGTAGATCTGTTGTCACTATCAACAACCTGAAGCAGATGTTGATACTTTGAGCCTTAATGCTTATTCTCAGTCTGTTGATTCTTTCAGCGGCTAGATAGCTATATATTTTGCACAGTGCTATGATCATACTCTTGTTCCAAGGAACTATAGAAATAATTAATGAAAACTAAATGTGAGCAAAAAAAAATACTTGGTTAATATGTAAAAGTACATTTTTTAATTTTAATAAAAGAAATGCATTCATCCATAACCAATAATTCCATCTAAATATTTATCTCTAGAGGGAAAGGTGATTTACTTTGTTAATATAACAGAATAACCGAGTTGGAAGGGACCTTGGAGGTCTTCTAGTCCATCCCCCTGCTGAGGCAGGAAACCGTATACCAGGGGTGTCAAACTCAATTTCATTGAGGGCCACATCAGGGTTGTGTTTGACCTTGGGGGGCCAGGGTGGGCATGGTGAGGATGGGCGTGGCCATATCAACATCACTTGTGTTGGGCCGCCTGTGGGGGCCCAAGGGCTCTGCCAGTGAAAATGGGCTCCCCAGCTCCATTTTTAAATGCAATGGCCTCCTGCAACCCTCTGCCACTAAAAATGGAGCTCGGGAAGGCCACATCTGTTTTCGCTGTCATAGGCACTGCAGGCCGGTCCTTCGCTGTTTCCAGGGCGGCCCTGCAGGCCAGATCTAAGCACCCAGTGGGCCCGATCTGGCCCCCGGGCCTTGAGTTTGACACCCCTGCGCTATATCATTTCGGATAAATGGGTGCCCAATCTCTTCTTAAAAACTTGCAGTGTTGGAGCATTCCCAACTTCTGGAGGCAAGTTGTTTCACTGATTAATTGTTCTAACTGTCAAGAAATTTCTCCTTAGTTGCTTAGGATTTCTAACTAATTCTCTAACTGTCAAGAAATTTCTTCTTACGCTGCTCCTCTCCTAATCATTTCCATCCATTGCTTCTTGTCCTGCCTTCAGATCTTTTAGAGAATAGGTTGACCCCTCTTCTTTATGGCAACCCCTTAGATCAGTGATGGCTAATCTTTTTGCTGTTGCGTGCCAAAAACGAGGGGAGCACGAGGGGGTCGTGCACACGTGTGCCCACACCCATAATTCAATGCCCCCCCACTTTTGGCATGTGATGGCATGGTGGGCACAGTAGGCCCGTTTTTCATCCTCTCCAGGCTCCAGAGGCTTTCTAGGAGCCTGGGGAGGGTAAAAACGGCCTTCCCCACCCTCTTGGAGGCCCTCTGGAGGCCAGAAATAGCCTGTTTCCTGACTTCCGGTGGGCTCAGAACACCCAAAAATCAGATGGCTGGTGTGCACATGCACACTGCAGCTGAGCTAAGGCAACACTCACGTGCCCATAGATATGGCTCCTTGTGCCACCTGTGGCACATGTGCCATAGGTTTGCCATCATATTGGATAGATATTGGAATACTGCTATCATGTCACCCCTAATCTTTCTTTTCATTAAAATAATAATTGAGAATAGAATCCCAAAACTATTTTTTCCAAAATACTTAGAAGATATGCTAACTTTTCATCCAGTGCTATTTCCCACATTTTTAAAGCATACTTTATTTTCTGGTGTTTTTCTGAGAAAAATCAGACAATACAATAACAAAACCTAAATTGATTTCTTATGTAACGCTTCCTTTGGGAAAATAGTCAATAACCGTATTTGTAATTGTACAAATTACAATTATTTTGTACAATTGTAATTGTACAAATTACAATTATTTGAATAATTTGTTTCTTTGTATCCTGCCTTCATTATTTTTACAAATAATGTAAGGCGGCAAACATACCCTGTACACCTTCCTCCTCCTATCTTCCTTACAACAACAACAATAACAGTGAGGTGAGCTGAAAGAGAATAACTGGCCCGAAGTATATAGCTGGTTTTCATGGCTAAAGCTGGACTCCTGCTTTCTAGTCTAGACCAAACCAGCAGTGAAATCCAATTTTTTTTACTACCAGTTCTGTGGGCATGTCTTGGTGAGTGTGACGAGGCTTTGTGGGCGTGGCATGAGAAGGATACTGCAAAATCTCCATTCCCATCCCACTCCAGGGGAAGGATACTGCAAAATCCCCATTCCCTCCCCACTCCAGGGGAAGGATTCTGCAAAATCCCTATTCCCTCCTCACTCCAGGGGAAGGATATTACAAAATCTCCATTCCCACCCCACTCTGGGACCAGCCAAAGGGGGTATTTGCCAGTTCTCCAAACTACTCAAAATTTCTGCTACTGTTTCTCCAGAACATGTCAGAACCTGCTGGATTTCACCCCTGGACCAGGGGTGAAATGCTCCTGGTTCGGGCCGGATCTCCCACTCCAGTAGCGATGGTGACGGGTGATTCGGAGAACCGGTAGCAAAAATCCCTGCGCTGCCCCCCCCCATGCCCAGCTGAGCTGCAGGATCATCAGAGGCTTTTTTTTTTACTTTTAAAAGCATATTTTCTACTTCTTCCCACAAAAAACTGCTTTTAAAAGTAAAAAAAAAAAGCCTCTGATAATTGCAGAGCTCAGATGGGATCGTCAGAGGCTTTTCAAAGCATTTTTTTCTTCAACCTTTGGCCAAAGAGGTGGTAAAAAAAATGCTTTGAAAAGTCTGTGACAATCCCAGCTGAGTTTCCTGATCAGCAGAGAGGTATTTTTTAAAATGCCTCTCTGACGATCCCAGCTGAGTTTCCTTATCACAGAGGCTTTTTAAAGTATTAGAAAAAATGCTTTGAAAAGTAAAAAAAAAAAAAAAAAAGTTGGTCACGCCCCTCCGGTCACATTAACCCCCCCCCCACCAAGCCACACCCACAGAACCAGTAGTAACAAATTTTACATTTCACCCCTGCCCTGGACCAAACGTTTTCCAATTAAAAAGTTTCAGCCAAAATGAGCAACTCAGTGGAATTACACCACCATGAAAGCATTATCCATTAACTATGTTATAATCCCTTAATACAGCCCAGAAAGGTTTTTATTAATTTACAGTAACTTTCAGGAATAATACCATTTACCCCAACAGAAAAGAATATATGTAGGTCAGAGCTGAACGGTGGAATCCTTGGTGTTTTCTGACTTTGGTTGTTTGTTTGCAGTTGTTTTCTTACCTTACTAGATAACCTTGTGTTTTGTGCACTGATGATGTTACCAGTAGCACCATTTGTGAATTATTTTGTAGTCTATTCTTGATGACTTATTAGCAATTGTGGATTTAATGAGTGCTTCATTTTTCATTCATTTTCATTTATAATTGCTTTTAGTTATTTCTAAAAATGTAATTCATTTTTTCCTACCTCAGAATTGTTTAAAAAATGAAAGTGTGGTACAAAGATTTTATAAATAAAGTTTAAATGGAAACCGATAGGCATTCTCTAAAATTGCATTATACAAGTGACATGATGAAAAATTATAACTGCATTGCTCAGTGCATTGCTAAGTAATTCTATTAATGTTCATCAGTATAGAAAGCCCTTCCGAGAAATGCTGCCATTGGTTTCCTCAAATTGGAAGTTCATCTTACAGGTTCCAGCCATTGTTCACCACAGATTAAAACCACATTGTGAATTGACAATTTCAGACATTCATAACAAGAACTGAAGAGAAACAAGATCAAATTCTACAAGTTGGAAAAAGAATCTCTTTTGGCAGTTGCAGCTGCCATCTTCATTTTTTTTTTAAAAAATTATCCCACTCCCACCCTTTAAAAAGTATTTGTTTTATAATTGTACAATCATCTTCCAAATTCACCATGCTTCAGTTCATGAGGAAACTGTCCCTACTGAACTTTAGAAAATATGGACAGTCAGCATGGAAAGTAGCACAACCAAAAATATTAATGCCCCCTGTGGCACCTTCCACCATCTCTGACAGTAAATTGATCTCCAAAATAAACTCTTGAGGTTCTCTCACATGAACTGTAGTTCGGAAATACCCCCCAATTGTTTTCAAAGGGCACATAGCAATAGCAATAGCACTTAGACTTCTATACCACTTCACGGTGCTTTACAGCCCTCTCTAAGTGGTTTACAGAGTCATCATATTGCCCCCAACAATCCGGGTCCTCATTTTATCCATGTCGGAAGGATGGAAGGCTGAGTCAGTCTTGATCCTGGTGAGATTTGATCTGCCAAACTGCTGGCAGCCGATGATCAGCAGAAGTATCCTGCAGTACTGCACTCTAACCACTACGCCATCGCAGTTCTAATGCAGCATTTTCTCACTCCTAGTCCACTGTAAAGACATCCTAAATTAAGCCTTAGTTTTTCCAGTTTTAAAACAGCATTATGTCTTTTCCTTAGCACTAGCCTTGGCACACCAAGACTCTAAAATGCCTCATTCATAATCGTAACGATTGCATGGTCAAGTTAGCATTTCCCGAGTTCCTTTTGGGTGATCAAAGCTGCTGTGGGCAAGTCACTTCTCTAGTTCTGAGATATTGCTTTATATGACCATTTTGACATGGAATTCAGGACATCTGGTTTCATGGAAGCATCCATCCGTCATCATCCTTAGTATTCCTGACCTGCACTTCACAAAATGCCATTGTGCAGCTTCTTTATATGTATTACAATAAGAACTTCTGCAAGACTAGTGGACCTGTTTACCATATGTTGCCTGTTCTGCTCCAAATGAGTGTGCTAAAGCTTTTCTGCAGATATTTATGGATTTCAGATATTTAAGAGTCAGAAATTGACATGAGTCTACTAGTCTCTTCATAGTTTTAATGATAAGAATGTGACAGTTGTTTCTCACATTAATAAAGAGGCATGTCCTCCCTCACAAAAGAAGCAGCTTTCACATCAAAAAATCAGGATGTAATCGAGATGATTTCTGCTGCCTACATAAAAGTGTATCATTTGAAAGTAAAGTAAATTGCTGAAAATGTGGAGCTGTATCTTAAATCCTTCTAATAAATGCTATTATTTGGTGCACCTAAATTCTTGATCCGTGGAGTTCCATTTTTTTAGTCCAGACTGCAAAGAGAGAAGGCTAACAAAGAATACTGGTCAATTTGTCTACTCCATTAAACTTTCGCCAAAAATAATATAGTTGATAAATCAGTGGGTTGGAAGACAGTTCTGGAGGAGTGCAAATACCTAAAAAGAAGCCCTCGCCTCTTCAGAAATTGACAGTACTGTAAAGTAGGATTTTTTTTTAAGATTCAGAGTCAGCCGAATGTTTACTTGAGAACGTTTACATTTTCTCACTAAATCTTACACACTGTAATGTTTCCTCCATTGTTCTTTGGTTTTTGAAGTAGTTGGCCTAATTAACAAGAGCGTGAAGGAATCCTATCTTCCAAAATACAAATAAAAACCTTAAAATTATATTTTACCAGATTGATTTTTCTAGTTTGAATGAAAATTCTGATCACTTCAAATACCGAACCAGACCTTGGATAAGGTTTTCTCCAGGTGGAATCTGAGAGCTCATTAGATACTCAACAGTAGGCTGCTGCACCAGTGCTACTCCTGCTCTTCCTTTCATATCAGAAGACCTTACTCTTTTGGGGATCCTTGAAATGAGGCACAGTGGGTGAAGTTTGGGTTTGTATGTGGAATTCTGACTCATTTCCCACTTTTTTCCCACTTTTTTCAATGGGAAGGGACTATGGATAATTGCTGATAATGGATCAGTTCATATGATGGTTATTTATTTTATTTATTTATTTATTGGTTCGATTTATATGCCGCCCTTCTCCAGAGACTCAGGGCGGCTTACAATGCGTTAAGCAATAGCCTTCATAACTTTGTATATACCTGCTTAGTTGGGCTTTTGGCTCCCCCTAAATGATGTTCTTTTTTATACAAAATCAGCTTATTGCCCCCACAATCCGGGTCCTCATTTTACCTACCTTGGAAGGATAGAAGGCTGAGTCAACCTTGAGCCTGGTGAGATTCGAACTTGCAGTAATTGCAGGCAATTGGCAGCTAAGTGCTATTTAACAGCGCTTTAGTCCACTGCTCCACCAGGCTCCTATTAAGGTTATTATAAACTTAATCTGGCAACAGAGTGCTAAGTGTTATGCAAGTCAGGAATCAGTGATGGGTTTCAAAATTTTGTACTACCGGTTCTATGGGTGTGGCTTGGTGGGTGTGGCATGGCTTGGTGGGCGTGGCAGGGAAGGATACTGTAATATCTCCATTCCCACCCCACTCCAGGGGAAGGATACTGCAAAATCCCCATTTCCTCCCAATCAGCTGGGACTTGGGAGGCAGAGAATAGATGGGACCGGGGCCAGTCAGAAGTGGTATTTATTGGTTTTCCGAACTACTCAGAATTTCCGCTACCGGTTCCCCAGAACTGGTCAGAACCTGTTGAAACCCTTCTCTTTCAGGAAGTAGACATTCCTCTACTTTCACATGCATAGTATTCATCACATTCAAACCTCACCCCATTCCTAAGAGGTCTGTAAGGGGGCGTGCATAAGCGCACCAGCGTGCCTATCATCCCTGCCCTACTGTTCTCATTTATTTGTACTCATTTCTTATGCTTATACTTATACCTGTTACTTATCTCTTTATATGTTATGTTTATACTTATACTTATTTTCTCATACATGCTTGACAAAATAAAGTATATTGTCGCTACTTCATTGAGTAGCTAAAATTGGGAAACAACACTGAGCTTTGCATAGTAACATGACGCATAGAATTCCTCTCCATCTGATACTTTGAGCTTCATAAACTTCATAAAAGAGCCTTTAGCCAGATCTGGTACTTGTGAATCATTTTTGGCAACAAGTCTGTCAGATGAAATGATCTGGAGTTTAGCTCTGTTAAATGAGAATAGGAAAGCCCCTAAGGGTACCTCAGTAGTATTTTTCTTATTTCAAGAAACCTGGACTTTTGGACTATTTCCAGAAAGACATTATAGGAAGAGTGAAAATCACTTTAAGGAAAGAAGTCAGTGGGATGAAGGAAGGCAAGAGGAACATGGAGTCAGTTCTTTGAATGTGCCATGTGAGCCTCCTGGTCTCACAAACTCTGTCTAGCACAGCAGGGTTATATTTCTGGACACAAGGCTCACAGTTTTTCAGTAGGAAGAACTCTGAGGAAATGCAAGTCACGTTCTACATGGTATTATTGGTTATCACAATATTTGGTTATCTTTACATATTTTATACTGAAGGTTTTAGTCGTTCTGGTTTTGGAGGTTGGTAAAGCGCCATGTGCTGTCAAATCATGCACACTAAGTAAGGCAGAAAGATTGAACAAGCCTGTGGTTGTGCTCTGTGTGCTTGCATGGGAAGTTGTTGTTATTATTTGACATTTCATTATATGACAATTTTATTCCATCAAGAAATTCATTTTTAGTCAATGATTTAAAATAAATTAATGTATGGGTAGAAAAGAGGAAACAAAGGAGCAAAGCTGGTTCTCTTGTGGAGAAATAAGCAGTATTGCCTAAAGCCAGTAAGAAGTAGAGTGAATTTTTGACATTTGAGATATTATTATTCATTTTGCATGTTCACAAGAATAGCAGCGAATAAACAAAAAAATATTGAATGCTTCAGGCTGAGTAAAGCTATTTTCTTTTGTGTTACTTTTTAAAAAGAAAAATTCATTGGGCGAATGAATGTTCTGGACAATAATTTTAAAATAACTTTAAAATGAAATTGTTCATCTCTTTTCAAAAAAAGTGAATGAAAAATTACACTTAACAAGTTTAAAATGGTAAAAAGAAATACCATATATGGCAACATCAATAATTCAGGGGAAGAAGCAAAGTAACAAATCATATCAATCCAAAATGATTGATGAAACAAAGATATTTTAAGAGAGAGAAAGTAAACGTTTTAAGAAAGAAGAAAGAATGGTTAAGTATCTTACAGGATACCATATTAAAAAAATCTTAACTTGACTTTTACAGAGATTATCTCATCCAGTACAGATGCCTGATCCAAAAATCTGGGAATTTCTGATTAATGGAAATCACTCCAGAGATATTGATTTTCATAGTCACTGTATAGCTTGGGAAACACAGAAAAAAGATATATTTTTGTTTTTTTTTCATTAGATTAGATTAATTAGCCAGTTTGGTGTAGCAGTTAATGTACTAGCCTAAAAACTAGGAAACTGTAAGTTCTAGCAAGTAAATTCTTTTATACCTTAGGTATAAAAGTCAGCTGAGCGACCTTGGGCCAGTCACCCTCTTTTATTCAACTCACCTCACAGAGTTGTTGTTTTGGGTAAATAAAAGGAGGAAGGTGTGTTTGTTATATTCAGGGTTATCTAAATGTCCAGTCAAAGGCCAAATTATAAAGAAAAAGATAATATGAATTTGTGTGAGATATTGGTAAACTGAATATTAAAACGAACTAATGAGACAAAATAACAAGCAAAATAGGCTAAAATTAAAGATAAATTCTAAAGAAGTTTAAAACAAGTTTAAAACCACTAGTTTCCTATAGCAACTATCTTATGGCAACTTATTGACAAAATTTAGCAGCTTTCTTAGAGATATGAATTAATAAGTAATGGAAAATATACAATATTGGACTGGAGATCTGTTGAGAGTATTTTTCACAGGGTCATTTGGTTCTGTGAAGCAAAGTAGATTGTTCTACAAACATAGCCTCAATGAAGTTCCCAAGCATTATGGTCTGGAGCAACAGAGAGAAAAATAACTTTAGCGTCTGGCCAAGCATACAAAGAAAAAGTTGCTTCTTCAGATAGGCTTATTTTAAGATTGGATGTTTGAAGCTCAAGAGATGAAAGTTCAGTAGGACTAGCTTCATAGTAAATCACTATTTTTAAGTAAACTCTGAAATCAGTGATTGCTCAGTACCTATAATCAGGACTGGACTTCTACTAAGAAATTAGAACAATTAAATCAGTGGAACAATTTGCCTCCAAAAGTTGTGGCTGCTCCAACACTGGAAGTTTTTAAGAAGAGATTGAACAACTATTTGTCTAAAATGGTATAAGGTTTCTTGGTTGAGAAGGGGGTTGGAGTAAAAAACCTCCAAGGTCCCTTCCAACTCTGTTATTCTGTTATTTCTATGAAAAAAGTATATTTTTCTTCCAAAGAAATTAGGATTATGGTACTAATTCACTTCTATCACAAATGTGATAGCAGAATGTAATCTTTATGTGGAAGCCATCCAAGATTCCAATGATGATTGACTTCACGATTTCTTGGAAGACAGTAATGTATGTTTTGCAAACTGAAACCCTTTGGGAGCTGCCTATTTAATTTTCATTTCAGCAGAGCTAAACTCCAGATCATTTCATCTGACAGACTTGTTGTCAAAAATGATTCACAAGCACCAGATCTAGCTAAGGGCAATTTTATGAAATTTATGAAGCTCAAAGCATCAGATGGAGAGGAAGTCTATGCGGCATGTAGCTAAATTTCCCAATTTTAGCTACGCAATGAAGTAGCTATACTTTATTTGAATTTGATTTGAATATCCATAAGCATGAAAGTAGGAGGAGATCATATTCCTGAAACTGCACATTGTCAAGAAAACTGCAAGGACTTGTCCAGGCAGATACCAAGAGTCCACACTGACTCAAAGGCACACACACACACACACACACACACACACACATAAATTAAGAGCCAGTTTGATTTATTGATCAAGACCAAGAGATTGTGAATTGTAGTCCTGCCTTAGACAAAAAGCCAGCTGGATAACCTTGGACCAGTCCTCCCTTCTCTATACTAGGAAGTAGGCAATGGCAAACCACTTCCAAAATCTTGCCAAGAAAACTGCAGGGACTTATTCAGGCATTTGCCAGGAGTCAAGACTAGCTCAAAGATACCCCCCACTCCTTCCCCGCATGAGCATACTAGAACTTCACTAATAGGACTTCACTTCAAGGATCGTTTTGCTTTATAAATGGAAGGGCAGGAGGAGTACTGATGCAGCAGCCTGTTGGTGGATATCTGTTGAGCACTCATGTTATGGCAAAATATAATTTTAAGACATTCATCTGTATTTAGGGAGATGGGTACCCTCACAGTCCTGCTGATTAGGCCAGTTACTTCAAAAACCAAAGAATAATGGAGGCAACATTACAGGTTTGTAGGATCTACTGATAAAAGGAAGGGTTTCATGTAAACATTCTGCCAATGCAAAATCTTTTTTAAAAAAACAAACCCTGATTTGATCTGATCTGTTGAGGAGGAGGAGAGGTTTCTCTGGAGTATTTGTTCCACTTCACAATCTTTGGACCTGGGCGAATTCCTCCTCTTGTCTATATTGAGCAGCAAGTTGATTAATTTCTATCGCAGCTTTGCTCCATCTGAAATCACTGAAGCTGTGAAGCTGATGGGCAGACGGCTTTTGCAGAGTTCTTGCCTCTCTTCACTGCACAGCCCCAGGGCTCTGGCTTTGGCAGCTCATTTCCAGTAGTAATCACTCTAGGGTTTTTGCCTACAGTCAGACAAATGATCCTGACATGAACAAAAAAGCAGAGGTGGGGAGGGAAATATCTTCTTTCTCTGTTTCTAACCGGCTTTACTACCGGTTCTCTTTGTGAGTGCACTTTGTGCGCAATCACCTCTTCGGACACGTGCTTTGTGCCCAATCGCCGTGTGCATGCTCACTTTGCTCGCCTGCACGCCAAATTTGTACTTTGCGCAAGAGCGTTGCAAATCTGCCCAGCTGAGGTGCAGCAATCCGCTCTGCCGTACCTCTCAGCTGGGTGAAAAAAGAAGAAATATAAGATCAGGCATAAAGCTAGGGTGGGCAGGAGGGCCCAGATCCTGAAGACAGAGAACCAGTTTGGTGACATCATATCATCACTGCTACCGGCTCTCGGAACTGATGCGAACCGGGAGCAACCCACCACTGGATAGGAGTAAAGAGAATTGGAGGTTCAGTGATAAGTTGGGGAAGCAGCAATTGAACTCCCATTTTTGCACTATCCTTTGCATCGACTAGAGAGTACTGTGATTGGTTTTTTTTCTTTAGCATTGAGAGGTTGATGGATGTAAAGGAAATTGCAAACCAGGTTCAAAAATCTTCTACAAAGCACTGTGGAAATACAATGTCTCCTCCCAATCGGATGCATTGTCTATAAAACAAGCAGAGCTACTTCCTTTCCATTTAACTTCTCTTCCTCCTTTTTCTCTCTTTCTTATCCTTGAATTCCAAGTTCTTTCCCTACCTTATTTTTTAGGTCTTTTTCTTCATGGTTCCTTCTGGGCTGGTGGTGCCATAAATAGTTCATTACAAAACTATTCCTTAAATAAAACATGAAGTTTTATTTATTTGTATTCCACCATTGTTATTTTTATAAATAACTCAAAGCAGCAAACATATCTAACATAAATGACCCTGTTAGGTTGTACTACTTTGATTGTTAGATAATCCGTGGAGGCGTTGGACTGGGCTGTTATTGGACTCCACGTTATCTGGTACTGTATACCAAAAGCTTACTGAAGTCTGTTTACTTTAGTAAGAGAAGATAGTATTGCTGGACTGATATTACTGGTTATAACCCTGGACTGATTTAACTAAACCGAGACTGTTTATCGCTTTGTATATGAACTATTTTTCACCCGAGCTGCACGTTACTCTCCTTCCCTGTGTGTTTTTGCTCTGCTCGTTGCAAAAGCAACACACACTTGCACACACACCCTAACAGACCCAATATAGAGAAAGAAACAGGACATATAGGATAACTGTATAGGTACATTATTTTAATGAGAATAGTTCACTGCTCCCCAATTAGAGTTAACTAATATTATGGTGACTTAATACTAAGACAACTATATTAGCTTCATACCATGTTGTGTTGGCAATGCACCAGTGCATTATTTGTTATCATGAGAATTAATGTAATCATGCACAGCTGGATTTCAATGGCATGAAAGCAACTGTAATGCAATCAAACAAAATAATAGGTTGGGCAGCCTCCACTTATCATTTTCTAAATTACCACTTTATCCAAAGTCAAGCATTTATTAATGGTGCCATAAAACTAATCAAATGCTACAGTTCCATAATTTTGGTGACTTTGAAAAAGAGATTTTAAAATGAGAACTGTGTAATAACAACAAAAATTGTTTTCTTTGGCCCAATTAACACAAGAATTCAAAGTTTAATTTCTCAAATATTAAATATCAACGCTTTGTATTACTGTTTGGTAATTTCATCTGAAAACAAAATAAAATAATGCTGCATTTAAAATATACCCATTATAATTTTCTGTGAACCTTAAAAAATAGCTAAACAACATTTTTAAGAATAGCCTATCTCATACTTCTGTTGTAAGAATTCTGCCTGTTTCAGTAGCCCACATAAGAGATCCAGCTTTTTAGAAGCACTTAATGAGCAATTTCTCCACTGAACAGATGATCAGAAGGAATAAAATGAATACCAAAATCAGAAGGGATGGTGCTAAGTCAATGGTTGGGTTCCTACAGATGCTCAGTTATAAACTATGTAGCTACCCTTTAGCATACACCAGTGATGGCGAACCTTTTCGGCACCGAGTGCCAAAAAAGGAGCACTTTGCGCATTCGCGCACACGCTTGTCAGGGCCACAACCAGGAAGAGAAGCTGCCCAAGGGGGCATGCGAGCTTCTGACAAGTAAAATCAAAAGGATTTACTGAACAATCCAGGTTACTAACTTATCAACTGCAGTGATTCACTTAACAACTTGAGGACTACCTGTATAAGTAAAGAAGAGGCAAGAAAAAGAAATCAAAGCAAGCTAAAATGCAAGAAAGAAAAAAGGAAAAAAAAGAAAAAAGATATAAAGAAGTGGCTTTCAAACTTCTTTTTAAGCAGTTATAATTATATATTCACCTCTTACTCTAAGGTTACAACATAGCTGCTTTTATTCAGTTTTATTCATCAGTTCCAAATATATCAAAGTCTTTTATTTTTCCATTAATGTTTCTCCCTTTAAAAGAGCTTCCAAAACCAACACCACATCATCTGAAAAAGCCTTGAACTTATAAATTTCTTTTTAAATCTTTCCTTCCAGAATTCTCTTATGTTGTATTATATCTCTATTCAATATTTCAAGAACTTAAAATAAATAAGAGTGAGCCTCCCTGCCTTGTTCCTTTTTGTGTCTCAATTTCCATTAACAACTACTGTGCTTTCTGTGAAGTATAAATTGATTTTACCCATTTTATAGTTTTCTCTTCCAAAACTTTGAGCAAGAAAGCCTGGTATTAAAGGCCTCTCTGTATTTAAAAGCACCAATGTGGTTTGTTTTCTCTTAAATTGCTGAAAATATTCCAAACTGTCCAACACATTTCTAATATTTAACTGTATTCTAAGTAACAATCCACATTGATCCTCATGAATAACTTCTCCTTGCAAATTTATTTTCAGTCTAGCTAGAATCATTGTAAATATAGTCATTATTGGCCTATGCAGTAGTCAAATCTTGTTCCTCTTTAGCTGACTTGTTTCATTTTTATATTTTCATCTCCATGAATTGCATATTTCATGAGGATTATGATCTGAATGGAAAGCTAGTTTGGTAGTGTTTTTTTTGTTAGCTAGATTTATATGCCGCCCTTCTTTGAAGACTCAGGGCGGCTTACAATGCGTTTGATTTGATTTTGATTTGATTTGATTTATATACTGCCCTACTCCCGAAGGACTCAGGGCGGTGAACAGCCAATAGTAAAAATACATATATACAAAATTTTGAAACCCAAATAAAATCGAATTAAATAGATTTGGCCCAGACAGATTAAAACACCCCAATCAATTTAAAACAGATTAAAATTTAAACATTTAAAAGAGGAAGAAAAGTTAGGCCAGGCCTGCCTGGTGAAATAAAAAGGTCTTAAGAGCGCGGCGGAAGGTGCGCAGATCCGGGATCCTCAGTATCTCTGAGGGGAGCTCATTCCAGATAGTAGGTGCCCCCACAGAGAAAGCTCTTCCCCTGGGGGCTGCCAGTCGACATTGTTTGGCCGACAGCACCCAGAGGAGCCCCTCTCTATGAGAGCATACCGGCCGGTGGGAGGCTATTGGTGGTAGTAGACGGTCCTACAGATACCCAGGTCCTAAGCCATGGAGCGCTTTAAAGGTGGTAACCAAGACCTTGAAGTGCATCCGGAAGGCCATCGGGAGCCAGTGCAGCTCGCGCAGGAGAGGTGTTACATGGGAACATGTAACAGCCTTCATACATTAAGCTATAGCCTTCATACTTTTGTATATTTTATACAAAGTCAGCTTATTGCCCCCACAAACTGGGTCCTCAATTTACCTACCTTAGAAAGGATGGAAGGCTGAGTCAACCTTGAGCCTGGGGAGACCCGAACTGGTGCAATTGCAGACAGCTGGATGTTAATAACAGGCTTTAGTCTGCTTATTAGCCTGTTGAGCTATCCAGGCTCTTCTAAGGTGGTTAAGGTGATGTAAGGACTGTTAAAGCCCAAAACTAGTTGGGTGGCCTTGGGCCAGTCCCTCTCTCTCAGCCCTAGGAAGAAGGCAATGGCAAACCACTTCTCAAAAGTTTTGCCAGGAAAACTGCAGGGATTTCTTCAGGCAGTTGCCAAGATTCAGCACTGACTCAAAGGCACAAAAAAAGAGAGAAAACTTTATCTAAAGTATATCCATGATTCATTTCATAACAATTTTTATATTCATATTGCCAATGAATATTTAATATCAACCCAAAGGAATATTTGCTGCAGCCCAATTTTGTTTGGGTGTTCCAAAACAATAACACTCTCCAATATTCATCGATCATTTTAGTGAAACAATAAAAATATCATACTTTTCAGTGAAGTATTTTGAAAAAACTTAATTGAACTTTCTCTTGTAATAATTTGTTATTTTTATTTTTCTGAGCTAATTTACATGTTGCAAAAATTGTTTTCATCCAGTCTCTTATTAACTTTGTGTTTGTACTTTTTTTAAAAAAAGTATATAATTGAGTAATATGTCCTTTCTGGGGAGATCATGTTGTTTATTAATCAATGACAAATGTAAGAAATAAGACTTTGATTCTTTGATTGCATAAAGGACTGCAAGGAGAAGTTCTAAGGACATCAGTAAGTATAATTTGATTCCAGTGTCGCTGTCTGAAAGGCTTTGATTGAAAAATAGAATATTCCAGAATTAGCTTTAACACTTATGATCAATATTATTTTTTTAAAAAGCATATATTGTCATAAATTCTGCAACCTCTAACAAACCCCATTAACCTGTGTCACATTTTATTCTAATTCTATGGCCTATAAAGAGATTAAAATGCTTAAGTAGAAAATAGCAATCCTTGAAAAGGGTATCAACCGTTCTGTTTTACTCCTAAAACAATGCATTTTATATACAGATGATAAAATCTATTCCTTTCATTTTTCTGCTTCTAATTTTTTTTCAATTTAAATCATTCCTTCTAGTTTTGCCTCATTGTGAATTTTCTTGCATATTTTTCATAACATGCCTTTTGTGCCTGTTTTTGTGTAAAATGTGTAAACTTTCCCTTAAAAAATACATGTTTAGTGCATACTTTTTTGACACATGGAGGGTTTACAATACCTAGACAAGTGCATATCAACATACAAACATCTGTTTGCCTATTTACATTCAGGAAGGATTAATAAGGTAAGCACACATTAAAATGTGGATTGTATTTCCTCATCCCTCATTTAACATATCAAACAAACCTGGATCCAAGAACCTAAAATCCCTAAGATCCTGTTTAAATGCTTCAAGCTAGAGTGTATTATTAGGTAAATGGACAGAGGTAGAGCAGCTGGTGAATTAGCTGTTCTCATTAACCTACAACTGACAATCAACTATAAACAGATAAGCTTTGGAAATCATTCATTTTTGGCAGTTTAGGTTTGGCTGGAAAACTGCTTTTGCAGATAGTGGATAATGATGATGTGCCATCTAGAAATTCTAATCAGCTAATGCTCAAATCTCTCTGGTATGGTAGTCTCTCAGTTGTTGAATTATTGGAGCTCATGTGCTACATACAATGACCGAACTGGTTTAGAAGAGTAGTGCATCATGGGTCACAATGAAAAGCTGGTCATCTATATCCTGGTTTAAATTAAAATACTGTGAGGGTGTTCTTACTCATTCAAGGGATTTTAACACTGACCACGCTGATGTCCAAATGTAAATCAGATTTTTATAAAGAAAGCATCTATATAAAGTTAGTTTGGCAGATAGATTAAAAATCTATTAATTTTGAAACTCTCAGTGCATATGACACACAGTATGTGCAGTGGATAAGATTCCAAGCTAGAAACCAGGACACTCTGAGTTGCCCAGGCATAAAGCCAGTTGAAGGACCTTGAGCCAGTCACTGGAAAGAGGCAATGACCTTTATTTACTATGAGATAGTAAATAAATGAATGCAAAAAGGTTTTAGATCTCCATGTGTACTATTTTCAATCTTCTATCTCTTCTGGTAATAGTTAGTATGGGCCAAATACAATTTGTTGATATGCTCAATGAAGTAAAAATGATATTCAGGCACCAGTCAGATCTTTTTAAGGCAGCCTTCCCTCCTGATTTAGGCTCTGGTTTCTCTTAATATTGCCCAGCTTCTTTGCATGGACCCTTTTTGAATATATTTGTGAATTAGCATCATATTTTTTTAAAAAGACTCTTTAAAACAATCCTTTATTTCATAGGCTGTCTATTAAAAAGACTTTATGCAAAGTCAATGGGGAAGCCAGCAAGTCAGAAGTTGCTCCAGCTCATAGTACATTGTATACTGCAACAATTTTTCAGTCAAACTACCTCAAATCTACTAAGATAAGAATTACCATTATGAAATTTCCACACTGTTCAGTCCAGTTTTCATTGCAATATTCTGGCTGTTGCAGTGTTCTTGTAATTATGTGATATCCATTGAAGCATGTATTTTCAACCATAGGTTTTAGTAAAGTTCATATAAAATTACAGCAATCCATATCAGTTTAATAAGCATGTGCTTTTATATCTTTCTTGCAGCCATTGCAAACAATGTGATGTGATCTTCTGAAAGAATAACAGGACTATCCAGCATTGGGATAAAAAAAAAACCATGGTCAGTTTAATTATGCTGTATAGAAAGATGTCAGGGTAAGGAACCAAAGCAATAGCAATGAAATTCAGGAAAATTTAATATTCATTCTGCTCACATCAGACTGTGCTTCATTTCTCTCAAAGGATGACCCAATGGGTCACAGGTTGTCTAGTTATCAACAATTGTCATAGTTGACCTTTTGCTGTGGAAAAACCATGATTATATCCTAAGCATTGAAGTGAATCTTAACATTCTGTCAAAATCTAGGCAAAAAGACTTTATATTGCTGGTCAATCATGTGAAATGTACTCTAACTACATTGAAAATGAAAAATGGCTAAAACTCACAAATAAAAACATTGTGAGAAGATCTTCCATGAAAGGGAAGCAAACTTCCTCCCTGCCCTCCAGATAGGAAGGTCAGTTTTCATTAAAACTCTGCATTGTAGATCTGGTAATGAATTAGTTAATTTTGCAGTCAGTTAACATTTCTACTTCACTCACTGACAATCTCAGTGTTTTCCTATCCTACCCTCTAGAAAATCTGTCATAAACTAGGAACGGAACTCTAAAGACCAAGGAAGCTCCAGTTGTGTGGGCATTCAGCATTCAGTCTGCCATTTGTATCTTAGTGGACCATATTGTAGGCATGGGTTACAAGTCCTACAGATCTATGGGTATAAATTAAAAAGAGCAAAAAATGGATGATCTTTAATTAGAACATAAACAATATTGGCATCTGATTTGGCATTAAATGTAGTATCATTTATTCACTCCATGTAGGAACTCCTATAGAGGTATCTTTATAGACAGGTGTCCTGATTTCTGGTTGGAATTTAGTTTAGGTCATGGTGTCAAACTCAATTGCATCATGTGATGTATTGTGACATATCACAATGTTTTTGCGGAGCTGGGTTGAGCGCAGCCTGTACGTGATGCATCTGGCCCATGGGCTGCCAATTTGACACCTCTGGTTTAGGTGGTTTCTGAGTGAGTAAGTTGGTGAGAGCTTGTTTCAAGACCAATCTGCTTAGCTAAAGACCAACCAGAAGTCAGGACACCTGGTTATAAATACAGGCATGCAGTCAGTTCCTGTTCAGTTGCCTGTGGTCTGTGTAGCAGATCACTTTACCTCTGAAGATGCCAGCCACAGTTACTGGCAAAATGTTGAGAAATCTCTTGTTTAGATCATAGTCACTAAACCCTGAAGCCCAACACTAACTGCCTAACAGATATTGACCACGAAAGTCTATACCAGTAATGGCTAACCTTTTTGCTGTCGTATGTCAAAAGCGGGGGGGGGGGGCTTGGGGAGGGGTTGCATGCGTACGTGCTCACACCCATAATGCAATGGCTGACCCACACACACCATCCCCCCCATGCATGCGTGTGTGACAACATCCACCCGCCCCTGGCGCCCCGCGCTCCCCCCACCCCCCTGCACATGTGCATGTAATCCCCCATGGCTTGTTTTGGGCCTGGCCGGCCCCCCTGAAGCCTCCTGGGATCAAAAATGGGCCATGGGGAGAAGCACTGCACCCACCCTGTGGCCTGTTTTGGCAGGGAGATGCACTGCTTCCTCCGTGCTCCCCCCACTCCGCACACATGCACACGAGACCCCATGTGCATGCGTGTATGTCTCCCACATGTGCCCCGCCCCATGCCAGAGACCTGAAAATCAGCTGACCGATGGGAGGCATGCACGCATGCGCGGTGAAGCTGAGCTGGGTGATGGCTTGCGTGCCCGCAGACAGAGCTCCATGTGCCATCTGTGGCACACGTGCCATAGGTTCACCATCATGGGTCTATACCAATAAACAGCTCTTTCCCTGAGTTACTTATTTTTCCATTGTTGTTGGGAATTTTTTAATAGTATGCCAATATGTCATTAGAAATGCTGAAGCTTGTTTTTTGTTAAACTCAGCCCCAGGTAAATGCAGTGATAAGTCTCTTGCAAGTACTTATTTATTTGACTATTTGGAAACTGCAATACAACCTTCAAGTTGTAATTCAACTTTGGTTGTAACTCAAGTGAGGTCAAACAATTAAATGGTGCACTGGGAAACTGATTTAAAAATTAGCATTAAATTGGTAGCTCCGGGAAAAAAAACTGCAATTAAAGAAAAAATAGGTTAAGGTTTGAACCAGTGATCCTCTGCATGCCGAGCAAATATTACAGCTGCCACACTACAGAAACAACACCATATTAGGCATAGCAGACCGGCAAAGCCAGTCAAGAAAATGTAAGAATGGGTTTTGGTTTTGAAGCTGGTGGCTGTACCCACATGCAAGGGCGTTTTGATGCGTTAACTTTGTAAATAGTATACACGTTTCAAAAAAGATATTTCTTCTGTAAATAGCAAATAGAAAGGAAAGGAAACAGCACCGAAAATTGGGACACTATATCTGCAGAAGAATTGCTCAGTGGTGGTAGGAATTTTGAGTGTGCAGTAACTGGCAATTGTACGGAATTGCCGTAAAATACTGCTGAGGCATCCCAATCTGAAGAATATGTTCTTAAACTAGTTTAGATAAGCACATGGTAGAAGCAGCTTGATGGTGCAATGCAAAAGTGTCCTCTGTGCTGATATTCTAGGGCTGAGATGTCCAACCTTGGCAATCTTAAGACCTCTGGACTTCAACTCCCAGAATTTCACAAGTCTAAAAGTTGCCAAGGATTTCTTGGGTTTCTGTAGGGAATGTACATTTCTATATTCTCTTGATCTGTGCCATTGGGCTTTCAAAGGCCTTGATCTGGTATGAGTGCAAATTATCCTTCACTTACAACCGGTTGTTTAAGGACTATATGACATTTTAGATGCAAAAAATGTTACTTACAACCCATTCCTAAATTATGACTGCCCATAGTCACATGATTGTATTTCAGGCAGTTGGTAACCAGCTCACATTTACGACCAGTTGCAGCATCCTGCAGTCATGTGATTTGATTTTATGACCTTTTTTGGCTATTTTCCAGCAGAAAATGACCACTGGATAAGCTAGATTTATATTTACAACCACATGATTTGCTTCACAACCATTGTAAAAACAATTGTAAAATTGAGCCTGGTCACATGGTGACTTGACTTACAATTACAATTGATTACAACCAAAATTCTGGCCTCAATTGGGGTCATAAGTTAAGGACCACCTGTACCAATGATTCTAATGTATTTTTCTTTGAATCAGTGATTCTGATGCTTCACCCAGAGCTTTGGGAGAAATTGTCCCCTGGGAGTTGTAAGAGCTGAATGGAGCAATGACCTTTGACGGGGTAGGGGAAACCCAGAGCACAGAAAAGTCACTGACTTAATGGGGCGTGTTTGATCAGCCACAAGTTAATTAAGAAATGGCATCTGCCAGCCAGTGGGGGACATAAGTGCCGAGCAGTCCAGGATGAAACAATTCTAGGACAACAACCAGCCACTGGAGGAGAGAGGGCAAGTCACGGGTGTAGCCAGTAGGAACCAGGGCTATTACTAGATTGGAAAGGTGTGGGCTTCTGCTTGGAAGGCTTAAGATGGCTTATAAAGGAAAGGAGCAATTTTGAAGGTGATAAAACAGGGGTATCAAACTCATGGCCCATAGGCCAGATGCATCAGGTGTTGGCCCCACTGACCCCAGTTTAGCAAAGTTATAACATGTCATGTGACGACAACGTGACACCGCAAGTTTGATGCCCCTGTGATAAAACATGAATAAGGGGCATATTTATGTTGGGCTGGATCAGGGGTGGGTTCTAAATTTTTTTACTAACGGCTCTGTGGGCGTGGCTTATTTTGTGGATGTGGCTTGATGATCATGTGACAATTCTTTAGGATTTAGCAGAGATTCTGGTCTACCAGGCTTTTAACTGCTTGCAGAGCTGTACCGCTCTACTCATTTTGTTTTGGAAGCACTGGTCTACCTATTTATTTTTGCAGGCACCGTTCTACTCATTTGTTTTCTTTTACCACTGATTAGCTGTAGGGAGGCCCTTTGAAGACCCAAACAGTTTTTTTTCCCTCTAGCCGATAGCTGGGACTCAGGAGGCAGCAATAGATTGGGGGTGGGGCCAAATAAAAGGTAAGAAGAATGCATGGGGGGGCGTGGGGGCAGAACCAGTTCGGTGACATCATATTGTCACTGCTACCGGCTCAGCTGAACCAGGAGGAACCCACCTGTTAGATCGGCGCAGGAATGAAGATGAGACCAGCGGAGTTCATGTAAACATTTATTAACAGGAACAGAACTGGAGCGGCGCTGCCGGAGCTCTCCTTATATTCGCTCCGGCAGCCGCACCGCCCCTTTGACAGGGATTCAAAACTCCCGCCGGGGAATGCTTCAGCCAATCCCCGGCGGATGTCCTTATAAGGACATAACACTCCTCCCCCCTAGATCTTAAGCTGTCCATCAACGATAAAGTCACGTAAGTAGGCGGGCCGATTGCGTAGTCTACTAGACCTGCGCAGTCCATTCGTTGGCTGGCCGCCCTCCTGGTCGGAGGGTGCTTCTGCGGTTCCTGTCGCCGTCTCGGGAGCCGGGCTGGATCTGGCCGTCGAGGGTGCGGGCGGTGCTCCCGTACCTCCGGCCAGGTTGCTGACCTCCGCCTGCGGGCGACGCTGGTCTTCTCCATCGCTGCTCCGATCGTTGGATCTCCGCTGTTCGACCGGTCCGGAACTCCTGAGCCACGGTAAGCCCTTGGGTTGCCCTTCGGTCCTCACCGGGTCGGAGTTGGACGGGTCCGGTCGTGGGTGCTGGTTCGGCGGCGGCGTCTGGGTCGGCCCCTCGGGTCCCTCGGGTGAGTTCGGTTCCCTCCCGGGGCTGCTGGTGGGTTGGTTTGGCGTTGGTTCCTCCTCGCCGGTGGGTCGCAGGCCTCCTCCGCAGGGGTGGTGTAGTCCCTCTCTGCTGGGCTGGCGCTGCTGGTTTGGTCGCGGGGTCTCGCCCTCGCCGGGGTGGTGCTGTCCTACCTCGCGGGGGTGGCGACGGCCCTCTCCGCCGGGGTGGCGTCGCTGGGTCGGCTGAGGACTCTCACGGCCTTCTCTGCAGGGGTGGCGTAGGCCTTCTCTGCGGGGTTGGTGTGTTTCCCCCGGTCGCCGCCTTTCGCCGTCTGGGTGTCGGTCGTCTCGGCTCGGTTGGCGCTGGCCTCCTCTGCTGGGGTGGCGGAGGCCCTCCTCGCAGGGTTGGTTTTCGTTGTGGTTGGGGTGTTGTTGGGGAGACCCCTGTAGTGATGCATGGAGGTCTCCCTCACCGGTGAGTCGGTGGCCGCCCTTGCGGGGGTGCTGTTGGTCTCCCTCACTCGGTTGGCCCCGGTCTACTGGCCCTTTCTTTGAGTACTGTCTGTTGTCGGACTGGTGCGGTCCGACCTCGCCGGGGTGTTGTTGGGTGTCGTGGGCGTCTGGGCTTCGGTCCCCCTGTCCGCCTTCGTTAGTGGCTGGGTCTCGGCCCTCGGGGGGTCGATCCCGGTCCACCCCTGGGTGCTTCGGGTTTCCCTTCGGACGTTGTCCCCGGTCTACTGGCTGAGCTCCGTCTCTGGCTGCTGCGGAGCCCGGGGCGTCCACTCTCCCGGGGTGTTGTAGGCCTCCCTCATAGGGTTGTGGTAAGCCTACCTCGTCGGGGGCGGGCAGGCCTACCTCTTCGGGGTGTGGTAGGCCTACCTCGCCAGACTGTTGTTCGTCCACTCCCCTCCACCTTTTGCGGAGCTGGTCGATGTGACATCTCACGACCTGTCCATCTTCCAGCTCTACCCGATAGGACTTCGGGCCGGTTGCGCTGTTAATCCTTCCTTTCAGCCATTTTGGTGAGCCGTGGAAGTTCAGCGCATAGACGGGGTCTTCTACGGCGAAGCTGCGGAGCTGGCGGCTGGCGGTTGCGGGCACGTCCGAGTGGTACTGGGGGTGCAGCCTGTCGAGGGGTGAGCGGAGTCTTCTGCCCATCAACAGCTCTGATGGGCACTTCTTGGTGGTTGCGTGCGGCGTTATGTGCTGTGTGAGGAGGAAGGTGTCTATGCGCTCCTGCCAGTCCCCCGGTGCCATCTTGGTGAGCGCTTCCTTGGTTAGCCTCACCATCCTCTCGGCTTGGCCGTTTCCGGCCGGTCTGTACGGCGCCGAGAGGGCATGGCGGATGCCCAGTCCCGCTAAGAATGCCTCCATGGGCACGGACGTAAGTTGGGGACCGTTGTCGGAAACCAACACGTCTGGGAGTCCATGCGTAGCGAAGAGGCGGCGGAGGGCGCGAATGGTGGCTTCCGATGTGGTTGATGCCATGGGAACCACCTCGAGCCACTTGGAGAAGGCATCAACCACGATGAGGAGGTGGCGCCCCTGCATCGGACCCGCGAAGTCGATGTGGATCCGAGACCAGGGGCTGCTGGGCATCTCCCAGGGTGTGGGCTCTGCTTGAGGGGGTGCTGGTCGGACTTCCTGGCACTGGCTACATCCGGCGACCCATTGCTCAATGTCCTTGTCCAGTGCTGGCCACCAGACGTAGCTTCGTGCCAGGGCCTTCATGCGGACGATGCCCGGGTGCCCCTTGTGTAGCGTCTCGAGCGTCTTCCGTTGGAGCGCGGCGGGGATCAGCACCCTATCTCCCCATAGCAGGCAGCCTTTCATCGTGGACAGCTCCTTCTGCTTGCGACTGAAGGGGCTGTATTCTTCTCCGCCAGGCTGCGCCGGCCATCCCCGCAGGATCCAGGATTGCACTTGCCGGAGTGTTGGGTCTCTCCTGGTGTGCGCGGCCACGTCTGCAGATGTGACTGGGCAGCTGCTGTCGTGGTCGATGTGCAGGAGCTCGAGGGTGGGGGCGGGATCCTCCACGGCGTCTGTGGATGGGCATCTGCTCAGCGCGTCCGCGTTGGCGATGGCCTTTCCGGGTTGGTGAATGAGGGTGTAGGTGTAGCCGGCGAGGAAGATGGCCCAGCGTGTCATTCGCGGCGACATGAATGTGGGTGTTTGCTTGTCGCCGGCGAGGAGGCCCAGGAGCGGCTTGTGGTCCGTGACTATGGTGAAGCTTCTTCCGTATAGGTATTCGTGGAAGCGCTTCACCCCTGCGACGATTGCCAATGCTTCTTTGTCCAGCTGGCTGTAGTTGCGTTCAGCGCTGGACATGGTCTTCGAGAAGAAGGCGATGGGGGCTTCTGTGCCATTGGGTAGTTCGTGGCTCAGGACTGCCCCCACCCCGTATGGCGACGCGTCGCAGGTTAGCCGGATGGGCAGCGTCTCGTTGTATTGTATGAGGACGCTGTTGGATGTTAATAGTCCTTTAATGTCTCGGAATGCCGTTTCCTCTTTGTCACCCCACTTCCAGGAAACCGCTTTCCCGAGCAGGCGATGAAGCAGCTCAGCAACTGTAGCTTTCTGTTGGAGGAATATTGCATAAAAGTTAAGCAATCCAAGGAATGCCTGAAGCTCCCCTTTATTTTTGGGGCTGGGGGCTTCATGGATGGCTTTAACTTTTGATTTGGTGGGGTGTATGCCATTTCTATCGATGAGATAGCCCAGGAACTCGACTTCCTGGACTCCGATGATGCACTTATCCCGTCTTACTCTCAAGCCCTTCTCCCTGAACCGCTGCAGGACAAGCCTCAGCCGTTCAAGAAGTTGTGCTCTAGAGTCTCCGGAGATGAGCACGTCATCGAAGTAAGGCACTACCCCTGGAACGCCTTGGAGAAGGCGTTCCATCATTGATTGAAAAATCCCCGGGGCGGCACTGACTCCGAATTGGAGACGGTTGCACTTAAAGGCCCCCCTGTGTGTGACAATAGTTTGAGCCTCCACCGTTTTAGCGTCCACTGGCAGTTGCTGGTAAGCCTGGGCCAGGTCCAGTTTTGCGAATATGGTGCCCTTGCCTAGTGAGTGCAGGAGGTGCTGCACCACTGGCACCGGGTATGCGCTCTGCTGCAACGCCTTATTTATGGTCACCTTATAGTCGGTGCAGATGCGCACCGATCCATCCTGCTTCATTGGGGTCACAATGGGAGTCTCCCATGAAGCGTGATCGATGGGTTCCAGGACGCCTTGGGCGATCAGCTTATCTAGCTGCTCGTCTACTTTAGGCCTCAAGGTGAACGGAACCCGGCGGGGCTTAAGCCGAATGGGGGTTACCCCCTGATCCAGATTGAAGGAGATGGGTTTCCCTATGTACTTCCCCAGCTTACCATCGAAGACTTCGCTGAATTCTTCGATGATGGCGTCGAGTTCATCTGCCCTAATCTGGTGGATGCCCCCGATGGAAAGCCCCAGCGGCTGAAACCACTCAATGCCCAGCAGGTTCGGGCGGCTGTTCCTCACGACTGTGACCGGCAGCAGGCCCTTGAACTCCTTGAACGCGATGTTGAGGGTGGTTCTGCCCAGGACGTCGATTGGATTCCCGCCGAAATCCACCAGTCTGGACTGCAGGGGTTTGAGCTGGTTCTTGGAGATTTGCGGCTTGAATTTCTTCAGCTGCTGCCAGTCGATGATGGTGTAGACGGACCCGGTGTCTACCTCCATGGAGCAGGGCGAGCCCTCGGCCAACAGCGTCACGGTGAACTTGGTGGCGCTGTTGTCGCTGGTGTGTGCTATGGTGGTCTGATTCACCGCGCCATGCTGGGAATTTTCATAGCCGTCGCCTCTGGGTTGGTGTGAGGACCGTTTGGATGTCCTCTGGTTGTCGCGCCGATTTTCCCGGTTCCGTGGTCTGGGTGGTTCAGGGGCTGGTTCGGTGGCTCGGCATGCCTCTGCGATGTGCCCCCTCCTCAGGCATCGGCGGCAGGTCGCGTCCCGCCATTTGCAGGATGTCCTGGGGTGGTCGCCTCTGCAACTGCCGCATTGTTCCCCGCGTCGGCCATTTTGGGGTTTTTCCCGCCGATATGGCTGAGAGACCTTGTGGACGGCCATCTCGCCATCCGAGTCAGATGGTGTGGCGGAGTCTTCGGACGATTCGGGGGTCGACTGGTGGATCTTGTGGATCCCCTTCGCCTTTTTCATCTCCGCCGCCGCGTGCTCCGAGGACTCGGCAGCGGTGGCCTCCTCGAGGACATCTTTTAGTAGGATGCGTTTCCTACTCAGGAATTTCTTCTGGAGGCCTGCATCCCTCATGCCGAAGACGATGCGGTCTCTCAAGGCGTTATCTACATGGTCAAACTCGCAGTTGGCTGCGATTTGACGGAGTGCGGCAACAAAGTCTTTAATGGATTCCCCCTCGCGCTGGTTCCTCTGATGGAAAGTGAACCGGTTCGCTATGGGGGTGCCCGTGGGCGCGTAATGTTCTTGCAGAGCCGCTTGCAGGTCTGTCCAGGACATCTCCTCGATGTCCTGAGGTGCGACGAGGTTCACCGCCATCTCCAGGACCTCGGATCCACAGTGGGCGAGGAAGAGAGCCCTCTTCCTTTCGTCGTCGAGATTGCTGTGGCCGTTTCCGCGGAGGAATTGGCGGAACCGAATCATGTACGAGCTCCATTTTTCCCGTCCGGGATTGAATGGAGCGATGGATGAGAAGAGCGCTTGCTGTGTCGCCATCGTGCTGAATGGCGGCGGTCTCTTCGGAGGTGATGGCGCTTGTGCCACGTGGTCGATTCCTCTTAGTCCTTCGTCGCCAGTGTTAGATCGGCGCAGGAATGAAGATGAGACCAGCGGAGTTCATGTAAACATTTATTAACAGGAACAGAACTGGAGCGGCGCTGCCGGAGCTCTCCTTATATTCGCTCCGGCAGCCGCACCGCCCCTTTGACAGGGATTCAAAACTCCCGCCGGGGAATGCTTCAGCCAATCCCCGGCGGATGTCCTTATAAGGACATAACACCACCACTGGGCTGGATATAGGTAGGAGACGATGTCATCCATTCCTGCACTCAATAAACTGTGCATGCCCCATACTGCCACTTGAGCAAGCAGGAAGCATGGATCTGCCCAAAACCCAAACTAAGCAAATTATAGTGTATTTTAACATGTATGACCTAATTCAGTATTAAGTAGCTCCCATATTTAGAAATACTAATACATAGAGGATGTACTATAAGGTATGTTTTGCTCATGTTTACCAGGGCCGGGTTTCAAAACCCGTTGCTACTGGTTTGCTCGTGGGTGCGCGCAAGCTTGCACGCACACTTGTCACTTCTGCGCATGTGCAGAGGCAGGTGGGCAGAGCCTCCCACCATCGCCGCTACTGATTCGCCCGATCCAGCGCAACTCATAGCAACCTACTACTGATGTTTTACTTGCCTTATTCTGTAGTATGCACCATAGAGAATACATATGCCTCTTTTTATAAACATCACCCTTGCTTTTTTTCCCCCCCCCTTTCTCTTTTTTGTGCTAACTCTGGCTTCTGCAGTAACACTTTTCCTTTTTAAGTAAGCAATAAGAACACCCTGTAGGGACAGCAAAATTTAGGGCAGTATAATTTCATCCTGTTTGCTTTAGGACTGGATAACAGTCTGAAAAAATATTTCATTAACTAAGCTTTTAAGACCTAATACTGTAAAGTTATTTTAACATCCATCTTAACTAAAATGTGTGTCTTTCCCAAAGTTGCCACCACAATGAACAATGCAGAAATTGGTTTTTTAAAATGATAGACATGATAAAGGCCTAAAAGCATCTGATAGTTTTGCATTAATTCAGCAAGCATCTTCCTATTGCCCCACTTGGAGTCTACTCAAGAGCATTGCAAGGAGTCTTCCTGCTTGCTTTGTTTCTAATTATTATAAAGTGCAATGGGAACAATGTGCAGCTCACAGTCCATGTTACTTCAGAAAATGGGACAGCTTGAGGACCCATGGAGTTTATTGCCTCAAGGAACTCTGAATGACAGGAGAGGTTTCTTATTGATTTCAAATAATGGCAGCTTTGGGTGGCAGCCAGCTGCAACCCAAGGCAAATTTCAGTCTAATCAAACTGCAAAGGAATAGGGCTCCATCATATTTTTCTTCTGTCGGTCTTGTGTTATTAGTTCTGATGCTTTATCTAGTGAAAATTAAAATGATTCACTTCCTCCCTCTTTCATTACCCAATTAAACATGTTTATGCATACTTCAGAACTACCTGCTTGCCTACATAAATATTAATATTACTAAATATGTAATGGCAACAAATAAGTAATAAGATACAGTATAAAGGACTATTGTACATAGGAATACATACGCTGTAACACCCTATGCCATGCCCAATTTACTTTCAGATTGGATTACTGCAATATTTTATATGATATAGAAGCTTTCGAGGGCTACACTAAAGTTCTGTTGGTAATAAATCCAGTTAGAGATAGGGACAATTGGTAAGTAATCCTGCTTTAAATATTCTAGTCATGGAATTGCGATGCCTGGCATATGAAAGCATGAAAACCCAATTCAAAACAAAAGAAAATCTTGCATAACCCACCCACCACCCTTTACCACCACATTATGTGTGTGTTTTTCTGTGAAGAGTCAAACTTTCAAATAACCGAAAATATATGCTGATATGCTGCAGTGTCTGTCAGAGTACAGAGTGAAATAATAGTACATATAATTAAACTCAGTTTAATGGTTGTTAATTCCACCCACAAGCAGCCTCTAGGGAGGATCTTTCTATGTTGTCATCCCAAATGCAATCAGTTTCCAACTGGGACTTGTTTCTGAAAGAATCCACCCACTTTCTGCAGAATCTCTGCAGCACTTTCTAGACAAAAGTTGGCAACTCTAAAAAGAATTTTGCAAAGGATGGAAGCTTAGAGAAATGTTCCAGCAGACTGCAAGCACTGATCACGACAAATGAAATTCAAGAATAATGTGAATAATTGCTGTGTGCAACATAAAGCTCCTTGGGTTTTGTTTGTTTTTGTTTTTGTAGACACAGCAGATGGAAATCTTAGAAAAAGACAGAGCAACTCTGAAATGGATTGACTGGATGCTGGAATCCTTTTCATCTGAAAGTCACTATTGCAATTACACCATTTTGTTCCATTGTTGGTCAATGGATGTATGGCAAGGCATATAGGGAAACATACACTGTACTTGCAGTACAAACATTGACACATTAAATTATAGCAATGTTAATGGAAGTATAATAGAGGTTTTCAATAACTATGTAGTACTGCTTCTGATAACTGCCATCTCTCTTCATTTTTGCCCACTGTAAATTAAATCTGCAGATTCTTAGCAATAGAAATTCCACAAGATTTCAGATGTGGTTTGCCATTGCCTGCTTCCTAGGGCTAAGAGAGTGACTTGCCCAGGGTCAAAGTAGGCTTTGTGTCTAAAGTGGAACTAGAACTCATAGTCTCCTAGTTCTGGCCTGCTTCCCTTAACCATTAAGACCAAACTAGCTTTCCCTATGGTGTATGCAAGTATAGAAAAAGGCTTATCACAGTAGTAGCATATTTTCTCTCATGCTCCATTTAAGCATTTGCTATATAGCCTTACCAGAGGAAAGGAATAGCTGGTTACCAGAATGAGAAAAAATTATGGCTTGTATCCAGCATGTGTTTCAATATGTTTGCAACTTTAATTGATCATAAATCTCCCTTGCCTTGCACTTATGATTCATCTTGTCCACAGTAATGTAGAAGAGCAATGATACAATGTCAAATCTCATCCTTTGTTCTCGTGAGAAAGAAAAACAGCTCAGTAAGGATAGGAATATGGATATAAATACATAGATCCTGAATTATTTAGATGATAATGGGTGACTGATTATGAAATCTCATTTAAGAACAGTTTATGTCATGGTATTCCAGATATGACTTAGGCTTTTGATATAACACCATACTAATACTACATTACCTGGAATACCTAGAATTGTGTTGAGCCCAAGGGAACTTATTTCTAAAAAAAAAACATGTACTATATGGTGACTTTTACAAAAATGCAGCAGATAAAAGTACATTTAACATTTACATTTAAAAACCTGAGCAGTATTGAAAAGGCATTCATCATACTGTCATTTTTATCAGGATTAACTGGATAACAAATAAGTTGTGTCCCAAATTATATAGCAGTAAATATGCCTCTGTGTTTTTCATATCTATCTCTCTATCTCTATTATCTCTCCATCTCTTTTCATCCATCCATCCATTCATTTATCCATCCATCATCTCCTGTCATGATTCAACATCAAGTTCTCTCATGCGACCACTTCCTGCTAAAGATATCCCATGATACAATTTTAAGTTATGATATACACAGAGTTAGAGTGATTGATCCAAGATGATGCAGAAAGTGGAGTTTTTAATACGAATCAAACAGGTGGACAAATGCTGAGTACTACTTGAATAGCCACTTAACTAACAATTTTAATGCAGCATTCCAATAGCTACAAAGTGGACAGAGTTATGCAAATTCTCTAACCTCAGGTGATTTTTTTTAAAAAAATGACCAAGTATTCAGATGGAAAAACATCAGACAAGAGGTGAGCACATTTCTGCTGCCTCCATCCGAATAGAGTGATGGATGCAAAAAGCAAGCCGAGCGTTGATTACACGGTTGTGGCCTTCACTTTCACTGAACATAAGGGGCTGATTTTTTTCAAAGAAAAAAGCCTAAGTATAACTGCAGTGTATATTCTTTCATTCTACACCTTCAACTACTAGTTAGATAGTTGAAACCACTCTGAAAATTAAATAATTTTGAGCAAGGCACTCTCTATTTGATTTATTGAAATTCTCTGAAACATTAAGTGAAAATGTGTTACCTTAACATTAAGGGAAACTTAACTGATCAATGCTTTTCTGGCACAGAGGCAATTACAATTAAGAAAGTTTTAAAAGCTGGTTACCAAGCAACTGTATCCAGCCTGCACGTATTGTCTTTTCATAATCTCTAGAAAATAACAGAAAATGACAGGCTGTCATTACAGAACAGAGGCCCACTAAATTATTACATTCTTGCTCCTACAGGCAAAAGGATCAATTATATATTATATGTAATGATTGGACTAAACATTGTTGTAAGTATAAAACGTTAGGGTGTTCCAGATAAAGGTGTGAAGAGCAGGGAAAAGTGACATTATCAAAACTCTGATATTATGAAGGGTCCATGTTCAAGACCTATTTTTCCTTCAAAACAGACTCCAAAATAATATGAGGGTTAATTGTCCCACTTTGAAACAATGTGTTGGTTATTCTGACAGCTAAAACCGAGCCAATGCCAGCATTTCTTAATGGCTGGTTCTTAGTATATGTTACCCAGGAGTGATTGAGCAAACATCACATCTGTTCCTGATGTAACTTACTAAGAGCTGATTTTTTAGAATAACTGAGCAACTGTTCGACCACATCAGCAGATTACACAACATTTTATAGGCATCTGGACTATTGTTCAGTAAACAGGCCTCAGCTTGCTTATTTCCTTCTTCTTACCATGTTTGTTTTCTCCCTTTCTGTTCAATCATGTCTGATTCTTGGAGAATTATCCTGCTACACAGTCTTTTTCTAATAAAAAAAAACCTATCCCAATGTTTTTTTTTTAAATGCAACTATTTCCAAGTTTCATCTGCCTGTGATACTTGTCTGTTGCACTACATCAAAAAAGGACTGCCGATCAATAATTATACTATCTCAAAAATGATACCATTACAATATTCTGAAAAAAGAGCCAGAGCTTGAATAAATCCCATTTTTCTTCCACATACATACCACCCAGGGGTGGGTTCTAAAATTTTTTACTACCGGTTCTGTGGGTGTGGCTTATTTTGTGGGCGTGGTTTGATGGTCATGGGACAATTCTTTAGGATTTAGCAGAGGTACTGGTCTTCCAGGCTTTTAACTGCTTGAAAAGCTGTACTGGTCTACCCATTTATTTTTGCAGGCACTGGTCTGCCCATTTATTTTTGCAGGCACCGATCTACTCATTTGTTTTCTTTTACCACTGATCAGCTGTAGGGCAGCCCTTTGAAGCCCCGTGGTAAGAGTTTAAACAGTTTTTTTCCTTCTAGCCATCAGCTGGGATTCAGGAGGCAGCAATAGATTGGGGGTGGGGCCAAATAAAAGGTAAGAATGCGGGGTGGGAGGCGTGGAGGCAGAACCAGTTCGGTGATGTCATATCGTCACCGCTACTGGCTTGGCCAAATCAGACCAAACCGGGAGGAACCCACCACTGATACCACCGAATAATACATTCATCCATA
Organism: Masticophis lateralis; assembly: GCA_030761175.1. Taxonomy (NCBI): domain Eukaryota; kingdom Metazoa; phylum Chordata; class Lepidosauria; order Squamata; family Colubridae; genus Masticophis; species Masticophis lateralis. The sequence goes on along the minus strand of JAUDYJ010000002.1, from coordinate 250,056,642 downwards.
TTGTAATGTATGACTTTTTGTCCCAAAAGCTCCGAAAGCTCCATGAATTTACCTTATGGGAACTAAAAATCACTACGTTCCCTCCCCATAACTGGGTGCCGCACTAGTTGATTTATTACTGTTGTAGAGCAAATGTGTTAATGTCACCATTAACTTATCATCAATAAGGTTACCTTCTGTTTTTCTTATACATATACATTCAACTTTTATTTTGGTTAAGTGAGAGAGACAGAGACAAAGCACAAAAACCTGTATCAAGAGGTATTCTTTTTTTCTGCCTATAGTTCGGTGGATAGTCATTAATAAGAAATTTTTAAAATGCTCCCAGTAACAGCTGCCATTGATGCACACCACTAACTTGCACATAATGCAGAGAAAATGCTTTCTCCGTAATTGAAAATCTGCAGCAACCTTTAAGAAGAAAAGATCAGCACAGAGGGAACAAAAGGCTTACTCAGTGTGCTATCTGTTCTCTCTCCCTGAGCAAAAGAGATTTGGGGGAATGGTACCCTTCTTTAGCTATTTTGCTGCCTATCCATTTTTCAGGATTGATGTTCTGTATCATAGTAGTTTGGGAGCCAGGTATTGTAAACCAGGAGTTGCAGAGAAGAAAATGGATGGATTAAACTATTTTCCATATCCTACAGCCTTCAGATCTGATAACCAACAATTTAAATAATTCTCAGTAAGAGTCAGGAGTGTCCATAGGGTATAGTTAAAAAAAAAAGGCACAATGGCAGCGAAGATGATGTGATCAAAGCCTGGCTTTTATATGCAATGAATCTGATGGGAGTTTTAGTCCAAAATCTTGGCATTGCCAGTTTGGGGAAAAGGTTTGATTAGAGTAATGCTTCCTCTTCCTTGTATGATTTTTCCAATGAATATTAGTTAAACTCATATTATCCTCTGGGTACCTTGACACAATGCTTCAAATTTCCATTAACATCCCCTAAAAAATGAGGATAACCATTTGCATGTTTGAATGTAATTAAACGTAGCAAGATATATTGAGCATCTAGATCGGAGGTGTCAAACTCAAGGCCTGAGGGATGGATCTGGCTTGCGGAGTGCTTAAATCTGGCCCGCAGGGCTGCCCTGGAAATCCTGCGAGCTTCCAGGGCAGCCCATGGACTGGAAGCCAAGGACTGGCCTGTGGTGCCTCTGCGAGTGAAAATGGAGCTCGGAAGGGCCGCCCATGGCCCTCCCAAGCTCTGTTTTCGCTAGCAGAGGATTGCAGGAGGCTGTCACAGCCAAAAACAGAGCTCAGGAGCCCATTTTCAGTGACATACCACTCGGGCATCCACAGGTGCCCCAGACACGAGTGATGTTGATCTGGCTATGCTCACTCTGGCCCTCTGAGGTCAAACACAGCCCTAATGTGGCCCTCAATGAAATCGAGTTTGATTCCCCTGATCTAAATGAAAAGCGATCCTGGACCTTTATCTACATACAGTATAAGGGAAAAGGGAGTTCAAATGCCAGAAGCACATGAAGAGTTCCATTTTCTGAACGCTGAAAGAAATTGACTTAATTTGTAGCTTTAAATTAGTATGTACATCAGGAGGTTGTCAAACTTTGGATTTTGCACTTGTTTATTTTGCAATGCAGTGTTCAACTCAAAATTGTAGTAAAATATATTTTACAATGTTTGTGTTATACTAACATTGTATGAACCTTAAAATATTTGTTAAATGTCAATTGTCAGATAAAATAGATTAAAAGTATATATTTAATGGACAGGAAACTAACTAAAATTATAAATGAACAAATGAGAATTTGAGAAGGACTAGAAACTTGCTATCATCTGTCTCTGCAGACATAGAACTGGCAACACTTCCTGTCTCCAAGGGCTAAGTCTTTAATTTATAGTAACACCATCCCCCTTGGGAGCCAACTAATTTCGACAGGGGACTCATTAGACGCCACATGGAGAATGTCTTCCTCTGCGGCTTCATTTAGTAACCATTTGTAGTTGCAGAACATCTGCAAAATGCAAGGACCACCTAAGTGTGTATGGAAGGAGAGAATTTAGAAGGTTTTCTATACAGCTAGTCTTCAATTTATCACCGCAATTGAGCACAAAATTTCCATTGCTAAGCAAGCCAGTTTAAGTGAGTTTTGCTCCATTTTGCAACTTTTTTTGCCACAGTTGTTAAACAGATCCTGTTGTTGTTAAGTGAATCATGCAGTCATTAAGTGAATCCAGCTCCCCCACCCCCCGTCTTTGACTTTGCTTGTCGGAGGCCAGCTGGGAAGGTTACAAATGGTGATCACATGACCCCGGGACAGTGCACCTGTTATAAATAGATGCCACTTACCAAGTGTCTGAATTTTGATCACATGACTGTGGGGATGCTACAACGGTCATAAGTGTGGGGGGAAAGGTCAAAAGTCACTTTTTTCAGTGCTGTTACAACTTCGAACAGTCGCTAAACAGATGATTGGAAGTTGAGGATTACCTGTAAAGTCCTCCATGAGAAAGGACACTGGATTGAATGAATCCTAGTGTGGTTTTATTTTTTCTATTCTAAAAACTACTGTATCTAGAGGTCGTAAAGCCTTGTCAATATTTTTTCCTTCAGAGATTCAGGAAACCAGAATAAAAAAGGCTAGTTACTGGCTAATGGTACAACATGTAAGAAGACTGGTAAGAATCGTTTTTTGACTCCAGACCATAAACACATGAATTCATACTTTCATTATATTTTAATTATAGTGCTGCACTGGGTAGACATCCAGACATGATGCTGCCTGAAAATCTGGAAAACAGTGCAGAATTTCCATAAAACCATGATGGTGAACCTATGGCACACGTGCCACCCAGAGCCATATCTGTGGGCACGCGAGCATTGCCCTAGCTCAGCTCCAGCACACATGTGTGTGCCAGCCAGCTGATTTTCAGGCTTCCGGGCCCGCTGGAAGTCGAGAAACGGGCCATTTCCAGCCTCCAGAGGGCCTCTGGGGGGCCTCCTGGGGGTTGGGGAGGCCGTTTCCACCCTCCCAAGGCTCCAAGAAAGCCTCTGGAGTCTGGGGAGAGCAAAAAACGCGTGCCAAAAACAAGAGAAGCGCAGGGCGGCAAAGTTGTAGAATAGTTTGATCAAAGTATTCCACTACTGATAGTCCTTGACTTAGAACCATTTGTTCAGCAACTGTTCAAAATTATGAAGGCGCTGAACAAAAGGACTTACAAACCTGCCTGAAGTTCCAACTATTGCAATGCCCCAACTGTCAATGGTCAAACTTCGGATGCTTGGCAATATGCCCACCCTTATGACCATGGGAATTTTACAATTCCTCCCACACCATGGGCTGAAAGACCTCAGTTGGCTAGGTCCAACGGCACACGGGCCTCCTCCCTCCCCCTCAGTCACTCTGAGTTGATATGTTTGGTGAACACTTCCAATTCCTGTGTTTTGATGTTTACCGAAATATCATCCACATACCTATACCAGTAAGTGAACAGAATTCCTGTAAAGGAGTTTTGGCAGGGGTGAAATCCAGCAGGTTCTGGAGAACCGGTAGCGGAAATTTTGAGTAGTTTGGAGAACCAGCAAATATTACTTCTGGCTGGCCCCAGAGTGGGATAGGAATGGAGATTTTGTGATATCCTTCCCCCAGAAGTAGGGAAGGAATGGGGATTTTGCAGTATCCTTCCCCGGCCATGCCCACCAAGCCACGCCCACAGAACTGGTAGTAAAAAAAATTGGATTTCACCACTGAGTTTTGGGCTTTGGTTTCTACCTCTTCTATGTACAGGTTGGCCACAATGGGATAAACCTATGGTGCGACTGTGTTTTTGTCTGTAGAAACCTTCATTGTATTTAAAATAGATAGTGGTCAGGCAGAGGTCCAACACGGCACATATGTGATCTGGGCTCAGGTTGATTCTGTCACCTAACGTGCTGTCTTGTAGTAGTTGTTGCTTCACTTCAATTATGATCTATTCACAAAGCTATCATTACACGAGTCACATATATTTTATGCCTTAAATTAACTAACCATATCAATTTACAAACTAATCTAAGTAAACCATAAACATGGCTTACTGCAATGTATCAATCAAGCCACTAACTGTAACCTTTCCTATGGACATTACTTTATAATGATTAATTTTCGATGTGCTTTTTCATCCAATTGATAGATCTGATTTTTATGCCTTGCCTAAAGTATTTCACCTTGTACAATCTCATCTTGCTGAACAGACAAAGAATTAGCCAGATATATTTAAAGCTGTGTGATTCATACACTTCTTGAGAAGAATGTCAACTTAATGTATACACAAAAGAGAGGATTAATGTCCTTTTTAGTCCTTGAGGAAGTCACTGATCATAGAAAACAATTCACTTGACAAGAAAAGCAAAATTGTATCTTGAAGTAAGATGGCAAACCTGATTAGCTAAAGAAATACCATGTCAACTCATTGCAAAGCTCTTATTGAGTACTTTTAAATAAGACTATAGAACTCAGACAATATGAAAAGATAGAAAAAACATTACAGATTTCTTTTGAAGAGAATTAAAAGAATTAATTAAAACAGAACTGATTGTAATTTGTGAAATCCGTAATAGAAATCTTGCAAGTACTTTGCAAGATACTTGGATGTATGAACTGGGCATTTCTGTTGCAAAGAATTCTGGGAATTGTAATCCACATATCAGGAAATCCCCAGGTTGGGGAATGCTAAACAAAAAGATGGTATTGAAACTAGTTGATCTAGAGCAGGGATGTCAAACTCACGTCGTCACGGCAGTGGCATGTGACATATTGCGACTTTTCCCCCCTTCGCTAAACTGGGTGGAGCTTGAACAGCGTGTGATGCATCTGGCCCGTGGGCCAGGAGTTTGACAGCCCTGATCTAGAGAATGATTGTTGGAAGAGTCTAGGACATTCATTTTCAGTTGGGGTTCTAGAGAACCCTAGGTATCTGTGAGAGATCATTAGTTATGCAAGAGACTATGATTGGAAAGAAAAACATTATTGTTTTGAACTTCATATGAAATGCAATGTTACAGTTCTTTTTTCATAGGTTCCTCTAAGGTAAAAAGATTGAGAAAGGCTGATCTAGAAAAAAATATATCTAACCAGCCTGAAAGTACTGTAATCATTTGCCAGAAATAATGGACATACTCAGTCGTCTTACATGGCCATCCCTTTATATTGCAATTTAACATTACATTATAGGATAATGGATAAGCAATGAGCCAATTTACATAAAACCTTGGAATTCTATTTCAGAAATCTATTCTGCTAGTACAATTCTGATGTTCCAAGTCAAAATAAAAGTATTGTTACTTATATAGAAAGTCAGCATCCACCCACCCTCCTAGAGAATGAAATATTTTGGGGAATATTAAAAAGGCAGGATAGAATATTTCCCCTAATGGAGAAATGGGAAAAAATCTTAAGGGAGGCAGAAACCAGCCCCAGTCTTCTTGCCCCAAGCAGAAACTGAGAGGTCAGCTTTTAGAAATGCAGATTTGGTAATCCATTCAGAAAGACTGGGTCAGACAGAAACTCCAGATAAGCAACACAGGCAAGCCAAAGGTTGACAAGATTAGCTCAGATAAATACCTAGGATTTGCATTTCCCCTTTTGCCTTTAAAGCCAGCTAAATGACCCCATAGGAATCAAGAAGGTATAAAAAACCCACCCACTCTCCTTGTCAGCTGTCCCAGAACTGCACTGTGTATGTTGGTTCTGCTCATCAATAAACAGAATCTTTCTTTCCAATCAGCTTCCATTTTATTCCCAGCTTGGAACTGGACCGTGTATTTTTCTTCCAGCTTAAATGGCTCTACCCTATTTCTGTGAAAATAAGACATCCTCTGATAATAAGCCCAATCAGGCTTTTGAGCGCATGGGCTAAAATTAGCCCCCCCCCAAAAAAGCCCTCCCCGAAAATATTTAAATGCATGTGCAGCCGGTCCCCACCATTTCCTCTGGTTAGGGTTAGGGAGACAGAACTGGAATGATAAGGTTCTCTGGCAAGCTACCGTAATGTTCAGGATGGAGGCTCAGCTGGCAAATACAAATAACTCAGTGACAGGAAATCAGGGTAAGACAGCAAAAGGAGCCCCGTCTTGCTCCACGTGCCCCAAAATAATAAGGCCAAGCGCTTATTTCGGAGTTCAAAAAAATATAAGACAGGGTCTTATTTTCGGGGAAGCACAGTATATGTATTGGACGAGGTACTTCAAGAATGTTTTCTCTCATACCAGCTTACTCAGTGCTTCTGCAGATATCCATGGCATATATGGTAAAAATATTCCAAGTGTCATGTAAAATATTTGTTCTGATACCTATTCATTGCTTATTATGTGCGCTAACTACAACAAAAGATAGATTAAAACATCTTAATTAAAACAACAAACTGTAATATTAAGTGAAAAACTATAGTAGCTAAAAGAATTTGGCAGTGTAGTAGGAGTCTTTATGATCCAGATCCATTGGTTCTTCTCTGTGATTGTTGAGTTGAGTTCTGGACTATTCCATCAATATTGACAGAAAGAAGAGTAAAAACATTGGCTGAGCTTGACTCACAGTAGAAGAATTTGCCAGGCTGAAGATTCAAATCAATAAATGAAGAATTATATGCATATTGTCTTCATTATGAATAAAATTTTCTTAAATGCTACGAGAATCAATTTGTCAGTATATAAAGGCATGAAGTTGAAGTCCATCTCTTCAAAATATTACATGTCATATAGGATAATGTCTTACACTGACCTTTCATTTCCTGGACAAAAATTAAAAGTATATTGCCAAAGTATCAATAACTTATTTTCCACAGTGAAACAGTCTTACAATACAGAAAAAGAAGACAAAGGCTTTAAACAAAAGCTATAAATTCAATGACAGATTCTTATCTACCTGATTAAACTTGAAATTTGGCTTCTAAATTTAGCAGATATGATTCAGGAAGACAAATGTTCGAATCATTGGTAAAGATGATGCAAAACACTACAAGAATGGCAGCCCACTGAAATCTAATTATAAAGCTGGCAGGTGTGACAATGCATATCTAGGATGTTAGATTTGACAGTAACCAGCTACTTTTGTTACCAGAATATGAAAAAAAAAATAATTGTTGTATTTTTCAATATAAAAAAATAATAAATATCATAAATCAAGGACAGTAAAGAAAAATACAAATTTATTGGGCAGGGACAATCATACACTGAAGATAATGGCTGCCTAGAATGATGGCCTTCAGTTTTGCTATAAGCCAAAACCTACTTCTTAGCCAATACAACATTTCAACTATAAGGAGAGACATGGATTAAAGGTAACAACTACAGTGGGTTGAAGATCATCATTTGCATACCTGCCATGTAGATATGCTTAATTTTAAAGTTGTTATGGCCACCCATTCCAATAGACTCTGGGCAGCTTACAAAATCAAAAAACAATTGAAAACACAAGTATTGGAAGCACCAATAACAATACAAGCATGACAAGGACCACACAAATATATTAATCATTAATAATACATATTAATTCCAAACCTGGGAGTAAGGCAGTTCTTCCAGAATCCTAGGAGAGAAGACTCTGTCCGTAACCCTAGAAAAAGGTTCTTCCAGGGGGAGGACGGAAAGACATACTTCTGCAATCCTGTAAGATGGCGATGTTTAACAGAGGTGACCTGAAGTAAATCCACTTGCTGCATGTCCTGGATGTATATAAACAATTGGCAAAAGGCAGTTTTCAGACCTATGCAAGACAGAAGGACACTAGTAGGATTCTATTATGCCTAATTTTTATTTAGCCCCTTATCAAATGAATATTTGGGAAATATTTGGATATTTCTAGATTGTGGCTATTTAGAAAAACATTGCCATGAGGACTTATTATGGTTTATTAGTTTATTACAACATAAAAAATTAAAAGCAGCTGTTCAGACTTGAGTGGAAAAGAATATAAATAATTCTTTATTGGGTCTTTCTACTCAACTGCCTACTGTAAGCCAGCTCAGGGATAAATGATGATTTTTCTGAGAAAGAAGTGACACTTATCCACAGAATCTGACACTTATTAATGCATACCAAGTTTTAAGGAAAGCTTAATTTTTCAAGACAGTTTATATCCAGTTATTCTCAGCCATCTTGAGAAAGGCATGTAGTTCTTTTCATGCTAGCATGGTAAACATAAATCAGATTATGAGCTCAATTTCAAAATCAAATAATATCTTATGGGGAACTAAAGGCATTAACACTTCAAATATTATAATTTCAACTGAGAACAATTTTTCCTTGTATTTGACGCAGGAATCCTTTTCCTGACTCCTTTGATTTTTTTCCCCCTCAGAAACTTCTTTCCCAGGCCTCCATCACTATTATTACACTACTTTTGTCAGTAACTAAGAAAAGTTTTGCTTCAAAAAAATAAAAAAGTCAGAAAAAAGAGCTAAAAGAGTTTACAAAGGTAATAAATAAACTCCAAGATCTGAATGTAAATTAAGAAAATGTTTGAATTTATATTTCTAATGCTCTCAATCCTTGTTTTTAAATCAAGCTTTCCTATTGATTTAACCTGCCTATTTTATTATCTTTATTATTGGTTTAGATCTGACCTTCAGAACGGTATTTACATTAGAGACAGAGAAAGTGAGGCCTGAAAGTCCAATTTCAATTTTCTGGTTGCACTGCTGAATGTGGCAGCAACAGAGAAATGAAGATGGCTCCATAGAGAGCTGAATCAACTATCATGGTAGAACAAGGAGCAGGCATATGGACCATCTTTTCAGAATTTCTCTCAGAACAAAGAGAGGAGACAGGATCGCCCTCATGCCCATTTAAAGAAGTGACTTCCCACCTTTTACAACAAGGATAAATAATTTTAGCAATTTATCACCACTTCTTAAAAATACAGCAAACAATATCTTCTTCCTATGTCCCATCTTTTCATAATCCATAAGGCATCATCATTTCAGTTCTGATGTCAGCAAAAGTCCATTAAGGGTTACCAGAGATAACAATGTATCTATTTTAACTTTGATCAAATAAATTAACTTTATATTCCTGCCTTTTACTTCTATCAATCTTTACTCCCTTCAAATGATGTTGCAGACCTTGATTTTTTATTTTTTTTCCATTTGTCAGTCTTCACAAAACTTTTCAAAATGTTAACAAGCTTCTTTTTTAAATCCAATATAGGAAAATTATCAAGGTCACTCTGATGTTGTGGTGGAATCTGGCACTGAGTTACGGGAAGGCGAGATAAAGAGACTTGAATTGTTGTTATGCAAGATCTTCCCTAATTCTTCATAGCATTCATCATATAGTTATGTAGCCTGTCCTTCAGTCTAGCAAGATTCTGTCTATTAGGCAAACAGCAATAAAGAAAATACTTTGGAGCAATTACTCATGTTGATCTTGGTTTCCTGCATCTGTTGGTTGGCTTGTTGTTTGTATATTACTTTTAATTATTAAGGCATCAGCTGATTTTTTTTTTTTTTTTGCATGCCCATGCAACATTGTTTTCCATGACTTTCCTATAGTCTGCCATTTTTAAATCCACTTCCAACTCAGTTTCAATCTTGTCAGGTAAAATCTGTTCCTCTTCCATAACATCTTTTAAACATAGTCTATCAATAAGGGGCAGATAATTGTTAAAATTAACCTTTCTGTCCATTGGTCAAAAATATATTTCAATATATCCAGTGTTAAAGTGTTTTGCTTCATTCTGTAACTGTAAATCAAGTTCAAGTGTTTTTTTTCCCTTTAACTATAATCTTTAGTTCCCTGTAGTTCCCTCTAGTGTCCAATTTTTAAAATAATACATTTTTTAAAAAATCAAAACCAAAGTACTTTTCCATGGGAAGGATTCTTTATAATTAATTCCAAAATTTTAAAATTTATCTGGGCCCTTGGTTCATGTGTAACTTTCTAAAATCAAATTTTTAATCACCCTTTTGCTGTTAATTCCAATTTTCTAAAGTTCTTAAACTTGTACTTAAAACTTGTTTCACTGATTGAAGGAAACTCGCCCAGTGCTGTAAAACCTGTTGATCTAAAGGTTTCTTATAACAGAAAAGGAAGTATGCAAACATAGCATCTTTTCAAAGGTGCTAACAGCAATTTGAGCAAGATGGTTAGTCCCTTGTCTCTAAAAAGCTGTAAATCCTCCAGAGATCCCTGTCTTGTGTCTCCTCACTCACTCTTATTCCACTAAAGTCATTGGCTCCACTTGTTGCTCAGCCATCTACAGTCTGCCATTTCTTCCCAGAGGTCAGCATCCAAATATTCCTGTACAGCCATCCCCAAGCTGATTCCCTACTCAACCTCTTTCAACAGTCAACCTGGTTGGTGTAACAGATCCAGGTTTCCTTTTTCTATCGGTTAAATTATTCCTCTCATTCAGAAACACAAAAGTTGAGCATACAAGGACCATACCTGACTCTGCATGATGGCTGATTTTGGACTAATTGTTGGAGGGGTGAGTTTTTTTAAAGTTTAAACTTTACAATAATTAGGGTACTTGTTTCGCACATTAAACCACCCACCCACCCACCCAAACAAACAAACAAACCAGAAAAGAGGGTCCAAACTGTTTAGCTGACCTATTTTAGAGGGATCTGGAGCAGGGATCTGGAGCAGGGGTGGGTTCTACTTACCTTTACTACCGGTCCGCAATAGTATCATGCGCTCGTGCGACCGAAGCGAGCATGCGCAGATCACTTGTGACAACATCCGGGGCAATGAATGTGGCCTCCCGCCAGTTTTACTACCAGTTCTTGTGAACCGGTCCGAACCGGGGGCAACCTAACACTGATCTGGAGGCTGCAAAAGAAGTTGCTTCTGCATCACCTGCTGTCCTTGGGCCACATAATTGAACACCTTCCTAAAAAAATAAAATAAAATCCAGCATAAATCAACAATGTCCCCAAACTGCTATCATGTATATAATCCATAAGCAGAAAGTCTATTATTCCCCATTTGCTACCTTCTATAGAAATTAAGATCCAAAGGATTGTACTAGCATGTGAAGAAAAGCTGTAAAAAAAGTGTACATGTAACGAATATTTCATACACTATCTTACAATGCAATATTTCATCACCAGCAAGAGCTAGAAGGCCTAATACAGGAGACTTCTACAAATCCACATTCTTACTGTGTATCTGTCTTTCTGGCCAGTGTTCCAGCCAGCCAGCTTGTACTGTTTCTCTTCACCTATCCCATTCACTAGCCTAGAGTGAGTAGTTTTCATACACATCTGTTACATGTATAAGTTTCCACTAGAGAGTTTCATGCTGCCGATTGTCATATTGGCTTGGGGGGAAATATTCCAATACAGCTGGAGAGCAATAGGTGGTTTTACTATATGTTCAAACAGTAGATTATGGACAAGATTAGAAGACTGTTATTTAAGAAGAAAAATCCTGAATAGAACTGTGGGCTTAGTTAAGAGATAAGCCTATGCTGCTGCAATCCATCTCACTTGTGAGATTTGTGGGTTAAATAGCTTTTCTTTATAGGGATGTTAACTTCAGGAACAGAAACTTGCAAGCAGTGGGAAGGCAGCTTTTGTTCTTTCAGACTGGTTCATGCTGTGCCAATCAGTAACAGGATTCATCGTAACTCATACAATATGCAATCACTGCTGTGAAGAAAAACACTTTGCATTCTCTTATGACTCAGGAGCAGACCAAACCTGTCTCTGAGTGAAGTTAGATTTCAAACAGTTTTCTTTATCACTAAAAAGTTAGGGAACAATTTACCAAATGTAAAATGAAATCTCTGTCACCAGTATTTGGTAATTTCCCAATATGGAGTTCATTTAGGGCAGGGGTGTCAAACTCGATTTCATTGAGGGTTGCATCAGGGTTTTGTTTGACCTGGGGGGGGGGCGTGTTGGGTGTGACCAGGATGGGCATGATGCCTGTGGGGGCCTGAGCGCTCAGCCAGCAAAAATGGGCTCCAGGCTCTGTTTTCAGGTGTGATGGACTACTACAATCCTCTGCCAGTGAAAACAGAGCTCAGGAGGGCCACGTGTGGCCCTTCCAAGCTCCATTTTCACTGGCAGAGGCACCAGGGGCCGATTGTTTGCTGTTCGCGAGATGGCCCCATGGGCCAGATCTAAGCATCTGCAAGCCAGATTTGGCCCACGGGACTTGAGTTTGACACCCCTGATTTAGGGCTACTAGATTTGGGCTACAAAAATGTCCATGAAATGGCAGCGACGAGTAGAGTTTCTGTGGGGTTTTTCCTACCATCTAGTTATTGGCCAATTTTCTCTAACCCAGGTCTGGTATGTTACTATTAGCTTACTACTACAACAGACTGGTACTTGGTCCTTTAAGTTAGAAAATATGGGCCAACAGTTTAAGCCATGATATGATTTGTTCTGTTATGCTAAAATGCTATGCAAAGTCATCTGTGGAAGTTTGTAAACAATGCTTCAACTTAGCATGTCAAGTTAACCCAGCCTGTTTTGCTTTCTTCAATACAATACAATTCAGCGAACTCAGTGGTGGAATTCAGCCAGTTTCGTCTGGTTCAGGTGAACCAGTAGTTAAATTGCTGGCTAGCCCTGCCCCTCCTCACCCCACCTCTTCCAGGAGTCCCCACGGCCCATTTCTACTCCCAGGAGGCTTCAGGGAAGCCTCCTAGACCCAAAACGGGGCACAGGAGGGTGGTGCGTCCCTTCCTTGGCCCGTTTTTGCTCCAAGTGGGGTGCAGGAGGCCGAGTGCTGCCTGTCACACCTCCTGGCCATGCCCACCATAGCTACACCCACCCAGCCAGTCATTAGGGCAGAGAACAGGTTGTTAAATTATTTGGAACCCGTAAACTGTATCCTAGTATGATGGGTGAATCCAATCTGAAGTTATGATTGAAACTGAACCCATAGGACTTCGGTATTTGGAAAATGTCTCTACATAAGTTTTCACATAAATCTTTGATTCCCCTGTTGAAGATCTAGAGAAAATCCTCACTCTTATCTGACTATGCAGGGTGGGTTCACATAAAAGTATTGAGTGACAGGGTGCACAAAATTTTGCCCATTTACAAATTAATTGACTATCTTCCCTCATCTATTATCATTGGACTTGATGGCTACAGCTAATAGAATTAGAATTCAACAATACTTGGTCCATTCCTTACTTGCATTTCTCCACCTGTAGTATGAAGAATTCCAATTTTGCTCTCCAACAGGAGAGGGAAAAAGGCAAGACAATATAAAAAGTGGCTTTTCACAGCCCACAGGCCACATCTGGTCCTTTAGCTGACCCTCTCAGACCCATGGCATTGGCAGTGGTGGAGAGGCAGCATTGGCAAAAGCAAGGCATTGGGGCAGGGTGTTGGAGGTGAGGTGAGGCAGGGCATCAGCAGCAGGTGGGAGCATCGGCAGCCCTCCACAACAGTCGCGGTTTCTCATGTGGCCCCTTTGGAAAATTAATTGTCCAGCCCTGATACAGAAAGAAAAAATGTAGAATCCTAATGTTCCCTTTTATATGTATCCATTTCATCTATTCATAATTATGTTTATACTTATATGTTACTTATTACATGCTTGATGAAAATAAATATTTTTTTTTAAAAAAAAGAATAGTTCCAGGATGTATCCTATTATGTAGATACCTTGGTATTCAGGGTGCTACTAGACTTATGATTTATTCTGGTACCAGTCATTGGACACTATATTTATTTTCCTGAAACAATAATACAGAGCAGAATTATTAGAAAAATATAGGAGGCAGCAGTATTTGAACCTCTCTAAATTCTCTTGAGAGAGACAGTGTTATCCTATTTTAAAAGGTATAGGTAATGAATAGTCAGTCAAAGTCGAACAGCAGAATTTTCAGCCTGTTAATCAGTTTTTGTATGTACCTAACTTATCTGGGAAGTATGCATTTGCTAATCTTTGTTAAGAATCTTTAACAGAACACTAAACCATAAATATTGTGGTTGACTGACATCACACAGTGAATTAGATTTAACGTACAACCTGTTTTTTTTTTCTTCTTTTTTCTAGCTGATCCAATACAATGGAATTAATACACTGGCATACCATGATGTAGCCTGTCGCATACTAAGTATTGTTTGCAAACAATGATTTATGGCCAGTTGGAGTTTATTCAATTAAAAATAGTTAAACCAATTATAGGTTAGTATGATATATGAATCAAATCCATGCTTGAGATCACACATGCTTCTTTTATTTTCCCAGAAACAGCTGGTGCACTACAGTAATAAATGACTGAAATATTTTTTTGCATACCTACCTCATGGTAAAAGGAAAGAGAAAGTCATAATCAGGACTAAGAAAGTATTCAAGTTCACAGTATGGAAGAATCACAAATTAAGTGCTTTGCAGTCAAAGCTTCAATTTAAAGAAACGCAATCAAAGTACTATTTGCAAAGTTTTTCTTCTTTTAACATTGGCCAATTATAGTCAGAACTGAAATAATTATAGTATATTTTATAATAGGTATTATAGAAGCACAGTTGTAAGACTTTGTATTGGCGATGAAACACATGTAACCAGTCTTCCATTGTAAAAATAGTACTGAAAATGGCTGAAAAATGGCACGAAAATAATGGTTTTTATGTTGTTTATATGTTGTGCTCAGTCCTGCTGTATATGTGGCCTCTTCTACTCCTTCTGCTGAATGAGGCCTGTGGGTCCCATTCTGAGAACATTCCTAATATGCAAATATTTTTTTCAGAGGTCTAGTTCCATCATTCACATTGACCTTAATCTAGTCAGAGCTTTTTCTGAATGGTTCTAGCAAAACATAATCACATTAATTGGGTCAAAAGTTCCCAATTATTTTTTCTAGGAACTGTTTAATATCTCATCAGCTATTTTACCAGTAAAAACCTGGCAAGATGTTCTGTCTTTCCTACTGATCAAACAAAATATAAGCTTTTCTGCTGCTTGCTTTGCTGAAACTTCTAAAAGAACTAATTCTAATGAGTCTAATGAGCTGTCCAAAATAATTGAACAACAATGTACAATTGCAGTCATGCTTAATCAACTACTAACAACAATAACCTGATACAGTATACTAGACTCCTCCATACCAGCTGCAGAGCCTAGTTTGCGTTTGCCTTTGTATTTTAAAGAAATGCTGTGGTGGCTTTTATATGCAAATAGGATACAGTCTGTCACTGCAAATAGGAACACTTGGTGCATGTGGAGGTACTGAAGACTATGAAACATTCACCATTTAGGTATCTATTTTAGGGAGAAATGCTACTAGAGATAATTCAAATATTAAATTTAAAGGTACAACCATATCAGGTGCTATTTATTTAATCTGATGTGGATTTTTCACACTTTTTTTACTCTCCAATAGCAAACAAAGGAACTAGCCTATTTGTTTGACTATATTCCTTTTGAACATTATTTGTAGCTTTGCTTTCAAAAAAACACAAAGCCTATTGCAGCATATTTGCACAGATGGTGTAAGGAGAATATCTTTTTGTGGATTAAATATGGACTGTGGCAGTGGTGGGTTCCAACACCAGTTCACTTCGCATACACGCTTTGACCGTGCAATTGCCGCGCACAAACTCGCTTTGCTCACACATGCGCCGAACTTGCGCTCCGTCCAAGTGCATTAGATTTCTGCCCAGCTAAGGCGCAGCAATCCACTCTGCCACACCTATCAGCTGGGCTAAAAAATGACAAATAAAGGTAGGTATAATGCGGGGGCAGGTGGGAGGGCCCAGCTCACAGTCATAGAGAACCGGTTCACTGACATCACATCATCACCACTACCGGCTCGGCCAAACCTGGCCGAACTGGAAGCAACCCACCACTGGACTGTGGTAAATAAGCGTAAACTCTCTTCTGTTCATGCATTTAACACTCAAAGCAAACCTCGGCTTCTTTGCTATTTGCTCTTCTTAATGGCCATTCAAGGCTATCTTTCACAATGCGACTTAAGTGCCATATAGTGAGACACCACAATTCAGCTTCACTGATAAGTGGATGTTTATAACATGTGAGTACTGTGTCTGATGTCACTTTTTTTCTTTTGGCTTCTGGGAAAGTTCTTTTGCATTGCTTTGTACATTGCTATGCCCTTCACATTTGTTGGAAACTATTCAAGGGATGAAGCATAGTAGGCATATTTAAAAAATCTGTTCAGCTAATGGATCTCCTAAAATAGTTTATAGGTGTATTAACATTTTTTGTAATACTTATAATTGTTTGAAATTTCTCTGCATGCTTGTATACGCTTTGTGCCTCAATGGTTTGATCACAATATGTTGTGTTAGGTTGAAGAACTCATAACTGTTGCATCATACTTGAAGACCATAGTCAACCATTCTCTGGAACATTGTGTGAGGTTTTGCAAATGCATGTCAACATGTTCTCCAGTGTTAATTGTGTAACTTAAAGACCACTGAGTACCTGGACAGTCTTACAGTACCTGGTCTCTAACTCTGTCAAATGTCTACTTCAAAAACAAGTGTGTTATCACAATATAAACCTTTGTCCATAGTTATAGAGAGAAACAACTTGGAATTTTCCTCTATTTCTATGCATGAAGTAACAAAAAAAAATCCTCTGTTGTATGTCTAGCAGCAGTTACCTTGGAGATAACCATTTTAAATGATACATTTATCTCTATTAAGAATCTTTTTTTAATGCTTTCTTTCAAAACTCCACAAACTAATCAAACACTTAATATATTAAACTCACAGCTTCAACCTTAAACTGTCTACCATGGACCTCACCCCATTCCTAAGAGGTCCGTAAAGGGGGCGTGCATAAGCGCACCAGTGTGCCTACCGTCCCTGTCCTACTGTCCCCATTTATTTGTATTCATTTCCTTTGTTTATGTCCATGTTCATATTTATACCTGCTATCTTGTACATGTTTGACAAACTAATAAATAAACAAACAAATATTATTTAGCTTTTCACCAAATTTGTAATGTTTAGACAGCTTTTTAAATTTGATTGCTTATGCTGCAAATGGACTTTCCCTCTTTTGCCTGGCACTTACGAAACCTGAAAAATGCTCTGTAATCAATAGAGGTTTTCTTGTCAAATGTCCCTGCATACTTTTTCCTAGTTCTAGAAAGCTGAAGTGTTATAATTTTCATGAAAGGGTTAAGTATTTTAATAAAGTTATGCCTTTCCTCCAATAAATCTCAGTAAAACAAGCACTTTTCTTTTCAACAACCATCTCTTTTCCTTAAAAAATGTTCAATTCTCTGTGTATATATTGTCAAGTTATTTTGCAGCATTATCAAAACACATTCATCTTCCCAATAAGGAAAGACATTGTGCTTTGCTCTTTCCCCGTTTGTCTTCACCTGCTGTGGTCAGCTCAGTGTTATTTTTTTCTCCAATTTAACTACCTTTTCTCTCTTTCTGGAGGTTAGGCTTCTTTTTATAATTCCATTTGGTTACCACTGTATCTTTTTACAAAAGTCAGGCATAGTTTCTGCGGTTTGTTCAAGGGGCCAAGGTAAATCTGTGACAATACTAGTTCTCCAGCGCACTGTTTGGAAAATCCAAAGTGAGGGTTATTCAACAGTCTAGCAGTCAGCACTGAGTGTATGTGTCTTTAAATTTCTTCAGGCATGACCCCTTTGCTTATCTGAGCCTCAGTTTTTATTCACTCAGTCAGCTATTCAGACTTGGTTTTTTTCATCTCTGATTTCTAGACTATTGAATATATTCCCTTTGGATTCTTCTCCTCTACTATTCTTTGAACTTTGAATTTCTGGGACTGTATCTACTGAAAAGGTGGTTCTCCTACATTCCTTCCCCATTGCGACTTGGGGGTAAGTCCTTACTGGCTTCCCCTTTGCCTCCCTTCTGTCTGACAGAAGCTCTACCTTGTCTAAGGCACTTTCTCTACGGGATCACATTCTACTGGGCATGTGCAGCTATGGAGTGCCTGCCCTGCTCTCAGCGGCACACTCCTTGTTTTCTGGCTGAGGCACTGGAGAGTGGACATGAAGTCAAAGTGGAGGTGTGCATCGGCCCCGTACAAAAAGATCTGCTTCTTTGGGGAGGCTTTGGACCCGATCCTCATCGAGGATAAAGATAAGGTCATTCCTTCCTCATACCGGCAGACCGATCGTAAACACCCCTCATACGGCCAAAGGCAGCCCTTTCGGACTGACCCCGGACCCAGCAGGTCTTTTGCCACAAGATAGTACACCGTGAGCAGGAATTGGTTCTCCCGGACTTCTGCCCAGATCCGAGACACATGCAGGAGGTCCAATGGCATGCCTTAGATGCCTGTAGGGCCTTACGCAGGTATATCTGGAGGACTCAACATTTCCGTAAATCGGAAGCACTGTTCATTTCTTTTCTTCCCATGATGATGGGTCGGAAGGTGCTGTTGTCCACCATTGGGAGATGGCTGAAGGCATGCATCTCCAAGGCATACACGCTTCAGAACAGACCAGTTCCTGGTAGGATCTTACCTCACTCTACACGGAGCACCTCCACCACGGCGGCTTGGGCGACTCATGCCACTGTCTCTGACATCTGCAAAGCTGCCACGTGGACTTCTTTGAATACCTTCATCCGCCATTATAAAGTTGACTCGTTTGTTTCGGCAGAAGAATTGTTTGGATGATGTGTTTTGCATTCGGTGTGTTCTGCTTCAATCACGCACGAGCAGCCGTCCTCCCTCCCTCTATAGAACTTGCTTGGGCAAATCCCTCGCGTTGGATTCTCCAAGCAGCGCGTTGGAGAACAGATGTTGCTTACCTGAACGTCCCTTCTAGGTGCACTGCTGGAGAATCCAACCCACCCGGTCCGGCTGCCAGCCATCACCTGGGTCTTCGCACATCTCCATGGACTGTTTCTTCATGAACAAAAACTGAGGCTCAGACGAGCAAAGGGGGCATGCCTGAAGAAATTTAAAGACACGTACACTCAGTGCTGACTGCTAGACTGTTGAATAACCCTCACTTTGGATTCTCCAGCAGCGTGCCTAGAAGGGATGTTCAGGTAAGCAATGTCCGATCTGCTTAAAAACCAATAATCAAACAACTCAATACCCTTACAAGGCTTCACTACAGCATTCACACCTTATCCAGTGGACAAACTGGCAATAGTGTGTGTGATGTTACAAGTAATTAGTGCTAAGCAGTCATGGTTTGAAATTGAGAGGAATCTGCCAGTGAGTTCTATAAATGGGAATCTGTCTTTTTCATATACAATTTATTTCCAGCTCAATTTCTTGGAAGAATGATTACTCAGGTTTTAGCAGTATTCAACTTTGGGCTGAATGATGGTGTTCACAAAACAGACTACTAAGTAAAGGTGGTTTAACCTCTGAACAAAATGAAAATTAATCTTCTCTTGCCCACTGCTGATTGTATTATATTTGCACAATAACTTTGCCCTGCCATTGACCCATTAAGCATATTGTATGTGAACACAGGCAAAATAAACTATTTTGCATGTTACCAAGTTTACATCTTCTTGAGGAACTAACTTCATTAAAGTATCATGTTCAACCGTTTTTGCTTGTTTTTCTTTAGTGAGAAGTAAAATCTTCTTAGTTTTTATTAAAACGACTATAGTTAAGCAAAATGTCATGTAAATAGAAGTAAAACCATTGTAATAATTCTGCCAGCTTCTTATGTGAACATTTGGGAACAAAATTCTGCTTCTGCAGCACGCACACACACAGATCTACCGTATGAAATGTAACTGGGAACAAAGACTACAGGGAGTAGAATTTAATGGATTGTGATTACTGTTCTGGAACAGAGCGTACCTCTTTATAGCCCATGAGAAGACAATGTGAACTGAATTCAAACAAAGGACTGATCAGATTCTACTACAAGCTATAAAAATGTTCTCATAATTTATCTTTTAAAATAGATCCCCAAGTTTTTGCCTTTTTAAGATTTAAGTAGAGTAGTGCTAATTTTCCTTGATTTATTCCCATGCAAGAAATCCTGCATTTGGTGAGCTATAATATTTTTATGTTTGGATTTTCTGTTAATTTCACTTCACATTGCTTTTTGAAGGAGTACTTCCTATATACGCCACAGATTGATTTCACAATGAGGCAAATCAATTGTCTCTCAGCCAATGAATTCAAAGAAGATATTGTAATTTGAATGGCAGTTCTGTCTGGTTGTTACCTATTGTTGTCCAAATTAATCATTCAAAAATATGTCATTACATCATGTTTTTCTCAATTTCAAGGCAAAGAGAGAAATTCTAGACTAAATAGATCAACTTTCTTGATATGTGCCTTCTAGTTATGGAAATATATTCCCTATTTCCCTACCAGCCTATTGACTGGATGTTCTACAGCTATAGTTTAATATACTGCTCAAAAAAATAAAGAGAACACAAGCAGAAGACATCCGAGATCTGAATGAATGAAATAGCCTTATTAAATACTTTGTTCTTTACACACAGTAGTTTATACACTGCTCAAACAACTAAAGGGAACACAAAACTACTGTATGTAACGAACAAAGTATTTAATAAGGCTATCTCATTCATTCAGATCTCGGATGCCTTCTGCTTGTGTTCCCTTTATTTTTTTGAGCAGTGTACATCAGGTGGACTTAAGATGGAGAAGGGCAGAAATGAACATTTGGTTTGAGCATGTACTATATTAATACTGAGATCCTTGAAAGGTATAGAAATGGAACGATGCTTGCTTTATTATCAGGTGTTATTTGAACAAATACAATGCAATACAAATTCATCAACACAACGTATTATGAATTATTTCACTGGAGTTTTGTCGTACAGATCTCTTTAGGATAAACAGTAGAAATCAAACATGGTCCAAGAAGCTTCAGCTTTGCAAACATCAAGTCAAGGTTTAGCAGTGCCACACCAGAGATCAATAACAAATTGGTCCCAAGGGTAAAGTATAGAAGTAGTATCAGCAGACAGTTCAAAATCAGTAACAAAATAATTACAGAAATTAAGCATCAATGATGAAGCATCAAAATTGTCTGCAAGAAGTATATTTATGACTGTAACTGAGTCCAGAATTATGGTTGTAAGTCTTGCAGTTGTTAAGCAGGTCACCAATTTTACAATCTTTTTGCAGTGGTAATTAAGTGAACACGGTGGTTGTTAAGCAAACCTGTTTTCCTCAGTGGGCTTTTTTTTTTTTTTTTTTTTTTTGCTGGAAATGGGAAGTAAAAACTGGAAACCAACAAAACCCACCAAAAATGGCCATAAATGCCAGTCTTTTGTCAAATGCTCAAAATACAATTACATGAGTATGGGTGTTGGTGGTGGCCATTAGAACTTTAAAAACAGGTTGTAAGTAACTCTGGGGAGGTCTGGTGTAACTTCGAACAGTCGTTAAGTGACCAGTCATTAAGTGAAGACAACTTCTAGTCTAACTAAAATGAGGCCCAAGATCAGGAGCTAGGCAACAGGAGCAGAGAATGTAACAATTTGGCTGGTATAGTTATTGACAAGATCACAGTAGTGCTTTTTAGCATCTTCTGAAGTCACTCAAGCATTTCTTGTACCAAAATAACAATAAGCAGAATAGGTCTTATGTTATCTTAAAATGGCTAGATGCTGTTAAGTCAATTCACTGGTGGTGAAATGGCCATTATTTCAGCATTACATGTTTTGGTTTCACAGGAAGACATTTATGCACCTTCCTTTAGCGATATACTAATGTTCATCAATGCCTAAAAATTAATAGCTTAGGTGGAAACGGGCTTGCTCTGAAATAGTTCTTTCTGCAAAATATTTCCTTATAATCAAACACTTTTGGATATCTCTGGACCAGTTTTCCTGGATTTGGCAGGTACTCCATCTTTGAGACAGACTAAACTATCTATTTGTACCCTGAACTCTGCTTTACTAAGAGAGTCAAAACAAAGGATAATATGTACCAAATGTCCAATTAAGAAATAATCTCTATATTTTTGCTCATTGTGTCATTATTTCTCCAACTGTCTGTTATAGAACCAAAACAGACAGCAAAGACCTTTTACAGATCCTGAGTATCCATCTGGTTTCAGCCAGTTACTAAAACTGAAGAATATTGCCTAATAAATTGATGCATCCCAATGGAGATCACACCACAATATTCCCGTAGCGTTATTTTATCAAGAAAAAATGGCTTGTGGCAAGCAAACCATTTTGTGGGAAGCAATCCAATGGCATTCATGAGTGGATTGATGAATTTAACCCATCTGGTTCAGGATAATTACTAGGAATCAGTTCTCTGTTTTGGCTAGCTGTGTCTATTAATAATGTTTACATGATGGCAGCAGATGCAGCCTATGTTGATAGCCACATTAAATAAGTTATGACTGACACGGCATAAACATTTATGTAATAGAAGTTCATTAATAGTTTATATTTGTGTAGATATGGATAAACTTGCAGTATAATTACAGACTTTCAGCTGTAATTCTTCAACAGAAAAATAAGATCATTTTGCATTCATATAATTTATTTTTTCCTAAAAAAGTCATCTTAAGAAGATATGTATATACCGTATTTTCCGGCGTATAAGATTACTGGGCATATAAGACGACCCTCCTCAGAGCCATTTAAGGCTCGTCAGAGCCTTATGGGCTGGTCTGCCTGGTTACAGGAGAATGAGAGCCGGCGTATAAGACAACCCCCAACTTTTGAGAAGATTTTTGTGTGTTAGAAAGTAGTCTTATACGCAGGAAAATACAGTATATGTATATATAAATATATATATTTAATGTGAATTAAATATAGTGGGTGAATTCTCCCCCTTTACTTCAATTTTTTGTCTTCCCAGTGCTGGGACCATTTTCTTATCATATTTGGATTTAGAGCAGGTTTGACTCAGGGGTGGGTTCTAAATTTTTTTACTACCGGTTCTGTGGGCGTGGCTTATTTTGTGGGCATGGCTTGATGGTCATGTGACAATTCTTTAGGATTTAGCAGAGGTACTGGTCTACTAGGCTTTTAACTGCTTGAGAGCTGTACCGGTCTACCCATTTATTTTTGCAGGCACTGGTCTATTCATGTATTTTTGCAGGCACTGGTCTACCCATTTATTTTTGCAGGCACTGGTCTACTCATGTATTTTTGCAGGCAATGGTATACCCATTTATTTTTGCAGGCACCAGTCTACTCATTTGTTTTTGGAGGCACCGGACTACCACCAAACTGCCTTTTACCACTGATCAGCTATAGGGCAGCCCTTTGAAGCCCCGCGACAAGAGTTTAAACAGTTTTTTTCCTTATAGCCCATCAGCTGGGACTCAGGAGGCAGCAATAGATTGGGGGTGTGGCCAAATAAAAGGTAAGAATAACGGGGGGTGAGGGGGCGGGGGGGCAGAACTGGTTTGGTGACGTCATATCGTCACCGCTACCAGCTTGGCGGAACTGGGAGGAACCCACCACTGGTTTGACTTCTGAATCAAACTTGACTTCAAGTGACTTCAAGGCTATATCCATGGTTTGTTTGGCAATGGAATGAAGATAATTTGACATATGTTGTTTTGTTGATTTATTTGTCATATATTTGGTGTGTTGTTATCTTTTTTAATGATAAATGTAAATAAAGATTATTTTTTTTAAAAAAAGATAATTTGACATTTTCTTTTTCTGTGATGTTTTTCTATTTCCTCATCTAAATTTAAGCTCTGGTACTTGTTGGTACTGTAGTCTAACCAAGACCTGGTCCTACTTAACCTTCCAGTCCTGATAAGGTCAGTCAGGTACTGTTTCCTACTGAGATATTCTTTTCTTACTGTACGGGTAATGCTTAATTTATGATCAGTTGCTTAGCGATTGGTTGTAGTTACAGTGACCTCGGAAAGGATGCTTTACAGCCCATAAAGCACTTCCAGAAGCTGTAAAATATTGCACTGCTCCCAATGGCCATGTGACCATATTTTGGGTGATTATGATGTAAATGGTAACACCTCCCAAAAGGGAATTGCTTTAAAAGGGTCTACAGGATCACAAAAATAGTGCCCACTTGCAGAATGTAACAAGATAATATCTGTAGAAAGGCTTCACCTTGCATCAGCTGCGTCTATCCATCAGAAATTACAGAAAAATGGAAAGGTTGCATGCTGCTGGACCTTGGAGCTGACCAAGGGCATTTACATGTGATTTGAGAGGGAGCAGGTGGAAGGCCTCCAGGGCTGCAGGAGCTTTGTACATGCTGATATACCTTTACTACAAATAATCCATATTGATGATACATAAAAACAAATAGTTCCTGCAGCATAAAGTTGCCATGAAGAATGCTATGCATGTTTAGGATGCCAGGCAGCTGATCCTGCTCTCTTCCAAGAAATTGTGTTCCGTTTTCTATCTTTTTTGGCACCCACTCTCCACTGAAATGATCCAGTACTCCATAGACACTGAACAATTATCCTGGAGTTTGCAGGGGATGATAGACTAGTCTAAAATGGATTTCAGTTGTTTGTGGTTATTCATATTATGCAAATCAGGCATTACAATGAACCATGTGTGTTTGGGCATAGCACCTTATATAAATATAGCTTTTGTTTTATTAATTCACTGATGTCTTGCTGTCTGGGGGCCGTGCGGATCTGGATGGGGAGAAACAGGCTCAGACTCAACCCCTCCAAGACTGAGTGGCTATGGCTCCCGGCGTCTCAGTATAGCCAGATGTTCCATCACCGGCTATTGGGGGTGAAGTACTGGCCTCCTCAGAGAGGGCGCGCAATCTGGGTGTCCTCCTGGATGCACGGCTGTCGTTAGACAAACACATGATGGCTGTGGCCAGGGGGGCTTTTTATCAGGTTCGCCTGATGCACCAGTTGCATCCCTTTCTGGACCGAGACGCCCTGCGCATAGTCACTCACACCCTCGTCATATCCCAACTGGACTATTGTACATGGGGCTCCCCTTGAAGAGCACCCGGAGGCTCCAGCTGGTTCAGAATGCGGCCGCGCGGGTGATTATGGGTGCGACCCGACACACCCATATAACACCTCTCCTGCGCGAGCTGCACTGGCTCGCGGTGGTCTTCCGGGTGCGGTTCAAGGTATTGGTCACCACCTTTAAAGCGCTCCATGGCTTAGGGCCCGGATACCTACTGGACCGCCTTCTGCCACCAATAGCCTTCCACCGACCATCACGCTCCCACAGAGAGGGGCTCCTCAGGATGCCATCGGCAAAGCAATGTAGGTTGGCGACCCCCAGGGGGACAGCCTTCTCTATGGGGGCTCCCGCCCTCTGGAATGAGCTACTCCCTGAGATACGTACAATTCCCGATCTCTGTGCCTTCCGCCGGGCCCTCAAGACCTTGTTATTTCACCAGGCGGACCTGGCTAACTAAATAAAATTCGGATGGGGTATTTTAAAATTATGAGGTTTTAAATTAAGAAAGCCAAGATTTGTTTAATTTTGTTTTAAATAGGTTTCAAATTTTGTACAGTTTATTGTCTTTTATTATGGCTGTACACCGCCCAGAGTCCCTCGGGAGAAGGGCGGTATATAAATCTAATAAATCAAATCAAATCAAATCAAATCAAATCAAATCAAATCAATTGAAGTTTTGTGTGTTGTATAAATCTAGCCATGGCAGAATATAGGTCTTTCCTTTTCTATTTATAATCCTTCTAGATTTCTTGAAGTTCTTTCAAGCTTGTGAATTCCCAGACATGAATGGTATTATTTAGGCATAATACAAACAGCACTTGAAAACTTGAGTTGCTATTATTGTATGATAATATATTAAATGGCTTTTTTTTTGAAGTCCTTCCTTCCCTTCACATATAAGACTGAGATTTCTCAGAGTTTTTTGTGCTAATAAAACATGACAACCCAAATGATTGCATTTGTCATATTCCTAGTCACGTTGAGGTTTTCTCTGTTCCAGGTCTATTTTCTTTTTTACTTCAGCCTGCAGTCTCCCTTACTAATGGCTACTCTTCTTTAGACTTCGTCCCCCATTCTAGCCCAAGAGACATTTCTTGAAGAAATACAATTACCTAATGGTGCAGAACAGGCACGACAGTCCCCTTTGATGAGCGCTCCATTTCAACAAGATGTTGCGTATGACTCAGAATGAATCAGACCGGAGAAAGAGAACTGCAGTCTCAGAAAGAAAGGATGGCAGCCTACAAGGTACAGCCAGAATGCCGCACTGCCTAATCATCATTACTTGCCAGTCCAATTGTAAAGTATATTATGCATCTGTAATAGAATTAGTGTGTATACATCAATGACCATGCCCAGAAAAAGCTGCTAATTAACAACAGTGAAGCCTAAGTAAGTCATAATCTGTAGTTATTACATTATCTGCATTGTAATTTGAAAGAGTAAATGATAGCAGCAAAATCAAATTTTTGGAGTAAATGATTCTGAAGAAGCAAGGGAAAATCAGGAGGGGACAAAGGGAACATTCTTGTTCCCATTTGCTACATTTACAATTAGTATGTAAGTTACAGTCCATTGCTCCTTTCATCTGTAATGCTGCAAGTCACACAGGCTAGATTTGCACAACAAACTATGCTAGGGTACAATGGCATTAGGGGGCTGTTCCATGTATTGTGGGAATCTAGCCATTGTATCACTGTATTTCTGGAACCAAGCCATCACATTTAAAGATGGTTTGTTTTTGAGTATTGCATGCTCTATGAAAACAGCATCAGCCACGTTTTGATAACCTAGGTTTTTGATTTAGCAAGTTGTGTGAATCCAGGAATTAGTTCCAGGTTGTTTAGGCTGAACTGAGAAAAAAAAACCTAATTAAAAGACAGTGCCTCAGACTTAATACTGTATAGGGAAGGTATTTATTCTATTTATATAGCTATTCATCTCACAGAGTGCAACTTTGGGCAGTGCACACACATACAAAAATACCCTAACAAAAACATTGTAAATTAAGAACACCAATCAGAATGTTCTAATACCATTATTTTCTGACCACTAACATTTAGATGGCCAATTTATATAAACCCCTATCCCTAATAGTGGCTATGTGATACAAACTCACCAAGGCACTTTCCCTCTACTGAAATTATGGCACTGGAGTGTGATACTACTGCTGCTGAACCTTTAGTGATTCCTTAAGAGTTTATTTCTCTCAAATGCACGTATTTGGGAAAGAAATTTAACACAATCAATGGCACTTGCTACTGTGCTAAGTATTGAGGTAGTCCATTGCCATACTTAAGTGAGGATCTTGGTTCACTAAGAGAGGACCTCACATGATCATACCTTGCAATTTCCTGCCAGGTTCCAACAAGCAAAATCAATTGGGAAGCCAACAGAAAGTTGCAAGTCCTGGTCACAAGCCTTTTCTTAGGTGGTTCACAAGCAGGCCAGCGGCAGGCAAATGAGTACTACAGAGTGCAGGCAGGCACAAGGGTGGGAACTGTAGGTGAGCATTACAGTCCAATGCGAGTGGGGCTGGGCATATGTCTGCTCACCTAGAGAGGTGGAGTCCTAAGGAGAAACAGTGGGAATGTAAGCAACTGCAACTTCCTGCCATCTTCCCCATTGACTTTGCTTGTGGGAAGCTAGTAGGGAAAGTCACAAATTGCAATCAAATGATCACAGGACACTGCAGAAGATGGCAGGACCAACAGGAGTACAAGGCAGAAAAAGTCAGACCTACATTTTCTCCCAGTATTCCTGGTTTGCAGCCTATAACCTTACCGTAAATTCCTCCTTGACGATTTGATAGTCATTTGAGGAAGCCTATTTTATTAGTGGATCTTTTTCTATTACAAGTATATCAATGCATTAATTCCTAATCATTAGGAACAAATAACATTTCTGTACAGTAGATTTAAATATTAAAAATACAACACATCCATACTGGAGGAATGAAGAAAAAATATACTATGATGTATTTATCTGGTTACAAACTTCTCAGAGAAGTGATTTATATTTGTTGTAATTGTGTGTAGTCTCATGGCATTATATACAGCTGTATATCTTTTATTGCTATTCATTTGCTCCTGTTCTTTATTATCTTCTGGAACCTCACACTTGCATTTATTACAAGAACAAAACCTATTTGATAGTGATACAAAATCTTTATCAACACTGCTTTAGTAACCCTCAGTTTACAATTGCTTTTTCTGAAGGTTTGTTATGCATTGCAATCACTTTGTTTGCTCCAAGTGATCATCAGTCATTTTGCTGGTGCCTTACATTATGATGTGTTGCCACCTGCTGTAGAAATGATGTAAATTCCTGGCAAAAAAGAAAAATACATCATACAAGTTGTTCAGTTTATTCAGGAACTGTCTGGCAGTTATATAGAAAACAAATTCCTTTTCATTTTTAAGCAATATTTTGTTATTTGGTATATTTATATGCAGTTTAGCAATGTCAACTACAGTGGCCTATTTTTCAAATAAGTAAACTGGTTTATTGTTAGTTTCTGATTTGAATTATATGCTACACAAAGCCAGTTTCTTAACTAAAGGCTTATTACAAAAGTGAGTGTAATGAGTCTCTTCTCTGCCAAAATGCCTTGCTGGTTTTCACATATCCACACATACACCCAAACAAAACAGTTTGGACTTGCTTTGCTGATAATAAACTGAGAAGAAAATAAGAAAATAAGAGTTTCTCAGCTTTTTTACGCCACTTTGTTTCTGGAGGTGCCTGGTGGGTTTTGGGTTCTTTTTCAGGAAAGAGAATGGCGTGAAACGTTGCTCTAATAAAACAGCCGTTAATATTAATTATTGTTGTTGTCATCATCAATCATCATTATATTTCAGCTACCTCCTTCACAATAATTTCAACAGTGCCAAATGACCCAAACAAGTCACCCATTCCGCCCCAGTTCCGTCAACCCAGGCTCTGCCGTTATCACGTGACATCCACTAAACTGTCTCCTCGCTACCCGCCTCTTGAGCCCGGGCTACCAATCAACGGACCAATCACCACGGCTCTAGAACAAATCCTATTACGGCTTCATCTTTGTTCGGGACTCCTGAAAAATCCCAGTCTGCAGTTGGGGCGTTCTGTGGTTTTTCATTGGCTGCCGTCATCGGCGAAGTCCTGCCTCCGAGTTTCTTGCCGGCTTGTCGATTGGTAAGTGAGCGGCTGGAAAACTTTGTCCTGTCAGTGAGCCTTTAACAAAAGGACTGGGACCAATCGCGGTAGCTCTCTCTTTCGGTGCAGTCAGTTTGAAACTGCCAGGCTTTTGCTGGGGAAAAGAGGAGCGGCGGCTGCTCTTCAGGTGAGCCGGGGGCGTCTGGTTGTGCCGTTGGGGAGGTAAGAAGCCCGGATGAGGCGCAGGAAAGAAAACGTACCCGGGGTGCAGAAGGTAGGGCAAGAGATCCTCTTCTCACTTCTAGACTTTCCTGCATTTAGCATGTATCGTCTTAAACCTGGAATCTTTTTTCAGTTTTTTTCTTCTTGCACTTCCTCGCAGGCGCAGTTCACTCGTGGAATTGTTTAGATTGCGTCGAACCAAAGGGGGCCGTTATAGATGTGCTGACCCACAACTACAGTCAGGCTGGGAAGGATGATATGTTCATCAGGTCAACTTTTCTTCCTAGATGTAAGCCAATCTATAAGAGCAAGTATAACAAAGCCATGGTTTTCCAGACCCTAAGCACCAACCAGTTCCTTTTACAGGTAGTCTTCAACTTAACACCCATTCGTTTAGTGACTGAGGGTTTGACGTTACAACATGGCACTGAAAAAATGACTTATGACCAGTTTTCCCCCTTAATGATCATTGTAGTATCCCCATGGTCGTGTGGTCAAAATTCGAAAGTTTGGCAACTGGCTTGTACCTATGACGGTTGCAGTGATTTACATTCAGATGCTTGATAGGCGGGTTCATATTTATGACAGTTGCAGAGTCTCAGAGTTGTGTGACCATCTTTTGCACCCTTCTGATCAGCAAAATTGATGGGGAAACCAGATTCATTTGACAGCCATGCTACTGTCTTGCAGTGATTCACTTAACAACTGTGGCAAGAAATGTTGTAAAATGGGGCAAAACTCAACAACTGTCTTGCTTAGCAATGGAAATTTTTGGCTCAATTGTGGTCATAAGTTGAGGACTACCTATAGTACCAACTGGCACAGCCAAAGACAAAAAAAATGATGGGAACTGTAGTCCAGCTATTCATAAACATATCATTCTCTGGATATATGAGTAACACTGGAATCCACTTCATCGAAATTGTTATTCTCAGAACACAGCAAGAAAATATAGTATAGTGCATTTGTCACAAGAATATAGTCAGACATATGACTGTATTGATTGCTTAGGGATTTCAAATTCTCAGACAAAATATGCTGTTTGATAACATATCATGGCCAGAATGCCTTTGTAGAATCATGACTTTGTTTCACCTATTGAGACAGTTCCCAAAGTGACCTATCTTACTCAAACACAACTTTCCCTCTTCTCAACTTTCCTTCTTTGAGAGAAGTATTATGGACATTCATTTAGCCTAGTAAAAATGGTTGTCAAATAAGTCTGATTCAAATTTTATTTCAGATAAGCATCAACATTTAACAACAGGTAATATAGAATGAATGCTATAGTGAAATGATGCATCACAAAAATCTCAAGGACAAAGACCCATTTTAATATAAAACATTTTTAAAATTGTTAATTGAGTTAACCTTTTCTTTTTGGTTATTCATCTGAAGCCTAAAAAAAATCCTAAAAGCTTACTTACAGGGTTGTTATTAACATTCCGGATTTGTTTTTGTTTTTTAGTGCTATATAAAATGTTTTGTATGATACCCTTTCTCATTTTCTATATTTGTTTTATATCCATCTTAAGCAATATATAGATGATTAGGCTAAAGTTTAAATGAGAGAGAAAAGCTATGGAATCTGCTTTTGTAGGCTACTAATTATTCTTGCATTTGATTAGGGCTTCCTTAAGATCAGTGAGTTAGTCATTTGTTTAATCAAAGTCTGCAGATTTTTCTCCTGGGGTTTAGAAGACAGTCTTTGCAGTGATAGAACTACAAAGCACAGCTAAATAGAATTCTCCAGATTTCTAACTTACAGATAACTATCAGTTTTGTAGTACCAGCAGGTTTCTGGCTTAGCCATAGAAATTTTTTTCTGTAGTTTGGTTACTCTGGTGTATAAATTAAGAACAAGGGCTTATTCATCACTAGCAAACCAGATTCAGAAAACAATTGAGTTCCTTTTCCTTGGCTTGATTTGGAAAACACAAGCCAAACACCCCAGTTACTGATTGCAAGTAAAGTTCAACTTCTGGAACTTTTTACAGGAAGTACTTTAATGCAAGATGTCATCATCTGAAGAGAAAAGTGCAAGTCCTGTTCTACCAAAAGATTCTGATCGAGGCAGTTCTGTCTCTTCTGATCTTCAGGTAAGCCCAAAAATGAATGGGTTTTTTTCTTGTTTATTTGTAGCTTGTACAATATCTTGTAAATGCCGGTCTTAAAAATTATTTCGTGAGAAGCTGCTATTTTTATATCACAATGACTTTTATATAAATCCAATTAACTTGCAAATGCAACAGTATAGAAGAAATATATAAAAAATAAGACATTAGATAAACAAATTCTTAATAGACCATGGATTTTAAATTCACAGTTGCATTAGCATAACATACTAATTATACATCGTAGTTTAAAAACCCATATTCTTAGTGCCATGAGTGAACACAATGAGTTCTGTGAGAAAAGAGTTCAAAAAAAGGATGTATCTTCTGCAGAATAAGGTGTTTTTTCTCTACTGGCTGAACTTAGACAGGTACACTTTAGTTGCTGGACGGTCCCTGCTGCCTACCTGAGTACACAATCAATCTTCACACAGGATTGTTGTCAGGATGAATTATCACCAACTAGGAAACCTAGCTTGCATTCCACCTATTTTTCTCTGTACTGCTACTATCATAGCTCCTACTAGGTGTGGATACAAACCAAATGAAAATTAAAAAGAGCTTTTAGGGTTTGTCTTTTCATCTTGTTTGCTTCTAGATTTTCAGCCAAGAATAACAACTAAGTTAAATTTCAGGCTTGGCCTAGCAATGCCTAGTTGGTCAACAACTGTTGCCTTGGAAGCTTTTCATGTGGCTTTTTTTTTTTTTTTTTTTTGAGGCTAGCTCTGCTTATTGTTGACTTGGTAGCATTCCTGCCTGTTTCTATTTAAACAGTAATAATGGTGAAATAATATAGCAACAATGTAGCTTGTGTATTTTTCCTTCTGTTCATATTCAGTTTTCAGATGGAAGCATATGCATGATCTATCTTATTACATATTTATTTATGTGCATATACTACTACGGTATATCCTGACTGTGAGTATGTGTTTCTGTAAGGTACATTTTCCTATGTACCTATCATGATGATGGAATCCATGACTATACCTGTTTTTTTATGTTAGCAAAAAGATGAAAGAGATGAGATCTTATTTTGCCATGAATTTTAGCATGGAAAAATAACAATAAAGCATTCATGTAGTTTTCATCTGGGGAATCTCCTTAAGTGTTCCCTAATTTTAAAAGAAGCTGAATAAAACTGCATAAATATTGACTAGAATTGTAGTCCAAAGCTGAATTCAACGTAAAGGATAAAGTACAGGTAAATGGTAGGTTGTACAAGGTTAAGCCTAGAATAAATAAATCACATTATCGTTTTATTGTAAATTGAGAACTACCTGTAAAGAGTTATGCACTCATGTGGTAAATGTTTACTTTCACTTAGCAACAAATATTTTTATCTTTTTATTGTAGGATGAATATGAAGAGTTGCTTCGTTATGCAGTAGTTACCCCTAAGTTTGAGCCAAGTGGATTACGACAATCAGATCACATAGAGGTTCATCAGATACCTGCAGGTAACATATCTGAAACTGAGCTTTCTTCAAAGCATAAAGGCCACCTTATTTATAAACAAAGGTGCAAGGCCATCAGTGCTGAAATTTGAGAATCCATGTTCCAAAGGTGCTTTTTCAAGAGGCAACTGGACTTTCTGGTTTTTCTTTGAAAACGTTTCACTTCTCATCCAGAGCTGAAGAAGCTTCTTGGATGAGAAGTGGAACATCTTCAAAGAAAGACCAGAAAGTCCAGTTGCCTCTTGAAAAAGCACCTTTGGGACAACCATGATCTGGATGACTGAGAATCTCCATAGACATTGGAAATCCATGGCAAAAATAGGGTTTCTAGTTGAATAGGCTGAAGGCATTTATTTATTTATTTTAGTATGTGGATTATTGCTTGAGAGTTATATGTATGTTTTTGAGCTAGCAGTTACCCTGAATTATCTATCCCAGTAATGGCTACCCTTTTCCGGACCGAGTGTCCAAAGCACGCACATGCCCAAACTCCCAAAATGTAATGTGCTCACAGCCCCATGCATGTGCCCGCCCAGTCCATGTGCACGTCCTTCCATGCATGCACACGCCTTCCCATGCATGCGCACATGGCCCTGCTGCACACACCCCGCCCCACGCATGTGCAGCAGAGACCCGAAGACCAGCTGGCCAGCAGGAGGTTTGTGTGCATGCGCGGTGGACCTGAACTGGGGTGACAGCTCGCGTGCCCACAGGGAGAGTGCTGTGTGCACCTCTGGCACACGTGCCATAGGTTCGCCATCATAATTCTATCCACTAGTGAAACCTGCAAAAATTATACAAAGTTAACTTAAACAAAATCAAGCGCTGGGTTCATCTGGTTCAGTCTCATCTGTGATGATTGACTGAAGGTCTTCAGGATTTGACGAGACCAGAAAATTGGAATTTGATGAGTCCTGGTATTTATTCTGACATATTTTTTATTTTATCACCCAACTATAGGTAGGTCCTTTCCGTAACTTAATTACAACGTTGTTTTCCAATAGAAATATACTCACAATTTCTATAATCCCTATACAATTATTTGTAATTTTCCTTTACTAAGACATCCAAATTAAGATGCTTTGGTAATTTATAGTAAAATTTACCTCAAAGAGGTTTTGTGGTATAGTTTGACAGCTTGTGTATGTCCTGTATTTTTTTTCTCTAATATCCTAGGTGAAGTATTGTTGGCTAAGCTAGATATAGAAGTCTTCATATTGAATCACAGTGTGAATGTAATAGTTTACTGACATGAAAGATAGATCTATGGTTTTTTAGCCAGCAAATCATTTTTGAGGCATTTCTAAAAGTACCAGTTCTGTGAATATCTGCTTTTCTCAAATGTTAAATACTACTTTAATTCATCTAAAGACATTCAAAATATGTTACATCATTATAGTTCTAATGTTTGTAAGCACCCTTTGTTTAAAGTAACACCAGAGTTTTTTTTATCAATTTTGCAAAGAAGTTAGAATAGTTTTCAGTGTCCATACTGGCATAGAATCTAAGATGCAGTAGGCCTTAATAAAATGTTTGTTCCACATATATGGTTGTGTAACATCTGCTATATACTTCAAATAGACATAATGTTTAACATCATTTTGACCCAGCTGCATAATGGTAGCCCTGGACCCTGGTTGGAATTAAAATTTCTGCTTTGGTTCACAATTTAGATTTACAAAAGTAAACCTATTTGTTTGTCCAGGTAACAAAAAATAAGCTTAATGAAAAACTCTTCCTCCAAGGAACCTATCCTCTGTAAAAATGTTTACGTGCATGATTATTTATTTATTCTGCAGATTTATACAGCTGCCCATCTTAAATGATTCTAGGTGGTTGACAAAAATCTAGATAAAAACATAAAAAATGTGAAACGTCCCCAATTTAAAAATGATTGTGGCATCTCACAACTAGCGCCAACATAATTCTCTGGAACTATGAAACTGTCTTTTACCCACAGAAGGTTAGCTTTTTTGGCTGTTATACTCTAAGTGCCATATATATCAGTTATGAAAATAAGTCTTGACTTGGCAATAATATTGTTTCCCCCACTAGTAAAATAGTAGGAAGATGATTACAGATGTCCATTTATAATTAGGGAATCACAACCTGCACCCAAAACAAGTCCTTAATCTGGAGCTAAAAAAGAAAGCAAAGAATTGGTTATGACTGACTGTAGAGAAACAGTATGAAATTAGTGACAAAGGGCTCCATTCATTTACATATCTAATGGAAGCAAATGTTCTTTGAACAAGGGAATTCATGTCTAAATATACTGTATATAAAAGGATTATATTAAGTAGGAAGGGAAAGAACATAGCTGCCACAAATTTTGGCCAGCTCAAACTCTTAGTCCTCCTTATACCTAAGTAGTTGCTTTTTCCTATATTATTGTATATTATATTTTATCCCATTTTCTGTTCAAGAAATTTAATTTTTGATACCATTTATCCACCCAAGCAAAAAAACATGGGGAGTCTAGGATGACAAAAGGCAAATGGCCCGAAGTTACCCTGTAACTTTTCATGACTGAATGGGGTATTAAAACCTATCTTTTACCAGACCACACAAACCTAGTTCCTAGATTGTACCAAATTTTTCACTGTTCCCAGTTCTTCTCCCCTTTACATATTGAGTCTGCAGAAATCTCACATTTATTTAGTGCTTAATATAAAACATGATTATGAGTAAGATAGAAAATTTTGCATTTTTTGAAAAGAACTCTTAAGATTATGTCAAGTTAACAATAATGTTCCACATAACTGCATATATAAAAACTTAGGAATAGAGTGCTGAATGAGGAACTAACATAGCTGTTGAAATGCAGCTTCCTAATAGCATGTTGCAGAAACTGCTAAGATTCAAATAATGGGAAGATTCTAGAATTCTTAGTATTCTAAGAACAGTGTCAAGACATCTTGACACTAATGAGTAAAACAGTATTTTGCAAGGCTAGCACTGATCAGCTTCATATTTAAGTCCTAACCCATTATGACAAAATACTGCCAAAAATTTCTCTATTTCCTCTTCTCTGAAATATTCTGGAGAGGTAGCTGCAGAGTTGTCAAGTACTAGAGGTAACATTACTTTTCTGCTTCAATGGTGATGTTGAGGACTAATTAACATTCTCTTGGTTGAGCACAGTCTTTGTTGGTTAAATACTTGTTCAGAGAAGTTTGGACTGAATCCTCTTAAGTGTAGATGAAGCTGTGTAGCCTACGGTGAATGGAAGGCAGAAAGTCTTTGTAATAAAATGGATATTTTGAGAGGACCAACTATAGAAAATCATTATATTTATCATGTTTGCTACATGTGTTTATTGTAGGAGTTGGGGGGGTGGTATTTGTTTTTGGAAATGATAGGCTTGAATGCAAAATAGCTTACCATAAAATACATTGACCAAGTATGTTGTTAAATTCAGACATACAGGATATTCTCTTGTTGATTTTGGTGTCTCTTATGTTTGCGAATGATTCTGGGTGGCATAGTGTTATCCATCAGTGATAGATTAGGTTCCTAAGAAGGAAAGCCATATTCCCTTATCAGGCATTTATAATATAAAATGCCATTTGTGATCCCACACAAATGTATGCACAGGAAGGTCCGTGAAAAGCTTTAAGAATAGAAAGGAGGAATGTAGACAGGTTGAAAGAAGAATGAAAGTAGAAAATGGTAGTTTTGAAAAGATCCCAGCTAGGTAAGTAGATTGCATTTTAACTAACTATATTTTTAATTTTAGGAAGCCCTTACATCTCAGGGTGTTTTTAACCTTTAAAAATGGCTTGGAAAATTGTGATGCCATCATGTTTTGCTGCCTGATTTTCTCTACTATTTTTCTACTATTCATTTTATGAGGTAAATCATAAATTGCAGACCTTTTAGTTGATTGAGCACGTAGAGAAGTAGATATCTGCAAAAAAATTAAATTGAATAAAACAACAGCCTATGGATTAGATGCAGTGCATTTTGACAGGTGGCTCTAGTTACTAATCAAAAATCTTTCCTTGAATTTAGATTTAAGGATAATTATATTTAAAACAAGTTTTGTTTCTTGATGGGGAAAAATCAGAATAAAGTGTGCCATAATGTTAAATCTTGCATTTGAATGTTTTAGCACTGAAGTTTAATTTCCTGTTCTGTGTTAATCAACATAGTTAACCAAATCTCAAAATTTGTAAAGTTCCCGTAGCTACATTGGAGCACTGGCACATGTATGTCTGTTTTGCATTGCTTCTCAGCAAGGTGATGATATTCTAGTAAGGAGCGCTTGTGTTTGAGTGAATATGCCCTAAAGCTTGACCTTCTTCTGAAGTACTTTATCAAACTTGTGAGATGGTACTATTATCTATAAACTGGCACAGTTTCAAATGGCTTTTTTAAAATTGCAAAATACTATTAGAAAGATTTTCCATTCAGGAAAGACTAGTTGGTTTAGAGTAATCATGTGAGAAATGTATCACATAATCTTGTATCTCCATTTCATATAAACTTAGTACATAAAATAAGAGACACTTTCCTCATGGAAGTATTGCTGCCTGATTGCAGTGTTGCTGCTTCTTGCTTCTAGCTATGCCTGTTTTTCTCTCTGACTGCAAGTAATAAAAGTCTGTGCCTCTGTTTCCCTAGAATTGAATTCCTTTTATAGCTAGCTTGTCTTCTCTTTTTTATTTTTTTAACCTATTGATAGGTGGCATAGTTCAGTTAGGTATTACCAATTGCTAGCACTAATATTAAAACAGAAGACTTCTGATCAGTGGTGTGAACAGTGCAGAGCTGAGTATTTGATTCTGCCTATCTAAATATAGCCAGTCTTTTTTATCTGAAATAGGAAAGAGTCCAGGAATGAGTGGCTACAGGCATGAAAGAGCAGGAGTGAAATGGAGGTGCCATGGAAGAACCCCAGAACTTGCAGCATCTAGTCGAACAACAAGAATAGAAGGTATAAGTACTAGAATGAGAAGGAGGATAGCCTTAGAGGTTATGTTAGCTTAATATATACGCCTAATCTGGTAGTGATTGCTTTTGGTTTTTACACATAAATCCCCATAGTTATAATCTGCTTGTATCCATATACACCTCAATGTCTCTTATACTAGGGGTCGGCAATTTGCTGCTCCAGAGCTGTGTGCGGCTCTTTGGGCCCTCTGCCATGGCTCCCTGTTCCATCACTGGTTGGCCCTGCCCCTCACCCCTCTTATTTCTTTTTTTGACTCCAGCCTGAAGCGGCAGGAAGTGAAGGCTGCCTTACGCGCAAATGTGGTACGAAGGCAGGTACATGGCAGCTTTGCTCCTGCACTCTCCTCCCCCCGCCCCTGAGCTGGGAGCGTGCGCCCGTGCGGGGAGACTCTTCTCAAGCGAGCGCCAATGCACAGCAAAGGCATGTTTGGGGTGGGTGGCCGCTCGCTTAGGACGGTTATAGCAGGACGCGGCTTCTCTCCTACATTAATGTAATTAATGTAATCTTCTACATCGCCGGATCTCCTCCTCCCACTTTTGTGACATCCTGGCTGTGAGCTGCACACACGCGGAGAGACCCTTCTTAAGCAAGTGCCAAAGCTCAGGAAAGGTATGTCCGGGGCGGGCAGTGGCTCATTTAAGGAGGGTCTCCCAGCACGTGCACATGCTCCCAGCTCAGCCACAGCTAGCCAGGGCATCACGAGAATGGGAGGAAAAGGAGAGTGCAGGAGCGAAGCTTCCCTGTACCTGCCTTCATGTCACATTTGCATGTAAGGCAGCCTTCGCTTCCTGCCACTTCAGGCTGGAGTTTGCACCCTGTGCACTTTTTTAAAAAAAAAATTTGATTTATATGCCGCCCTTCTCTGGAGACTCAGGTCGGCTTACAACGCGTTAAGCAATAGCCTTCATACTTTTGTATATTTTATACAAAGTCAGCTTATTGCCCCCACAAACTGGGTCCTCAATTTACCTACTTTAGAAAGGATGGAAGGCTGAGTCAACCTTGAGCCTCAAACCTTGCAATAATTGCAGACAGCTGAATCTTAATAACAGGCTATTAGCCAGTTGAGCTATCTGAGGCTCCTTGGCTAAAGAGCTGCTGGGGTGGCGGATGAAACGGCAAAGTGATGGCTGGAGCATTAGTACAGGAGAGAAACCACATCCTGTTAAGACCCTCCTAAGCTTTGGCGCTCGCTTGGGGAAGGTCTCCCTGTGCATGCACACACTCCCGGCTCACCCATGGCTGGCCAGGGCATCACGAGAGGAGTGGAGAGGAGGAGGATGGTCGCCCGAAGGGAGCAGGAGGGAGAGAGACACACACATATATACAGAGAGAGGGGAGAGACAGAGTCAGAGACAGAGACACATGGAGAGATACAGAGGGATAGAGACACGGGGTGGGGGTGAAAGTGGGAGATAGGGAGAGGGGGAAACAGAATGGTTTTGTGGCTGGGTAGGCATGGCTGGGGGGGTCATGTGACTGGGTGGGAGTGACTGACATCGAGTTGGCCATGCCGACCCAGGTTTTGTGGCTCCGGTGTGTGGTTTTTTTTCTGTGGGAAATGAGTCCAAGTGGCTCTTTTAAGGTTGCCGACCCCTGTCTTATACCACACTGTCTCACTTAAATCAAGTCTCTATGGTCTTCAAGTGTATTTACTTGTAAAGGTGTACAGTTATTACCTAGTTATTAAGTTAATTATATGGAACCCTTTTTATTCAAAAGTAGCTTCTCTGATGAATATGAAACTGCCGCTACTTTTTAAAGATAAGTACAATATTTTATTTCTTTCCCCTTTTTAAAAGAAAGGAAAAGTAACACCAAAGAAGCTTATTACATATATAGCTTTTCTATTCCATAACACACATGTCAATAACAGAAAGAGTTAGAAGGGACCTTGGAGAGCTTCTAGTCCAGTCCCCTGTTCAGGCAGGAAACCCTATACCATTTCAGATAAATGGTTGTCCAATCTGTTTTAAAAACCTCCAGTGTTGGAGCAGTCACAACTTCTGGAGGCAAGTAGTTGTACTGATGAATTGTTCTAACTGTATGGAAATTTCTCCTTAATTCTAGGTATGTTCTCTCATTGATTAGTTTCCATCCATTGCTTCTTGTCCTGCCTTCAGGTGCTTTGCAGAATAGGTTGACCCCCTCTTCTTTTTTTTTTTTTTAATTTGATTTATATGCCGCTTTTCTCCGGAGACTCAGGGCAGCTTACAATGCGTTAAGCAATAGCCTTCATACTTTTGTATATTTATACAAAGTCAGCTTATTGCCCCACAAACTGGGTCCTCAATTTACCTACCTTACAAAGGATGGAAGGCTGAGTCAACCTTGAGCCTGGGGAGATTCAAACTGGTGTAATTGCAGACAGCTGGATGTTAATTACGGTGCATTAGTCTGCAGAGCTAAACCAGGCTCTTCTTTGTGGCAGCCCCTTAGATATTGATATTAGATAAATATACACATATTACTTTTGCTCACCTTTATGGCAGAATTTAAAAGACATTTCTCCTACCCAACACAAATCATATATTTAAAGATAGAACATAAAACAAAAAAGATGTGTATCAGAACTGCCAGATGTTAAAATGTATTACTTTTTTAAAAAATGAGTAATTTAAAATTTGTGTTATAGCAAAAAGGATATTTTTAGACCATTAAAGGTTAGCAAATTTCTTGTAGCTTAAGTCAGTAAGAAGCCACAAGATAGCATTGGGCTTTTGCAGAAGCATTGGATTTTCTACATACTTTTGTTTTCAAATTATACTCTGCAAATTCAGCAAAATCTAGTACAGTAATACAATATTAGTGACATAGTTGGTTTTCTGTTTTTAAAGTTTCAGCGGCAGTAAAGGAGTCAGCTCATATGGACATGGAAGGACTTTGCCCAATCCGTTCAGAAGAAACTTGTTCACCAGGGTCCTCATCTAGTCAAAGAGATCTTCAAGGGACATATGTAACTGACATGAGCCTTTCAGATGATAGAGTGACCCACATAGAGAGCATTCTTGATCTGTGGAGTGGCAGCCTTAAAGTAGGTAATTTGTGTACTATATGTTAAATTCTGCTGTGGATAACCTGGTTCATTGTATCTTGTTTTTCTTAGTCTTTGTTCTGGAATATTGTACCCTCAAAGAAGTCTCCTTTGACTATGTGACTATGCCATTGTGTGTATATATAAAAATAAATCTTTAAAAAATCAAATTTAATATAATTATTTTTAATTATAATTAAAGATAGTGAAAAAAATTATAATTAAAGATAGTGAAAAAAGGACATGGGTATAAATGTTGCTGAGATCTCATATGATTGATCACAATCTGATTCTTTAAAAAAAAACAGCAAAATAATAATTCAGGCTATACAAGGTATAGAACAAGGAGGGAGAAGCAATGTATCATTTCTCCATCCGTTGCAATTGTGTGCAAAATCGTTGATCTAAGCCCGTGATGGTGAACCTATGGCACACATGCCAGAGTGACACACAGCAACCTCTCTGTGGGCATGTGAGCTGTCGCCCCAGCTGACCTCCGCTGCGCATGCGTGCTCGCCGGCCAGCTGGTTTTCAGGTCTCTGCCACGCATATGCGGGGGGGCAGGGTGCATGCGGGAGGCCATGCATGTATATGTGGAGTGGGTGGGGCTCATGCAGAGGGCACACGCATGCACAGGGAGCAGGGAGCATTTAGGGGGCACACACATGCAAAGGGCAAGACGCATGCACGGGGGCGCATGTGCATTGCATTTTGGGTGTTCGCACGCGTACTCACGTGATTTGGGCACTCGGTCCAGAAAAGGTTAGCCATCAGTGATCTAAGCTGTTCTTAAACGGCTTGGATGTCACGTAGCTAAAAAGGCTCTGTGCCCTTCCTTGTTACTTTTGGAATTCAAATGGCTTAAAATGCTTTCATTTTAAGTTACATTAAAGTAATCTTAAAGTAACTTTATGTTTAGCAGTTACATATATGACCTGAATCTCTAAAGAAGATAGCATAAATTTAAATAAATATGTACAGTGAGTCCATACTTTAAACATAAAATATCTTTCTTCTAATAAATTGAATTTCATCTTGCTTTGAATTTGATATAGTAATGTGTAGCAACTATGAAATAGAGCCACCACCTTTATGTAAGTAGTTACTATTCTTACTGTAAAGAAGTATTTTGTAATTATTGGAACCTTTCTTCCCATAATTTAAATTCATAACTTGTGCCCAGCATTATGGGATATGACAGAAGATGTATTTATTTTCTTTTTCACCTGCTTCCTTTCAGATATTTAAAGAGTGCCGTTTTATCTTCCTACAGCTGCTTTGTTCCAAGGCTAAACATACTAGGCCCTTCAATCTTTTTTCATAAAATATATTACCCTGCTACAGTTAGGGTAATGTAGTGCTAGTTACTTCATCCAGTTGATTTAATTTGCTAATTAGGTTATGGATAACTTTGAAAAATGCTTTGAGTCAAAATATATTATTTCAGACAGCAGTCCTGCTGTCTATTAACAAACACCTAACTTAATGCTGTTGGTCATTCCAAACATAAGATTTTTAGAGGCCTATCTTCTTGGAACTGATTTATTTGTACTTTGTGTGTGTATACATCCCTGAATCAGTGTTGAATTCTGGTAACTGCCTGAGTTTCTTGGCAAATTTTTAAAAATAGTTTGCCATTTCTTCTGGGGCTGAGAGAGAGTGACTCGCCCAAGGACACACAACTGGCTTTGTGCTTAAGGCAAAACTAAAACTCAGAGTCTCCTGGTTTTTAATCTCATGCCTTAACCACTATACCAAACTGGCTCTTCGTATGTACTTTGTATGTACTCTCCTGTAATAAAATTACTGCATTTAAAATTTTTGCCATATGTTTTTTATGTCAAAGATCAAACTTATTTAATTTAGAGTAGTTACTTTCAATTAACTTTGGACAGAGATAACTACCGTGTTTCCCTGAAAATACAACCTGGTCTTATATTTTGAACCCCGAAATAAGTGCTTGGCCTTATTTTCGGGGATGTCTTATTATTTTGCGGTGCATGGAGTAAGATGGGGTTCCTCTTGCTGTCCTGATTTCCAGATCTGTCTCCCTAAACCTAACTAGAGGAAATGGCAGGGACGTGCTGCACATGCGTTTAAATATTTTTGGGAAGGGCTTATTTTAGTGCATGCGCTCAAAGACCCAATTGG
This sequence comes from Masticophis lateralis, assembly GCA_030761175.1. Taxonomy (NCBI): domain Eukaryota; kingdom Metazoa; phylum Chordata; class Lepidosauria; order Squamata; family Colubridae; genus Masticophis; species Masticophis lateralis. Next base: position 250,013,799 of record JAUDYJ010000002.1, on the reverse strand, counting down.
GCTTATTATCAGGGGATGTCTTATTTTAGGGGAAACAGGGAAGTGCATTGTAAGCCGCCCTGAGTATCCGGAGAAGGACAGCATATAAATCAAACTAATAAATTAAATTAAATATTAAATTAAATTAAATTAATTAAATAAATAGTGAAGGAATTTCCATCTCAGAGAAGCCATTCTCTAGGCCAGTTGCTAAAAAGTTTTAATTTTGGATGCGGTTTATAATTTTGTTCTAGGAGATAAAATGGTTTTAATATCTCTATTTTGCAGGTATTAGAAAAATGCCATTGAATGAGAATTTGAAATCTCCCTTCTACTATAACAAATATATACATAGGATATGACAAGTTTTCAAATAACATGTTTTTGTACTAGAATTTTTTAAAAAACTTTTTAAAAATAAACTTTTTAAAGTGGATATTTCCATCCTTGAAAATCCCAAAATATTTTATTAATTTATTGCTGTGTATAATATTCCCATCTAAACCCTAGCTGCATCTTGCTTAAAAACAATTACTTTCTGTTTTCAGAAAAGGACATTTTATTTAACCTATCAGATTTTTCAGGCTATTCTTTTTTTTTAATTAAAGCAGCAGACAATTATGCAAAAGTATTATTTTAAAGAATGTTGCTACATAATTGTCATTCATCTTGTTTTGGGATCTAAATATTTTATTTAAATTCTTTCCTCACAAACCAGTTGCTGGAGAAAAGTACTATATACTTTCTGAATTTCTTGCATATTCCTTAAGATACTATTGATCATTAATATCTGTTGTGGAAAGTTTCTCAAAATTTCAAGTGTAGCACTTTAAATAGTTCTATGTTTTACTAAAAAAACCCACTTGTGTCCTTTAAAAACTCAGACAGCCTTTGAAAACTCAGTCTGATCTTTATTTTTCTACTAAACAACTCCTTCACTTCTTTTAAGACTAATGTTTTGACTGAGCTGAGGAAATGGAAACTTCATTTTATTGAACATCATACCTTAGAGATGAGACAAGAAAGAGAAAAGCATGCAGCCGATGTGAGACAATTGACTAATCAGATGGAGAACTTGAAGGAATTGCTACATACATATGAGATTTCCTTAGGGAGAAAGGATGAGGTAACAAGTTCTAATTTACAGGATGAATTTTTACATGGTCTTCATTTTCCTTATTGGTAACTGTTAAGAATTGCCTTTGCAGCAAGTCATTGTTTGGAGAGCAATATTTCTCCATTTCTGGTCTATATGCTTAATTTTAATGACCAAGTTCAAATGAATTAATTGCATAGTTAATGTTCTTTATGAATTTTCTAATTTCTTTTTGTTCAGGTAATTGCAAATCTAACACATGCAATTGAGAAACAAAAGGACAGGATAGAGTTAATGAAAAAATTCACAAAATGGCGACTTCAGCATTTTTTGGGCAAACAAAAGGCCAGAGAAGAGGTATATATGGATTTGCTCATGTTAATCAAGATTTTTTTAAAAATTCCATTTGAAAAACTTTATTTTAAAAAAAAACTGATCAAATTAACAGTTCTATGTGGAATCCTTCGTCCTCTTTTCTACAAATAATCTGTCACGGTAAACTGCATTTGCATTCCTTCTAAAAATGATGTTTTGCACTTTAGGATGATGTTATGGCTGTTTAGAATTATGTTACAATCATCCCATGAACATAAAAAAATGTTACAACATTATTCATCCTTTCTGGTTTGTAATGCCAACAAAGCATAAGAGCTGAATTTTAACATGTCCAATGTCAATTCAAGTTTTTGTTTGATTTCATGCTGAAAGTTAGGGTTTGTTTATAATTGTATTATAGTTTATACAGTATAAAAGGTCTTTACAGATACTGCAGTATATATCTAATACTTTTTATCTTCTTCATCAAATTCTGGTATGGTACAACTATAGCATAGATAGAGTCTTGTTTTGGGAAGAGTTAAATAAAGTGTAGTGATACTCAGACTTGCTTTGCTGACATTCCTTTCCAGTTGTACGCAAATAAACTGGCTGATCGGCTGTATAAATTAGGCTTGTTGAGGAAAGCCTGGGCGATTTGGCGATCCCGCTTTAATGCAAAATGGAAAGAAACCATGGAAAAGGCTATTCAGACAAGTGTGGAATCTATGCGTGCTGCGCTCTCCAAAGAGTATGAAACCAAACTTCAAACGGTAAGAAGTTTGGAATATTTGAGAATGTTCAGCCTTGAGGAAAAAAGTCTGATATGATAGCACTCAAGGGTGTTATCTAAATTAGACAAAAATTGGTTTTGACAATATTTCACTTTAGGAGAAAGGACCCATAAGATTTTCTTCCAGGAAAATTTAAATAGGGTTATTGTAGGCAAAGGGGACATTCTGATTATCTGCTTCATAAAATAGAGCAAAAGGAAAAGGAAACAGTAAGCAGCCCAAACTTCTGGTTTCCTTTTGAGTGCAAGACTGAGCCTCATCCCCAAATGGGAAAGTATATACTGTTTTGGGAAGAAGCCATTCTGTTTCAAACTCATCCCATTTACCATTGTAGTCACACCATTTCTGTAACATACAGAGTGTCTCATCTTTTTTTAAAACACTGAATATTGTACCCTTCCCTTACAGCAGTCAAGAAACAAACATTTATTGTAACTCAGTACTGATTCCATTTTACTTCTTTCTTTTATTTAAAGGAGCCCCAATTAACTGCAATTTTCCTTCACCTCAATCTTTTGTCAAATACGCTCTGTGATTGTCATTAATTAAATGTTTTTATTTCTTGGTTTAGGTAAATAGTGCACTTGAGGAAGCCAGATCTGAAATTATTGAACTGCAGAACCAAAGACAAGATTATGAAGATGCCATGAAGAAGGCTTTCATGCGGGGTGTCTGTGCACTGAATTTAGAGGCAATGAGCATGTTTCAGGGCAAGGATTTCAAACTTGACCAGGGTTAGTATGATGAGGAGAATGAAAGATTGTTAGCATGCTGGCCTTATGTCAACGAGTAATCTTTGCTGATTTCTCTAATGCGGTGCTCTTCAGATGTGATAGGACCCTGATGGCGAACCTATGGCACGCCTGCCAAAGGTGGCACGCAGAGCCCTCTATGTGGGCATGCACGCTGTGGCCAGCTGCTCTTCCTGGTTCCATCACTTGCATACGTGCCAGACAGCTGGTCCAGCACGCATGCGCTCTGGCCAGGTGCTCTCTTCTGAGTTCTGGCGCTCTGGTGCATGCGCTCCAGTTTCAGGATTCGGTGCCGAAAAGGTTAATCATCACTGATAGGACAACAGTGTTCTATCCCAACAGTGTCCCAGAATTCCTCAGCAAGTTGGAAAGGCTGAACTGATGTACATTTTTCAGGTTTTCTAACCATAAAAGTACTGTACTTTTATGGAGGATTAACAGTGATGTCTTGGGATTAAGAGGCCAGTGAAGGAAATAGAAATATATAAGGTATATTCTAGGTTTCACTTTTGTGCTAGAAATAAATGGATTTTAAAATTTTCATGGGATATATCTGTAGAGAATTATAACTTCCACCAATAATAATGAGAGACCAAATCAATACTTTGTCCCCCTTTTTTAACCATTTTATCACCTTCCACTTCCTTGTAAGAAAAAAAAAAGTGTTTCCCTCAGTTTCAGAGGAATTACATTCTTTTCAAGTATATTGAATTTTTTTCATAGATTTGTGGCTGAGTTTGTTATGCTGTCAGCATAATTCTAAATACTTTCTGACTTTCTCCTTCAAGAACTGAACACTTGGCGCATTGTGGCTTAGGGGTGCTTTTAGCTCCCCCCCCCCCTTTCCTATTTTGAAATGTGAAACTAGGCCCAGCATAGTTAAAAGAGTGTTTTGGTGCACTGAGGCTCAGGGGCTGCTTTTAGCTTTCCTTTTATTTTTTGCAGTGCGAAGCCAGCTTCAGCCTGGCCCATCAGTTAGATCAAGCATATTTCGTCAGCAGCAGGAGCAAGTAAACAGTGAAGGTCAGCTGGACTGATGGAATGAAGGGCTTGCAGGGATGTTAAAGTGTAGGATGGCAAAAAAAAGCGCTTTGGTGCACTGAGGCTCAGGGACTGTTTTTAGCCTTTCTGTTTTATTTTATTTTATTTTATTTTATTTATTTATTTTTTTTGCAGTGCGAAGTCAGCCTGGCCTGTCAAGCAGATCAAGCATGTTTCGTCAGCAGCAGGAGCAAGTAGACGATGACGGTCAGCTGGGCTGATGGAACGCAGGGAGCTTCAAGTTCAAAGTGCCAAAAAAGCACTTCTGTGCACTGAGGCTCGCAGGCGGCTTTTAACTTTTCTTTTTCTTTTCTGCAGTGAGAAATCCGCTTCATCCAGGCCTATCAACCAGATCGAGCATGTTTCGTCAGCAGCAGGAGCAAGTAAATGGTGAAGGTCAGCTGGGTTGGCGGAACTCAGGGCTGCAGGGCTCTTGGAGTGTAGGATAGCCAAAAAAAAAAAAAAAAAAAAGTATTTTGGTATAAGTCAGGTCCAGAAATATTGGGACATCAATACAATTCTAACATCTTTGGCTCTATACACCACCACAATGGAGTTGGAACGAAACAAACACAATGTGCTTTAACTGCAGACTGTCATCTTTAATTTGAGGGTATGTATATCCAACTCAGGTGAACGGTGTAGGACTTAAAGCAGTTTGCATATGTGCCTCCCACTTGTTAAGGGACCAAAGGTAATGGGACAGAATAATAATTATAAATCAGACTTTCCCTTCTTAATACTTGGTTGCAAATCCTTTGCAGTCAATCACAGCCTGAAGTCTGGAACGCATAGACATCACCAGACGCTGGGTTTCATCCCTAGTGATGCTCTGCCAGGCCTCTACTGCAGCTGTCTTCAGTTCCTGCTTGTTCTTGGGGCATTTTCCCTTCAGTTTTGTCTTCAGCAAGTGAAATGCATGCTCAATGTGATACAGGTCAGGTGATTGATTTGGCCATTGCATAACATTCCACTTCTGTCCCTTCAAAAACTCTTTGGTTGCTTTTGCAATATGCTTTGGGTCATTGTCCATCTGCACTGTGAAGTGCCGTCCAATGAGTTCTGCAGCATTTGGCTGAATGTGAGCAGATAATATTGCCTGAAACACTTCAGAATTCATCCTGCTGCTTTTGTCAGCAGTCACATCAATAAATACAAGAGAATCAGTTCCATTGGCAGCCATACATGCCCACGCCATGACACTACCACCGCCATGCTTCACTGATGAGGTGGTATGCTTAGGATCATGAGCAGTTCCTTTCCTTCTCCATACTCTTCTCTTCCCATCACACTGGTACAAGTTGATCTTGATCACATCTGTCCATAGGATTCTGTTCCAGAACTGTGAAGCTTTGTTAGATGTTGTTTGGCAAACTCTAATCTGGCCTTCCTGTTTTTGAGGCTCACCAATGGTTTACATCTTGTGGTGAACCGTCTGTATTCACTCTGATGAAGTCTTCTCTTGATTGTTGACTTTGACACACATACACCTATCTCCTGGAGAGTGTTCTTGATCTGGCCAACTGTTGTCAAGGGTGTTTTCTTCACCAGGGAAAGAATTCTTCGGTCATCCACCACAGTTGTTTTCTGTGGTCTCCCGGGTCTTTTGGTGTTGCTGATCTCACTGGTGCGTTCCTTCTTTTTGAGAATGTTCCAAACAGTTGTTTTGGCCACGCCTAATGTTCTTGCTGTCTCTCTGATGGGTTTGTTTTGTTTCTTCAGCCTAATGTTGGCTTGCTTCACGGATAGTGACAGCTCTTTGGATCTCATCTTGAGTTTTGACAGCAACAGATTCTAAATGCAAATAGCACACTTGAAATGAACTCTGGGCCTTTTACCTGCACATTGAAATTGGGGTAATGAGGGAAGATCACACACCTGGCCATGGAATAGCTGAGAAGCCAATTGTCCCATTACCTTTGGTCCCTTAAAAAGTGGGAGGCACATACGCAAACTGCTGTAAGTTCTACACTGTTCACCTGAGTTGGATGTACATACCCTCAAATTAAAGCTGACAGTCTGCAGTTAAAGCACATTGTATTTGTTTCATTCCAACTCCATTGTGGTGGTGTATAGAGGCAAAGATGTTAGAATTGTGTCGATGTCCCAATATTTCTGGACCTGACTGTAAGTCAGCCTCCTAGGTTAGTTTTAGCTTTTCTTTTACTTTTTGCAGTGAGAAATCCGCTTCATCCCGCCCCATCAAACAGACCGAGCATGTTTCGTCAGCAGCAGGAGCAAGTAAATGGTGAAGGTCAGCTAGGTTGATGGAGCACAAGGCTGCAGGGGTCTTGAGTGAAGGGTGGCAAAAAGGTCTTTTGGTGCACTGAAGCTCCTAACGCTGGTTTTAGCTTTTATTTTATTTTTTGCAGCACGAAATCCGCTTCAGCCTGGCCCATCAGTTAGATCAAGCATATTTCAGCAGCAGCAGCAGGAGCAAGTAGTAGACGGTGAAGGTCAGCTGGGGCCGATGGGACGCAGGGCTGCAGCGGTCTTTGATCGTAGGGTGACCACAAAAGTGTTTCGGTGCACTGAGGTTCATGGGCTGCTTTTCGCTTTTCTTTTCTTTTTGCGCAGCGCAAAATCAGCTTCATCCCGTCCCATCAAACAGATCGATCGTGTTTCGTCAGCAGCAGGAGCAAGAAGATGGTGAAGGTCAGCTGGATTGATGGGACGCAAGGCTGCAGGGGGCTTGGAGTGAAGGGTGGCAAAAAAGTGATTTGGTGCACTGAGGCTCATAGGCTGCTGTTCTTTTCTTTTTTGCAGTGAGAAATCCGCTTCATCCTGTCCCGTCAACCAGACCAAGCATGTTTCGACAGCAGCAGGAGCAAGTAAACGGTGAAGGTCAGCTAGGTTGATGAAACGGAGGGCTGCAGGGATCTTGGAGTGAAGGGTGGCAAAAAAGTGATTTGGTGCACTGAGGCTTATAGGCTGCTTTTCTTTTCTTTTCTTTTCGTGCAGCGCAAAATCAGCTTCATCCCGTCCCATCAAACAGATCGATCGTGTTTCGTCAGCAGCAGGAGCAAGTAAACGGTGAAGGTCAGCTAGGTAGCAGGGCTGCAGGGATCTTGGAGTGAAGGGTGGCAAAAAGGTCTTTTTGGTGCACTGAAGCTCCTAGGCTGGTTTTAGCTTTTATGTTATTTTTTTGCAGCACGAAATCAGCTTCAGCCTGTCCCGTCAGTTAGATCAAGCGTATTTCAGCAGCAGCAGCAGGAGCAAGTAGTAGACGGTGAAGGTCAGCTGGACCGATGGGACGCAGGGCTGCAGGGGTCTTAAAGTGTAGGGTGGCAAAAAAGCACTGAGGCTCGGCGTGCTTTTAGCTTCTCTTTTTTGCAGTGCGAAGTCAGCTTCAGCCTGGCCCATCAGCCAGATCGAACATGTTTCGTCAGCAGCAGGAGCAAGAAGATGGTAAAGGTCAGCTGGGCTGGTGGAATGCAGGGGTCTTAGAGTGTAGGGGCGGCCAGGATAACTGGGACTGAGCTAAGGCAGCTGCGGCTTCCTGAGGGGTGTGGCAAGGAGCCCCAGAGCCACATAGCTCGGAAGCTGCTGCCTGCAAAGCAGAATGCAGGTTGACCAAAGAGGCAGAGCTGGGAGTGGCAATAGGCGGATGGGGAATTTGGAGGAAGCCACTTCCCTCCCTGAGCTTGATCCCACCCAGCCCAGGCTCAAAATGGCTTATATTGGAGCCCATAACATGAATCAGTGCTTTTCTTTTTTTATTTCTCTTCCTAAGGGAAGGCTTTTTCTAAAACCTGAAATAATTAATTGACCACAGGGTGGCACTCTAATACTTTGTAACATTCAATGGCAAGAATCCCGCAGGTGTATATAGGTAGTCTTCAATTTAAAGATCACAACTGGGACTGAATTTTTGTCACTAAGCTATGTGATAGTTAAACAAATAAACCCCTTGACCGGAATCACGTGGTCATTAAGTGGATCACACAGTTGTTGAGCAAATTCCGCTCCCCCAATTGATTTGCTTGTCAATTCACGGTCACATAAGACATTGCAGCCCTCAGAAATACCAGCTTTTGCCAAGAATCACATGGGGTTGCAATTTTGAAGACAGGTCATAAGTCACTTTTTCCGAGGCCATCGTGACTTCAAATCAGGGGTGAAATCCAGCAGGTTCTGACAAGTTCTGGAGAACCGGTAGCAGAAAGTTTGAGTAGTTCGGAGAACTGGCAAATACCACCTCTGGCTGGCCCCAGAGTGGGGAGGGAATGGGGATTTGCAGTATCCTTTCCCTGCCACACCCACAGGCCACACCACACCACACCACACCCACCAAGCCACGCCTACAGAACCGGTAGTAAAAAAATTTGGATTTCACCACTGCTTCGAACTACTGTTAAACAAACAGTCACAAGCCGAGGACTATTTGTATATGTTTGTGAAGATGGACACTCCTGCTTTCATTAAGTCTGTGCCTCAAGGCTGCTCATTAATGATAGCAGCCCCATACTTTACTGTGTCTTTGTACGTATGCCATAGTTGAAGCCAGAAGAATTAAGAAATACCTTAAGAGAGGCAGTTGTTCCCACCAGGCATCCTACTTGTGGGGAAACAACATTTTGTAGACAGAACTTGAAGAGGAGATTATCTTCCTTTCCATAAATTTCAAAGAACCCTATGGGACTGAAATGCTAATATTGCTACATATAGTTTAACTCTGGATTTCTAATTACTGGAGCATGGAATAAAATAAAGCTTTTTGAGGAAATAATCCTCTGGAAACTTGGCTGATTTGCATGAACCATTAAGATCAGACTATGTATTTTGTCCTTAATCTTATTTTATTATTTATTTATTTATTGAACAAATTTATATGGCTGCCCAATTCATACACAGCTCTGACCGGCTTACATTACACGTTGTAATTTTGCAATGTTAATGTTTGCTAATATTAATTTGGCAATGCTTATAAGCCGCTGTGTCTTTTGAATTTACTTGGGTCTGATAGTCTTTAAGTATCTTATTACAGATAATTCTTGTTTTACAACAGTCCATTTAGTGTCCAAAGATAGAATGGCACTGAAAAAAGTGACTTCTGATTGTTTGTCACACTTCTGACCGTTGCAGCATCCAGTGGTCATGTGATCAAAATTCGGATGCTTGGCAACTGGTTTGTACTTATGACAGTTGCAGTGTCATAAGTGTGATCAACTTTTGCAACCTTCTGACAAGCAAAGTCAATGGGGAAGCCAGATTCATTTAACAACTGTGTTATTAATTTAACAACTGCAGTGATTTACTTAACAACTGTGGCAAGAAAGATTGTAAAATGGGGCAAAACTCACTTAATAAATGTATCGTTTAACATAAATTTTGGGTTCAGTTGTGGTCATAAGTCAAGGATTACCGGTACTGCAATAAATTGGATGACACCTTTATAAAACATGTATGTGATTTATGTCTTTACATTCCTTCCTACATAATAGTTTTCCACTCTTAGGAATAGCCATTCTTTATTTTTAATCTTAAATTTATCTCGCCTGGAAAGATGCTGTATTGAACCTTAAATCTTACCCACTTCTCCATGAAACAAAACCTGTCCCCTGCCTTTAGGCCAAATCAGTTCCCTCCTGCCCCAACAGCTGCTCCTTTAAAATTGTGTATATTTGTGTGTGTGAAGAACACATTGTGCGTCAAAAATGACATAATTAAAAACATAATGACAAAAGGGAGGGGGAAATGCATCACGGATATTGTTTTGTTTTCTCTAACATCCAGTCTACAGGGTAAATTAAAATGTCTTTATAATTTGTGCCCAAACCCCTTAACATAGATGGTAGGAAAATGAGTTTTTCAATTTAAATATACATTTAAAAACTATTTGGACTTGATTAGCTTCCAATTATACTGGATCAGGAAATAATATATATATATTCTGCCTATTTTTTTTTATTTTAAAATTTACAGGCCACCCAATCTTACCACCTTAACACAGGGTAACTCTTATTGTATCTCTTATTCCACTATATTGAATTTAGATTATGGTCTTCGTTGGCAAAGACTTAGTAAGGTTACCTATTAAACCTTAGAACTTATCTGAATAAACTATCATGTACAAAGGTAATAGATAATTTTAAAACAGCCACCATACCTTACTGAATAAATATTGTAGGGTTATTTTTAAATTAAGATGGCAACAAATAGGGCTGATAATTTCTGTAAGTTCTCTGTATCAGGAAGTAAAAATTATACAGCTTTTAAAAAATTTATACAACTCTGCACTTTCCAGTTTTGTTTGCAAAATTATATAGGTACATAGTTATGCAACAAAAATAGATATATATACTATCTAAATATTAGCAACATTTATCTCTTTGTTATTTTGTTAAGTTCTGAATGTTTGTTAATTTGTTTATAGTAGTTGATCTACCAGAAAAAAGAGCAGAATCTGGTGCTGGCACTGGTGGACCTACAGCAAAATTTTCTTCATTTCAGCCTATGCCATCTACATCCTCACTGCCACAACCACCACCCCATTTTGCTGCGACAACAGCGGGGCCTGCTGCTGCAGAAGACCTGGTAAGCTGTCATTTAACACAGCCTTGATCAGTAGCAGATTTCAGTTCCATTGAACTGACTCTTAAGGCAGTTTAATAAATGAGGATAAGTTTATCAACGTTACAGATAATCAACATTACAGACCGATTGGGCCTGAAAATCAAGACAATATGTTTACATTAATATTTTGAATTAGGAAATAGGTGGTATGCAGGGGTGAAATCTAAAATTTGTTACTACCGGTTCTGTGGCCGTGGCTTGGGAGGGTTGGGGGGGCCGAAGAGGTTGTAGAAAAAATGCTTTTAAAAGCCTCTGGTGATCCCAGCTGAGCCACGCGATCATCAGAGGCTTTTTTAAAAAACTTTTAAAAGCATTTTTTTGGCTAAAGAGGTTGTAGAAAAAATGCTTTTAAAAGTTAAAAAAACAGCCTCTGATGATCGCGCGGATCAGCTGGACATGGGGAGGGGGGGTGCAGGAATTTTTGCTACCGGTTCTTTGAAACACACCCACCCACCAGCATCGCTACTGGATCAGGCGATCTGGTCCAAACCGGGAGCATTTTACCCCTGGTGGTATGTATTTAATCTAAATCAGACTATTGCATTTTTTTCCCTGCTATTTTTGCAGTTTTCTTCTCACCAAGGCCATGCAGTAACATCTCAAACCAGGTTAGACTCTGCTGCTGCATTAACTGCCTGCGGTGCTGCAACAGGATCAGGCACAATATGCATTTCAAAACTGGTAAACAAAAACTTCAACAACATTACTTTAATTTTTTTTAACTATTTTTGTTCTCCACATGATTAATGGGAATTTTTTCTATAGAAATTATTGGAACTGGAACGTCAATATATATATATTTGTATCTGGAAGCTACAAGTGTAATTAAAAAGTAATAAATCATTTTTATTTTTCAATTAAAGTTGAGAGTAGATTCAAGTGTGTGAAAATACTAAGCGACCATTCCTGTGGTCCTTGGCATATGATAGCAATTGGGACCGGAATTTCCATTGCTGAGCAATGCAGTCATAATGCACAACTGCATCTCTAAGACAATCACTGCAGTCCTGGTTGTTGCTGTTAACTGAATGCCATGGTTATCAGGCAAGGCAACTTCCTGTTGGCTTTCCACAACCAAAGTCATTGGGGAAGTCAGCAGGAAGTTGCAAATCCCAGGCAGCAGGTTCATGGCTGCTGCCAGATGGAGAAGGCAAACATGAGGTGTGGGGAGAATGTGCCAGGGTGTGGTGCTGGTTGGGAAGGATGCATGGGATTGCGGAACAAATCAAGGTTACACAAAGGTGTGGCATGGTTTGGGGAAAGTGCAGCACAGGTCAGGGAGCGGTTGTGGGGTGTGTGTGAATGGCCAGTGCAGCATGAAAACAGAGAATAGAAGATGAGGATGTACAGGTGGAGAAGATTTACTCCAGGAACTTGTGACTTTCTCTGCCAGCTTGCCGGCAGAGAAGGTTGCAAATAATTATTATGTGATTGCTATTCACTGCAACTGGCTGTAAGTCCAAATCAGTCTCTAAGCTCCAAATTGTGGTCACATGACCATGAAGGGGTTCTGGGATTGCTGGAACTAACCACCATTTGCTCAGCGCCATCTTAACTTCAGTCTGAATGAGTGATCATAGGTGAAGGATAACCTATACAGTATGTCCATTTTCCTCAGTCAGTCAGTTCTTGCAATAGGGGAAGACAAAAAAATGCCTGTTTTTTAATTACTGGTGTTGACTTGATAAGAGTTTCCTTGTATTATCAGGTAATCAGTGATTATGAAATTATTTAATGCTGTCCTTTCTATGAAATATTTGGAATCTGTCAAAAGTGAAATTATAGACAAGAAACGAGATCGATGAACTGCTGCAAAGAATGATAAGGAAAAGAACCTTGAAGGCATGAATGTCTCTGAAATATTTATTTTTGATGAAGAGAGCACCAGAAGCTTTCATAAGGCTATTGTCCCCAGGGTTTCCTTTCTAGCTCAAAAATTTTCAAAAACAACACTTCTGCAGCATTAATAATTAAGGGTTTTTGTTTACATAGAAGTAAAGCTTGTTGGCTACAATGGAATCTTTTAATTGCCTTTTTGGGAAGAAATGCTCATGTCATGATACAAAACCATAATCTACTGTATTTCCAATTATCAAGTCTAGAACCCTGGGTTCAAACACACGGCATAATGTTGCTGTCACATGACATTTCACGCCATTTTCCCCCTTTCATAGAGCTAGGGTGGACGTGGCCTGTGCGTGACACATCTGGCCCATGGGCCGCCAGTTTGACACCCCTGCTATAGAAAGAATATTCCCCCATTGTTATAAGAATATGCTGTTAGGAACCAAAAACTTATATATTCAACTTTTCCTAGCCAAAGATAGGGAAAATCTATCTTATTATTTAACACTGCTTTGAGGAGTGCTATGTGTTTCTTACATAATTAGGATTTTTATTTGGTTTGCCACAGCCCACAACTAGGGTGGTAACATCAGCTCAACAAAAGCCTGGAAGGACAGTCACGGCGAAAGTTACTGGTCGTTCAGATTTTTCAGCAAAGAATCGTATTTGCAGTAATTTAGATGTCTTGGGTGTTACGCCGCCCATGAATTCTGTTGTGGTGGAGAAACATCATCCTGTCACTCAGGTAAATAATGAGTTCTATGAATAACCTATGCATTTTATGTCTCCTTTTGATTGGTGACTTTTGCGTTAGGATTCTTATCAGAATTATTGTGGAAGTTCAGATTAAAAATGCTTACTGAATTAATTTGTCTACGCTTTGGGTTACTATATTTTATCCAGGATGTGATGGAATTCTATATGTACTATTTCGTTGAATGCAACCAAAACATTGTGGTAGTAGATAAGGAGCAGAAGATGATAGTAGCGCTAGATGTAGCAGGGCCAAGTGACAGCAGCAGAATGAAAAGTATCAAGGTCTGAAGGAGGAATTAGAGAGGATCTGGAAAGAAAAAACCAAAATAATCTCCTTATTGGTATGAGCATTTGGGACTGGGGCTCCTAAACTAGGCAAATGGCTCCAACAGATTCCAGAATTAGCATCAGAACTTTCTGCCCAAAAGAGTGCAGTGCGAGAAACAGTTAAGATATTTCACAGAATCATCAAACTCCAGGCCTTTGGTAAAGGCTCCAAGATTAAAGAAGATACAACCATCCACAGGGTGAAAAGGGAATTTCAGTGTATATGAAAAGCAAAAAAGTTAGAAGCTAGAAAACACTGTTCACATAGCTGCAAACCTCACCTTAAACTATACCACACCTGCTTCCTAATACCAGATAAAACTGGTCAGTCTTCTTCAACATGTGTCTGAAGCTCAAGGGATTTATGAATTTATGAACTCCAGAAGATAGGCTTAAGATACAGAAGGATCTTGATAGACTTGAACATTGGACGCTATCTAACAAAATGAAATTCAATGGTGAAAAAAGTATGGTTCTACATTTAGGCAAGAAAAACAAAATGCACAGGTACAGTATATGTGGCACCTTGCTCAATAGTAGTAACTGTGAGAGGGATCTTAGTTGACAAGCATTTAAATATGAGCCAGCAATGTGCAACAGCTGCCAAAAAAGCCAACACAGTTCTAGGTTGCATAAACAGAGGGATAGAATCAAGATCACATAAAGATCATATAAAGTGGTGTTAATACCACTTTATAATGCCCTGGTAAGGCCATACTTGGAATACTGCATCCCATTTTGATCGCCACGATGTAAAAAAGATGTTGAGACTCTAGAAAGAGTACAGAGAAGAGCAACAAGATGATTAGGAGACTGGAGGCTAAAACATAAGAACGGTTGCAGGAACTGGGTATGTCTAGTTTAATCAAAAGAAAGACTAGGGGATGATAGCAGTGTTCCAGTATCTCAGGGGTTGCCACAAAGAGGAGGGAGTCAAGCTATTCTCCAAAGCACCTGAAGGCAGGACAAGAAGCAATGGATGGAAATTAATCAAGGATAGAAGCAACTTAGAACTAAGGAGAAATTTCCTGACAGAACAATTAATCAGTGGAACAACTAGCCTCCAGAAGTTGCGAGTGCTGCAACGCTGGAAGTTTTTAAGAAGATGTTGGATAACCATTTGTCTGAAGTGGTGTAGGGTTTCCTGCCTGAACAGGGGTTGGACTAGAAGATCTCCAAGGCCCCTTCCAACTCTGTTAATCTATTCTTCTATTCTAATTTGGAAATAAATCAACATCTGTATTTGGTCTTGGTATATATTTTGTATTTCTTGATATTCAAAAGTATATATTTTGTAAATTTCAAGATTCATAAAAATAAATAGGAAGGGATCCCAAATAGCTTGTGTGATCGCTGGTGAGTCTTGAATTTGAAATGTCAGTTGGAAGCAAGAAACAGGAGACTGGATGGAGTGTATCTTAGCGTTCCTTAACACTCTAAAGAGACTGTTGTGTTAACTGGAATATGGAAATAGGAACATTCGGAAGGTGCCAAATTAGTTTTGAGGTTTTTCAAATGGGGTTAGAAAAAAAATGCTGGTCTGGAATGTTTCCAGGTATTAAGAAGACTACAGAGGAACCAAAGGTCTTGTTTAGTATGAGAGAAATACCAATGGGGATAGTTGCTGCTTCAAGAGTAAACATATGCTTCCATTTCCCTTTATTTTCATTTTGATTTCCATGATGCATATTAAGAAAGAGTAGTGTCTCAAACTCAGATGAGAACATAGGGAACTGGTGATGCAGTCTTCCTACACTGTTCTTGCCATTTAGATATTTTAAATGGAAGAGTTGAGCAGCAATTGCTGGAGGGAGATTGGGAAGAAAGCCTCATGAATTTGCCCTCGTTCGACAACTGGTATTAAGGAAACAGTGGAAAACTAAGGAGAAATGTCTCCCAAGAGGGGCAAGGCTAAAGCAAATGAATGGAACTTGTGGAGCCAACAGGCTAGATACTGCTGCATTCTAGATCTTAATTAGAATTCGTCACTGAATCCCAACTAAATTTTATGTACCTTCTTATTGTATAATGGTACGCCAGAGTACAAGCACCACCTAAGTGGCAATATATAATTAATACTGGGTTAATTCTTCATCACAAGCTAAACAGGATTTTTTAGCTTCTTTGATGTGTGGTATCTATCTTTTTGCTCTCCTCACATTTGGGTATATTCACAGATTTGCATGTTAATTCTTTTCTATCAGTTTCTTTTAAAATGATGCTGTAAAGGAAAAAAGGAAGTCAGAGAAAGCTTTTGAAAGCAATATCTCTTCAATTCATTTTAAATAAACACATGTTGGCATTGCTTTCTGACAGATTATAAACTAGCATTACTTCTGCCATCTGGGACCAGGCAAATTTTGCCTTGTTAATGTTCTTGCTGTTGATGGATTGAGTTCAGTACAACAGGGCTAACTGCCCTCATTTCTCTGGCTAGACCAAGGGCATCAAACTCAATTTCATTGAGGGCTGCATCAGGGTTGTGTTTGACTTGAGGGGTGGCAGGGGGGCGTGGCCAGCTCAATGTCACTTATATTGGGAGCGCCTGTGGTGGCCCGAGTGCTCTGCAAGCTCCGTTTTCGGCTGTGACAGCGTCCTGCAACCCTCCGCCAGTGAAAATGGAGCTCAGTTTTTGCTGGCAGAGGAACCATGGGCTGGTCCTTTGCTGTTTTCAGGGCAGATCCAGCCCCCCCCCCCCACCCCCCGGGCCTTGAGTTTGACACCCCTGGGCTAGACGATGCTGGTTGTAGGATGGCCCCCTGCTTGCTTTTCTCCTTGCTGTGATGTTTCTATTGGGAGACTGGATGTCTCCCAGTGATCTTTGGAAACCTGACTGTGTTTGCAAAGACCCGAAGAAATTTCTTCCTTTTCTATGTTCCCATAGCAACTTAGCAAAGCATTTGAAACATGTACAGTACACAACTTTAATAATAGATCCAACAAGATATGAGATTTATTAGTAGATGAGGGCCGACATTTTGCGTTTGAGAAGAATCCTATGCTTATTTGTAGATTCTCTACAAAAGAGCTGCAGCTATGTGAAAAGGCTGAAAATTTTGCATATGGAAGTCTGGGAGATGTTACAAGAGATTATTACCATTCCATTTCCAAATGAAAGCATGGGATATTTGCTTCATTGCATAACTAAGTGCTAGAGATAATTCCTTCTTCCTATAGTTGCAATCACAATACCCCACATCTAAAATGGACCAGAACAAGACAGAAAATTGTACTGTTAAGGCAAGTGGGCTGCTGGGTGATTTCCCTACAGAGGACTTTTGATTTTTTGTTGTTGTTTCTTCTTCTTTCAAGAATATATTGAGAAAAGCTGAATTCTCAGACTATCTAGGTTATAATATTGTTTTAAATAGGAGTGCTGGAACCTGTTCGGTGATATTGTTTGACTAGACAGGTTTAACTGGTTTGTTAAAAAAGCTTGGAGTGGTTTAGCAAAATCTGAGGGTTTTGCCTGAGTTATAGAACAACTTCTGGCAAGCCCTGGCCATGTTTGTCCTTTGTCTTCAATTTTTTAATATATTGTTAAAATTATTTTACCTTATGGGATTGGATATGTTTATATATTTCAGCAAACTATATCTCAAGCTGTTGCTGCTAAATATCCTCGAACTCTACACCAGTCTTCTAATGCTATTGGCGTGAGACATCTAGGACACAATGGGAAAACTCCTGCCCAGAGTCACAACAACATCCAGTCAATAAAGGTGGTGGAGTAGGTTAGCCGGTTGAAACGCCTGTACTTTATTTTAAGCACATGGAGAACATTTTCCAGGTTATTGTTTAAAATGTGCTCCCTGGTGTTTGCAGATTAATGGAATAATAACCCAAGATGCATCATGTTTGTCATCTCAATAATATTGTACATATAGAGATATTTTGAAGTGTAAAAGGTGTGTCACTGAAGATGGCACAATGTAGTTCTGTGTAACTGCAAATAAGGTATACTTGAAATTTTTACTTTCTTAAACTTATTATATATGCTTATTTAATGTTTTTAATAAAAATGAAGCATTGAACTTGTATATTCTAAAAGGTATTTCTGCTTTATACGTGATCAAGAGCATAGATCATTTTGCCACATTCTGAATTGCTATCTAAAATGTCCATATAGTAATCAGACTTGATATTCAGAAATTTTTTGGTTCTGCTATATTTTATCTTCAGCCATTCATAGAACAGGTACATTACAGAGAATTTTCCTTTTGTAACATAAAATTTACTCCACTAGGGAGCAGTATATAAATCTAAGCATTTATTGCTGTTGCTCTTTACTATGATGGGAATCCGGTTGTATGTTTCCATTAGTAATATTCACAGACATCTCAACCCCATCTGTCCTTTCACCAATTGTTCTACAGATTCCTCCAGTGTAGCTTTTAAGAATGTACAAAAATACCCCTCAGGATGGGGGGGGGGGGGGGAGAGAAAAAGAATGTGACATTAGATAACATAATACCCTAAACCTACATGAATAAATAAACACCAACATTTATGTAAAACAGCAGTGCTGTGAGCCTTCTCCATACTGGGAACAATTTTTCCCATTGCAATTTATAGTGGGAGCAATGAAGATTTGCAATTTTATGTTCATGGATTTTATCTTTTAGCTCCAAATACTGCTCCATTCTTGCTATCTCTTATGCTAAGGAGACCTCAGTTAGGAGTAAGCACAGTGGAATGTGGGAATTGATGTCTGTTTAGAAGACAAAAAAGCAGCAATGAAGAAAGCGGTGGCTGTGGTGTGCTAATGATGCTGCACTAAGATCTCTCAATCTGAGAATAGTTGCCAGTATTCTTCCAGTCACATTGCGCACTTTAGTGATCAAATAGGTGCGCCAATAAGGGAAAACAACCTGCTTCATCAACTTGCTTCTCCCTAAGGTAATTCTTAAGTATACCTCACTTGTACACCTACTACTAAATGGCTAACTGCAGCATGAGGAGGTAATCTGGGTTTGTAAAATGGATGCAGGAGCTTAATAAAGCAGAACAGGGGTGGTTTGCAATGGGGCCATGCACGCCCTTCTGCACAGAAGCTTGCTGTTGACATCTGGGTCGGTGGGCGGAGCCTCCTGCCGGTTTTACTACCGGTTCTATAGAACCAGTCTGAACCGGGGGCAACCCACCACTGAAGCAGAGGTATTGAAAGGGATCAGACAAGTATTATAGCTGAAGTTATTACATTCTGTGCACAGTCCTGTGCACTCAAATCACTTTTTCTCCTTCAAATCTGAATGGCTTCAGCTGTATCATATGTGTGCACGTTCAAGACCAAACCATATTTATTGAGAAGCAATAGTTGATAAGGGGGCAGATGTGCTTTAAATTTACACTAGGAATGTTAAACTATGTTTATTTGCCTCAAGATTCCTAATATAAGGTACAGTATATTATAAGACTGAAAGGTCTGCCTCAGGTTGAGCTTGGCTCCTGATTACCACATGGACACATTCATGACAATAGCATGAAGTATTTTACCATTACCCACTTCATTCATACGTACACACACACTCTCACTCACACATGATATTCTCATTTGGGGTAAGCCAAGCTCAAAATAAATAAATAATAAGCAAAATAAGTTTGAGGCAGAACATAGTGAAAAATCTGTTTTCCCATATTTTTTATCCTTGCATATCAGTTTCATCTTTTACCACACCCATCCACCAAGTCATACTGCCATTAAACTTCAGGATCTCATCAACATCATCCAACCAGAATTCTTCGGCTTTTTGTTTTCTAATTTTCTGTTCATGCATATAACTTTATTACCAAAACAATGTGCCTAGGACTGCAATTTAAATATTTTATAATTATTAACTTACATTCAAGGATGCACTTTTTTTGCTTGGTATGGCAGTCTGCCATATTTCCCTATACAGATTTCTACTCAAAGAGTATCAAACACAAAGTCAATTTGATTGTGAAATGACGGTGTTTGAAGACAGAGTTGGTCTCATCCTTTAAATCCTACTTCATTTGTTTTGTTCATAATATAATGTGCTACTGTTTTCACACGAGTCTTCTTAGAAAATACTTTATTTAAAATATCAAAGATTTTTAGAGTATATTTGTGGAAGCAATATGACTATCACCTCAAGAAATGTTTCATTCTGGAAAAAATAAACTGAAACAGTATTATGTAGAGATTGCATGGCAGAGTTGCTAATATGCCCTCCGGTGCAAGTGGATTCCTACAGGAGTTGTCAGCCATACACAGGAGAAAAAATAATAATTTATAATTGACTGAAATTATTTTCAAGCAGATCTTCAGCCACTGCCACATTCATTTCCCCACTGCTTTTGGAACCCAAGAAGTCACATAAGCCCATATTCTTTTTCCACCTCCAAATATAAGTCACTCATGCTGAGTGGGGTACAGCCATTCAAGATTTTTAAAAAATGAATCAGAAAGCTGGAGTTTCTGAATGGTGAAGTGGGATTGGAAAGAGCCAATGGAAGTGGAAAAGTCCTAATTAGCATGGGGATGGGAAGTTGATGGGGTGGGAGATATTAGAGAAATGGTGAGAAGATAAGCGTTCTTTATAGAGAAACATTGGAGAATTTGTTTATAAATAATATTTTAATACTCATTTATTATCCTATTTCATTGCTTCAGATTCCCTTGAATTTCATGAAACCGAACATTTCTTGGATTCTGTGCCAGCATTATTTTCTGCTCTGAACTTTTCTGCAAGAGGAAATATTCTTGTTAGAATTCAGAAAACATAAATATGCCTTTAATCTTTTTGAGGTGTGAATGGGTTCAGGCATACCATACAAAGTTTAGTAGCCACTCAAAACCATCTGCTGCAATTTTACACAAAATATATATGTAGTTATTTAAAATTAAACTCAAATTATTACAGATTTATCAAGCTGAAAGAAATCCCTCTCAAAATAAAACTGGCTTCTTTGCTTTTATTGTACTAAGAAAATGGATATATTGACAAGCTTACTGTCACCTTGTTTCTTACATGCTTGCAAAGTCAACAGGCTTTTCACTTGCAATTCTGTGCTTACCTAAAATCTATCAAACACACTGAGTGTGGGTTTTGCCTAGAAATATATGCATGCATCCATAATTATACAGGTAGTCCTTGACTTACAACAATTCATCTAGTGACCGTTTGAAGTTACAACGGTGCTGAAAAAAGTGACTTATGGCCATTTTTCACACTTATGACCATTGCAGCATCCCCATGGTCACGTGATTTACATTCGGATGTTTGATAGCTGATTCATATTCATGACGGTTGCAGAGTCCCAGAGTCATGCGACCATCTTTTGCAACCTTCTGACAAGCAAAGTCAATGGGGGGGACAGATTCACTTAACAACCATGTTACTAAGTTAACGACTGCAGTGTTCACTTAACATATGTGACAAGAGAAGTCGTAAAATGGGGCAAAACTCACTTAATAAATTTCTCACTTGGCAAGATAAATTCTGGGCTCAATTGTGGTTGTAAGCCAAGGACTACCTGTATTTGTAGCCTCTTATCTTATTTGATTATATTCTGCCTGTCCAGCATACTTACGTTACCTTTCTTCTTTTTCTTTTTGCTTAAAAGGGCATGTTCTTCCTCTCAGCATTACCTCTCCATCTTTGTATTTGATTTATATCCCTTTTCATTCAGCAGCATACCCAGTGCTCGCTCTCCTCCTATTTTCCTCCATAACAAACCCCCCCATGCAGTAGGTTGGGCTGAGAAACTGAGTGGCCTCAAGTCACCTACTCATGCTGGCTAGGGAATTCTGAAAATTGAAGTTACGTGTCTTAAAATGGCTAAGGTTGAGAAACACTGGTCTAGAGACTCTCCCTATTTGGACCTGTTTCCCACAGAAAAGAAAATACCGGGAGCCACAAACCCTTCCGTTGCCTGACTATTTCTTGAGTCACCACAAAACTACCATATATAGTTGAATTAAACATTGTTTTCTTCTGAAACTTTACTTTTCTTGGATTTATCCATGATTACCGGGGATTGAAAAGTTCAATAAATCACATGCCAGCAGGTGTCACACCTTGATGGTTGTGATGCATATTTTGAGTGACAAGGAGAGGGGTGAAAGAGCCACATACGGCTTCAGAGCCACAGGTTGCTTACCCCTGAACTAGGTGAATAATGTCATTTGGAAAGAAGCTTCAAGTGTTTTTAAGGGGCTGCTCACTAGGAAGTATTGTTTGAAGACCCTTTCAGGTAAGAGCATGTCTGTAAATCAGCTCTCTGTAATCTAACTATGTTTGTGCTGAATCTTTTCCAAAAGGGAAAGGTGAACTACTCTTAACAGGCTCTAAGTGTGATGCTCTTACAACAGTTGCTCACCAGCCAGTTGCTGAAATCCCAGGCTTATCAGATCCTCATATAAATGTTTAATAGGATTCTGGCCAGCCATCAGAACACCATGTAACCAGATAAGAAACATTCTGTGTCCATGTTCCTTGTAGCTCTTTCCCCCTAGAGGATAATATACAACATGTTAGCTTACTGTTTGGAGAAATGTTTCTATGTCACATTTTTGGCTGCAAAGATTTGTTTCAAGTGTTTACCTAGATTCTTAAAGTTCTTTGTTGGAAAGGGAAGGTGGAAGAGACTAGTAGGGATACAGCATAATGAAGATCAGGCCTATTAACCCTCTTTTGTTCCCTCCACTAATTCTTGAGGGGAAATATGAAGAGATCTACCACTACAGAGATTGCAGTGACAGAAATGTTGACGATATTACACAAATGAGACATTAAAAAACTGATGACATTAGTCTTTTTTATATTAAAAAGCTGTAGGAGACTGTTATTCTCCACCTCCACCTCACCACATTAGCAGTCAAAATTTCCTAAATTGTTTTTGCTATCTAGGATTAAAGTTATGGGAATTCTGTATCTTTCTGTGGGTAAGACAGTGGCTTTGGCAAGTATGATTTTTGAGAAAATAATAAGAGGAACAGAAAGAACTAAACAGCTTTGGTGTTCCCATCTACAGTTGGATATTCATTTGGAAAGGGTTCTATTGCCTGTCTACTCATAGTCTACTCATAGGTATTTTAGTGCTCTATGGAAACAAAACAAAAATAGTTATTTTTCATTCAGAAAGTATGTTCCTGGGCAGTAGCTAAAGTTTAAAATGTCAACAATATAAAATGGTAAGCATCTAAGCTGTGCCACAATATTAAATAGGACAGAATTCAACAGCTGAAAGATGTACAAAGTATATCAACATATAAACAAAATCCTGGGGCAATCAAAACATTTTATTCTTTTGTTAAAAATTGAATCTCCTTTGAAAGATCAGAGTATGTTTATGCCATAGAAAGCACCTCTTCCTAATGCATTTATCTTACCAAAGCATTTGGAGAAAGGCCTCCTCTTAAGATATAAATAAAACATTGCAGATTTAAGCTCATATGGGGAATCAATAAATATAGGTGCTGAAAGGACAATCAGTTGGGATGCAAAGTAGCTTATTTTAGACCATAGTCAAGGGAAAAAGTTTCTATGTTTGTTTTTAATGAAGGGATAAAGATGTTTTGTCTGTTTTTATCAGTGGAGGTTCCTAGATGTTCAACAGTAAAGGAGGAATGGTCTTCTATAGTATTTATATGCCTAGTCCAACCCTGTAGTTGAAGAACTACAGTAGTTCAAGTAGAAAAGTATCAATCTATCAAGTAGAAAAAATAGTTTTTCACAATGTAATGGAATGAGGCTCCTATTTCATACATACTAATAGGATGTTTATGAAATCTTGATGAAGGAATATAATTGTCTAGGGAGATTCTCAGTCATCCAGGTCATAGTTGTCTCAAAGATGCTCATAAGGCAACTGGACTGCTTTTTGAAGAAAAAGTAGATTTGTTTCTCACCCAAGAAGCTTCTTCAGTTGTGAGTGGATGGTGGGGGGATTGAAGGATAAGTATTGACAGTTGACACTAAATGGTGGGAGGATGGAAGGATAGGTTCTGACAGGATGGTGGGGGTGGGGGTGGAAGGATTGTATTTCTTTGCAGTCATCTGATTGTTGGCACTCTGGGAGAGCTTTTTAGGCCACTTGGGGGTCCTGAATCAGAATACAAATGGTTGTGGAATCTTCTTGGATTTGCTGAAAGAACTCCATTGTAGATAGGAGATAGGTGGTTTGAAAGAGGGGTAAGAGAGTCCATCTGTGTTAGAATTGAACAGCCCTCCCTCAATAGAGTGGGATGAATATGACACCACCTATCTTCTGTCTACAATGCAGTCCTGTCTTGTTTACAGCAAGAACTAGAAGAATTATCAATTTCCCAAATACTTAATCTATTCTGAAGAAGTGTAAATATTGAAATAGACACCTGATATATACTGAAAACTGCAGCTTGGATAGTGATGAAGTTCATAAAGGTGGACTGTAAATCCATTTTTTTTAGTGTCTTGAATTTTGGCTGGCCCATGTGATGATATACTCCTTTAACATTTAAAAAACTTCACAAAATGAAAGCTACAGTCTCATTAAAACTGATTGGAAGGATTTTTAATGCTCTTAAGTACTATTCTCTAACACATTCAACATACTGTAATGAAATTGTGCTTTGTTTTTCTTTAAGAACACAATCACATATAAATGTTCTATGTTAGCTTAGAAACAACATTTGCAAGAATATCCAATAGTTATTTTATTCTGAGTGGCAGTGACAATTCTCACTGACAGGATTCACATTTTAAAGAAAGAAGTCTATATCACTCAGAAATACTACGTTGGATTTTAGTAAAGTTTCCTGTATTTGGAATGGAAACACTGTTTTTTTTTTAAATCACCAAGTTACCTGTCCACTGTTCTTCTATTGCTTTGATTTGTTCACCTGTAAACTTCCAAAACTGTGCCAGTTTTACCCATTCTCGCATTTTTAATCCATTATATGCTAGATTCCAAAGAGACGCACGGATCTGTTTTGTCTGCAGCTTGTGATCTTGTTTAAAAGATAGATTAATATTTGACACATCATTACAGTGATGCTCCTGCAAAGGAAATTTCGGAGATTAAATCATGTGTTCTTCAAGTAATTTGCTTTCACTCTCAACTATAATCTTTGGATATTATTCTAAATATTTTAGAAATGTTAATCATGTCAGATACATGTTTTTCTTTCCTTCTGTTCAATTACATCCAATCGAATTATGTTCTACAAGGTTTTTTGGAAATAGTTTATCATTGCATCCTTCCCAGGACTGAGAAAGTAACTGGCCCAAGTGCCAAAATCAGGACTAGAACACAGCTTGCAGCCTGATGTTTTAACCATTACATCAAACTGGCTCTCTAGGTAATGAATGTCAAATCCTTCAGAGGTATTCAGTTCTTCAGTTTTATATGCCTTGTTCACAAAGCTCCGGCTGATGCATCTTGGAGGCTTGACAATACTGAAAACTGCTCACAAATCATGCTTTGGGACTTTAAAAAAAGTGCATGCAGTATACTCTGCTTCCCCCAAATTGTCCTACTTCTTTTATACATTCTATTTATCTGCACAAAGTTATTTCATAGCTCTTTCCATTGATAAGGCCATATCTTATAACATCATAAGGAATATTGTGGAAGTGATCTCTCCTTGTTTGCCTATAGCAAACATTTATAGAGAGGCAAAATTCAAAAATCAATACTTGTTCTTATTTTCTTTGACCACTCTTTGTAATGGAATATCATTTTCCTCCTTTGCCTATGTTTGCAATAAGATTAGCAGATATATTTATCTAGCCTCCAAAGCAGCCCCTTCTATTCCCTTATGGCACAAAACAGTTGCTAAAAAATCTTATCCATACCACACATAAGACAACTGGGAAGATGTATATTTCTCTATCAATATAGTTAATATTATCACACGGCATTAAGAAAGTCAGGTAAGAAAGCCAAATTAAACCTATTTTATTTGCAACTCCTACTCTGTCCTCTATCTTCAGTTGTTTTCAGTAGGAGAAAGTAATGCCATACAGTAGAACGTCCTCAGTCTCTTCAGCAAAAACAGAGGTTTTACAACTTTATACAGTGAAAGGCTGAATAGATTTGCCATATTTCCATGGGTCCTGTTCTACAGAACTTTGCCCAGGAGTGTCAAGGACATCTAGGGCTGGAACATGGAAGAAGTCCAGGGTCCCACTTTACCGGGATGGGGAAAGTGCAATGGCCATGGAGAAGTGGGAGGGGGGGTTACAAGTAATAAACTGTCAAAATCTTGCACTAGCGTAGACACAGATTACACCTTAATTCAAGGAGGAAATTAGTAATTAGATTAGGTAGGCTGATGATACTGAATGTATTTGGTATTCTACGTACATGATTGTTGCCTTATCTAGCTTTCTGTTTTATAATACACACATGTAGAAAGAGTGGCAGAACCTGAGAGTGGAGTCCAAAGGCAGATCAGCCTAGAATTCCCATGTAGCCACAAACAGACTAAGTCCAACCGCCTTGAATTCTGTGGACCCTTATCTAATTCCAAACAGGTGCTGTTAGTTGGGAATATTCTTATGCACAGACTGCAATAAACCAGTTTATTGGATCTTCACATATGGATCTGGTCTTTCATGCCTGACAGCAGACAACATATCTAAACAGACACATTTTGGATTGCATTTATGAAAACCGTCTTTGGAAACTACCAATTTCTACAAATTGCCTGTGTAGCTTAGGGGGCTAATGCCTCCTACTAAAGGCAGCAATTAACACCAGCTGCCTGTAATTTCTGTGAGTTCAATCCTAGCCAGGCCCAAGGTCGACTCAGCCTTCCATCCTTTCTAAAGTGGGTAAATTGAGGACCCAGTTTGTGGGGGCAATAAGCTGACTTTGTATAAATATACAAAAGTATGAAGGCTATTGCTTAACACATTGTAAGCCGCCCTGAGTCTCCGGAGAAGGGCAGCATATAAATCAAATTAAAAAAAAAATACAATGATTTCTTCTGTCAGTTTTTAACACTATCAGCTAAGAAAGAAAACTGGAAAGTCAAGACTTCGTTAGTAAATAGAAGAAGTTAAAAAGCAGCCTAAGAATTTAACTTCTTAATATCTTATCATGATGGCATGAGGAAGGGCTGCTGGGCAAAGTGGAAAGGGAAAAGAAAGAAATGGGATACTTCTGATCTAAGATTTCCTACCAGTTCTGCAAGGAAGCTTCAAACTCCAGAACTAAAAATAAGTTATTTTGCTCATGAAATTAAATATAATGGAGAAACATGCTTGACCAGAAAAGCTATATAAGTTGTGTCCTACCTGTTTCCAGAGATAGTATCTCTCTGCTTTTATAATCATGTCTACAACTAAGGCATGATTGCTTCTGGATGCTACAGCAAGTGCGGTTTTTCCTTGCTAAAATGTAAACATTGTCAGTTATTAAACTAAAGGTACACACAAATACACACACACACACAATATATTGCAAAACTCTCTAATCTCACCGCCATGTATCTTGAGAAGTGTTTTTTAAACAGTTTTTTAAAAAGTCATTTTGGCCAGCAACAAGCAATTTTTATAGCCATCTAAATATAATTCAGTATCTAAGTAGGTAAAATGTTTCCATGGATTCTCTATTTCTTCTTAAAAAGTTAAAAATCTTGCAAACCAGCCAAGTATTGCTTTTTACCATTCTTTGTAAAAGCGCAAGTATTTCCAACCTATTAAATTTGTAGAATTTTGAGATGACTTTTTAAAAAATTAGTTAATGGCTATAGGTACATTTACATGCCCCACTTTGGTCCAATGCTGCTTAGATTGTAGTTCTTGAAAGATGCCTTCACGATACAGCTTTCTTCTCATCTCCATAACATCTCCTGGTGGCTCAGCAGACTAAAGCATTGTGATTAACACCAGCTGTCTGCAATTACTGTAAGTTCGAATCTCACCAGGTTCAAGGTTGACTCAGCCTTCCATCCTTTCTAAGGTAGGTGAAATGAGGACCCAGTTTGTGGGGGCAGTAAGCTGACTTTGTATAAATATACAAAAGTATGAAGGCTATTGCTTAACGCATTGTAAGCCGCCCTGAGTCTCCGGAGAAGAGCGGCATATAAATCAAATTTTTAAAAAAAGCATTTTGATATTTTTTTTTCTAATTTAAATTGATGTTTTCCATTTTCTCCCAATAGATAATCTTACACGTGACATGAGTGCTTTGGTAATAATTGAGCTAATAATCTACCCAGTACTTATTGGTCACTTTCAGTGGGTAGTGGCTGACAGTCCAGCTGTCTGCTAGCAGAAAGATATGACTCTCTGAAGTCCCATTTACACTTCCCTCTAAGATTCCATGCATGGTGTGCTGCAAGTCACATTAGCAGATTGTGTGCATGGTTGTGGTGTGTGGTCCTGCAGGAGCAGTGCCTTGTGAACAGATTGCCAACATGGCTGCTGACACATCATACTGTGGTACACATACTGAAGTAAGAAGATCATGCATTATGTCATCAGACTGGAATTAGTGCCCTCCTGCTTCAACTACCACCAACTTATGCATGGAATGGTGGCAGGTATATGGGCAAATCAAGTGAGGCATGAAAGGAGGGGAGAGTGTCTCTCACTTTTCCAGAAACTTCTTGGATCAGGTTCTGCAAGTACAGGGTGGGTAAGCTTAGTAAAGCAAGAGTGGATTGTATATTAGGCTCTGAAACAGAGATAAATCTCTGATATGATTGTTAAACATAGCTCCTTCCCCAGCTTCAGCCTCACCTCATGGTAGACAGAAATGAGTGATTGTTTTTTCCACCATCAGGGAAATCCATCTTATCACTTGACAATAATTTGCCTCTGTTTCAGATAGTGTAACCAGATAGCAGGGGCACAGGACCCAACGGATCAAAGTGCCTCCACCCGCTTTTAATATCTGTGTGAAATTGCACTTACCTAAAAAGACTTTGTGCTACTTTGACCTACATTGTGTCTTTTTTTTTTTACATTCCCCCTGCGAACACCTCTGAAAAGTATTTAGACTAGCTATTTTACTTTCAAAATAATGTCCCTCTTACCGGATGCATTCTGATACAAAAAACAAAACAACCCCAGAAGCCTCAGAAGAGAATAGAGAAATGGAACCATCTCATTTCTAGGATCTTCTCTCTATCTTGCAACTGCCAAATTTTTGAACTCATTGCAGTTCCCTGACTTCATGGTAAAATTACGGTGCTGGGAGCATACACAAATATTTGATTAATCCCTTTTTTCCCAACTAAATTCAATTCTATTCAAATAAAGCCTAAAAAGTTATGTATTTATCCATTTACCCATCTCTTTGGGTTGTTAAAGGAGCTTCATAACATTACAAAAAAATTGATGGCCTAGCATTGGCTAATTGATAATTCATTGTGGAAGCAAGGATTTGGATTCAAATTTTCCTAGTCAAAGCCCAACAAACTATCTGCTCTCATGCACGGCTTTAAGTTATCTCTCACAAAGATCTAATAAATGACCTGCTTTCTAAAGTTGCACAGGGTTTATTTCATTTTGCTGTGGACAATCTCATCTAGGCAGCAATAATGTTATTAACGAAGCTGGAATTAAATCTGCTTTTGGGTAAGTAAAGAAAATCAAGGCTGCAAACATAACTATTACATCACTTCTATCATCATCCTCATCATCCACAAAGGCTGTGTTCACACAACACCTTTAACCGGGGTGAACAAAACCTATTGGCTTCACTCACTGGACATGATTACATTTGGTAATTTTAACTTTGATTTGGTTTTGGTGTAATGAAATCTGACATGTTTGATTAGCTCATACTTAAGGTAGTGTGTGATTCCAGGAAATGGATCAACTTGGTATCCCAGTTAAGTGTGCTGGGTAAATGCAACCATAGTGTTAAGAAGGGTGTTCTGTAATGGGAAGTTTTATAACTTTAGAATTTGGCTACTTAGATTTAGAAGCCTGATTTTTCCACTTAACAACCCATGTGTTCATTTAACAAAGGCATTGTGGAGAGCACAGATGGGCAAGTTGTTAAGATAGGTGGTTCACTTAACTGCCCTCCCAACTTTCAACCGCTCCCTTACAGTTACAACTTGAGGATTACCTGTACTACTTTATGTCACAAATAAAAAGAACAAATACTGTTATTTTATGTTTGACACCACAGGTCTTATTCCATTATCCCTATTGCAAGTTTTAAGGGATAACCTAAGTCAAGAATTCTATAAGGGATAATCTGAAAACCAAACCAAGACATGCAGGAGAAATACATTTTAATAGAATTATGAATACCTTATCTACCATGCTGAAGTCACAGCCTGCCTTTAGCAGTGTTTCTATTATTTCCACATTTCCAAGGTCTGCTGCCAGATGTAAAGGTGTTTGATGTCTCTTGTAGATGTAAAGAATAATATTATTCAGAAATCTTTTGCATTAGAAAAATAGTAACAAAGAAGTTAATATTTGCATTATGCAAAGAATGGAATTAAAATGGCAATGGATAGGTTTGGCTCAGGGCCTGTTGCAAGTTTCCTCTTCTTGCAAATATAGACATATGGATCAGGCAGTGCACTTTCTCAATGGCAGTCCCCTTTCTCTCATCCAATTTAATTCCAAATGTGCATCCATCCAAACCTGTATCTGTATTTTTTTTAATTATAATTGTTTTAAATGTATTAATTTCTGCATAAAATATTCTGGAATATTTTAAAAATCAGAATAAACATGTTATTCAAACGTTTTCTAAAAATAAACGTGGCAATTTGTTGTTTGCTTCTCTGTATGTATTTATGTGGAAATTAGGAAAAGTAGCTGGATGTCTCAGGAGCTAAGAAGCTGAACTTCTAAAATGGAGATTTTCTCTCCTCTACTTTTGTTAAAAATTCAAGGATTATTTCCCTGGTAATTTTGTCTCAGACGGTTGTGCTGGTTTCACGGAAATTTGAAAGTCAACAGCAGTAGTCTGGACAATGAGCAGCCAAGCCATAAATCAAATTATAATATTTACATACAC
Source organism: Masticophis lateralis (assembly GCA_030761175.1). NCBI lineage: Eukaryota > Metazoa > Chordata > Lepidosauria > Squamata > Colubridae > Masticophis > Masticophis lateralis. Next base: position 249,983,371 of record JAUDYJ010000002.1, on the reverse strand, counting down.
ACAAACACACACAGAAGTATTATGTCCAATATTCAACTTATATGATTCTAATAAGAATTTCTTACCTTATTTAGGCAATTTATGTTATGGTTTGCCTTTATTAAACTATTTATCACTGATAAGTTGTTTTTTGTGATAGCCAAATGTAGAGGAGAATTATTATTCTGTAAAGAGAGGAGAAATAACATCATGAAACTATTTCTTATTCATAAGAAATCATGCTTGACCAGCTTGACAAGTTTTAAATTATGATGAAAACCTGTATTAACAAATCAAGTATATTATTCCAATAAGGTTATTCAAAATTTCCATTATTCCACTAAAAGCCACTATTCAAATGACTAGCTAATACATTTACTTTCATTGAACTTTGTAAGTACTACATCCACTACAAAACTTGAGTTTTATTTCAAACATGTTAGAATGTTAAAATACCTCTCTCTTGATCATAGATAGTTTAATTTCATATAATTCAACAAACTTCTCCCATGGTATGTCTATCATGCTGGTGGTAAGAGTTTTATAACAGAATAGACCAAGGCTATCTTCCCAGAGGAAGTCAAGAAGGCAATCACAACTATGCAACTGAAGCACACCCTTTTTTATATCCATTGTGACACAAGCACAAAACAAGGTTTTGATCACATGACTGGCCATCATCTTGACTTTTTTTATTCCTCTTTGTAGACAGCTCTGATACAGACTGTTTGGCTACAGTCCTAAATAAATTAGGATTATTTAGTTATAAAGTAACATAGTAATATATAGATTGCTAAAAGTCTTCTTCTCTTTAATGTTCTTGTTAGAAGACTAATATTGCCAATCTATTTTTTATTTGCAATTTTGTTAAATTATAATTATAATCTTAATTATTTGCATATGCTGTATCTCGTCACACGAACACATTGTTTGTCGTACTGTTTACAACTTTTACTTCTTTTTATTAAGAAATTCTGCTGAATTTTGCCCTGCCAATTTTTCAAATCCAGTTTTTTTTAAACTAATTTCGTTCAACCTTTTTTCAAATCACAGCTACTGCTCTTTGCACAAAACTTTCATCATGTACCTTTTTATAGTTAAATTATGTGACGGATTTTCGAATGAGGAGAATGAACACTTGGATTCTAATGTTCGTTGCACTGCTAAAACAGCTTCAAGCACATCACCCAAATTTATTTGCAAAGGAATCTCTTGCAACTGTAGCAAATGTATGTGGTAATATATTGTATATCTAAAAATGTTAAGGGACAATTCCTCCAGCTGAACATTTTCACTTATATTTATTTTACTTATATTTATTTCAGAATTAGGCATATTTTCATATTCACTCAGCAAAACTGAAAATAGAATGCTTAATTGATTTAGGCAGGCTGTGGTTCTTCTCTTTTTATGTCTTGAATTATGCATAGCTGTAGCTATCACCGCTTTCAGAGAATGTCAAGAAATATCAGGGATATAATATATGAGAAAACAGCAATAACAAAAACTCACCTGAGACTGAGCATCCAGATCAATATTACGACTGATAAGAAACCTGACCAAAGCTGTGTATCCATTTTGGGTTGCAACATGCAATGCACTGGCATTGTGCTGAAAGAAATACGTTTAAAAGAAGGGGAAATAATATTGAATGTTAATAGTACAATGTAATTCAAAACTGTGTTTTTCAAAGATATGTATAGTTATGCTAATAACAAAAATTGATTCAGAAAAACTAATTAGGCCAATCTTCAGAAAACAAATTTGGAGAACAATTCCTCATCTTTTTCCACAGTTTTCATGCTTTATCAAAGTCTACATCAAATACATTATACTCTCTTCTACCTCATCTCCTTATGTATTTAGTTCTGATGGAGAAACTCTGGTGCCTTATGCCATTATTTCTAATGCTACTCAAATAAAAGAAATATGATTTAAGACCAGTGGTGAGTTTCTACCGGTTCGCCCCAGTTTGGGCGAACCAGTAGTGGCAGTTGCAGGAGGCTCCGCCCACCCGCCCAAACATCATCATGGACACTCTTCTGCATGCATAGAGTGTTGTGCGCGAGCGAAGCAAGCACATGCATGCACGCACTCACAATTCCAAATCAGTAGCGAAGGTAAGTGAAACCCACTACTGTTTAAGACGCAATATTTTCTATGAATGTGGGTGTGTGAAATGAGAAAAATGGTTAAGAAAGGAGAAAAATTATAGTTTACCAAATCAAAATCACCTTAGCTAAGTCACCTTAGCTAAATGTATCAGGCTAAAGTTACATTGGTATATTTGTTTCATAGTAAACAAAATTACTTCTCAGAAAGTAATGCACTGGATTATTGCTGGATGACATGGAAAGCAGAAAATGAATTTTTAAAAAAATCATTATTGCAATTTCCCTAATAGCTGTTCTATAACATTAATTTGAATTAGTGGGATGCTTAAGACATACTATTAACAATAATTTTATTACTATTTCCTTCAATTTCCTTGAACTTGTATATTACTGTTGCATCAAGATCCTTTTTATTAGAAAAATAAGTAATAAAAGAAGACACAAAAGTGAGATGGAAATGAGTTAACTGGAACTATAAAAGTCCAGGTGAATACCATCAAATGATATAGAGAACTTGAAATTTAGTGATCATCTAGATTTTGCAGCCTAGATCTGGAAGCCTTACTATACTTTAATACAAATTTCACAAAAGCAATTTATCTGGTTTTTAATTTACAGGGAGAAAATTCAAAGAAATACTATATCTCAATAAATTAATAAACAACACCATGTGTATCTACATACTTTGTTAAAAATATTGATGTCACTTCCGGCTTCCAGTAAGAGGTCAGCACATTTTTCGTGGCCTCCTTCTACAGCCATATAAAATGGTGTTTCGCCATTCTGAAGAACAATACAAAAAGGAAATATGCCATTAATGTCAGATACAATTGCTTATATAACCAATATTGGCTCATAGGAGGTAAGAACATTTTTTCAGATAATTTCTATAAAATGGAAGAATTATTAAAGGTAATTTTTGTGTTGAAACTTTTGATATGGAACTGCAAAATATGTATTTTTCATTTCATTTCAGCAGTTATTTTTTTCATAGGGGGTTCATGTTTAATAATTGATAAAAATCTCATAAATAATGGTAACCCTAGTATCGATCATACACAATGATTGATTTTACTTGTATATCACCAAATCAATATAGACTCATGACAATTTACCAAACAGTCAATAATAAAACATCTATAAACAAAACATCCACAGCAGATATAATTACACGGATTACAGTAATGAACTCCATATAGGGCTATCCTTGAAGACTACTCAAGACAATCCTTGAGAAACTGGTGGTCCAAAATGCAGTGCTGTTGGTTGTGTTGGGCATGCTTTGTTATGCCTTTGTGACCCCATTCCTCTGCAGTCAGCATGGATTATCAATTGGTTTATTACAATTCAAGGTGCCAGGTATTACCTTAAAGCCATTCATGGTCTAAAGGCCTAATTTTTTGAGGGACCACCTGTCTTCAATTATTTCTGCCTGTCTGGTATAATTTGACAGAATGGGCATGCTGTGGGTCCAATTGATTGTGGCATCTTGTAGGACCCAGGAAGCAGGCCTTCTCTGTCACAGTACCATACCTCCCCTCTACATTCTTTCCATCCAGGTAACATAGTAAAAGCCTGCCTGAGTTTTGAGCATGAATTGCCTTCTTGCGTTTTTATTTACAAAAATAAAGATGCCCCATTTATTATTTATTTATTTATTTATTTATTTATTTATTTATTTGCTTTATGCATCTTTCAGCCTATTTCTTGTTTTTTTACCTCATTGAATTCGTTTATATCTTCCCACTGCTGAAGAAGAATCTCTACCACATCACTGTGGCCATTTTTAGCTGCTAGATGCAAGGCAGTGTTTCCTTCCTATAAAAATGTACAGAGACAACTAAGAATGTAGGCTTGAATTGTCACTAAAAACAAACATTCTTGAACCAAGAATAATAAACATAATGCTAGATCTTTAATAAAAGAATGCATACAGGTGTTTGCAGGGGTGAAATTCAAAATTTTTCCCTACCAGTTCTGTGGGCGTGGTTTGGTGGGCATGATAGGGGAAGGATACTGCAAAATCTCCATTCCTTCCCCACTCCTGGGGGAAGGAAACTGCCAAATCTCCATTCCCACTCCACTCTGAAGCTAACCAGAGGTGGTATTTGCCGGTTCTCCGAACTACTCAAAATTTCCACTACCGGTTCTCCAGAACCTGTCAGAACCTACTGGATTTCTCCCCTGGGTGTTTGGTACATTGGTATTTTGATAAGAATGCAACCTGCTATTTCAAATAAAATATGCTTTTAATATATATATAATTAAGACCCTGTTCAATATGTTTACAAATTATCATTTCATTATTTGGCTAATTAAATTCTGGGAGAGGGAGTAAAAAGTAGCAGAGAGTAAACAGCATTGTGGACTATCTTAAATGAGATGGACTTTGGTATAGGTGTGGCATAGAATATATTATAGGTTTAGTGATGAGTGATACATTTCAAAAGTAAGTTTTAAAAAAAATATATAATAAACCTCTCTAGAAATGTAGGGGCAATAGCAGTAATCTATTCGTGGTCTGCACCATTTCCCAAAAGAACCCTCTCTCACAATTTAGTATATGACATACAAAATTAAAGAATCGCCTTTATAAATAGGCTTACCTTATCCTTTTCTGAGGTGAATAAATTAAGGGTAATCAACTCATTTATCATTTCTTCGTGGCCCATTTCAGCTGCAAGGAAGAATGGCTTTCTCCCTTTCTGTGAGAAAAGTGAAGTTAAAAGACACTAGGGAAGAAAATTGGTATTCTTTAAAGATTAATTACCCAAAGTTTTAGCCCAGTTGGAGGTAATGTGTCCCTTTGGATTGCACATGGTCCCCAACCAAACTACAAAATTATCTACAGGTGATCTACAAGAATGCTGAGCAAGAAGATGCTCAAACGTAGCCTGAGTATCTTCTGATAGTGTTACAAGTGCCATATGAACAGAAGACATACCAGAAAGGTATTTTACTTAAACAAATCTGATTCAGGATGTAGCAATGGCCTTCCAGTCCCATCATCTAACTCAGACTTCCCCAACCGTTCCAGTTTTGGCAGGGGTAGGGGCAGGAGGGGATAGTTCCACATGAGCAGCCAGCAAGTGCATGCAGCGCACAGCTCCACACGCTCACTGCTTGTGCAAATGGAGCACGCTTCCATGGTCCAGTTCAGAACAGCTCATAGCCCAGTAGTCGGCCGTGGCCTGGGGGTTGGGGACCCCTGATCTAACTTCTTAAAAGTGATGCTAAATTTAGGAAGACTAGATCTGTTGTTGTTTTTTAATGGAAAGTTTTCTGAATGCTGCTCAAATCAAAAAACAAATTTTTTAATCTTCTTGTATTACTATATATGTAATGTGACCCATAGTAGACACACAATCTTTTAGAGTAGATTCCTCAGGATAGCCCTTAGAAGCTTGTAAGAGCCTATCAAAAAGTAGCTATTAGTTTGCGATCTTTAAAGAAACAAAAGAAAGTCATAAAGTAAATGGAAGTCAACCATATCAATTATATTGGAGTACTTGAATGTTAATGAGATGTGGTGGCTCAGTGGCTAAGATGCTGAGCTTGTCGATTGAAAGGTTGGCAGTTCAGCGGTTTGAATCCCTGATGCCGTGTAATGGGACAAGCTCCCGTTACTTCAGAAGCTCCCAGCTTCTGCCAACCTAGCAGTTTGAAAGCATGTAGAAAATTAGGGACCACCTTTGGTGGGAAGATAACAGTGTTCCGTGCGCCTTTGGCATTTAGTCATGCCAGCCACATGACCAACGGAGATGTTTTCGGCTTTGAAACGGAGATAAGCACCGCTCCCTAGAATCGGGAACGACTAGCACATATGTGCGAGTAGAACCTTTACCTTTAAGCAAATGTTATTTTTATTAAATTAAAATTAAATTAAATATTTTAAAATTTATATTTTTGATCCAAGACTTTTGCAGTGTAGCCCCCAAATTTGCAGGCCAAATGCAGCATTTAGCCCAGCAACAGACAGGTATCTTGATGCATGCTCAGAATTACTGCAGAAAATAGGCGTTATGAATATACTGTATATCAGATCAGTTAATGTAATTCATATTGTATGGTTAATCAAAAGGAGCCAGAAATACACAATCCCAGCAATATCTATAGGCTTGCGTGTGTGTGTGTGTGTGTGCATCTAAGATGGCAAAAAAGATGGCCATAGCATTGTGATGCAATTGTGTGCGTTATAAATGTATGTGTAATATTAACACACCGTAAAAGGAATGAGACTTGCATAATGATGCTGCACCCACCAGCATCTTTGCCAGGTTTGACTCACTTTGTAAGCAACATTGAATAAAACCAAGGTCTGTTCTAATCAATATTCATGAAATACAGATAAAAAATTAATGGTAGCCAATATTTATAAACATGCACAGTATTTTAAATAAAAGCATTCAGAGAAACATTGCTAATATCCATTGTCTAATTGCTTATAGTATTCTTTGCTCTTATAATACCTCATCAGGTTTATTGAGTTCCATTAGGTGAAGATCTCGGATAAAATAATTCACTATTCGTACACTATTGTTCTTAGCAGCAAAATGTAGGACATTCATGCCTTCCTAGGAAAAGGAAAGAACAGTTACTGAAAACAGAATTAGAAATCCTTCTATTGTATATATGGTTGTTCCTGGTTTATATCTTGGGATAACATACCTGATTCTTTGCTTTTTGATCAGCTCCTGCTTTAATTAACATCAGCATTATTTCCAAATTACCGGACCATGCAGCAAGATGAATTGCAGTAAGGCCATGCTTCAAAAGTAAGCAAAATAAGTAAATATAAACTTCAAAGAGACAACGAAATTCAAAACTAGTCTTCTAAAACTCTGTTTTATTGGAAAATAGGTTGACCCCCTCATCTTTGTGGCAGCCCCTTAGATACTAGAACACTACTATATCATCCCTAGTCCTTTTCATTAAACTAGACATACCCAATTCCTGCAACTATCTTAGCCTCCAGTGCCCTAATCATCTTTGTTGCTCTTCTCTGCACTCTTTCTAGAGTTTTGCCATCTTTTTTACACCATGGTGATTAAAACTGGATGCAATATGCCATGTGTGGTCTTACCAAGGCTTTATAAAGTGGTATTAACACTTTGTGTGATCTTGATTCTATACCTCTGTTAATGCAGCCTAGGACTGCATTGGATTTTTTGGCAGCTGCAACATGCTGCTGGCTCATATTTAAGTGATTGTTCACTAGGACTACAAGATCCCTCTCACAGTTACTACTATTGAACCAGGTACCACCTATTCTATAACTATGCATTTGGGGGGAGGGTGCCAAAATGTAGAACTTTACATTTCTCATCACTGAATTTTATTTGTTAGATAGAGCCCAGTATTCAAATCTCTCAAGATCCTTCTGTATCTTGAGTATTGGCTATTCCTGCCAGCTTGGTGTTGTATGCAAATTCGATAAGTTCCCTTCTATCCCCTTGTCCAAATCTTCAGTGTCTCCACTAAATCTTACATCACTTCAATTTTGCCTTCAGCCACCTTTAGAATGGCTTTATCACTTTATTTCTTATCTAGTTAGCAGGAAAACCCTAAATGACATATTATTAATTCAATTTTTCCAATAGCCTGGGTATGATTAATCAGAGATATTGGAATTAATGTTTTCATTAAATGTATTATAGGAGGAGAGATGTTTAGTCTATGCTAGCCAAAGATCAGAATGACTCTGGTAGCCTCTTTTTAAACTAATCCCCTAGTCCCAGTGTGTGGCATGCCACTGGTCCACAGCATGCCAGAACCTGGGCCACACACACCAGTGAAGCCCCGCCCCCCTGCCCACAGAAAAACCTCTCTTCACAGAACTGGTCCCTGGAACCCAAAGGGTTGGAAGCTGCTGGACTAACACATATTATTAAAATTCCTTGAAAGAAAATATGTTAGTCTAAATGATACTAGTGGATTTCTTATTTTTAATAAAAGAGCCTCTAAATCTATTTCAGCTATTATAAACATAGCAGTAAGAAATCAGTTGCATATACCTTATCTGCAATATCAACTCTAGCTTTGTGATGGAGAAGAAAGTCAACTGCAGATATATGATTTCCTGCAACAGCAAAATGGAGGGCTGTGCGCTTCAACTAAAAAATGAAATAGATCATTGGGAATAAACACAGAAAATCAGGAGCAAAATTAGACATAGGAAGCATTTAAATTGAGTTAATTAAACTATGGCTAATATATAATCCTGTTTAAAGGGTCATCCTCTTCCTAACGCATTCCCCAAAACACATCATTTTGTAAGCCTCCACACCTATAGTATAAGCCCGGAAAAAGATGTAGTTTCTGTTTTATTTTTAAAATGTAGATAGAAGATAGAAAAAGACAAAAATTTCAGTAAAACAAATGATTTACCTTTATTCAAAATTCAAAATTCATTGTTTCATTAATTAATTAAATGTATAGAAGTAGGTTCATTATATTACCTTAAGAAAAGTTTTTATAAAACTTTAAACATTAATATTAATGGTGATATTGCCATTATTTGTCATGTTCCAGAAACAAACTATATAAAGGAAAAGGAAAGAAAAAGGAGGAGGGAAAGATACAATGAATAAATAAAACAAGTTAATAAAATGAACAAGAATCATCAAAACAATATTAAGTTCTATATACCTTACCATGGCATCTAAAAGTGATTGATTGCATTTAACATTTATAAACATTCAAACTGCTCCTAATTATTATCTTTACATCAGTGGGGAAAACTAAAAATTGTTGCTACCAGTTCTGTGAGTGTGGCTTGGTGGGCGTGGCTTGGTGGTCATGTGACCAGGTGGTCATGGCCAACCTGACGTCACGTACATCAAATTCTGCCCTTCTGAAGCCCCCAAAGTTTTGAGTTTCCCTCTGCCATCTGGCTTGACTGCCCAAGCAAATATCAGAGCCTTCCTGCCTGCTCTCCATCCCGCAGAGCCGCGCATCTCCCCCCATTAATCCTCTGTACAAACTGCCTGCCCCGTTTCTGCAAAGGCAGAGCCCTCCCTGCAGGGCGATCCAAATTGAGGGATGCTGCAGAAAAGGCCATCTTCCACCTGTGCCTCCCGTGCCGACTCCGCAGAGCTTGGGGCTTCAAAGCAGCCCACTGGATTCCCACCCGGCCACCTGCCTGCTCTCTTTGACCGCTGGTGCCACTCCAGGAACTCTGCCCACAGAGTCCAGTGCTCCGGGGGAAGGAGGCTCAGCCGCGCCACTGCTTCCTGGCAGTGAAGAAGCTGAGCGAGAGGGGTGGAAGCCCCCCATGTGGGAGGAAGGCCAGGCCCGGCTGCACCAATGCGGAGCCTGAGGCGCTTTCCCTTCGGTCTGGGCAGCAGTGCTTACCCGGGCGGGCCAGTGCAGGTAGCCCTTCATCTTGGCACTCCCTTGTCTACTGCTGCCATTCTCACCGCCGTTCCTCCCCGCTTGTCTGCAAACATTCACCTGCCCAAAGCAACCTCCAGAAGCAACCCTGCCACTCTTCGCTTTCATTTTGCGGCAGGAAAAGGAAGAAAGCGAATGGCGGTGGCACAGTGGTGCTCCAGGAGGGCAGGTGGGACCTAAGGCAGAGGGGAAGGCAAGCAGGCTGCAGTCATCCAAAGGCCCCATGGAAGCTGAGCACGCCAGGCCCAAAAGGTGAGCAAGCCTCGCCATGTCCCTCCAAGGAGCCAAGCACATGGGGTCTCCCTACCCACCCCACCACCAGCATTGGCTTTACCTTCTAGATCCTCCACTGATATATTCAGCATGCCCATCATTCCAATGGAGCCAGCGCATTGGTAAGGCTGATGGCGGGCGGCCCTTGGTGGAGATGCAGCTGCTGCTCCGGGGCTGAAAGGGGCGTGCCATGGCAGCGGTGCTCCAGGAGGGCAAGCTGATGGCTTGGATGGTGCTGCACATGTGGTGTCCTTCCGAAGCACCACCGCCACCGATCGCTTTCGTTTCATGGCAGGAGAAGGAAGAAAGCGAATGACACTGCTGCAATGGTGCTCTGGGAGGGCAGGCGGATGTCCTGGGGCTACTGCATATGTCCTGGAGCAGCATAGGAGCAGCATCTCCACGAAGGGTCGGCTGCCCACTCACTGGCTGGGCCGGGCTGGACGCCAACCTCGGAAGGCAAGCATGCGTGGGGGACTACCGGGAAAGGCAACATGGAAGGCAGGCAAGCATGGCAGAGTTGTGGAGAAGGGAGTAGGCTGCTAGCTCCCTTCCCTGCAGCCCTGCCATGCTTGCCTGCCTTCCACGTGGCCTTCTGCTTGCCTACCTTCGCAAGCTGGCCATGGGGATGCCAGGAAGGCTATGTAGAAGGCAGGGAAGCATGACAGGACTGCGGGCTGCAGATCGGCTTGGGGGTGCAGCCAGCCAGCGGTCGCTACCGGTTTGTGAACCAGCCCCAATGTCCGCTACCAGTTCACCCAAACTGGTCCAAACCAGTAGCATTTCGCCCCTGCGTTACATCAATTACTTTTCCTTTAAAAACCAGAATCTTAAATGTCTAAGTATGTGTAACATATATTTTTATGTAAAGTATAATATATAGAGGAGCCATTATTGCTTAAATTTATCAAAGTTGTGTTCTGGATATGTACTGTTCGTTTTGCCATTGCTGCATATTCCCTAAATTTGGTCTCCCAGTCTCATATTGCCCACACAGTTTTCTCTTTTCCAATGTTGGGCCCAATTTTGACCATGTGGCCAAAAGGTTCAATGAACCAACTGACCAGTATAGCAAGACTGTGCTTCCTTCTGCTTGCCTCCATTCTCAGAATTGCACACCTTTAGTGCAGGGAGAAGGCCAAATAAAAATCCCAAAGACTAAAGAATAAATACTGTTTTTCCTAAATTAAATGAAATAATGAAGAAATAGAATCTGTTGGTTAGAGAAATTCACTATACTTTTATACTTACAATATTTACAGCATTAATATTAACTTTTTTCCTAAATAACCTTTCCATAGTGTCCAGATTATTAGTTTTAGCAGCATGCTGAAATTCTTCCTCATCTGGAAGCACTGCAAAACAAAGAGCACAACTTCTGTGATACTGAGGAAATTCTGATAATAATCCTAAATGCCTACATTCAAATTACTTTACTTTTCCCTAAAGTGTTGAGAATCTTCTGTTACAATACTCCCTGGAGGAGGTCTGGGTTACAATATCCACAAATATCTGGTAACTATTACACCTGAGTTAGATTTTAACTTTTACCCTTCTGATTCTAATCCAGAATCTAAAGCTAGTATATCACACTTCTATTAAGCAATATGGGTATAGTTTTTTATTTTTATTTTCTCAGTTTTCTACAGAAGCATATATCCCTATATATAATTAGAATCAAGTATTTAAAAATTATTTAAAGTTTTTAAAATTCTACGAAACCCAGAACCAGATTATCTCTGGGATTACTTACTCTGAAACAAATGTGTGCATTTAGTAAAATCTGTGAGAATAACCCATCTACTGAAAGGCCCATCTGCATAAGAGTACCTTCTACCGGACCCCTGAAGCAAGATCTTTTCAAGCGCGGCTTGATGTCAGCCCTCCAAGGTAAACTAAGAAAACAAAGTCATATAAATCACAACTACTTTTATTATAACGCCAATAGCAACAGACTCTTGCAAGTCTGAATGTGCTTTCCTTCCCTTACTTTATCTTTGTGGGAAGAAGGATAATGGTATTTGTCTGGGGTATTTACTTACCTTGTTTTCTTGGACAGGGCTCACACTTCTCTTATCTGACCATTGCTTTGGGAGCAGTTCCTTCCACCATCCTTCAAAGCCATTCCCTATGCCCGTGATGGCAAACCTATGGCACGAGTGCCACCTGTGGCACATGGAGCCATATTGGTGGGCACGTGAGCATTGCCCTAGCTCAGCTGCAGCTGCATGCATGCACCGGGCAACTGATTTTTGGGCCTTCCAGGCCCACCGGAAGTTAGGAAACAGGCTGTTTCCAGCCTCTGAGGGGGTGAGGAAGGCCCATTTTTCATCCTCCCCAAGCTCCAGAGGCTTTTTAAGAGCCTGAGGATGGCAAAAACGGCCTTCCCCACTCTCCCCCCGAGGTCAGAAGCATCCCATTTGCCAACTTTTGGTGGGACCAGAAGGTCCATTTTTCACTCTCCCCAAGACTCCCCCCCCCTGAGGCCCTCCAGAGCCTGGAAATGGCCTGGGGCACACTGAATTATGAGTGTGGGCATGCACGTGTGCGACACCCCCCCCACACACCCACTTTTGGCACATGGTGGCAAAAAGGTTAGCCATCACTGCCCTATGCCCTCTATATTTCCTTTATGAAGCACAGGTTGCTCTTATAGAAAGCTCACAGACTGATGTAGGGGCTAACATACTGGATTAGTGAGTTTTAGGTCTCTTTTAGATATGAAGGACTGCTCCTGCCTCCTGTCATTCATAACAACCGCCCTGTGAGGTGGGTTGGGCTGAGGGAGAGTAGCTGGACTTGCTCATTCAAGTCATCCAAGTTACTCTCCCTCAATCCAACCCACCTCACACGGTGGTTGTTATGGATGACAGGAGGCAGGAACACTATGTATGTATATTGCCTTGAGCTGATCAAGAAGAAAAATATTTTTTCTATATATGTCACTCTGAATTGTTGGTAGAAGAGCAACATGGGGATACTTTAATGAATTCATTAATTAAGAAATTACAATAAAGGACAGAGGAGATAGCTTACATGTATTGATATTTACAAAAATAATTTTGTGAATGAGCAAGTCCACCTCCCTGGCTGCGCCTATCATGAAAAAAGCTGCAATACAGCAAATAATGCTACCAGTCAAAATGACACTGCATGATGTCCACAAGCCTTATGAAATAACTGTTTCCAATTTCTATCATGAAATCTAATATTTTGGCCAGATTAACTTTTAAGTTTTTTTGTTTGAGTATGTCTCTTTGGGTGTTGAAGGTGTTGAAGGTTTTTGTTTCTTCTTTAAGTCAATGTTGACTCTGGGCAATTGCCTGGACTAGCCCTTGCAGTTTTCTTCACTAGAGTTCAGAAGTAGTTTGCCATTACCTCCTTTCTAGAGCTGAGAGAGAATGACTGGCCCAAGGTCACTGACTAGTTTGGCACCTAAGGCAAGACTAGAACTCAGTCTCCCTTTTTCTAGCCTGATCTCATTACATCAAACTGGCTCTTCAATTTTAAAATAAATAACTGTATTTTTAAATTTTTTCTGAATTCAAATGAATTTTTTTTTAAAAATGCTTGCCACATCACATGAAATTTGCTTAACCTTGGGCAACTCTCTCTTCTCAAGACTTCAAATGCCACATGATTAAAATTAGAATGAACTATATATATTTTATCCCCTTCCAGGAAACCGGAAGCTTACCCTACCTCCAGGCGTTTTCAAAGGATTATTTGAACACTTAGTGTAGTTCAAAGAAAGATTGTTTAAAGTTTTCAGAAAGCCCTGAGGATTTCAAATTCAAATCTGGGCTGGATAGGATTTCAAATGTCAAGAGGGTTTCAATTGGAAATTTCGTATAGGAAACGAACCGCTGCCCTGTTCGATCCGTCTCCCTGTCTGGAGGATTTCCTCCGGGGCGGCTGTGCTCTTTTGCCTGCTTTTTAACTCTTCGGGATCAGGGGAACCTTTGTAGAAAAGAGGCCAGACAAAAACATCCAACCGAAACAGCTGAACGCCTCGCGAACCCCAAGGGGCGACGGGGCTCCGCTCCACGCTTCGAGGAAGAGAGCTGCGTGCCGGAAGAGCCCCACAATCCGGCGGTCTTGCCCAAACCAAGGCTTGGAGAGACCCGCCCTCCGCCTCCCTCTCTCCGACACTCACAAGTCTCCGCTTTGGCCGCTTCTGCTGCGGCTGCCGCCTTCGCGCTGTCGCTTTCCTTCGGAGTCAGGTTGAAAAAGCCCCTCAGATCAGCGAGGCCTTTCACGGTGCGGTTCCGGATTTCCTCCATTGCGGTGCCTGCCGAAGCAGCGTCCTGGAGAACGGCTGGCGGAGGAAGCCACTCCGACCAGGGCGGGTGCCACTTTCTAGGGACAACTCCCGCCAAACACCTGCCGGACAATAACCTGATGTGTTAAGTTTCCTTCGTTAGAGAGCTAGAGAGAGGGGTTGGAGAGGGAAACGTTTATGGATTAGTGAAACACTTTCTCGATTAGCCTGCTTTTCACATTACACTTTATGACAATTCCTCGACAACTTGCATACGTCTGTGGTGTCTCAGTGGATCCCAATAAATATATCCCAATTTTGGATTTTGAATTTTATTTTAGTCAATTTTATTTTATATCCCTGCTATCACTCATTGTTCAGGCCTGAATTTTAATGAGAGGGCTTGCCCAAATCTACAACTTCATGACATTTTGGCTCACAAAAAGATAGTAGAAACTGTCCAGTTAATGGGATTAAGATATTTATTTAGTTTACATGGGCAACATTTCCCTATACGCACATTCTTCCTCTGCATTTACCTAAAAAATTTTAGGCTTTAAATTTTAGGTCTGGATAGCCTCAAACTACGCCGTCTACATTCTGACCCATGCTTAGATTATTTACCAAAAAGTCCTACCTGTAAATGAGTACTTTAATTTCAACATAATAACACAAGGGCTATCAATAGATTCAAACTCAATGTAATTTGTTCCAATCGATTGTAGGAAATATGACTTCTGCAATAGAGTAGTAAATGTCTGGAACACTCTACCTGATCCTGTTGTTAGTCTCGCTAATCCCCATACCTTTCCTTTAAACTGTCTACCGTGGACCTTTCATGTTTCTTAAGAGGTCCCTAAGGGGGCATGCATAAGCGCACCAGTGTGCCTGCTGTCCCTGCCCTACTGTCCCCATTTATATGTAATCATTGTATGTGTTTATGGCTATGTTTTGCCTAATTATATCCTTTTATTTGTGCCAATTTTTTTCATGTGCCCATGTCTATGTTTATACTGTTACTTGTTTCCTTGTACTTGTTGACAAATAAATGAATAAATAAAATAAATAAATAAAATGTCATTTGTATTATTCTGCTTGGTCAGCATCAATTAGTTAACAATGAATTGCAAAAAATCCAGACAATGCCAGACTTCTTAGTAAGCAGATGTTGAAAATGATGCTGAGAGTGTTTCCAGTCTCTCAGTCCTTTCTAAATTATTATTAGCTCTGTCACAATTTAAAGTATTGCCACTACTGAAATATTTACACTATGAATCAACAGACTAAAAAAAGAACAATACTGAGGGTTGTCCCAATGATATTTTTTTTTAAAAAGTCAAGGTAGCCACAATTATGTGCGCTGCACATAATGGATGGAACTTGGATCACACACCCATGACCACAACTGATTTTTCAACTAAAGTGTATGGATTTCCCTGACTCTGATTCCAGATTTTATGATGACTGATTGTAAAGCAACTTTGGCCATTTTTAGTCCTTGTGTTTGCACTTTGAAAAGTCTTCTGCATGTACGTACTGTCTGTATTCACTTATTTCTTCTTCCATCTCAGTCCCTCTCCTTTTGTATTACAGTGGTTAGACTGTAAGTCCAAAAGATTATCAGAGTCTTAATAGAGTTGGGGTTTAAACAGTGGAATAAAATACATTAAAGACATACTACTACTACTATTACTACTACTACTACTACTACTAAATTAAGATCCGTGCACAGTTTTAGTGAATAAAACTGCTAATTTTCCGCCTTCTAAATAAATGTTGACAAAAATGACTCAGCGTGAAAGTTAATGCATTTGTGAATGAGTCATATTTGTACATAAAAAGTTATCCAAGAAACAGTTGCATTAAAACTATTAGATAGTTTTAAGCCATTACTTATGCTCACAAATATCTTACAACAAAAATATATAAACCTTTATATCATTGTATTCTACTTTATTTTATATATATGAAAAATATGGGAAGATTGAACTAGATGAAAACATCTAGGGGGAAACAGTTGAGCAGCAACTGTATGCTTTCTGCTAACAATTTCACTTATCTAAATCATGCTTTTAAAAAAAAAAAATAAACACATTTAGAATCCAATAAATCAAATACAATAGGCTTGTTTTAAAAAGGGCCATTCTGAAAAAGCAAATAGGAAATAGTATTCAGGGAATTCATTCAGACTAATTGTTCCTAATTTGTTAAATCATTTTAAATACTAACCGTAACTTTTAATACCATTTTTATAGCCCTACAGTTTTATAAAACAGCTGCAAGTTTCCAATAAACACATATATATTTGAGATATGCAGGCCATACAGAATTACAATTGATCTGTTTTCAATTGGGAAAAAGCAGAAAAATGTAATGTATTTAAAACTGGATAGTAGAAAGAATGGTGTGTGCCCATTTTTCAGTTATTTTAATTATAAGAATGAAAGGCTCTGTAGATTATCTCTGTGCATTGCTCAGATGATGCACATTTTGTTAATCATTTGATCAGCGCCTTGAATTTTAATCTTAAATCTATGCTACTTGTTAATTCCTCTGCATGCAATTTCTGGTGCCTGTAGCTAACAGCGAGTGCTTGAAGTTTAGTATGTCTAATTTGCTAATTTTATTTCTGTTTTTAAGACATGGGGCTAGTTGACTGATCAAGAGCTTTATAAAAGAATTAAAAAAAACCCTTTACAATTTTGTAATCCCTTAATCAATCTATCAATCTTTCAATCAATCTTTGGTCCTCAACATAGCATAGAGTGTAAATGCAAGTGACAGGAGTAGTGTCCCATTTCATTATCTAGTGTGCTTTCTAGTCTACTTAGTCAATTTAGATTATTTATTTATAAATTTTAAAAAATCAGAATTTATCATTATTCACAACAAAATTCCAGCCTCAGGCATTCTCTTCATATTCAAGTTGCTTCTCAGCCCCATGTAGATGAAAGTGGCTGCCTGTATAATTATTATTATTTAGTGTATGATAACATGACAGAAGGGAAGTAAACATATAAACATAATCCATGTAATTATATTCAAAATCTCTATAGGGGCAGTGGCCTCACAACTGGATGTCCAATGCAGCTATGCAGGCTGCTTCTTACTGATCTTCCAGGGAACCAGAAAATGCAAGTCATGGGCAATGTTGCACAATATGGTTAATAGTTTGCATATCAGCACCATAATCGCAACAAGGGGAATCTTTCCATCCCCACTGATACAGGGCAGAGGCACTTCTTCCAGTATCACAATTAATTTTGTCTAGATTGAGTGAGGTAGGTCAAAACCAAATGGCTTGGTAGAGTTATCGCTAATAGTTAAGCCCTAAGAAGGTAAGGCTTTCCTCTATTCCCCATTCCTCTCTCCAGGCATTCGCAAGTTAAACTGGGTAGATATTCAGTGAATAGCTGTTTTCCAGGCTGGCCTATGGGATTTCAATCTTGTGATGGACTGTGCATTGTTCTGGTGAATAGGGAAGGCCTTGTTGATCAGCATCCTTGACCATAGCCAAATGAGAGTTTGTTGTCTTCTAATGTGGGTGGTATGATATTGCTAAGTATGGTAATCAGTGCATAGGAACAGGATGCAATGTGCCAGAGATGATACGTATTGTCTGGTGGAGTTGGACATCAAACATTTGGGTGTAGACTCCATTAAGCCACATGCTGGCACAATATTCCGCTCTCAAGTAAACCAAAGCCAAGGCAATGTCTATGGAGATTCTCAATCATCCAGGTCATGATTGTCCCAAAGGTGCTTTTTTTTCAAGAGGCAACTGGACTTTCTTGTTTTTCTTTGAAAACGTTTTGCTTCTCATCCAAGAAGCTTCTTTTGGTTCTCATTCAAGAAGCTTCTTCAGAGCTGAAAGCATGAAAGGTGCCTCTTGAAAAAGCACCTCTGGAACAAAGCCAAGGCTGTTGTTCATAGGGTGTCAGCATCAGCACCCCAGGATGTTGCTGCCTGTCTGTTCAGAAATTGTTGCAGCTTTTCCAATTTGCAACTGTTTTATTTCCCAGGTGCCTGTACAATACCCCAGTGTGAAAGTGTGTCCTATTATCCTGAAAATATAAACAGTCAATCATGGTTTCTAGAGGTGACGGTATAGAATAGCCTCACCGTTTCACTTGCTAATAAATGGACATTCTGTGATTAGCCAGCGCACATAAGCCAACCTTTTAACCTAACAAAATTACAAATGTGCCGACTGGCTTAAGATGGTTGAGGAATTCAGCTGTAGACTAAAGTAGTGAGACTTTAATTAGTCTTTGACTAAAGCATGAACCAGCCATACAGCATTGGAAAAACTGAAACAAGTATATTTATGGTTAATAGAGAAAATGCAAACTACAGTTTCATCAATGTGTATTTATTTTACATATTTTGTGCTTTTTTGCTAAAATCTTTATCTTGAGTTTTACAATTAAAAAAACAGTATCACAATTGTTGGGAAAATGCATCTTAGATTAAAATTATTTCGCAAAATAAATTACACTGAATAAATTACAAATGAAATTATTTTAAAGCACACAAACTCCATAGAATCATAAAGTTGCCAGGCTCATTTAGACCATGGAGTCGGTCTCAGTGCAGGATTTCAAAGTAATAGACCCCTAGCTTCTGTTTAAAGGAGAGTTCAAACTCACTAGGTCCTATGGTAATTTACTCCTTCAATGAACTGCTCTTAATACTGTAGTAGAAAATTATCTTACTACTTAATAGGAATCTGAATTCCTATAACTTTTGATCATTTAATCTATGTCTTGCATTCTGATACATATATAATGATTTTCTATGTAACATCCTTCAGGTATTTCAAAAGTGCAACTGAATCTGCTCCCTCCCATCCACATTTAATATATTTTCTTCTCTCAATTTCCATCTCACCTCTTAAGGTTTATTTTCTGATTTCATGATTATCTTCACTGCATTTCTCTATATCTCTTCCATGTTCTATGAATTTGTCTGACACCCAGGCACAAAGGGGGTACTCAAGATGGAGTCTGGCCAACACAGAATATATTGGAACAATTTTTTCCTGAAATATGAACTAGATTTTTAGGAATGCAACATGAAATTACATTTGTCTTTTTAGCAACTGCATCACACTGATGATGCATATTCAGCTTGTGCTCAATTACAATTTGAACTTCATATAAATCTATATTATATAACCGCAATTTATTTTTTGGAAACAATTTAAAATCTAAGTAAATACAAGTACAGTGGTACCTCAGTACTCATTGTTAATTTGTTTTGGGAAGTACGATGAGTACTAAAAATGATGAGTGCCAAACAATCCCCATGACTTACCACATGACCCTTTGTTTCAGCCAGGAAGGACTTCTGTCTGTCCCTTTTCCTATATCAGTGATCTTCCCAGAATGACCGACTTCTTGTCTGTTCTCTGCAGCCATCCCACTCTTCCTTTTGCAGTAACCTTCCTAGCATGGCTAACTTCCTATCCGCCCTCTGTGACTCTCCCCGTTTTCCTATCACAGTGCATTGAGTACCAAACAAATGATGAGTACCGGGACATTTTCACTTCAAAATGCAGAGTACCAAATGAGTTTTGTAACAGTCAAGTACTGAGGTACCATTATAGTCCTCAACTTATGACCATGTGTCTAGCAACTCTTCAAAATGCTGACAAAAGTGACTAACATCTGGTCCTCACAATTATGACTATTGCAGCATCCCCATGGTCACATGATCATGATTTGAGAGCTTGGCAACTGGCATGTATTTAACAACAGTTGCAGTATCCCAGGGTCGCGTGATTACCATTTTTGACCTTCCCAGCCAGTTTCTGACAAGCAAAGTCAGTGGGGGAAGCCAGACTCACATAACAAACCTGGCAACAGTCATAAAATCAGAAACAGTCATGTGATGACTCATGTAATGATGGGTGTTCCAGTCCAGTAGCTCTATTCAGGATATGTAAGTTTATTTAGCCTGATTTTACTAATATCATCTATTATATGTAGACCATTTGTTCACCAATGGACAGTCAGAAAGTTCCTGCTTCAATTAACAAAGGCTAGAAGTGCTACATGTTTGTACAAAAATTGTGTCTGAATTTTGGGTACTAAATATTCCACGTTTCCTAATATTTTTATACAGAAACGAGGAAAGCAAATCAAGTCTTAAATTTTCATAATAGTGCCTGATCTATAAAGTTTTAATTTTTAAATAAAATCCAAATTCTTCCCCTTTCCCTTCCTATCTAAGAGTTGTGAAGATAACAGCCATTACCATCATATTATTCAAAGAAGAACTGGCTTTTAAAAGTGCTTGACATTCCTTAATAAATAACAATATGCTTATCAGTTTTAAAAGTCAACTTCCATACATTTCATACATTCTTTAAAATATGAGGTTGTGCGTCTGAAATAAAATGATGGGTTAGCTGATGCAAAATCATATATATGCAATATACGTAAGTAATATAATCTATAATATAACTTTATAGAATTATATTTTATATAATTCTTTAAAGTTACATAATTTATACACAATACGTAAGGCCCAAGTGATATATTTCATTCTAAGCCTCTATACCATAACAATAATTAAATTAATTCATTGTGTTCATTTGAAAAATGATTCTATAGTGCATCTAGTATTGCTTGACTTGACTTTTTTGGATGTTGACTGAGGAATTATTGTTCCAGATCTGAAAAGAAAAAAACACGTATTTCTAATTAAACAGCCACAACAACAAAATGTTTTGCCATTAATATATTCTAAATATTCAAATATTCTAGTAACACTTACTCAGAGCTTACCTTTTTGTTCCTGCTGAAAAGTTTGTATTATATTGTCCACTATCTAGGATTTCTGGAAAAAAAATTACTTAACATTTTTAAACTGAAAGCAAAAATGTATTCCAGTAGAATTATGATTAACAAATGGGAATTAACAAAAACATCTACTATTGTTTTCTTCTCCTCCACAGAAATTATTCTTAAACTGTTCATAAACTCTTATATATACCATGACTTTTCTATAGCTATTTTGTTCTTTCCCTCTATTTATACCATTTTTGCTTGGGAAGGAAAAATAAATATTTGCCCTTTTAACAAATGCACATAGTCTATATTTCCAATGACAAGTGATAAATGAGTTATAGGACAGACTGTTGCATAGCTCCTGCGTAATCTGTGTATGACAAGAGCCCAGCAATGTTTATGTTTCCTGCATTTAAAAACTAAATTGTTACAATTTACAAAATACCGTTTATTTTTCTACAGAAAGAAACATTAGCTTCTTTCTACACAAAATGTAGAAACAGTCAACTCCTTTATAGAAACCTCATATAAATTTGTGTTCTGAACTTCGTTTAACATTCCAAAAAGATGTGTTTAAATTTTTTTATTGAAATGATTAATAAAAGGCTCATCATTACCTGATTTTTCGGTCAACTGCTCAATAATGCCTTTGTTTAAACAAACATCCACGTGCCTATTAAACAAGGCAAGATTCTTTGTTTTTTGTTCTATGTTGCAAACTGGACAAACAAAAACATTTTCAGTAATGCCAGAAAAACTGTGCAATTTACTTCCTGAGCAATTTGACTCTTCTTTATCTATTAACAAGGCTCCGGAAGACAAATCATCCTTAGCATGCATTTCAGATACCGAAGCATTAGAAGGACAACATCCATTTTCATTCTGTTTATGAACTAGGCATTTAGGTAAAACATCTTTGCTACTTGCAGAACCACAATCAACTATATTTGTTGATTGCTCATTCACTGGTGATTTACTTATTTTAACTTTCATCTCTTTTTTTTCTAAATCCATGGGAGGATCATTTTTCAATGATTTGCTATTATCAGTAATTTCTGCATTTTCTTTTTCTTTTGTTCCACTAAGGCACATATCAATATGTCTATTAAATGTTTCTAAAGTGCTATCTTGCTGCTCCTCAAAGCAAATAGGGCAAATAAAGATCTGGTGTTCATCATCCTTTCTTTGTTCTCCTAAAGCTATTGTTGACATTGTATCTTGTAGACTCTTCTTGTTTGAAGATTCATTTAAAAATATCCCTTGATTGGTTTGCTCTCTTGTAGCTCTCTTTTTATTGAAAAAGCTTTCTCCTTCAGATACTTTTGGAAAAATGTTGACAGCTTTCTTAAAAGCACAGGCTTGTTTTCCTGGTCCTAAGAAATTAACTATGCTCTTCTGATGGTATTTTTTTTCTTCTTCGGTTAAAAAGCCTGATGCTCTTACACCTGAATATGACAGACAAGCCACAAAAAGATAAGTGTTTAAAAATAAAATCAAAACAACAAATGCTGAATTGCAGTCTGCTTCACATAGACATATATAGGAATGATTCCCCATTGGAACAACTCACCCCTAGAAGAATCATGGTGGGAACAGAGACAAAGAGAAAAACAGTTTTAACCATTCAGTTTCACATGCTTAAATTTGGATAAAAACTAAGTAATGAGGCAATATGTCAAGCATCAAATGTTCTTTTGATAATGGGAAAGTGTTAAGAATACAACTGTTTTTTGAAGGGGACAAGAAAGGAATCATATTTTAAACATATATTCTAACAATTAATAGTGAAGAAATGTTGATTTGAGAAACTTTCAATAACCATTTAATTGTAAAGGTATAATAGTAGTGTATAAGAACAAAGTTTAACAGCAATTGCATATTGATCAAAACTTGCATTTCACTCAAATAATTAGCAATATCTGACATAATTGTATAAGCCAGTACTCAGCATAATTATATGAAATGATATTTACCCATTAATCTTAAACGTAAAGGTTCTGGGGCCACAATCTCCATTTCTGATTTAAGCAAATCTTTAGCTATAGCAAATATTTCATCTTCAGTAGAAACTGCAGAAAGTACTGAATTAGCTCTTGTTTTCACTTCAAAGTTCACGTTCTTCAATTTTAAAGTTATGGTTCTAGCCTATTAAAAACAATAGACAATTTTTCTGAAGCTGCTATATTCTGAAATACAGAAATTGTATCTTATCTTCATTATTTCTTTATATTTAAGACTGTTAAGCAACTGATTATTTTAATGTCTTGTTTTGTTCAGTTCAGATCTTACAAAAATTCTCTGCACTCTGATTCTGCATAAGGGTCAGGGTAATAATGATTTAAAGCTGACCAGCCCTTTAAGACTGAGGATGAGTCAGCAGGGTTATTGTCCTTTAAGAAGCTGCCTATATAAGAGAGGCCAATAGAGGGTGTCTCTCTCTCTCTCTCTCTCTCTCTCCCTCTCTTTCTTTCCTCATGTATCATTCTCCTCGATATGTTGTATCTGCATTGTGGCTCTCCGTGTAGCGTTGAAGAAGACTGATAGCTTGCCTGACATTGCTTAGCACATGTATGTATGTATATGTGTGTGTGTGTGTGTGTGTGTATGTGTGTGTGTGACTTGTATATAAACCACTGTTTGTTAGACAAACCTCTGCGTCCTGTTTTTTACATTATTAACAATAAGCAATCATGTCCAAAAAATGAAAGCCAGAGCAGATCTTTACAAATACGAACAGACTTAATTTTTAATGCTCAAGTAGAATTTTTGGTCAAAACAAATAGAAAAAAAGGATATGAGACTTTTTTTTTTTGAGTTGAGAAGTGAACTTCCAAGGGAGTTAGTCATTTGTGCAATACTAGATCCCTTTCCTTCTGTTTATTTTCAGTTGCTTATTTGGCAACACCAACTTTTTTTATAAGTTTCATGATTCAAGAAATAAGTCTCCATGTTCTTGCATAGAGACACTGAAATTTACCATAAACTGTGTCTAAACCATTGCTCCATTTAACATTTCTCCAGAATTTAATGAATTATTTTACAGCTAGGAATTAAACCTGAGAAATCAATATGAAAAGCGAAATGTCTACCAATGATCTATAGCAGGGGTGGGTTCTACTTTCCTTTACTACCCATTCGTATCGGGGCCACGTGCGCAAGCGCAGAAGCATTTTCATGATGTAAGGGTCAGTGGGCGGGGCCTCCTGCCAGTGTTACTATCGGTTCTATAGAACCGGTGCAGACCGGGAGCAACTCATCACTGATCTATAGCCCCTATAGCTCCTGGTAGGAAGTATCTTGCAGTAAAGGTGAAGAGGAAGATCAGGTCAATGAAGGAGAACGGGGACCATATACCATTTTTATCAATAGGCAGTCCATTTGTAAGTACATGTTCCATCTTATATATAAATTTAAGTTAAAGACAGAATTAGGAACTGAACTCGTTTTTAACCCAGTGACTGCCTGTAAATCTAACAAATCATCTTCACCCTCAGCATAAATTCTGTTCTATCTAAATTCCTACAACCAAGAGGAATGCAGACAAATAAAAAGTATTTCCCATCAAAACAATGCACCAATAAATATAGAAGATGTGACTGCTAATAAATAGGAGAAATACAGAAGGTACAAAGTTACCTACTTTAAGTCCTTCCTTTTTCAAATCCTGAGCAAGGTCACTGCAGAGTTCTTGACATAACCTGTATTGTTCTGATGCACTTATTTCATTAAATGTCCTGCCAAGAGAGAAGAAAACCTCAGCATGTTCTGTTCTTGACAGATTATCCAAGCAAGTTTAAACTAAGCAGAAAATATTTGCAAAAATCTATTGAACAATACAAAAACAGTTCTTTAAATCCACTGCAGCATTAAAAAATGAATGTTTCAGCTTATAATAGATGCTACATACTTACTACACAAAACTTAAAAGCCAAATATGATTTCCTGTGCCTGTTATGGTAAATATTAAAAGTTAAACTTTGGGACAAATATAACAGTCCAGCTTCCATTTAATAGTGGATGTCAGATTTAGAATTGGATCACAACCAGTTGTCTCATTTAGTTTGCACTAAAGTTAGACACCGCTTTTACAATTATTTCAATAGTACCTAATTATAATAAATTAGTCTTGATCCAGATCAAATCTTTTTATTTATTAAAAGCATCCAACAATGATTTTGGTTTTAAAAAAACCTGCACAATGAAAAATAAATTTTGGTTCTTTGGTGATCCAACATTTAATTCTACTTGAAGGAATTATTCATTGAATAATGTTTTGCTCGTAAAGCTTATTAGGGGCTGGGGCAAGAGAATGATTACAGTTTCTTGGTATCTTCTCCTTCACTATTTCAGAGGATTATTTAACACTCTTCTGATTTTCAAACGGTATAGACAGCTTATTAAGGAAGAGGAATTGATGAAAATCAGATCTTCCTCTGCTTGGATAAGTTGAACTTTTCTCCTGTATCAGATGGCTGTCACTGCTGGAAGCAGCATCTCTAGATATGGAGGGAAAATTCTATTTTTATCTTAGGTCTTCTTGGCACAGTCACAATAATTATATTTGGTATTACTGTTCTAATAGGAAAAAGTTTTTAGAAGAATGTCTCAAAAGAGTTTCAGTTACATAGTTTTTATTTCCAAATAAATACATGATGGGAAAAGTGTGCTGGTACCAGTATTTGGATTAAATGTCTATTATCTATTATCTTTATACTATCTATTATCTTTATGTGGACAGAGTTTTAGCTGTTTTTATCTTTTTTTTTACTTATGAATGCTTCTTCTATTTATGCATGTTGGGCAATGAATACACTTAAATAATAAATAAATGAACAAACAAATAAGCTAATCCATATTCAGGTAACACCAAACTTAATTTGGCAAATTTTTGGTATTGTGTTGGTATTTCTTGCATCATTGGGGGGCAACCACATAGTATATTTAAATGCATTTAAGAGGTGAGATGTTTACACTTGATATACTTTTGAGTACATACCTTTCTGTACTCATACTTTTTCTTTCCCCGTCCCTTAAAAAAAAGAAAGAATGTTCAAGAGTGCTAAATTTCAAAGGTTAGCTCCCAATAAAGTAAGTGTCAAATTTTATGAGCAGACACACACGCATCTCGAAAAAAAAGCAATGGAAAAATAATTATTAAAAGTCAGACAGAAACAGTTTTCTGAAAAGCAGGATAAAGCAAAGGTAAGAAATACTAGTGAATGTCCTCATTTTCTGTAAGTATTAAATATCACTCTGTCTTTATAAAAAAGTTTATCTTTTGTTAGAACATGATGGAACTGAATTTACTCAACAATCTGAAAATATTTTTCAATACTGAAAATTGAAGTACTTCACTGAATATTTTTTAAAGTTAGAAATAGATGTTATCTATTTTAGACTTAAGGATCTTAGGAGAGTTGAGGGAAAGGCCTAAAATTCTGCAATTCAACTGGGAATTAGAATAAAAACAAGGCTAGATTACAGATAAACTTGAATAATATAGTCATTATTAATTTCATGTGAAATGCAACCAATTAATGAAATATTTAGAAAACAAGTAAAATAAGGATAAAGTACATTTTGTATAGAATACCTTTCCAAATGCGTGGAACCCAAACCAAGAGAGATTTCAAGAAAATTATGGGAGGATGTTTCAGAAAATAGAAGAGAAATCAGAGCCCTCTGCTGGTACAGTTCTCTGCAAGTCTCTATTTCCAAAGCTTTTAGCATTTTCTCTGTTACTTTTCCTATGCCTGGTACCTAAATGAGAAGGAATTATATACCAGTGAAACAGGAAGTTTTAATGTGAAATCTTAATTTTAACAGTTTCAATATATATCCTGTTATCATCTATTATTAACTATCACCTTGGAAACTGAAAGTAACAGATATAATTACATAGCTTGGTAAACTGCTGCACATAACTGGCAAATTTGTTATATTGCTCTGTACTGACGTATGTGAGGCACTATGGGACAGTAACTGATTTTTTGACCAGTTGTTAGAGCGGTCATTAAGCAAATCATATAGTCATTACATGAAACATATGGTTGTAAATATGAGCAGATTACTAACTGCTCAAAATCCAGTCACATGACCATGGAGGGCAGTGTAATATCTTAAGTGGCAGATATAGAAGATAAAATGTTGATAAGAAAATTAGACGCCAAAACTATTTCCTGAATACAACATTCATAAAAGTAGTAACAATAAATAAATCAATTTTTACACCTTTCTAATAGCTAAATTTTTGATGAAGTCCATCACAGCATCTCTTTCTGGAGGGATTCTATATTGGCCATTAGGTTTATTTTTATCACTGCACATTTTTGCCAACATCATGTTTGGAGCAATGCCTACAATTAAATGAAAAAAAAAATCAAATAGAAACAAAAAAGAATTATCACTTTCCAGCTTCAATTACACAGTATGTAAGAGACAAAGTAATCCAGATTTGAGATGAAAGTTGAGTATAAAGAATACTTTTGTGGCAGGGTCACAGGTGCTATCAAAACATAGGCATTATGGGTGCCCAATCTTAAAGTGGCTCCATAATAGGTCCCACTCCACAAAATGCTATTTCACAGGTAGATGATGCAAAATAGAGGCTAGGTTACCAAACTGTCATATCTACATCTCATTCAGTAATCCATGTTAAAGTAAGATCATAATATTGGTCATAATATTCGATAGTTCTATTATATTTTGCCCAGTATACCACAAGCACGACCAATACCTAGTTTTATTTCAAGTGTGCTAAAAAAAATGTAAACTAGTAGCTCTAGAATAGAAACTTTCCAAGCCAACATTTTGTCACCTGCCTCTTATCAACTATGAATGTGGGTTAAATTAAAAAATGAATGACCGCAATGAAAGGAGTAAAACAAGTGATTTGATGATATAAACCAGCTTTTCAAACTGGGCAACTTTAGGAAGTGTGTATTTCAACAAAAACACTAATATAGACAGTATGAGGATTGAAACGCGAAACAAATATACGCAGGAAGACTCAATGACCTGAAACAAATGGATGACTGAAATGGGATGGAGTTTGTAAGATTCTCCTAAAAGCAAGCAATTTGCATGGACAGAAAACATGGAGAGGAATTATGAATAGCGTTAGTGTTAATTTTCCCTCTCAATTTCTTTATCTTACTATGTCCTAATCTTTTTCAGCATTCTGCGTAATTTCATCATATCTTTTTTAAGGTACAGTGACTAGAACTGCACACAATATTCCAGATGGACTCACACCACTGATTTTTATAAATGTGTTAATATATTGGCGTTTCTATTTTTAATACCATTTCTAAATATCTCTAATTATCTATGGATGTACACTGTGTTGACACCTTGATAAAACTGTTTATCACTACCCCAAAATCTCTTTCCTCATCAGTCACTGCTGCTCTGATCCCATTTAATTTTTATGAATAATAAGGATTTTGAGCACCTATCTACGTTACTTATCAACTTCCAGGTACAAAACTTGCTTGCTTGCCTTCTCTGGTCTTAAACTCCCATAAACTGCTTCTTTGGGTAAGAGGACCTGCCTGGACTGAAAGAAGAAAACGACTAAGAAAAAAGGAAAAGAAAGATTATCTCATTTACTTCTTTCCTACAATATTATTTAACTTCATCTGAACAGACAATTACAGGCCTTTCGAGATACATTCTCTGAGTATGCTTGGATAATATTCAGCTTCATTATTTATTTGTTTTACATTAAAATGTATGCTATTTAAATAGCATTAAGCCTCCCATGAGTGGTAAGTCCTTTTATTCGGTTAGTTCTTAATCATATCCCTTGACAGAACAACAAAATCTATAATTTCCTACCAATTCAGACTGATTGCAAGACCCCTGTTATTCCAGAACGTAGAAAAGATGAAACAATTTAAAAAATAATGCATTCTTCTTCACTGAAATAATTTAAGCAGAGGTTGAACAGCTGTCATGGATTTGGATGACTTCCAAAGTTCCTTTCAACATTACATTCTTTGGCTTTTTAGAGGACCATTAGTTATTAGTGTTTCCTAAGATACAGACTTCTATAACCAGTTTTTATTTTTGTATTCCTAATTCTTCTAGTATGAAACAATTGAATAATCCTGTACAAAGGGCCGTTTCTCCCCCCAAAAAGTAACCAGTAGTTATTTGGCCAGTATATAATTGCTGGTTTCAAACTTTGCCTACAAATAATTTAAGAACAAACGTCTTTCTCTTAATTATTATAGATCTCTTACTAAATATAAACAATACATTCACATCCTTTGATTACACCCAAATTATTATATT
Organism: Masticophis lateralis; assembly: GCA_030761175.1. Lineage (NCBI taxonomy): Eukaryota > Metazoa > Chordata > Lepidosauria > Squamata > Colubridae > Masticophis > Masticophis lateralis. The sequence goes on along the minus strand of JAUDYJ010000002.1, from coordinate 249,954,260 downwards.
TATTCAGAAAAAATCAGGGCTAATTCTTACTAATACCTGAGTCACTGTCACTAATTGCAGCCAGCCTCCAGATAAAAATCAAAGCAATAGATATAATTTATGTTGAACAGAACGTAGGTGGAAAGATTAGGTGAGTAAGTAACTGAGGGAATAAATCTTAACAATCTTTGATTGTGATCCAATGCAGTAGTGAATGGGAGAATATTTGAGAATTATCTATGAAAATTACATAATTGCAACTTTGTTAGTTGTGAACATAACATTCCAAGTATAAATCCTTCTTTCTCTCCCAAACAACATTGTAAAATAATCTAATTAAACAACATTGTAAAATAACCTAATTAAACAATAGGGTAATTAAACAAAACAAACTTAATAGGGAGAATCAATCTGAAAGCAATTCTGTTGTCGTACTCAAATGCACAAATTCTATGAATAATGGAGTCCAGAGTCATAATTTAATGGTCAGTATTTGCACTAGGACCAAAACAATGCACGTATACAATAAGTTGTACAATCTTATATAGACAGGAGCCACGTAAATGAAATAAAATCTAAAACACACTACACACGAGACGTAAAATATAATTATTCACTTTGCACTTTTTGATAGATATAATGTAGTTGGATAAGTATATAGCAGCAAAGAATCACAGATACAACTCTAGTCAATCAATACGACAGATATTTTATGAACATACAGTAAATATGTACAGAATTATTCTAGAATTGACAGTGTTTTAAACAATAAAAATGTATTTACCAGCGCTGGCAGTCATCCCAGTTTTTTGTTCAATTCTCAAACGAATTTCATTTACAACTTCCTCAGCTGATGTTTCCACGACAACTGACTTTAACTGAACTGTTGACTGTTGGCATTGCTGTTCTTCTAAGGGCAAAGATGGCTGAATAGTCTGCTTATCAATCAGAGTGTCACTGTCAAACAATACTGGTGAACAGGAATGCATATTTGCACTCAAGTTTGATTCATCAGATATAACTATGTTCTGTTTTCCTTGTTTTTTTAAAAAAAACAAAAAAACCCCAGAATATCATAAGCAAAACAGTCATTTCAAATTCTCTTGTAAAGCTAATAACAGAAATAGCTGTAGATCACGGGTCCCAAACCCCTGAGCATGGACCTGTATCAGTCCATGACTTGTTAAAAACTGGGCTGCATATTTGGAGGTGAGCAGCAGATGAGCAAGCGAAACCATTCCCCCACCCTTCCCAGTCGGTGGAAAAATTGCCCTTCATGAAACCGGTGGCAAAAAAATTGGGGACTGCAGCTTTAGACTTCAAAATCACTTATTTGGCAAGATTGTTGCATATATTGCTTTTAGAAAAGGCAGTATTCTCACTGTTACTGCTGCAGGGTCATCTCCCATGGAGGAAAAGAAAGCAAAAGCCATGGTGGTGCAGTGGTTAGAATGCAATATTGAAGGCTAACTCTGCTGACTGCCAGCAGTTCGATCCCAACCAGCTCAAGGTTGACTCAGCCTTCCAAGATCAGTAAAATGAACACCCAATTGTCGGGGGCAATATGTTGACTCTGTAAACTGCTTAAAGAGGACTATAAAACACTATGAAGCGGAATATAAGTCTAGGTGATATTGCTATTTATATTGCATCTAAGATATTCCTTCATACAGATGAGTTGCACGTTTACAGTACTAAAATTTGGTACTGAAAAGAACAATGTGTCTTTCTACATCTATATATATGTGTACAACTGTATATATAAGATGACCAAAGAACTCACCGGTATAGGACAATCTAAAATTATAGTAAAATAGTAAGATTTTTAGGATTTTCTTCTTAAGGTGAGTTAAGGAGATAAAATAAAAAATTCAGTTCAGGATCACAATTCTTTTCCTTGACCAAATCACTGGCCCCAAGTTAACAAACAGCATTCTTCTCCCATTGAAATGAGGACTGTTACATTAGTGTTCAGAATACACTTAAAATTCTGGATTAAGATCTTATCACTATTTCTGTCTTGGCATGAAATTAATTCAAAATAAACATGAAAGCAAATAGTAAAACTTAAAATACCCATGTGTCACAGTTTCCAGGTTTACTAGATCACAGACATAAAAGCAACATAACATTTTATTCTGACCTGATAACTCCTGATAATTACCTACCATTTAGACCAAACGTGGATGTACTGAGATGTTTTCTTTTACAGCAGTGGTTCCGTTCTTTTAAGTATTCTGTTATGTTCAAGTAGGCTTCATCAAGGCCCATGGGCATGAGCTGAGGATCATATTCAGCTAGTATTTCCCTAATCTTCAGAAATATAAATACAAAGTTGTGCTATTATTTACTCACGTTTTAAAAATATACCATGCATCTAATCAGTACAGGTAGTTCTCGAACACAATTGAGCCCAAAATTTCTGTTGTTAAGTGAGGCATTTGTTAAGTGAGTTTTGCCCCAAGTTACGATCTGTCTTGCCACAGTTGTTAAGTGAATCACTACCATAGATAAATTAGTAAACCGGTTGTTAAGTGAATTTGGCTTTCCCATTGACTTTGCTTGTGAGAAGGTTGCAAAAGGTTAATCAGATGACCACAGGACACAGCAATGGTCATAAGTATGAACCAGTTGCCAAGCATCTGAATTTTGATCCCATGACCATGGGGTGCTGCAACCGTCATAAATGTGAAAAATGGTCGTAAATCACTTTTTTCAGTGCCATTGTAACTTTGAAAGGTCACTTTAAAATGAACTGTTGTAAGTCGAGGACTACCTGTATCGGCACCATATCATTTGGCATACATCATGGATCGATCATACATCAGGGAGGAAAGTCAAAGAGTATTTTTGATTCCACTGCCTGCTAACTATAGCATCTTGATCAAATTTCACTGAAGATATGCTATTAACAAGAAAAACTTGTTCTCAATGTAATAAAATGAGGGAACTAATAAAAAATGGATAGTTAAAATATTTTAAGACAGAAATGTTTTCCTACGAAGACATTCAAACTGGCTGCTTCCAGGGATGGGTATCTCAGTTACTTTATTTTGTCTCACCCTTTTAACAGCAAGTAATAAAACAGACTGTATTTCTTAATGATGCTAAAGTTACACTGTGGTAATGTATACTCCTAGTTAATACTACAAAGATATGCACACAATTTTTATGAGATGTCAGAACCATGAACCATAATAAACTTGAGTGAAGATTGAGCAATGTTTTGGGTATCAGCATACTAAAATGGACTGGAATCTCATGTCACTTCAAATCAGAGAATATCAGTTTCTTTCTGCAGGTAAGAAATTTATAGCAGAGATGATGTAGCCATTACTATTAACAGAAGGTGACTTAACTCAGCGCTAAGACACAGGTCCCCAAAATGACAGAATGATCTCAATCTGAATGCAGAGCAAACCAATAATATTACAGTGGCTCCAGACTATGCTTCAATCACACATGAACAGGAAGTATAATTATACTCTGGAAACCTGCAAAAACTTGTTAACATAATGCAAAACACAAAAACAAAAAATACATCCAACCATATAATTTATTAATTAATGGAAACAAAGTTAACAGTATATGGAATAATGGGAAAAGTGTAACATACCATATTTTTTAGAGTATAAGCCGCACTTTTTTCCCTCCTAAAAGAGGCTGAAAATTTGGGTGTGTCTTATACTCCAAATATAGCTTTTTTGAAGCTTTTTTTCAGCCCTAACGAGGCGCTAATGAGTGAAGCGATCTCTGTGGTTTGCCTGCTTTTCTCATTGTTTCTCTCTCCAGAGATCAGTTGTGCTTTAGAAGCTGTTTTTCATCCCCAAACAGGGGATAAAAACCAGCAAACTAATGTAATGAAGCTGACCAGATTAAGGACACTAGCCAGATGAATACCTGGTAGGCAGATTCCCCGCCCCCCTCCTATCCCCCAAAACTAAACTGCGTCTTATATTCTGGTGCGTTTTATACTACAAAAAATATGGTAACTTTTAATTTTAGGTGAACTGCAGATGAATTAAAATAATTAAACTAATATGCATTCAACTATGCAAATGATCACATACCTGTTTACTTACTTCTTCATATTTCTTAAAGTTTAATGGTACTATAATAAGATGTGGACAAAGTTTCTTTGCAATAAATCCAGGCATAGCTGCACGTACCCCATATCTTCTAGCATGATAATTTGAAGTGGACTTAAAAAAGACAAAATCATGATTTTTTTTAAAAAAAAGCTTTTTAAAATGGATTGTATTACAACTAGATTATAAAGCTGTTAGGAGAACTTAAGAATCATTAATTCAAGTACTACTTAAACATGAAAATCAGCTTCTACTGTGAAATCAACTCTGATTAGAAAACCATTCCATTTTAAAGAGACTCTGTTTTAAGTGGGGGGATTGATGGTGTGATTGAAGGGATGCTCATCATATTTGCAGATTACATTAAACTGGGTGGAATTGCTAAAACTTCAGAAAATAGACTCACAATTTAGAAGGATCTTGTCGGACTTGAGCATCGGGCCCCATATCAATGACAAGATGCAGTTCAGTGGTAAAGAAAATAAGGTCATGCAGTTAGGCAGAAAAAACAAATGCAAAGGTACAGAATAGGCAGCACCTGGCTCAACAGTAGTGTCAAGAGAAGGATCTAGGTGTCCTAGTGGACTACCACTTGGATATGAGCCAGTAGTGTGTGCTGCAGCTACAAAAAAGCCAATATAGTCCAAAACTGCTTCACAATCACGTGAAATGATAGTTCCGCTTTATACTGCACTTGTGATACCACCTTTGGAACATTGCATCCAGTTCTGGTCACGATAATACAAGAAAGATGCTGTGATCCTGGAAAAAGTACAGAGAAGAGCAACAAAGATGATAAGGGATCTGAAGGCTAAATTGTATGATGAACGGCTAAGGGAAGTAGATATGTTTAGGCTAACAAACAAAAGGCTTAGGAGTGACATGATAACTATATTCCAGTATTTGATGGGTTGTCACGGGGAAGAGGGGTTCAATTTATCCTCCATAGCCCTTGAGGTCAGGACAAGAAGCAATGGATTGAAATTTATCAAAGGGAGATCCAACCTGGAACTAAGAAGGAATTTTCTGGCAGTGAAAACAATTCATCTATGGAACAATTTGCCTCCTGGAGTTTTTTTTTTTTTTTTTCAATTTATAAACCGCCCTTCTCCTTGCGGACTCAGGGCGGTGAACAGCCAGAATAAAACATGGTATACAAAAGTTAAAAACAATTAAAAATTATTAAATATTATTCGGCCGAGAATTAAAACAACCCAATTTAAAATCAATGTCAAATTTAAAAACGGAGGATGGGATCAAGCTAGCCCAGCTTATGGATGCTCCATTGCAGGAGGTTTTCAAGAAAAGATTGGGCAATCATTTGCTTGGGATGGTATAAGGACTCGTGCCTTGGGCAGGGAGTTGGACTAAAAGATTTTTCAGATTCTTTCCATCCATATGATTCTATGATTTAAAGAAGATTTGAGGATTGCAAGAATAGTGCCCATTTTCAGAAAGGTAAGTTGTGTACTGCTGGATCCTGGAGATAACTGAGGACTTCTGTGTGTGGCTGGATGGGAAGCAGGTTGAACAGTGGTGGGTTTCAAAAATTTTTACTACTGGTTCTGTGGGTGTGGCTTGGTAGGCGTGGCATGGCTTGGGTGGGCATGGCAAGGGAAGGTTACTGTAAAATCTCCATTCCCGCTTCACTCCAGGGGAAGGTTACTGCAAAATCCCCATTTCCTCCCAATCAGCTGGGACTTGGGAGGCAGAGAATAGATGGGGGCGAGGCCAGTCAGAATTTTTACTACCGGTTCTCTGAACTACTCAAAAGTCCGCTAACGGTTCTCCAGAACTGGTCAGAACCTGCTGAAACCTACCTCCGAGGTTGAAGGTTAGGTTAGGTTAGGTTAGGTTAGGTTAGGTTAGGTTAGGTTAGGTTAGGTTAGGTTAGGTTAGGTTAGATAGGTTGAACGAATCTAGGACTTTGGCAGCTTTGCACACAGCTCTGTATACACCTATAGAACCTGGACCCAGCCAATAGGTTCCCTTCCATCCCTTCTGCTTGAAATCTTCCCTGCTGGCTTCCCCATTGACTTTCCGGGGAAGCAGGCAGAGAAGATTGCAAATGACGATCACCTGATTTGTAAGGATACTTAGCAACCATTCATTAAGTGCAAGCAGGTTGCTAAGGGCTCGAAATGTGGTCATGTGATAGAAGCAGAGCATGCAACAGTTTACAAAGGATGGAAATGTTTGAAGGGGTGTAAAGTACCTTTTCCAAGGCCACCGTAATTATGAATGGTTATTAAATGACCGGTCATAAATCGAGGACTACTGTAACTTATTTATCACTGTCTCTTACATTATAATATATACTTTTCACCCCATATTTTATCTCTTACTAAAAACAAAATCCAAACATCTCATCATTCATTGCTTATCAGCAACAGTTCAGTAAAGGATGCTAGATATTATCTACCTTGATTATTTCTCAAAAAGTTGTTCAAGAGTTCAATAGATGAGTTTGGTTCATCCACAAAAAAAAAGAAGTGATCAAGAAAGATAATATCTAGCATCCCTTACTGAACTGTTGCTGATAAGGAACAAAGGATGAAATTTTTGGATTTTGGATGTATATTCGTGTGTGTGTGTGTGTGTGTGTGTGTGTATTTGTTGTGTATATATTTGGTTTAGTAGTTATATATCTCTTTTAGGCAATGAAACATTAACCAATGTCAGGCCCAGGGAACCAAGAAGTACACGTAGTGATTCTTCCAAGCTGAGTTCTTCATTACTCCACATCTACAAACAGAATCTTCCCAAACTGAAGCACTCTAACATCTGCATCTATCATATACTATTAGGAAGGGGCTGTCTTCACCCTTGTTCCCAAAAAAATATGGACTGAGATGCCTTTTATTCCTCTGGAATGCAGCCCCCCCCCGCCCCGCGGGAATTCAGACTATTACATTCCATCACAACCAGTTTCACTTGTACATTTTTCGATATCCTTTTCACTGCTTGTCACATTTATATCCACAAATTAATTTCAAACCTAACTGGAACAGCTTGTTTTTTTTTTTGTTACTTCTTTAACACTCCATCTATCCAATATATATCCATATATCCAATAATTTTGAAGAAGTTTATAAATTTCCATCTGAAAACTCAACGTTATCTTATTTTGTTCCATTCTTTGTACTCTTTATTACCCACTAGTTCCATTTTGTGCCCAGCTTTCAAAACCCCATTCTATCTTGTTTTGACGTATAAAAAACCCTAACAAGTAGAATTTTCTACCACAAGAGTTATTCTATTTAATTTAAATTATAGTTCCAAGTCCCTTAATCTCTAATCCATTAACTTTTCAGAAATCAATACTCTAAGCATCCTTTAGCTGTTTGATCCAAGAAGTATTATTTTCCTCAATCTTAAAAATTGTATTTAAAAATCATTTCTGTAAAAAGATAGCAATCACCCAATGACTACATAATACTTGCTGTTCTAAAAGGTTCCAGAATATTTTATCTTTAACATTTATTTTGTCTTGCCACATAAGTTTTGTGAACTTAAGACAGCGAACATATCTAATGGTACCATCTCCTATTTTCCCACAATAGTAATCTTATGAGGAGGGTTGGGCTTAGAGAAATTTTAACTAAATTCAATTCAAATTCAAACCTTTACTGTCAGTGCACAACATACGTACAATGAGATTGGTTGAGCTCCCTCAGTACCCCCCTCAACACAAAACAACACACAGTGAAGACAGAAAATCCCTAACCCAATAAATCATATTAACAAATACCTAGTCCTATTGCACCAAAATCACCTAGCCACCTTTCATGCCTAAAGTGAGATTAGAACTCACAGCTTCTAGCCCAGTGGTTTATCACCACACTAAAGTGGTTTTTGTGTTAATTTAATTTAATTTAATTTAATTTAATTTCCATAACAACAAAAGCCCAAATCCAAAGATATTAGGAAATGGGGTTAGCTAATCTTTATGTCCTTAAAAAGGATGCATTCACATCTGTGAGCAAAAATGGTTCCTCACACAACTTGCAGCCACTCAACTCATAAGCCCACTGTAAAACATTGATTCCTGCAACTTTCTCAGAAAGTACAGCTGTGCCAAGAATACATAAACTATGCAAGGATTCCTCCTTAATCTAGAAAGAATTTTGGCAGCCTGGATCCTGCATCCCATGACGATCTTCCCTGCAACACCATCCCATTGCAAAAGGGACATCTAGCTTGCCATGACTCTAAACTGGAAGTTCCCCATTACATGCAAATATAGTCAAGGTTAGCACCATTAATATAAACAAGCCATCCTCATACTGCATAGAGAGGACTCAATTTTGTCATGAGCCATTCTGAAGCAGCTCTAAAACTGGTGTAACAGGATCATACAGTCATAAAGCAATCAATTCAACAGGCCAAAAAGGGTTAGTGGTTACACCATCTTGTTTAAACAACTGCTTCACATGAACAACAACAAATACATTTTAAACCCAGTCTTTCAGAATCCTATTGTACTTTTAAAAATAATGCCAGCATCACCTGCCATATTGCTTAAGTACAATTTTTCCTTTTCTTGAAACAAGCAATGTATGCTGCTTTCATCAGACATAAACTGGTGACGAAAAGCATATAAACATCTTAGCAAGAAAATGAAATTGCCTACTTCCCCTTCATTTATTCTGTCACTGAATAAGGCTACAAAAATGAAGCAAACTGATACAAGGGAAGGTCTCAAAGGCTGAGAAAATAACTGACCGTGTAATAGGTGATTTGAATACATGTGAAACTTATATTTTGCCAACCAATATTTTGACTGTGACTGCTTCATAAAAATGATTGAATGTATTGTGCTACAAAACCACAGAAATCATGTAGTATTAATTACAGGCACCTCAATAAGTCTGAAAGTATGCAACAGTGTGGATTTATATCTTGATTATCATTAACATTTTAGGCAAATGTTAGGCAAAAATAGCAAAGAATCTAAACAGCAGAAAAACAGCAGAAAAAGGGTCAGTGATCATTCAGTTTCAGAGATTTTGTAAAGAAATACTAGTTTGTGAAGCGCTTTGCGATGAGACTGTTATTTAGGGTAATATTCATTTATACAAAAGCTTGATTTCAGTGAAAACACATTGGAAATAGTTAAGAACTGTGAAGAGCCACAAAGGTTTCTACCAAGAGAAGAACAAGAGGCAGCAATTTTTTTTCTGTCTTGTATCCCCAAAAACATTTTTTGTACTGCAAAGGAGATCCCAGCTCTTCAGAATAAATTATTAAAATGCTCTGGAGTTGAGAACGGTAAGAGAAAATGAAATTGGTTGAGGGGAACATTGTTCAAACCATAATGGATTGTACCAAAATGATAAACACTTGTCCTTTATTTTGTTGCTTCAGTTCCTCCCCTATACTTTACTTTTCTTATACTGAAGACCAAGTCAGAATATACTTTTCATTTGAATTGCTTATTTTTTGTGATGGAGTACAAGTGCTCCTCATTTAGTGACCAATAGTTCAGTACAGTGGTGAAATCCTTTGGGGGTTGCCACTGGTTCGCTGCCCGTGCATGCACGGATTTCCTCCTTTCTAGTGCATATAAATCATGCGGCACAGTTGGAAATACCGTTTCGGATGAACCGGTAGCTTTTTTTACTACCGGTTCAGGCGAACCGGTGCAAACCGGTAGCATTTCACCCCTGGTTCAGCACCCATGCAAACTTACGATGGCACTGAACAAGTATAGTTCCAACTGGACTATGCTAGCGGCCATCACAGTGTCCCTGCAGTTACAATTTGCAACCCTCCCTACTGGCTTCTTTCAAGCAAAATCAATAGGGAAGCAAGCAGGAAGTCGCAGTCATGTGAGGTCCTCACATAATACCCACATGGTCCTCACTTAACTATGGCAACTTAAACTGCAATCGCTAAGCAGTGGAGTATCATGTTTTTTTAACTGATAACCATGTCTCTTAATGTCAGAGTTTATGGTCCCAATTTGCAACTTTAAATTTTAAAAAAATCTAAAACTATCTGTATATGCTCTTCTTGCAAAGATCAAATATTCAATTCCCAGCTCTTTAGGGAGGATAGGGAAATCTCCCAGGAAACTGCTAGCCAGTGCCAATAGTTCCAGAGTCACACTAGACCTGGGGTGCCAAACTCAAAGCCCAAGGGCCAGATCCAGCTCACAGGGTGTTTAGTTCTGGCCCGCGGGGATGCCCTGGAAACAGCAAAGGAGTGGTCCACAGTGTCTCTGCCAGAGAAAACTGAGCTCGGGAGGACCACACGTAGCCCTCCTGATCTCCTTTTTCACTGGCAGAGGGTTCCAGGAGGCTGTTGCAGCAGAAAACAGAGCTCGGGAGCCCATTTTTGCTGGCAGAGTGCTCAGGCCCCCACAAGCGCCAACATGAGTGATGTTGAGTTGGCATGCCCACCCTGGCAACATCCACCCCAGCTCCCAGAGGTCCAACATAACCCTGATGCATCCATCAATGAAATCAAGTTTGACACCCCTACACTATAGTCACACAAAACATATTTGTGCTACCATGTTGTAAATTAAACCAAAGAACTATTTTACTTAAAACCGTAGCATCAAGCTACGAACAAGAACAGGAAAGGCAAAACATTAATCTAAAAACAACATTGGTACAGTACTTACAAAAATAATTTTTATGTTGCTTCCCTATTGTCACACATTTATAAACAAGGAACTTGTATACAATGAAAAATCATATCTGTGTTTTCTATGCAAGTAGTAAATGGTGTATTTCTTCTTACCAACATACTCAGTGAACCCACTGCTATGGGCTTGTCCCTTAATTCAGGATTGTCTCTCATTTCTACAGCTGCATAAAAGGCATCCATGTCAATGTGTACAATAGTACAACTAAGGTCACGATTCTGATCCAATTCCATTGCAAGTTTATCCATCTGTTTACAAATAGATATACAAAACTGAATAAAGACAGAGTCTTTTCTCTTCCCCAAAGTTGGATAAGTTTATAAAATTTATAAAAAGTTTATAAAATTAGCAATTACTTCAGAATTGTTTCATACAGTATCAACATTGTTACATGGTCCCTTTTATCATTTCAAAGTCTTCCATCCGCAATGTGGACTAATTTGTACAATAATTTTTAATTTGTATCCTAAGTAACAGAAATTGTCACATGAACCAACCATTATATGGATCATTTCAAAAAGGCTCTAAACTAATTTGCTGTGGCATGAGAAAGTGGCATGTTTAATGCAATAATTAAGTGTGATTATCTTTATGGCTCTCCTGGTTAATTTGTTTAATTTCCACAATGCTGTTCTTTGTATGTGAGTAAACAAGAACTAAGTGTAACTCACATGAAGCTCTGCTATAATCACAATTAACTGCTACCAAGCTCTTTTTCCAAGAGTTTTTTGTGTTTTGAAATACCATGCAATTGATGAAAACTACATGCCTTCCCATCACTGATGTAGAAATATCCAACATTTAATTTCAAAACAGTGTAACATTTTTACATACATAGGATACTAGTACAACCCACCATAATCATACAACTTTGAGTAAGTGCCCACATACAGTACTTCTTGGAAACACTGGGACTATATTTAAAACCAACACCATAGTTATGTGAATAAAGTGTTGTATAGAAATATAATAGCTTCTAGGGCTTTAAAAGTTGACAGTCAGGAGCCCCAGAAACACTAGTTGAAGCACTACAACAGAAGGCCAGAGCTCCTAGAGTTTAGACAAAGAAGATTGGCAGGATTCAGTAAGTCACAAACCAAAGTGACTTACGTTGACTTAAATAGCAAGCGTTACATTGAAGGTTATCTTAACAGCATATACGAGGCTGACATCATGGACTTCCTTTGTATTCTGAGCCTTCTGATATACTAGTTATTTCAGATTAAATCAAGCAAACCTATGCAAAATGGAGTTAAGTTAAATGGAATAAACTTTCCATGTTTTTTCTTAACTGGCTGGTCTTTTTAAACCCTTTAGTGAAATTACCTGCAATTGTGCTTTCAAAATTTGTTGCTCTGTGATTTTACTTTTTAGTTTCAGCATTTTTTCAATCCGTTTATTAACCTGTTGATCTTTCTTAAGTTCATTTTCATAAAATCTAGAACCCTGCCAAAGAGATTAAAGTTATTTAAGCCAGATACATATCAATTTAATTATATTTACGTTGTAAAAGTTATTAGAAGAGCACCTACAAAGGCCTTTGATATCCAAGTTTGTTATATTCACTAGTAAAGTGGCATTCCTTAGAGCAGGGGTGTCAAACTCGTGGCCCATGGACCAGATGAGTCACGTGCAGCCCATGCCCACCCTGGCTCCAAAAAGGCAAAAACCATTGAGATATGTCACAATACGTCACGTGATGCAATCAAGTTTGATATCCGTGCCTCAGAGTATAGAAGAAATAGGAATTGCCAAATAACAAATCAAATAGGTATACTGAACTGTGTCAGAATTATATAGTATTTAGACATATAAATATTTTGTGCAATATTTTGGTTAAGACATTTCATACTTCATAAAAAGATAAAACTATACAAACAAATAAAACACATCAGAAGAATAATGTTATTTTAAAAAATGAATTAGACCTGTACCTTCAGGTGTATATATATATATACCAATATTAGGTACTGACCAGAAGAATGCAGTCATAAAGCAATCATTTAAACTGCCCCACTGATTCTGAATGATATTCAAATACACTTTTATTAGTCGTATCTAAAGTTGGATGCATATATAAATTAAAATATGATTGTTCTTGAATACAAGCTTACCACTACAATGAAAAAGATTAGATATGAAGCAAACTTAGGTAGTAATGTGCAGTAACTTTATAGACTTAATTTTTAACATTAATTGTAATGACCATGCCTATTACCTATATCATGTTGGCAGATACCTTACATTTTTTACTGAATAAAGTCAATGTGAATAACTACAACCTTTGTTCATTTTTAAAAAACTGATATAAACAAACCTTGGAGGCTTCCATTATGATTTTGTTGATCTTCTCTTTATCCAGCCCTTGCATTCCAGCTTTGTTATCATTAAGACCCATCCTTAGAAGTAACCCTTCTTTGGAAGAAGCATTATCTTGGTTTGCATTTTCCATTGTACAACCCCAAGAAAACAGTTTCTCAGTTATTACCCTGAAAAAGAAAAACTGCATAGTTTTAGAGTCTATCGCTGACACTGTCACATCATCATAATATAACAGAATTATCTATACATGCATCCAACAATGTTACATTATTTTTTAATAACAGAAATATGTTCAGTTGGGAACTTGGGAAAAGAGTGTATACAAATTATTTTCATTTATTATCTCTTATTAATTTATCTTAATAGTTGCAATATCACTTGCCAAAAAAGTAGAAAGTAGCAATGTTTTTGGTTAAATTATCTTCAGATAGATATGAAGCCAGCAGCATTAGGTGGCTTTAGAATTCTCTCTTATAACTAGAAGGTTTAATGTTGGAATTTAAGTACATGTACATAATAAATATGTTTATAATGATTTGTAAAAAAATAAAAACAACAGTAAGAGGACATAGAAAGAACCAGTATCAATACAATATCAATAGCATAACTTTAGGCATGAACGCAAACTAAATGATCTTGGGCCAGCCACCCTCTCCCCAACCCACCTCACAGAGTTGCTCTTGTGAGGAAAATAGGAGGCATGAACGGACGTTGACTCACCTGAACGTCCCTTTTCAGAACGCTGCTCTTCCAATCCATCTGCTGGGTAGTTCTCCTCATACTGAGTGCATAATTTTCTCTCTGTTCTGCTGACCATGCCCACTCTGTGACATATCTTCCAGTCTTTCCTCATGAAGGCACAGGAATCAAATTTTAGTAACAGCAACAACAAAACAGTAAAAGAGGACTTCAGGAACAGGAAGCCCTAACAGGGTGGGCATGGATTGGAGTCGCAGCATTCTGAAAAGGGACGTTCAGGTGAGTCAATGTCCGTTTTCCAGCACACTGTTCCTCCAATCCATCTGCTGGGATCTACCCAAGCTCCACGGTCTGGGCGGGAGGCTGACTGCTTCCAGAGTCCTGAAAGTTGGCCACCTGCTGTAGAACTCTATGGCCAAACGAAGCCTCTGCCGACGCAAAAGAGTCAATTTTATAGTGTCTTACAAAAGATGACGCCGACGCCGACGCCCACATGGCTGTCAAGAACTGATGCCTGAGTGGCCAAGGCTGCTGTTGTAGCTGCACTGCGTGTCGAATGTGCGTAGAGTCTGCCAGGAAGCGGTTTGGCCTTGATGTCATATGCTGTCGCAATGCATGCCTTGAGCCAATGGCCTACAGTAGTTGAGGATACCTTCCTTCCCATTGACGAGGGATGGAACGACACCAGCAAGGCCTCTGACAGCCAGAACGAGGCTGTTCATCTAATGTATCTCCGTAAGGCCCGGCAGACGTCCAGTGTGTGCCAGCTCTGCTCCCTAGGATTACGTGGATCCGGACAAAAGTTCGGGAGGATTAGTTCCTGGGCCCTGTGAAACCAGGAATTAATTTTCGGGGTGAAGGAAGGATCTAATCTCATCACCACCTTATCCGAGTAGAAGATGCATAAATCCTTGCATATTGATAATGCCGTCAATTCCGATATTCTTCTCGCAGAAGTGATGGTGAGTAAAAAGGTAACTTTGAAGGTAAGGAATTTCAACCGGATTGAGCACAGCGGTTCAAATGGAGGCGATGTAAGTGCCTGGAGCACCAATGGTAAGTCCCAAGATGGATATCTGTGGACCACTGGAGGAGAAATGTTGGTTGCTCCATGTAAAAATCCTTTAATACGAGGATTCTGAGACAATGACCGGTGTGGTTCACAGGTGAGTATCGTTGCGAGCGCTGCGACTTGTCTTCTCAATGTCACTGGTGCCAGACTCTTAGACAATCCATCCATCAAAAAGTCCAACACATCCGGGATGTCTGCAGATGTGGGGTCCACATGGTGTAGAGAGCACCAATGTGCAAAAGCTCTCCATGATGCTTGGTATATACGTGTCGTGGAGGGTCGTCTGGACGATTGAATGACCCCAATGACTTCTTCAGAAAGTCTGTCTTTCCTCAGCAGGACCCTCTCAAATGCCAGACGGTCAATCGGAGCCACTGGGGCTCCAGATGATCGACGACCCCCTGGCTGAGAGAAATCACATGCTGAGGAATTGTCCATGGTGGAGACACCGACAGGCTCACTAAGTCCGCATACCATGGCCTGCGCGGCCAGAGGGGGGCAACTAAGAGTATCTCCGCTTGCTCCGCCAGCAGCTTGTTGATCACCTTTGGTATCAGTGGAAGGGGTGAAAAAACGTAGAGGAGCCCGGGAGGCCAAGGGCACCGTAGGGTATTGTAGCCTTCTGCTCCCGCAGACTGGTACCGTGTGAAGAAACGGGGTAGATGTGCATTTTGAGGGGTGGCGAATAAGTCCACAAGCGGAAGATCAAAGCGATGCACTATCTCTCAGAAGACTTCCGGGTGTAGTCTCCACTCGGCTTGGTCGCTACCCTCCCTGCTCAGCCAATCCGCCTGTGTGTTCAATACCCTGGAGATATGGTCCGCTGTTATGGACGCTGTGTGTTTTTCCACCCAGTCTAGAAGACTTTCTGCCTCTATCATCAAATTTTTAGATTGCGTGTCCCCTTCGCGATTTATGTGGGCCTTGGTTGTCATGTTGTCCATCTGGATCAACACGTGTTGGCCTTCCAAGATGGGACGGAAGTGCCTCAGGGCAAGGCGAACAGTCTTCAACTCCAGTCAGTTGATGCTGTTTGCCTTCTCCGACGGGGACCAACGACCCTGCACAACTTGGTCAGACAGGTGGGCGCCCCAACCCACGAGGCTTGCGTCCATTGTCAACACTAGTCTAGAAACATCCAAGAATACACAACCTTTCAGGACCGCCAACGACGTCCACGTCAGGGATAACCGAACTTGAGGCGGCAATGCAATCGGAGACCAAGAGGTGCTGCGCCCTGACTTCTGGAACAGTAGTAGCAGCCACTGCAGCGGTCTCGTGTGTCTGCATGCCCAGGGAATGATAGCGATTTAAGCACGAGAGAACGCCAAAAGCAAGTTTACTCAGTCACTGAGTGAGAAAGACTGGAAGATATGTCACAGAGTGGGCATGGTCAGCCAGAACAGAGAGAAAATTATGCACTCAGTATGAGGAGAACTACCCAGCAGATGGATTGGAGGAGCAGCATGCTGGAAAATGTTGGATATATTCACTGCCATGAGTTATTTGTAAAAATAAAGGCGACATACAAATAAATAAATAAATAAATAATTCATATATATATAATGTTTTTAAATATTGACAATTACAATTCAACAAAAACTACTTCATCTCTATTGTGTCTGTGAGATATCTTTTTGGAAAGATGGATTCACCTAATTGAAATGTAGTACCCAAAATAGAATACAGGCAGTCCTTGACTTACAACAGTTCATTTACTGATGTTCAAATTTACAACAGCACTGAAAAATGTGACTTATGACCATTTTTCACAGTTACAGCATCCCCATGATTATGTGATCAAAATTCAGATGCTTGGCAACTGATTCAGATTTATGACCCTTGCTGTGTCCCAGGGTCATGTGATCATCTTTTATGACTGTCTGACAAGCAAAGTCAAAAGGGAAGTCAGCTTCACTTAACAACCAGGTTACTAATTTATCAACTACAGTGATTCACTTAAGAAATGTGGCAAGAAAGTTCGTAAAATGGGGCAAAACTCACTTAATAAATGTCTCACTTAACAACAGAAATTTTGAGCTCAATTGTGGTCATAAGTCAAGGACTACCTATATCAATGATGGCTAACCTTTTTGCCATTGCGTGCCAAAAGCAGGGGGAACGTGGAGGGGGGAGGTCGCGCGCACGCATGCCCATACCCATAATTCAATGTGCCCCCCCCATGCATGTGCGCACAACTTTCCCCATGCTCCCCACACTTTTGGCACGTGATGGCCCAGTGGGCCCGGTAGGCCTGTTTTTCACCTTCCCCAGACTCCAGAGGCTTTCTAGAGCCTGGGGAGGGCGAAAATGGCCTTCCCCAACCCCCCAGAGGCCCTCCGGAGACAGGAAACGGCCCATTTGCCAACTTCCAGTGGGACTGGAAGGCCCGAAAATCAGCTGGCTGGCGCATGCATGCGCACTGGAGCTGACCTAGAGCAACACTCATGTGCCCACTAATATGCCATAGGTTCGCCATCACGGACCTATATTAATATATGGCCACTTAGTGTCTTTTGGACAGAAATTATTTCAAATAGGAAACATTATAGGAATTATATAGGCAGATGATGACATTGGTATTGCATAATTTTATGGCTGTTTAAAGAACAATACTACAAGATTGTCAGGGTACCAATTCTCTGTTAAAAAATAATCTGGATAATCTGTAAATTTGGAAAAGAAAAAGCCCAGGTAGTCTTGTTTAGGCATATGTTTAGACATCTGGACTACAAAATTAATTTTCATTTTTTTTTACCATAAGGCAAAGTGACTTAAATGATAGTTTAAGGTAATCCTCATTTAACGACTACACTTGGAACCGGCAACTGGGTTGTTAAGGAAAATAATTGCCAAGTTAGGGTTAGTTATTATTTCAAGTTATTTATTCTGCTGAATTATGTTATTTTTCAGATACATTATATTCTTCACGATGATGATCTTTTCCTAAGTACTCTGGATTTTAATAAAATGCTGAAGCTGTAATGAAAGACGTTTTGTCCCACTATACAAAGACCAACTATTCCAAGAATTTAGGCATGAGTCCAGAAGCACCTCATACTGTATAATCTTCTTGCACTATTGGACCTTTTCTTTCCATCACTGGAACTTTGCAATTTAGAAGAGTCATGTTAGAACATAAAATTTTTGTTAGTTTTGATAGCTTCAACCTCCTGCTGGTCCTGGAGATACAGAAGAAATATGTTGTGATTAGCTTGCCTGAGTTAAAAGGTTTATGAGGCTTGCTTTATCTCAGGCCTTAACTTACTGTAATAATTTTGTAGCCTTTTTTAGTGCAATCATACCTGTGACTTGATTAAGCAGAAATCTCAACAACAATTTGCATTAAACAAAACTTTAACTATGCTTCAGATTGACATTCATCTGGACTAGTATTTTTCATTCATGACAGTTCATTTTTACTGCATCACAGCTGACACCACTTGGAATTAAAGTCCTTTGAAGACACAAAAAACAAAGTTAAGTTCATGTCTGGCAATAACAAAATAAATGAATGTACTGCAAAAGGAAAAATGAAGTTGGACTGTTTGAATAAGAGGACTATAAGAAAGCATCAAAAAACAATGCAATTGTAATTTGAGAGCCGAGAAATAACCATAGCAGTCACCTGCTTTTTGAACAAGAGATGTGAGTCCAGGAAAAGCCCCAAATTGCACACCAACACTGACTGTAGAAATGCATACAGGTAGTTTTCGACATACAATAGTTCATTTAGTGACTGTTCAAAATTACAACATCACTACAAAAAGTGACTTATGACCATTTTCACAGTTACAACCTTTGCAGCATCCCCATGATCATGTGATCAAAATTCAGATGCTTGGCAACTGGTTCAGATTTATGATCATTACTGTGTGCCAGGGTCATGTGATCACCTTTTGTGACTTTCTGACAAGTAAAGTCAATCTGGAAGTCAGATTCACTTAACAACCAGGTTGCTAATTTATCAACTTCAGTGATTCACTTAAGAACTGTGGCAAGAAAGGTCGTAAAATGTAGCAAAACTCACTTAACAACATAAAGGTTGGGCTTAATTGTGGTTGTAACTCGAGGACTACCTGTACTCAGGCAGAGGTAACAATAGAGAATCTCCAAATCAAAACAAAACCTTTATTATACTCAGTGACCATCAAAATCTTCAGAACCAGGTGGCCTTAAATCCCAGAGCCACTAACTAGTCTTGCCATGGTTGAACTAAAGCCTATTCTCTCTTATCCAAACCCCCATAGTCTCTGGGCACCGGGAAAGGTCCTAGTGGCATCACTTTTTTTGGCCTAGGGGAATACAACTGGCTATCATCAATGATCTGATATTGCAGCCATGTCATCAGATTTTACCCAACACCTTCATGTAGATGTTAAATAAGAGTGGGGGAAGGGGAGAAGTCCTGAGATAGAATCAGCTCCAGGGAAAGGAGGAAAATCAGTCTACTGCTATATTTTCTACTCTCAGTTCCTGAAATGGCCCAGAAAAATATCACGATCAATGACATTGGAGACTGCTGGCTAATTGTATTAAGTCTTCTGTAATGTTTATTTGCAGTTACACTGTAGATAAAAACATTTCAAATATAATAGAAACATAAATCTTTTAAGTATGCAGATTTCATCCTAGGTAATCTTTTAAGCATGTTAACTGAAACTAATGCTATTGACTTTGAAACCCTAACATAAACAATATTGCTGCAATTGAAAATATTTTTTCTTTGTGGCCAAAGCTATTGAAGCATTGTTCCATGATGGATTGCAGTTTTCAGAGAAACTGCACCATCTCCTGAAACTTAATTTAACTCATCCAACTTGTTTTCTACCTACCTCACCAATTCCCTAAAGGCAGGAATGAACACTTTCAAACCAACTTGCCAATATCTTTAAGAGGTTTATCAAATGCAGCCAGGCACAGAATGGATATTTTAGGCAACTGCTGAAGCACAGACAAAACCGAGATCAATAAGGAAGAAAAAGAGAAGGAAAAGGATAAGATGTTGCAAGAGATAAAAATGATTGAAGATAATTGCAAAAGCACAAAAAATATAATTGATATTTACTCCCTCAGAATCTGTACTCAAACCACATCACATTAGTTCTCCTTCCTAAAACAAGACATTTTCATTTTTTAAAAAAACATATCAATAAGAACTACTTTGCTGGAATGAGATCAAGAGCTGATATAGTTGCTATCCTCCATTTTCAACTATGGCCACCTGTCTGTAATGGCCATTGTCAAATTCAGTGCCCCCTCCAACTTTTTCAGCACCAGGAACCAGTTCTGTGGAGGACAGTTTTTCCGTGTTTGTGTGTTTGGATCATGCACATGCACAGATGAGGTTTCATTCACTTACATGGTCCAGTTCCTGGCAAGCCGCAGACCAGTGCCAGGCCAAAGTCCGGGGGATTACTAAAACTACTCATATATGACATGATATGGTATGGCTGTGGGAAGCATTCAAAGGATCTACTACACAAAACACACTAATTGATTGAACCACCCCTCCTGAAATCTTAAAGCAACCATATACAGCTACTTTGAAGGATATTTTTTGTTGTTTGTACAGACCTTCCATTAGGATTTGCAGCAAAGCTGCTGCATATACATGCAATTTCTTTTGAATCAGCCAATGAATCCTTTAAATAATGTTGCTTCAAGGAGATGATTTACAAATAGTCCTCAGTTTACGATAATTGAGCTATATTTTCTGTTGCTGAGAGACCGCTGTTAGTGATTTTTTTTCATTTTATGACCTTTCTTACTAAGTGAATCACTGTAGTTATTAAGTTAATTTAACATGGTTAAGTGAATCTAGCTTCCCCATTTGACTTTGTCAGATCACAAAATGTGACCACATGACACAGGATACTGCAACTTATGATACTGTAATCATATGAACCAGTTGCCAAGCATCTGAATTTTGATCATGTGGCCACAGGGAGCCTGCAATGGTCATGTGAAAAAATGTTATAAATCACTTTTTTCAGTGCCATTTAATTTGTAACTTTGAACAGTTGCTAAATGAACTGTTGTAAGTTGAGAACGATCTGTACTTAACCACCAATGAATTCTGAAAAGTATCTCTGGAATTTTTTTCACAGGCTCTGTGGCTACATAGCTATACAGCCTCAACTGTATTGTGCTTTTGCAAATCTTTAAAATCTTTCAACAGGCCTGAGGCATGAGTTATGACTCACTCCTTGGTAATAGATCATTTTTATGATCATGACCAAGTTATGTTCTGTTTTTTTCCCCAATGTATTGTTACTCTTATTTACAGTTTGCTTATTTTTATTATCTTAAACTAATATAAACTGCCTAGAATTGCTTGTGTTTGAGGCGGTATACAGGCTGATTGAATTCAGGCCTCAGCTGAAGACTGCTGAGAATCGGAGGTCTTCAGAGTACTTTTATTTGGCTCTAACAAGCCCAACAAGATTTGGAGGGGGAAAAAATAGCTTAGATTTTCACATCATATTCCACAGGGGTTGTAATTTCATTGCAGTACCTTACAATGTACAGTACATTGTAAGTTTCGGATGTTGTGCCTGGCAGTACAAGTCAGATAAGCCTTGTGCTTTATCCGTAACACACTGATGACAAAGTATTTGTGAAAAGACAGCTACTGCAACAAGAGGCATTATGTATCGTTACTCTCCATTAACCATCTGTGCTCTGCACCAAAGTTACTAGTAGAATCTTAAGCTAAAGATCAAAAGGATTTATGATTTCTATTTAATAACGGGAACCAAATTTATATTACCAAAATAAGAACTCTTACAGTAATGAAGAAACGCGTTGGTGGTAAAAGAACTAGGTTTCAATTCTAAACATACAGTGTTTCTACAAGATTCCATTTTATGAATTTGTCTAGTTTAAACTAATTCTGTAATCTGAAGTATGTTCAACCTTGTCTCGTCCAAGCCAAAACGTCCATACACAGAAAAATAGCCACAGGATCAACACATTAACCCTAAATCAACTTCTGTCACTTGCAGTATAGCAAGGGTAACATTATCTTTTAAAGATTTCAGATGTTTTAGAAGCCCTATTTAGTTCCAACGAACTTTTCCTCTTGGGTAAATTCGCATTACGTTGCAATTTCGACTCCCTCTGCTTGGAGCTAGCAACACATGTAGCTCTTCCCCCCCCCCCACTCCCCGTTTCATATATTCCCTTGCTTCCAACCAAGTAATTTATCAAGTAGCTGTTTCAGCTACGAAAAACAAAAAAACCTCACTGTCTTTCCTTCGCTTTAATGGTGTATATTGTAAGAGTGGTGCAAGCATGTAAATCATCCCATCCATAAGGATGGCGTAGTAGGGGAACCCATGCAAAGAAGGTTAAAAAAAAAAATCTCCCACAAATCCAGTTCCTTCCTAATGACATATCACGCAGCCATAAATTCCCCAACACACCTCAGTCCTAAGCAGCTTCACCAGCCCCCGTTTCCGCAATAATTAAGTCGCACCAAGATGGCGACCAATTGTGTTTTCAAAAAGAGAGAGAGAGAGACAGAGAGAGAGAAGAGAAGAGGCACCGGTACTTTGCGGAAGCAACAACCAGGAAACCCAAAGAATTTAAGGGGGAACGATTAACGGCCGCCGCCCCACCCGTTTTCCCAGGAGGCGGTGCGCCGCCAACCACCTTCAGTCGTTTGACTACACCTCCCAGCATGCTCCCGTTCTAACGACTTACTCCGTCTGGTGAGAAGCGTTAAAAGGGCTTGGCAAAAAAAAAAAAAAAAGGGAGGGGGGTGGCGAGAAAGATGGCGGCGGCGGTAGTAGTACTAGTTGCAACAGCCGCCGCCACCACAAGGTTGATCTGAGTCGAGAAGGCGAAGAGGCCCGCTTGGCTCCGCTGAAAAGCTGCTTCTCATGGTCAGGGCTACCGGCGTGCGCGGAAGGGTGTGGGGGGATCTCGGCGAGCTGCTGTTGCCGGCGGTGGCCAGAAGGGGACAGACCGACGGAAGGGCTCTGAAGGTGGCTTAGGCTGGTGGGGCGACGTAGCAACAGTAGCGGCTCCGGAGCAGCGAAGCGTCTTAAATCCAGGTAGAGAGCCAGCTCCGGTGGTCTCGGCGTTTCGGCGTAAGAGCAGAGAGGGAAGTGCCTCCATGTCGGACAACCAAAGCTGGCATTCCTCCGGCTCAGAAGAAGATCCCGAGACAGAGTCGGGGGCGCCTGTTGAGCTCTGTGGAATCCTCAGCAAGGTAATAATAATAATAATAATAATAATAATAATAATAATAATAATAATAATAATAATAATAATAATAATAATAATAATAATAATAATAATAATAATAATTATTTTATTTTTTTAAAAAGCCCCTTCGTTTCCTTTCCCCGCCG
The DNA here is from genome assembly GCA_030761175.1 of Masticophis lateralis. Taxonomy (NCBI): domain Eukaryota; kingdom Metazoa; phylum Chordata; class Lepidosauria; order Squamata; family Colubridae; genus Masticophis; species Masticophis lateralis. The sequence continues at coordinate 249,931,085 of JAUDYJ010000002.1, read as the reverse complement.
CTATAGGTCTTCGGGCTCAGCTTGGGCTCTGCCTTAGGGAGCTCCACTTTGCCTTACCTGAGCTGCTGTGGAGGGGGGGGGCAGTTTCTCTCGGCCGCCCCTCCCCCCGTGGTTGTGTGTGAGGGGGGGGTTGTGAAGGCATTTGGGGGCCAGGGCGGAAGGGTGGCACAGTCACGCTCTTGTCTTCCGCGAAAGAAGAAATGGAGAGAGCCTGACGTTGAGTCACCTCGCGGGTGCCCACCGCCCGGGGGCGGCGCCGGCCTGCTGTCGGACTGGCTTCCTAGTCAACGGGTGGTCCCCGCACGTTTCCTCCGCCGCCCACCTCCGTGTGTGTGTAAAATATGTATAATAATGCAAGTATATTTTGGGATGAAGCGCTTCGTCGCCGCAGTCGGAAAAAAAGACGCTGAGGATTTTTTATCCGAGGAGGGGTTGCTGCTGCTGCTGTTGCTTGTCTCCGAAACGATGCATTCGCTGAAATGTCACTTGATGGCTACGGGATTTTTTCTTTTATTTTTTATTTTTTTGCTTGAAAGGCTTGCTAAAATAATTTACATGCGTGGGTCTCGTTTTGTTTTTTGTTTTTTTTTTCTTATGTTAAAAGGAAGAATTTTTCTCATCCATCCTTCTCTTTGCAAGTGCCTGGTAGAGTACTGTTGCAGACCACACTTGTAACCATTGCTTGGATGAGTAAATATTTTGGTGACCCTCTTTGTTGAGGATTGCTCAGGTTATATTTCTTGGTATATACATTGTTGTCTCCTGAAATAAAAAATCCCAAGATTTCTTTCTATTTTTGTTTTAATAAAGGGAAGAAAAATCGGGTGTATTTGCAATTATAACAGATTGTGGCAATATCAGACAAGAGTTCTGTGACCTTTGGGAAAAGCATCAAATAGTGTCATAAAAAAGGCTGGTTGGAAGATAGTAGAAGTAGTAGAAGTAGCTCTTCCTTTCAGATTTCAAGGGTCTCTGCTCTCTTTGATGTTGAGCATAGTTTAAAGGAAATCTTACAAATTTTCTGAAAGTCATCCTAGGGAGAAAATGTTGCAACTCTGAAATTGCCTATTTTAAAAGTGTAGCAAATAGTTTAGGAAACAATGTATTTTTAGAAATTCTGGCTTGTGAATTGCACTGGTACAAACAAAATCTAGATAGCGCAATTATTTGCTAATATGTTTCCTTCAAATATTCTTAAAAATGCAGACAAGCTCTCTTTCAGATATAGTTTGGTATTTTGTAACAGTGAATAGAGGGAGCACTGCTGATCTATTAGAAAAATCTAAGAGAATGCCTTTGTTATAAGAGCTCAAAAACCTCAAGTAAAAGCTAAGATGTTTATTCATTAGATTGTAGCATTTTACTGCAGATTGTCCTTAGAAATGTGTAACTGGCTTTACACAAGAATGATGTACTAGGTTGGGATCAAGGAAACTCTGGTTGAAGTCCACACTTAGTGTTGGAAGTCTCCAAGTTACTTTAAGCCATTCATCTCAATCTTACTTCACAAGTTGCTGGTTGAAGGATAAAATTAAAAAGATAATCAGCATAACAGCTTGAGCTCATAAGAACAGGTAGAATTTTAAAAAGTGGACAAAATCAGTATGACATTTTAAATGTGCTTTATCATAGTTGTTGCTCTTTCTACTTGCTTGGTTTGACTGCAGTTGTAAAGAATGGATGGAAAGAACTGCAGTATGTATTCCAAGAACTTTACAATGCCTTATCTATCCATGTTGTCTTCTATATTTTTATTAATATTTGTTTGCCTTTTAATAAGTTCAGAGCAGATAATTCAGAATGAATAATACAGTAATGGTGCCTTTTTAGTTCAGATCAATATTTACACACATTTACAAGCTGTTCTTCTCATTGCATTAAATGTACTTATCTGTTAATAAAATTTTAAAGAATTCATACAAATTCACAATTCTGTCATCCAATATTAATTCATGATATTTCTTTGAAGATACAGTTATCTATTTAGTATAGTCATTACATTCTGAAATGATACATCTGGAAAGTTCTTAATCTTCTAAACTCTCTTAACCACTTTGTAGCAACTTTATCCCAAAGTTATATTTATTTATTGTTTATTTATTGGTTCAATTTATATGCTGCCCTTCTCTGGAGACTCAGGGTGGCTTACAATACGTTAAGCAATAGCGTTCATACTTTTGTATATACCTGCTTAGTAGGGCTTTTGGGCCCCCCAAGCGGTGTTCTTTTTTCTACAAAGTCAGCTTATTGCCCCCACAATCCGGGTCCTCATTTTACCTAATGAGTCAGCCTTGAGCCTGGTGAGATTTAAACTCACACTAATTGTAGGCAGCTGACAGCTAAGTGCTACTTAACAGTACTTTAGTCTGCTGCATCACTAAGGCAGTTTGTAACACCAAATATTTACATTATAATTTTATTTATTTCAAGATATATAAGGTTGCCAAACTGAGCAGTCTACAATATAAACAGAAATTACAACAAACAATGTATAAATTCAAAAGCCAAAATGTATAATGGCAATCAAGTACAGGGCAAAATAAACCTCAGAAGTGGACTGCCACTCAACTAACCCCTAACACTTGGGAGAAGATCCAGTGGTCTTATGTGCTTTTCCAAAGACAAGGAATGTTCGGGCTGGAACCTGTCATATATTGGGTATAGGATCATTATTCCAGGGACAACCATGGAAAAGATACGGTTTCTATGTCCCATAAGATGACAAGACTTCAAAAAAAGAACATGCAGTGTGCCCTGTCTGTGGAAGTATGTGGGGTGGGCAAGTCTTTTTGGGAGAAGGAGGTCCCTCAAATACAGTACTCTTCCTATATCATGTAGTTTTCCTGGACTAAAGAGGGGTTTTAAAAGAGTTAAGGCGTTTTCAGTTCCAAAAAGCTGCCCAGAGCCTTTTGGAAATTGAGTTGCATATAAATAATAGTAATAACTAAATTATTTTCCTACTGAATCATCCACATGTAATAGAGGCAGAAACTTTCCTAAACTTTTTCCTAGCCAAACAATTTCCTAGATTAAAAAAGAAAGTTCTTACCTTTAGGGTTATAATCTCAAAAGTCCAATATAAAAGGCCTTCGGAAAAAGGAAGAGACTTTGCTTTCTTCAGTGACCATTTTCTTATGACTTCCTAATAGGAAAATAGATGATGATCTATGAGCAGAGGACCAGAGTCCCATTCCCCTCTCTTCTGTAAACTACTGGCATGCTGAACCTGTTTTATTATTAGAGGTAAACTTTTTAAAGAAAGATTCTTGCTTATGCACCTGCTACATGCTTTGTATTCCACTTCTCTATGTTTTTCAGATTTTTAATTAAATTAAATTTATATGCCATCTCATCAATAATACAATTCTGGACAGCTTACAATATGATAAAAGATAACTATAAAAAGTTGAAATTAAAACTTAAATAAGACTATGGGATCCTTGGTGTTCTGAGCTTGATTGCTTTGTTGCAGATGTTTCATTACCCAAATAGATAACATCAATTCAGTGTTGGGTAACGAAGAAGTGTCTGTAAAAAACTACCAAGCTCAGAGAGCATCAAGGACCCCACAGTTAAACCATGAGCTACAAGTATTCCTTTCTATTGTTACTTAAATAAGAACTAAAATCTAGGGGATCAGACAGCACAGGGGTAGGGTCTTATCCTGTCAACCAGCAGCAGCAAAGAAGACACCCATCAGGACCTCAAGCCAGCTAACAAAACCAGGTTTTAAGGCCAAAAGGGTGGGGGCAGATGTCCCTTCCAGTGGCAGAATATTCCACAGACAGGGACCATTGCAGAAAAGGCTCTTCAAAAATATTAGACAAACAATTGTTCAAGGAATATTTTTATATACCAACACATGTGTCCTACAATGTTTATCTTACAGCATTAAGGATTCAGTCTATTATAGTCTAATGTAGTCCATTGAACATAAAATTCTGGAGGGCTTCCCAAAGCTAAAACATGTTGACTACTTTGTGGTTAAATATTATATAAACCCAGCTAATGTAATCAGTTTATAGTTCAGTGTTTTGCGCAAAGTGCAACAATTGTATTGGTTAAGAACTGTGATTCAACTAATTGTAGCTTGACATTAATTATCATACTTTAAATGATCAAGAATTGATAATGCTCCTATATTGTAGCATTTAAATAATTTTATGGAGCATGTCATAAATTTAACTTGTCTCTATAAAGTGTTAGATGGCCAAGAACAAAGCATTGATATTAAAGGCCATATGTCCCTGAACCTATCTTCTCCAGGCAGAATTTGCCCATCATGCACAATCTATTCAAGACACAATGCTGCAAATATCCACTTCTTGAAAGATCAAAAAGATGATCTACACCTAGCTGAATAGCAAAAGCAGAACTCATTTAGCCCATTTCCAACACTTTTATTAGTATGCTTATTCTCCAGCCTCAGAATCAAAGGGGTCCATAACGAGGTTGGTGTCTGGAAATGTACTTTCTCTGTATAGCTCCTTGATTGTGGAACAGTTTACCCCCCTATGGTCAGAAGATAAGTATCTAGAATCAACCAAGTTGGGTATGAAAATCACTGCAAAAAATAAAATAAGTGCTAGATTGTGCATCTGATAAGAAAATATGGGCTAATCTGTCTACTCGGTGGAGGCTTTAATAACAAAAGGCAAAAATAAAACAGTAATTGGAATGCATGCTTCCAATTGATGGTGTGTGTTGCTGAGGTCTGGCATGTTATAAGAATGATCCAGTTAAGGTTATGGAGCTGTGTCCATGTATATCACTATATAAGTACAATGTTTATAGTATAATTGAAATAGTATTAATGTCAAATGTATCACATGCTTATATATGAATATGCTATGCATTCCATAATGTAGCTTGCAGAATGCTGTACAGGTTTTAATGTAAAAGGGATCATATAATTTAATCAAAGCTGACTGCATTCTGTGCCCAAATGAAACATAAAATACTTCTTATAATGTGGAAATGTTACTATATAGTAGATGTAAAATCATAAAATTAAAAAGGAATATTTAGGTCATTGGATCACATTCTCTATTCTGGGCAAGAATCCAAATTTAAGTTTTCACAATAGATAGTCCAGCACAACATACATTCTTGTATACATCCATTGAAGAGGACTTCTCTCCTTCTCATTATAAATGGTTGCATTGTTGCCCCTCATAGTGCTTAGAAATTTTTCTGAATACTCGTTCAAAATTTCTTCCTATAATCTACATTTATTACTTCAGGATGATAAAGAAACAGCTATTGGGTTTCTGTGTAACGTTCAAGGTTTTTATTTCCAAGGTTTACAACTCTAGCCTACTCAAGATTAATTTTAAATGTCTCCTAATCCAATTCACTATTTTCAACATTTTGGTAAATTTATTTCTAGTGTACATCATTTCATTCCAGCAGGACATTACCCAGATAACTGTCCTGCTTCTTTCTTATCCTCATCTAACTCCAGTAATCAGGCAATCAGACATAGAAGCCCTAAGTGTTGCAACAGAGGTGAGATGGTGTTAGGAACCAGTCCTTCTGGTGTGTATAATTCAGTCCTTAAATGGAAGGTTCATCTACCAGCTATGAAAACACTACTAGCTCTGTGTGAAAAGTTAGAAAATTGCCAGCTTCCACTTCAGCATAGCTGATGTTGAACCACCCCGATTTCCAGAATGAGGTAGCCACTGACTAGACCTCCCTGTGCCCAATGCTTCTCTATAATATTAATATTTGTATTATATGTGTTTTAATTTGGTTGTTCACCGCCCTGAGTCCCCCTCCCGGGGAGAAGGGCGGTATATAAATTTAAATAAATAAATAAATAAATAAATAAATAAATAAATAAATAAATAAATAAATAAATAAATAAATAAATAAATAATAAACAAACAAACAAACAAACAAACAAACAAACTGAGAACTCTCCTCTAACTTCCTGTTCTCAATGAAATTCCCATCTGGGTATAATCTGGTAGTAGAATTAGAATCCCATATGATCTTTACCTATATGGTGCTTTGTCTTACTGTGAAGCTTGCTGTGAACCTTGACTTGGATTACAAACACTGCCTTTCTGCTGAACATTAGCTACAGGTAGAACTCTTATTGCCTTTGTACTTAGATACTTCCAAATTATTCCTATAATGAGTGTGTGAACACACATAGATTGGACTTGCTTGGGTCTCTGAAGATTCCTATAGGCTAGAATCTTTTCTTGGAAGGAGCACTGCTAGTATATTTAGAATTCTAAGTGTTGCATGCATTACATAAAATATAAGGTCAAAGACTGAAATAAATATAGAAAAAGAAAAAAAAAGAAGAGTTGCTTTTTAAAGATGCTTAATTTCAGTCAATATGAGTTCAGGACCCAGCTTCTTCTTCAGCCCAATAATCTCTCAGACATCAGAACATGTGGACACAGGCTAGATTTCGACCATAAAATAACAGAATTACAAAGTTGGAAGGGACCATGGAGGTTTTCTAGTCCAATCCTCTGCTCAAGCAGGAGACCCAGCCTATACCATTGCAGACAAGTAGTGGCTCAATCTCTTCTTTAAAATCTCTAGTTGATAGAGCACTCACAATTTCTGAAGCCACACCGTTCCACTGATTAATTTTTCTGTGAGGAACTTTCTCATTTCTAAATTGGTTCTCTTCTTGATTAGTTTCCATCAATTGCTGCTTCTGCCTTCAGATGCTAAGGAGACCCCACAGTCCTTATCCTTGCTTTGTTGCAGAACACAACAGTATCCTATCTGCTTTTAAGAGACTCACTTTCTTGTCTCCTGTTGAGCAGAATGTAATTTTTTTCTCTAGAAGAATCAAAGTCTGTTTTTTCTAGGAAAGACCAAGAGTTAATATTGAGTCCTAACAGGGCAGAATACTTTGAGTTTCTGATTCCAGTTTTCATCCACTAGAGACTAGACTGTTTACTTTTCCTTGCTGAGAATAGCTTCTATGGTTACATTTCCTTTGTTTGATCTAATACATTTTTGTTCTTTTTTCTTGTTAAGGTTGAAACTGACAAAACAGGAGCGAATGGTTCACAGATAGGATAGAACCAATACAGTATATAAATGTTGCACAGATGGGCCCTAATCTCAAATTTGGAAAGTGAGTGACCACACTTCCATTGGAAATTTCAATTTCCATGGAAAAAAGCAAGAGGAAAAAACTCTGCTTTAAATCCTGGAGCAGACATATCTTTAGGATTGGATGAGGTCTACAGTTTATGCAAGACTTTTGTCTGTAATAAACTGACTTATTTAGCTATGTTGACACTGTGAGCAAGTCACATGAGTATTGAGTTAAATATCTAAAGAATAGAAATGTATTGCCAAACCTGGCATGATATCTGCCATTTATGAACTAAAACCAGTTATCCCTAATTTTTATTTTTTTTAAAGCTCTGTTATAAGTTTGCACTTTTAATAGATAGTATGGTACTTTTAGGCAACAACACAAGTATACCACAAATATTACAAGGCATAACTTCTGAGATAATGTATATTCATTCACCTTTAAGTTTGTTTCTTAAATCACCCCTACTAAAAGGGCTTTTCTTTTTTCTTCTTTTCACAGGCTATCAATTTAGCTAAGAACCCATTCTTCACTTAGAGTGTATATTTATTAGAAATTTGCTTGCTAAACTCAGTTGCAAAATTCCTGTGAAGTCACTTCCTGGAAACTGAAAATATTCCTTTCATTGTAATGTACAAATTTATTTTAATATTGCTGTTGGTAACAATAGTGCTAGAAGTACTCATACTAATAGTATAGTTTTTGTTCTAATATTTAGACAAGAACAGTGGTGAAATGTCAAATTTGTTACTACCAATTCTGTGAGTGTGGCTTGGTGGTGGTGGGGTAATGTGACTGAATGGGCGTGGCCAACTTTTTTTTTTAACTTTTAAAACCAATTTTTCTACAACCTCTTTGGCCGAAGAGGTTGTAAAAAAATGCTTTTAAAAGCCTCTGACGATCCCAGCTGAGCAGCACGATCCATCAAAGGCTTTTTTTTTTTACTTTTAAAAGCATTTTTTCGGCTGAAGAGGTTGTAGAAAAAATGTTTTTAAAAATTAAAAAAAAGTCTCTGATGACCATGTGGCTCAGCTGGGCATGGGGGGGGGCAGGAATTTTTGCTACCGATTCTCTGAACCACCCGCTGCCCTCGCTACTAGATCAGGTGATCTGGTCTGAACCAGGAGCATTTCACCCCTGGGCAAGAATATGAAATGTAAAAAAGCACAGAGGAATGGACTAGGACAATGATGACTAACCTTTTTGCTATTGTGTGCCAAAAGTGGGGGGGGAACGCAGGGGGTCATGCACGCATGTGCCCACACCCATAATTCAATGCACCTGCCCCCATACATGCGTGCACGACCCCCGCTTTTGGCACGTGATGGCCCGGTGGGCCTGGTAGCCCGTTTTTCACCCTCCCTAAGCTCCAGAGGCTTTCTTGGAGCCTGGAGAGGGTGAAAACAGCCTTCCCCACTCCTCCAGAAATGGCCTGTTTCCTGACTTCCGGTGGGACTGGAAAGCCCATTTTTCACCCTCCCCAGGCTCCAGAGGCTTTCTAGGAGCCTGGGGAGGACAAAAACAGCCTTCTCCATCCTCCCAGAGGCCGTCCGGAGTCCAGAAACAGCCTGCTTCCTGACTTCCTGTGAGCCCAGAAGACCCAAAAATCAGCTGGCCAGTGCATGCAAGCACACTGGAGTTGAGCTAGGGCAACACTCATGTGCCCACAGATATGGTTCCGCATGCCACCACGGGATGCCATCACGGGACTAGGATATCCTTCTGTAATCTGATACTCTAATCCAGGGCTGTCAAACTTCCGGCCCGTGGGCCAGATGTATCACACGTTGGCTACACCCATGTCCAGCAAAGGAGGGGAAGTCCCAATACCTCACATGACACTGCCATGACAATATGAGTTTGACACCCTTGTTCTAATCCAAATGTTGGATTAGAAATGTTATGATCCCCAAGCAGTTTATGGAAATATACAGAATATGAGGTAGTAATGTCACTACTGTAGTGATATAATTATCTGGAATTCATTGTCAAATTCAGCAGACCTGGGTTCTTATTGCTGTGAAGCTGTTGGAAGAAATGTTCTTCTGGGTTCAGTTCCAAGTCGAGAAAAAGACACCTGAAACATGGAGACTGCTAGGAAAGATGGTTTAATGGTGGACAGGATCACATGGTTTGAATTCCTGAGCAGAAAAAGGGAAGAGGTGCTGAGAGTTCCTGGGTTTTATGCCCTCTCTGGGCTTTGAACTTCCTGGGGCACAGGAAGAGTATCCTGATCGGTTGTCAGACTCCTAGGGGGCGGGGGACTTAGCTAGCCTTGCTGGCTGATGTAATCTTCCCAGATGCCATGTGGTGAGTTTCTGTTGCTAGATGGGTCCTTTGTGTTGCAGATGGGATGCTGATTGACAAAGATTGGAGGAATGGCCCATTGACAAAGATTGGAGGAATGAGTTTCTGCCTCTCTTTTAGGGGAAACATTCTGCCTTTTTAGTATATCCTAAAATATTTCATTTTTCTAGGAGAGGAGTTGGTTTTAACTTCCAGCAAAGCTTTTTAGTAATGTTGGTGATTTTCAGGGGTGGGTTCTACTTACCTTTATTACCGGTTCGCAATGGAATTATGCGCATGCGCTTGTTTCACACACATGTGCAGATCACCGATTATGTCATCTGGGGCAGTGGGCGAGACCTCCCGCTGATTTTACTACCGGTTCTTGAAAACCGGTCCGAACCGGGGCAACCCACCACTGGTGATTTTTAATTATTTCTTGGAAATAAGCCTTTCAGAATCTGATTTATTTAGAGTACTTACAAGATTTTCAGTTTTCTCTAAAGATTCAAGAATATTTTACAATTATTTATAATTGTTATTTTTAATATATTAAACATTGGCAGTTACATTCTTTTAGAACAAATAGGATTCATTTTATTAAAATTAAATTTAGTAAAGTATATAAGAAAATAAGAAAATCTACCATCTGAGTATAGTGCCACATAAAAATATGCTCATTATTTTGCTTTATTCAAAAATACATATTTATTCTTTTTAGTGGACCAACTACATCCATGGATGGCAGGATCGCTGGGTGGTATTGAAAAACAACACTCTAAGTTACTACAAATCTGAAGATGAAACGGAATATGGTTGCAGAGGCTCAATCTGTCTGAGTAAAGCTGTCATCACAGTAAGTGTTTTCTTAAAGCTTGATTAGCCTTCCTCACTGATATATTTAATATATTTCTCAATAATGGTTGAAACAACAAATTGATTTAATCTCGGATTGGACAAAGTGGTAATAATTTTTAAACTGATCATAGAATTTTTTTCATGTAAATCAAGTTTCTGAAATATACCTGTGGAAAAAAGATGCTTATAGACATATTTCACAATTTAAAGAGACAACTTGTCTCTTTTAAACTATAAAATTAAAGCAACAAATGAGCTATAATTGAAATGCAACCATTTAAAGAAACATAAGGCATTTAAACTTGTATTAAATAGGGCTGATTTTTGCTTTAAATCTTCAGTATGTTTTAAGAGACACTTGATAAAGATATCTGAAGCATGATTAACATTTTGGCAACAGAAGCATAACAGTTATTGAAGTATTGGTGGTGCTATTTGGTTGTGCTAATGTATCAGGAAGTATTTATGTGTTAATGATCAGATGATTACTTCACATGCTACTGCTGGCTTGCCTTGGGAACAGCAATAATAACATAAAAGCTGTTTTTGTTCTGTCATTATGATGACCTTCTTGATCTGCTAACTGCTAATTTGAAAATAAAGATGCAGTATCAACTGCTCTTTTATTGGCAAGGAAAAGGACAATAACTGCAATGTACTGGTCTTCTACATTTCTTATATGATTTCACAGAATCAGAATAAGATAACATTCTGCCCCTCAAGGTTTTACAGTTATAACCACGTGCATTATATATTAAGGCAGCACACACACACACCCATAATGTTTTGGATGCCATGGAGACCTGTTTCATGGAGGACAGTTTTTCCACAGCCAGGGGAGGGATGATTTCACGTGCTTATAACCTTACTTATTTTTGTATGGTAATTGTTTTAAACGTTATTTAAGATTTGTTTTAATTGTTTATTATCTGTTATCTAAAGTCACGTCAATCAGCTGGATAAATTTAATAAAATAAAATAAATAAAACTTAGGCAGATTTATTTGTACGCGTTCAGGTTTTCTGGAAAAAATATACCCCATTGATATTTTATGAATGTTTGGAAATAGCATAATATCTTCCCATTATTTTTATTCCATTGCTATTTCATCAGACATAGAGGCATGTAAGCAGTATATGGTAAGCAGGAGCCATAGTTAGAATGAAGTATTACAGGATAACACTGCCTTTAGCCAAATGCTGACATTTGTAATCTGCTCAGAGAGTGCTGTAAAGCACTATAGAGTGGTATATAAGTCTAAGTGCTATTGCTATGATAGCCTTCTGTAACTTCATAAATTGTTTTACAAATTTAAAATGTTGCTTTGTTCTTTGCATTAAAATTATAGATTATCCACTGAATGAGAATTTTGGTTTTAGAAGTTATTGGTTCTAATTTGAGCCACATAATTTTTAATACATTTTTCATAATTATTTTATTGACTAGTAAGCATTTTTCAATTCTTATTATGCTTATTAATTTAAAAATTAAATATGTTTGATTTTTAAAAGTTAATACTATTTAAAGGCAGAAATGAAATCATTGTAGCCATGGTGGCACAGTGGTTAGAATGCAGTATTTCAGGCTACTTCTGCAGACTGCCGGCTGCCTGGAATTTGGCTCAAGGTTGACTTAGCCTTCCATCCTTCCGAAGTCGGTAAAATGAGGACCCAGATTATTGGAGGCAATAGGCTGACTGTAAACCACTTAAAGAGAGGGCTGTAAAGCACTGCGAAGCAGTATATAAGTCTTAAGTGCTATTGCTATCAGTCTTGAACAAATAAATATACACTGCAAGTTTATTAGTTTTAAATAGGTCTGTGACCTGATTAAAGATATTTTAATTGAGCAATGAGTTTTAAATATGCATACATTTACATGCAAATAAATCAGTAGCACTCCATAAAAAGACCTTTAAAAAAAAAAGGATGCATGCACTTATCTTACCAGGCATCATGCCAGTTATGCTGTTTTGTTGTTTTAAGGTTTTTTAATGTTATCGATTAAAAAAAAAAGTGTTAGAGGCATATTCCCCCAAGATGCCATCCTGAGCACCAGGTGGATTTTGTATTGACAAACAGCTGATTTTGCTGCCAAAACGTGTTCTTTGGCAGCTGGCCCTCTATATCTGAATGGGAACTACTAGGAGCAACCCAAGATAACCCACTGATGACTGTGGACCCTCCTGAGAAGAGGAATGTTGACGATTGCAATTCCTGAATCGGAATAGTCGGAGACTTGTGTCTGTCTTTCCTCTCAGCTGTTAATTTTTTTAAAACTAGGATTTTAGCTGTACTGTTTGAATTTTCTTTTTTATCTTGATTTTTCTCTTAAAAATTAATTGTCTGGTTGAAGGCTAATTTACTTTAACCCCTTGCTGGATTTTAATATGAATTCTTTAATGTTTTTCACTGTTTCACTGCTGTTCTGAATTACTTTCGCTTTCTCCATATGGAAGTCAATAGAGATTTCCTGGGTAGTGGAAGTGACCTGCTTGGATTTTCATTTGAATTGGATTTTCACTACAGGGATTTCGCATTTTCTTTACTTTTTAAAAAAAAAACTGGTTTAATTTTTTAATGCTTCATAGAAATTCTTTCCATCCTTTATTGTGAGAAATATTAGCTCAATACTACTTTGTTAGAAAGGAACTGTATGTCTCGTTATGAATGCCCAGTTACAGGGCTAAATTGAAAATGCAAACAATGTACCAAGTTCCAGATGAAGCCCTCTGGGAAGACTTTGGAAAAAAGAATGCTTTTTAACTTACAAGTTCAAATTGAAAACTTTGGTAAAATGTTGGATGAAATAACAAGGGTTTTAAATCAACTTAAAGAGAATATCCAGATACAAGCAAGTATACCCAAACTAAATTCAGAACTGGATGGATTGTAATCTAAATAGCTATTTAAAGATTTAAAGGAGAAGGATCATGATATGGAAACTTCAGATTCATTGGAGAGGGTTGAAGGGGATATGTCTTTTACAGATTTGAAGTTAACAGAATCGATTAGTGATGAACTGGACTTTCTTAAGAAGATTGATGGTGATTGGGGAATGGACTTATTCTATCTGGAAAACAATTTGTGCTGAATTTTTTGGGGAAAGGTTTATGATTTTGGGGAATAAGACACAATTAGTTGAAATGTTTTCAACCAAAATCTCAAGCAGAAGTTTTATTATTAAGAATCAAATGAGGTATGATCAAATGTACTGATCATACATAATGATTGTGCTAATTTACCATAGTTTAAAAACTATTGTAGACAATCATAAATTAAATACAATAATAAATTGTTAATAGAGAACTTTGCTTTTGTTTCAGCTGTTAACTACTTTGCCTTTATATGTAGTAGATAGATGACAGGTCAAATTGGTTGCAAATAGAGGAAGAAGTAATACATTTTACCAGGGAGTGAGGGGACTCATATTGTTCCAATATATTTATCAATATTCAACTAGAGGAGATAATATAAGCATGTAGGGATAATATAAGTATGTCTTTTGTCTTATTTAATGCACATTTTTTTCTTTTCTAATGTTTTGTCTATCTTTGTTTTATTTTTGTAAAATTTATTTTTCCTTTTTTTGGAGTTTGTATTTTATCTTAATTTTCTGAATAAAGTAAAAAAAAATTAAAAGTGCTAGGAACTTTTGATAAACAATGATTTAAAAGCGTAGAGAATATTACAAGGCAAAATTTAAATTAAATATGAAACAACTGAAGAAGAGATCTTGTGAAGCACTGGAATTCTGCAGGTATCAATGTACTGATGCTGTACAGTTCTTTTCTAGCTTTCTTCCTCAGTTAATGAGACTGAGTTCTGAACAAGTGCCTTGCATCATTAGTCAGGTGGACATAGGAAATAAAGATTTTTCCAGGCAAGATGAAAATACTTTTGTCAATAAATTGATTGACCTAGGAATAGAGAATAATTCTGTTTTTAAACAAAGTTGCAATCTCCTTGAAAAATTAGGTGTTTTGGAAACCCCTGGTCTTCCTCTTAGATTCCAAAATAGTAATTTTATCCTGCTTTGGCTAATATGTCAAAGAAACGAGCCAGGTAATAGACATTAATGGATGAATATTATAATTATAATATTATAATAATAATATTAATATATTATAATATTATATCACCGCCGTGAGTCCAGTAGGAGAAGGGCGGTATAAAAATCTAATTAATTAATTAATTAATTAAATAATTGTTTTGTAGGACTGTACTGGAAGAGAAATTAAAATTGATTTTAAAATTTCTGCAAAGCCATCATGTATAACCAGTTTTAAAGTGCCTTCCCATATTTCTTTGCAATATTTACAGGCTTAGAATTCATTCTGGAGATAATTTGTTAATTATTTGAAAGACCAAACCAGGACTATCTAATTTGGTGCCCTTCATATATTTTGGACTGCCTTCTTCATTATGGAGGTTAACTGTGATTACCAGTGAGGTGTTGTCAATGCTGGCTCAAGGTATAGGGCATCCCTAGGCTACATTGACTGGTAAGCCACCACCTGCCATTGTGAAGATTTGCATTTTTGGAATGATTTAGAAGGAGGGTTGGCATTGGCACTCCCTAAGCTTTGACACCCTAGACAAGTATTTATTCAGCCTTAATTTAAATCCAGCTCTGCCTGTTAAATCGTAAAGAAGTTTTCAGTATGATGTGTAAATAGAAACTCGGGTTTTGTCTGTGGTTTCTTGCTTTGTTTGTGTATCCTACCTGAATATCTAACTAATCCACAGAAAAATAAGAAAATTGCAGCTGCAAAAAAGAAACAGATCAAATCAAAACTTGTCCATACAAACCAGGGTTGCTTGTTTGCATGTCTCACCACTTTTTTTTTTTTTGGCTCATTCAACAAACCATTGTTAAAGCAAAAGATTAGCATGGTGTATGATCACAGTAATTTGTAATTGTACGGTTACATTTTTAGAAAGTCTAGTCATTGGTCTGCATAATGTTAGAATAAGCAGCCATTCCTGTAACAACTCAAACAACTCGAAGAAACAACTCAAAACCCTTGTGAAATTACCTCATAACTGATGGAGTATCATACATTGATGTGTAAAACTGACTCCTTAGAGACATGATACAGTTCTCATAATTCTGTTTTCTGGCTATTTTAGTGAACTGAGAGGGAAAGATAAAGGAAATAACACAAGCACTTAAACTTATGTACTGCTTCATAGTGCTTTACAGCCCTCTCCAAGTAGTTTAAGCGAAAGAATTATAAAGGGAAGTTTTAACGTTGTATTGAATATTAACCTTGAATATTAAATTTTACCTCTTTACTGAAAAGGCACAGATTTACAGTAGTTTCTTTGTAAGATGTATACATTCTATAAATGTTAGCTATAAAAATTGCTTCCTTGCTTTTGAATATTCAAAGCACCTAGAATTGTAAACTCATTAATAGATTATAATTTGTTAATTAATAGTATTTCCTAAATATGCAGCTATTTCAGTAAAGTGTTCAGCACATTAAAGCTATCTTTTGTATAACAATTTAACTTGAAAAGGTGAGGAAAATGGTCAACAACCTATGTAGCCTAGTAGACAGTAGAGAGATCAGCTATGCATAGTTAAGAGTAATAGGTGAATCAGTTGACACCTTATCTCATAAATGGCAGCCTAGCCCAAGTGGAGCAAAATCTGGGGAGAAGTGTTTTAAACCATTCAAAGAAACTTCATTTTAATAAATGGGGTTGAGAAATTTGTCTTAAAATTTCCAAGATTCAGGAAGATTTACCTCAGATGTGACAGAAAAAGTAGTGCGTTTGTGGCAGCTATGAGCACATACACACAGATGGCTCAAGACAACAAAATCAGTAAGCAGGGCACATTTAGAGAAATAATTAATATTTTGATTTAAGCACAACACAGATCTACAAATCAAGAACCTAGTATAAATTTCTGGCTTGAATGCTTTTAGTTATTTCTATACATTTCCAGTTTTGCCCCCTTATTGGGATTCATCAGCTATTGTTGTATTGAGTTCAAACCTTCTGCCAGGAATTGAAACTAGTGCTCAGCATATGCAGACATGTTATTTAGATGTGCTATTAGAATGGGGTGTGCGCACACATATATACAATATAAAAAGTCTATACACCCCTGTTAAAATGCCAGGGCTTTGAGAAGTAAAAAAAATCAAACCAAGATAAATCACTTCAAATATTTTTCCACCTTTAATATAACATATAAGCTGTACAATTCAGTTGAAAAGCAAACTGAAATCTTTTAAGGGGAAAAAATAAAAATAATATGATTGCATAAGTGTGCACACCCTTAAACTAATACTTCTTTGAAGCACCTTTTGAAGCCATTCCAAAACTTTGATCTTCTACTCATGAACCCATTCTTTTGTTGATTTGCTTTGGGTCATTGTGATGTTGAAATTCCTCTTCATCTTCAATATTTTAACAGAGGCCTGAAGGTTTTGTGTCAAAATTTACTGATATTTGAAACTGTTCATAATTCCTATGCCTTGACTAAAGCCGCAATTCCTGGTGAAGAAAAGCAGCCCTGAAACATACTGCTGCCCCCACTACGCTTTGCTTTGGGTATAGTGTACTTTTGATGATGTGCAATGTTTTTTTTCCACCAAACGTACTTTTTGGAATTCAGCCAAAAAGTTCAATCTTGGTCTCTCATCAGATCATAACACATTTTCCCACATGCCCTTGTCAGACTCCATGTAGGGTTTGGAAAATGTAGCTGGGCATGGATGTTTTTCTTTGTATAAAAAGGCTTCTATCTTGCCATCTGACCCCACAGCCCAGGCATACAAAGAATATGGGACACTGTTATCACATGTAGTACACAACCAATACTTGCCAGAAATGTCTGTAGCTCCTTTAATATTGTTGTAGGCCACTTGGCAGTTTCTCAGACCAGTTTTCTTGTCATCAATTCTGGAGGGATCTTGGTAATTCTTGGTAATGTCACTGTTGTGCCATATTTTTTCCACCTGTTGATGACTGTCTTCACTGGGTTCCATGGTATATCCAGTGCCTTGGAAATGTTTTTGTACCCTTCTCCTGATTGATACATTAGAACAATAAGATCCCTTTGATATTTTGTAAGCTCTTTGCAGACCATGGCTTTTGTTCTAAGAGGCAACTGAGTAACGTCAGACAAATCATACTAGAACAGCTGAATTTTATATGGGCTTGATCACAGTCATTTTAATAATGGCAAGTGTGTACTGACAACTGTTTAACATCAATTTGAATGTGATTTCTTATTTCCACATCTCTACTTAGAAGAGGAAATGCACATTTATGCAACCATGTTTGTTTGTTTGTTTGTTTGTTTATTTAATTTGTATACCGCCCTTCTCCCCAAGGGACTCAGGGCAGTGGACAGCCGAAATTAAAATACATACAATATAAAAGTTAAGATAGCTAAAATAAATTAAATCAATCGGCCTCCAAATTTAAAACCCCATATCTATACAATTTAAAAACCAACCCATAAAAACCTATTTAGGCTAGGCTTGCTGGAATAAAAAAGTCTTCAGGGCCTTATGGATATTGTAGGACCTTATGTTATTGTAAGCTTGTTGTTATTTCCCCCAAAAGATTTTAGTTTGTTTTACAATTGCACTGTAAAGCTTATATCTTATATTAAAGGTAGAAAAAAATTCTGAAGTGATTTATCTTAGTCTGATTTTTGTTTTTTACATTTCAAAGACTTGACATTTTGACAGGCTATGGACTTTCTATAGTAATCCACCTTCAGCTCTCAGAGGAGATAGATACAGGTGTTACAATATATAATGTCTTTATGCATGAGATTTTACCTAACTTCCAAAGCCCTCCTGTTTGCCTCCCCTCCCCCCAGTCTTCAGAAGAGGAAGAAACTCTGGCATCCAATTTTCTGTGCATAGTATGCACAAAGACCATCTTGCCTGGGAATGTTTGAAACATGTAAGGCATGTTATATATGTAATTTCTGTCTTGGAAGTGTTGTTTTTAAACTTTATATAACTTGATGTTTCAATTTAAAAAGCATGCTTCTTAGTTCAACCTGTAAGTTCTAGTGTTTGCAAATTATTTTACAGATCTTTGTTGTATGTTTACATCATGTGTTTTTCTTTCCTAGTTTCAAAAAGTCATTTTTTCAAACTTTTTGGTTAGATCAAGTCTATACAATGTAAGGCTTACAGGTTTCATGTGGCCTCTCAGTATTTTTTAAAAATTCAATAACTCTGCTGCTGCCAAATATTGCCACCATTACCCCAAAAGATATGCTGCTGTGCTTCTTCTGTGCATCCAGGCTCATCAACACTGCCAGCTCTGTCACTGCTCCAGAACTATATCTACCAAACAATTGATGGGCAGGCCAGTTATTCTTTGTGGCCTACAATTATTTTTAATTTGTCAGTGGCCCTGTCCCCTGTACAGATTTTGGTAGGCCTGGGTTAGATCATAATGGGGACTAATGAATACATTGATAAATAAAATTCTTTATTTAAAAGGTTCATGGTTCATCCACTTAAAATGTAATTCTAGTGCCCTAATTATCTTTTTTTTTTGTCCAACAGCCTCATGAATTTGATGAATGCAGATTTGATATTAGTGTAAACGATAGTGTTTGGTATCTACGTGCTCAGGATCCAGATCATAGGCAGCAATGGATAGATGCAATTGAACAGCACAAGGTATGGATTGTTATTCTTTCAAATTAATAAGTTATAGTGATGAATTAGCTCCTGGCTAACACCTTCTATGTTTGCTGAATCTGTAACTTCCACAATTATAATCCATGTGGCTGATTCTGAGAGTTATAGTTCCAATGGGTGTACAAGTTAATAAATCAGGAAAGGCTGCCCTAAATTTTGATTAACAATTTGAGTAATCCAGTATGAATAAAAACTAATGCTATACTACTCAGCCACCAGAAACATTATAGAATAAGGTTTTGAAATGAATAATACAGATATATTAAAAGTTGGTATACAGGCAGTCCTTTACTTGCGACCACAATTGGAACTGGTTATTGATGAAGCAGTAAATAAACAAGACACTCACATGACTGCTTTACTCAATGAATGCAATCCCAGCACTTCTTAAGCAGACAGAGCAAAATAGCTACCTAAAGGCACAGGGCAGAAATCCTCCTGGTAGATAGCCCTTTCACTCTGAATGCTCCTGAAGCCCACCAAAAGATTTCTGCTCCCCTCTGTGTACGGATGAGTAATCCTTTAGTGGATTGCAGGAAAATCCTTTGTGGAGCTGCCAGAACAATTCCTGCAGCCTACCAAAGGATTTCCCTCTTTTCTGTGCATAGAGTGGAAATCCTGAAGATTTCAGCTCTTTCTTGCAGCCCACTAAAGGATTTCAGCCCCCTTTTGCTTGCAACCATCCTTGCCAGCTTCCATCTTGGCTTTTTGGAGAACCTGGCAGAGAAGATTGCAAATGGCAATTACATGATTGTGGGAAGCTTGTCAATCAATTGTAAATGTGAGCTGGTTACCAAGCACCAAAACAGGGGGGAAGGGGGGGAACTGACATTTTACAGTTGCCAAAAGAGCACTGTAAGCAGCTTTTTCAAGGCCATGTTAATTTTGAAGGTTTGTTAAATGACTGTTCAGAAGCCGAGGACTATCTTTATTAACATTGTGCCATTGAGAGGCATTGAAGAAATGTTAATGAAATAATGGGAAGCTGTAAGGAATTAGTGTGGTAATATGGAAAACACATGAGCTATTATCTCCACCAAGTGGAGCTTAAATTTTTGTCTGCACCAATCATAAAGTTCAAAAGTATGTTGGCATAAGGGGTGATATTTGGCTACAATACAGTTTGCAAAGTTTGGTATGAGTAAGGGTAAAAAAATGTTTATAATCAGCTTTAAGATTAATTGTTCTAATCTTCTGATTTGGGTTTGAATACTGTCTTGTACCAGTATGATGGTTGAATGACCAGGGGCAAATTTTTCAAATGCTTTTATAGGTAACAGATGGAAAAATCTCTTTTTTCACTTAACACCTTTTTCTATTTCTACAGGAAAAAAAATCCTAGATTGCTTTTATTTGAGATCTTATAGGATGCCTCAGCATCACTCAAATCTTTGTAAAATAATATGCAATAGAATATAAATAATCTTAAAGTGAATAAAACTAAAGCTAGCAAAATCAATAATGTTCAAATAAATATTTAATAAGAGATATTTTAGCCAGTTATAAAATTAAAAAATACATATTCTGTGAAATATCATTCCATAGATTAAGTGCCCCTAATTCTTGGAAATGACATGCTATGGGTAATCCTTGACTTATGACTCTTTAATGATGGTTCAAACAAAGTTACAACAGTCTTAGAAAAACTGATATATGACATTTCCTTGGACTTAGAACCATTGCATCAATCCTGTGGTTGCATGATCAGAATTTTAGTGCTTGACAGCCGTCTTGCATTTCTTAGAGATTGCAGCCTCCTGTGCTAACGTAATTACAATTTGCTACCTTTTTTGCCGGTTCCTGGCAAAACAAATGGCAACGAAGGCCATTAAAGAAGCTAGACTTGCTTAAAGACTGCATGATTTACTTAAAATCACCATAGAAATAGTCATACAATTGGATCCGGCATATACAACCACAGTGAGTTACGACAGAAATTCCAGTCATAAATCAAGGATTGCTGGTAGATGGGAAAAATAAATTGTCAAGAAGTGTGAGCTTTAATTAGAATTTTATGTGTTTTGGTTAAAGCCTCTTTTTTCAGAGATAATCTTTGATACACTATACACGATACACTTTGAAACTATATGTTGGGGCTTGATAAATTGACATTTACAGCTTGAAAATTAATGAGTAGTTACGATCAGCCTCTCCTCTCCTCTCCGCTTCTCTCCCTCAACCTTGTCCCACAGAACCCTATCCTTTCCCCTTCTCTCCCTCAGGCTTGCCCCACAGAAGCCTCCCCTATCATATCCCCTAGTTATTGCTGTGAAAGTAAAACTGAAAGTGAAACTCCTCTCCTCTGCTTGTGTTTTGCATTTGGAACAGATTTCTTTTCAGGTGGGGAGGGGGAGTAGAACTCCTTAGCATCAGAGCATATTAATAATAATATAAGAAATACTAATGCTCTGATGGTCATTTTGAAAAATCCTTTCTTAGTGAGCACCTCGAAGCCAAGAGGAACGTATGTGGCAAATTTCATGTTTGTAGGCTTTACGGTTTTGGAGATTTCGTGATTATGGCGTGAGTGGTGTTCGCTTTTTTTGATTTACATTGAAGCGTTAGAGTTCAAGCTCATAGTCATACCAAAATGAACTACTAACAACTATGTGTGAAATTAAAATTGAACTCATCCTGAGATTGTAAATCAACCAAATAAAATCCTTTAAAGAAGACAGGTGAAGCTAAAGTTTATCTTTAGTCATTCTCAATGTCAACATTTTTCAACATTTCTTGGGAGAAATATGGAAGTGGTTTGCCATTGTCTTGCCTTCCCAGTGTCGTCTATCCATAGCTCAAAGACTTCCAAGTATTTATTCTGCTTGACCTATTTTGGGTCTGCCAAGGTCAGCTAAATGCTGCTATATTTTATGACAGAAACTTTTACTCCATACTTAAAAGCCTATAATACTCACTCAGTAAGCCAAGTTTCACTTTGGAAACCATAACTGAAAAAGCTTCTGTGCCTTATGGCTTTCATGGAGGCACACAAAATAAACACTGAGAGAGAGTTTTTTTCTTTGTACCTCTGTCTCTACCAGGGCAGGCTAATATTGATGGATATAGGCCTTTGAGTAAAGCTGCCCAAAATACTAAGGCTTCATATTAGGATGGCAAATGGTATAATCCCAGCATATAAACAGCCACAGTTTAGAATATTTGGAATTTTTTGAATCATAAATAAAGACTTCATAAAAAATGCATTAGAATAGCCTAACCTAGATAGCAAAGTTCACACTGTTCAGATAAAGTCTTGCTAAATTATCCTAAATTGGTGTTATCTGAGGTTTGTCTGTTATTGCAAAGTGAAGTGAATCTGGTCTTGAAGACAGATTACAAATCTTGTTTAAACTCAGCTGTAAAACATCTTTCTAAAAGAGGATTCTCTTCTTTTTTTTAAAGATACCCTTTTCTGTTTTATTTTTCTTCCCAGAGAATTGAGGGGAAATAAATTATGAAGTGCTTTACTTCTGTTATAAATATTCATATTATTACATTGAACACTTTTTATATAAAATCGTTGTTTCCTGTGCTAGTAATATTACATCTTACATAATTTTTATTTTCTTGGAATAATAATGATTTCATATTTATAAAGGATCATTTAAAAATTATATCACCTTTTCCAAAGTTTGTTTCTTTTCTGAGAAAAAAGAGAAAGCAATAATATCTGGGTGTTTTACAATATTATTTCAGCACATAGAGCAGGGGTGTCAAACTCAAGGCCTGTGGGCCGGATTCGGCCTGTGGGGTGCTTAGATCTGGCCAGCAGGGCTGCCCTGGAAACAGCAAAGGACTAGCCTGTGGTGCCTCTGCTAGTGAAGACAGAACTCGTGAGGGCCATGTGCAGCTCTCCCGAGCTCTATTTTTGCTGGCAGATGGTTGCAGGATGCCGTTGTAGCTGAAAATGGAGCTTGAGAGCCCGTTTTCACTGGCAGAGCGTTCAGACCACCACAGGCACCCCGACACGAGTGATGTTGAGTTGGCCACGCCCACCCTGGCATGTACTCTGGCTATCTAACTTTTATTTATATAACATTGTATCTGCTGTATGTTATCCTGTAACTGACATTCTTATTTATAAGATAATAGATTAGAAGTTTGAAAATAAAATAATTTTCTGTGTCAACATACAACTTGAGCAGGTTTGCTGTTGTATGACAATAAAGATATTAAAATTCTCTGTTTTAATGGCATGTGGTTTTATATCATTAAGTGCTGAACCTCGAATTGTAATTGCAAGGGTATGCTTCAAGTATATTCTTGCAATTATGGAACTGCAACACAAGGTAGCAGTTGCACGAATAGTACAAACTTTTATTGAGGTAGCTAACAAACTGACCTATTAGTAGGAATCTTTTTGAACCTTTTAAATAAAACAATTGTGCCTGATTAAACAAGTCAAAATTTCTTCTCATTCCACATATAGCGTATTCAGCACAAGATTTATATCATTTGTAACTACTGATTAACTAATGGATATATTTTATATTTATGAGGTATCTCTCACCTCTTCTTTAATTACCTCCTTTTTCTTGTGTGTGTGTCTCCCACAACAAAATATCTTTACTATATATAATGATCCTCACTTAGAATTATACTCAATGCATCTGTTTAAGTGCACAAAAAGGATTTGTTTTAGATCTTTTATGGGAAGCATGGTGAACTGAAGATGGAAGCTGATGCCCGCATCAGGAAGAGGAGCCAGTGAATGAATCCAGATTAATGAGAGGATCTGGGGCCATCCATAGTGCTTCATAACAGAAGTTCCCCATGATGAGACCATAAAATAGTGGTCTCTGGCAGGTTTTAGAGCTCTGGGAGCTGGGAGAGTTAGCTTTGCCCAAGCTGCAGTTCGAAGTCTTCAGAGAGATACTGGGTACACCCACTTCCTATCTTAATCACGGGAAATGGCTTGTAAATTGCTTTTTTGGATATTAAGAACCTTCATAAGAACCGTTTTTATTACACTGGATTTTCCTTCAGTCCTCAACAACAACAAAAAAGGTTTCATGTAACTTTTAAGAACTTTGTTACTTGGAAATAAGTAGCAAAAATTGTAAATAGAATGGTGGTTTTGTAAAAAAATTTAGTGGACTAGGGGGCTAGAGAGACTAAAAATAAGATTATGAAATAATTAGAATAATTAGAATAAATGGTTTGTATCTATTAAAATATTTGAAGATTTTGAATTTTAAGTCTAAGAAATCTTTTTCTGAAAAAATGTGGCTTAGGGAAAAGCATGATAAGAGAAGACCTTGAGGGCTGCTTACTTGATACAATCAGAAAGAATTAAAGATTATAATTACCCACTAATTCAGAATGGAGACAAGTATTTTAATTCTGGAAGAATTCAAGGATATTTGGCAACAGTGTACTCAGAACTTGTCCCTTATTATAAAAAAGAGTTCAAAAGGGCAGTATCAGTCTGCACCTGATCTCCAGCCCTGGAAGGAGGGACCAGTCTACCCACCTTCCTTCCAAAGGACTAGGGATGGGATCAGCCTACTAAACCTTTGGGCAGTGGCACAGCAGTACACTGCAGCAGCACTAAAGCAGTCACAAATATAGCAAATTACGGTTCCACTGGAGAGATCGGTCCCAGATTTTGGAAATTTACGCATTTCAGGTATCATAATTCAAAAATTGTTACTGTTTGATGCACTGTTTCACCTAGTTAAAGGTTTTAGACAGGAGAGATTTAATAGCATGCAGATATAAGATAAGATATGGGAAGAAGAGGGGAGACTGTATTTTGAAAGAGAGAGAGAAATTACTATAAAGATAAATGAAAGGAATATGAAATTGATGTACTTGTTTAATGTGAAAATATATGTAGTTGTTTCTGGTAGCTCTTAATACACTTTTGCTGATTAAGATTGATGAGACTGTATTTGCTTTTAGATTAAAGACAAGATACGGTATAAAGAGATTTTAGGTTGAAATGTTAGAGAAGATGTTACTGAAATTATACTTGTCATGAAGAAGGGAGAAGAATCATTTCTTTACATATTTCCCCTTTTTATTTTACTTTTTTTCTTTCTGCACTTTTTGCTTATTAGTTTTTTGTATTTTTAAAGTTCTATACTTTTTAAAGAAAAGATATTCTATAGAAGATATACAAAATTTACACAATAATAAATTTGTCTGTTTTTAAAGTGCCAGCAGAGCAGGGCTTTGGGCCAGGAGCCCAGAACTCCTCTTAGTAGAATGAGCCCATAAAATGCATTAGAATTGGCTTACCATATTGTAAAGTAGATACTTTGCTATCCGGAGAGTGCTGTCTCCCTCCCAAAAGACAATTTGGACCACAATCCAACTTTGTCCAGGCCCTTTGCTGTGCTTAGTCTGGGTTGGGGGGTACATAGGTCCATTATATCACTTCACTTCTCGTGTTTGATTTTTGCTGAACAAGGCTGCTTTATAAGAAGCTTGATAGCATAGGAAAACATGAGCCGAACTGTCTTTTTTCCCCTGGGATTCTGGTCATTGTGACTTATGAATCAAACCAAATGTTAATGTGAAAGTATTCTTTGAATACAAAGAAGCAGCAAGCCTAGAGGCATATCCTATGCCCACTTTAACTGTCCCCTTGTTTGGCTATTTCCAGCACTACATTGTTGGAGGGGGGATGCTATGAAGTGAGAGTGTGTATAGTCCACTGAAATGACTGTTCAGTGGCTTTCTTGTTTTTCTTTTTAGGACATTAGGTAATGTTAGCATTAGCTTGTAACTAAAGCTAGCACTTAAGGGTGCAGGCAAGACTTTTATGTAACTTTATAATAATAAAAGGTCACTTTGGATGAGATGGATAATTTTATTAATAAATAAAGTGCCCACTAGACAAACCCATTGTCAGTGGGTTTCTTCCTAATATTTTTGTTGTCTTTGAGTGTTCTCAGCCATGAATTTGGCCCTAGAATGCGCAGAGGACAGAAGGTTGGGGTAGACTGTGCTCTGCTTCTCTTGTCTTTCTACATATAAGGTTATTAACCAGTGTTTACATTTTGTATTGCTGATCTCTTCATAGAGTTAAGATTTGTCCAGAGCCTTCATGTTGGTGTTAATGTATAATTCTATTCTGTTTTTACAGGTAAAGTCTTATCCTGTCTGAGTTGCAGCTTGTATAATTTTATTTTTAAAAACCTGAAACAGTTCAGGATTTGCTGCTGAAGTCAGAACATTTGTAAACCGCCAATCATTTAAATTAGGAAGTCTTGAAAACATTTAAATGTAGACTTACTGGAATGTAATGGAGGCAGGATAAAGGTTACTGCTGGACTTTGACCGATAGTAACCTCTCGGAATTGCTTCATATTCTTTTTGTTGACGCCATCTAGTGGCTACTATTGTTACAGGAAATTGTAAACTTTATTTTTTCCTAAAAAATGTTGATTGTGTTGGATGTGGTTCTGTGTCATAAATAGAATAAGTAGAATTCTGTTGATTGTGACAAACACATAAACGCTAAATTCATAATTCACTTATATGAATGTGATCTGGATACAGCTAGCTGACCAGCAATTGTTTTTTGTCCCTTTCTTATGTCTTTTAACCATCTTGGTTAAAATGAACAGTATTTGAATACTTGCAATACTTCTGTGAAACTTCATTTGGTTTAATAAAAGCATTACCTCTTGGGGTTCTGCTTTATTTCCTTCTCTCTCTCTCTCTCTCTCTCTCTCTCTCTCCATTTAAAATGAAGGATAATAAAAAAGGCGATGGAAAAATAAAATGAGTAATGGTATGTTCAAATGTAATAAAGACCTGTGTGGATAGAAAGGAAGCTATGGAAGAATTTGAAAATGAAGGGATAGACTCAAAGTAATTTTTTAAAAGGATGATGAAATGTAGAATCAGATAAAAAGAGGGAGAAACATTAAGATATCATGTGTAGTAAAAAAACACTGAAGATTCAGAGTTCAAATAGATCAGAAAGGTACTACAGTCACAAACAAATGAAAAGGAAGAACAGGGGTATTTATTATGGCTTAGCTATCCAATTATCTTGTTCTTTAAAGCCATTTAATTCATTCTAAGTCTCAACAGAAAAAAGCTTCAAGTTATAGCATTTGTCAAAATGGCAAAGCTAGGAATAATATGTCTGGAAATAAACAAAATGGAGGGAACATTTCAAAACATTTCATGACAGGTTGTGAGATCATTAGGCTAATGGAAGAAATAGAAGGTAGAAAACAATCATGGTTACTGTTTTCCCTGATGTTGCTGCTACATGTAAAGATAGCAGTGTCCCATGTGTCATCATCATACTTTGTGACATATGGTGTAATTGGTTGTGCACTGCACTATCATTTCTATTCTGCTGTGGCTACAAGTAAGAAACCAAGTTACATAAGCCATCCTTGCCTTAGGAATACATGATTTGGATTCAAAACAGTGGAGAGAATAAACTTTCATTAATGTTAAAAGTGTAATAAGACTAAAGAATTTCTTAGCAGAAAAGTCAGACATAAGGACATGTCGGAAATAGTATTCAGATGTAAAAGAAAAGAAGAAACAGGTAAATTAAAGGAATTAGAACCATAAATGTTAAAACTATAGAGGAAGAAAATGGAATTGCTTCAGAGGAAGAAAATTAGCGGTCTTAAGGTTTAAAAGGTAGGAAGATAGTAGAGTAGAAATACTGTATAGAGATAGAAAATTAAATAGATTTTGGCAGATCCAAGAAAATGAGATTATTTTTGTGCAGTACTGAAACTGCTTTGATTAAAATGACAGTTTCTTGTTGCCAATTTTTAAAAAGTCTCTGCTCTGTTTCTCCTTCCTTGGTTCATATTCTGCTTTTGACACCACAGATTATCTTTTCTTTCTGATCTGTTCTTTGCTGTTTCTTTTCTTCCTTGTTAAATTCCCAAAAATTCTTTACTTGCCTCCATGCTAATCCTGTTCAATAATTTCTCATAATGGCTATATGTGGTTAGCACCCCTCCTACCTTTCTGCATTTCCTCTCCTCTGCAAGTGACCTATGCTCTGCAGCTTAGTCATCATGGCATAAGAGTCTTCTGCTTTTTATCTACATTTTGCCCTTTGCTCCTCTCTGTTCAGTGTGCATTTCATGCTTTATCTAATTCAAGATCATCTTCTAGTAGCATAAAGGTTCTGGTTCAGCCTGTTAAATCTCTTAAGCATGTGTCAGTGATTGTACCCTCTTTGCCTATCAACTTGATGGATACACTTATAAGAAAGTTAGCACCCATCCATCTCCTAGAAGAATGAAATATTCTAGGAAATATTAAAAAGGCAGAATATTATATTTCCCTGGATGAGAAAAGGAGAAACATGCTTTTAAAGACAAAGCAGCTCTCTGCAGCTCCCTGCCCCCCACTTCAGTTTTAGGGTGATGGGATTAAGATCTTCACCCTCAGGACATGATAGGATTAGCTTCATTACCTCATCACCCAACAAGATTCAACCAAGCCTCCCTCCCTCTCTCTTCTCTCTCTCTCTCTCTCTTTCTTTCTCTCTCTCTCCCCCCCCATGTGCTCGATTGCCCAGGACTCAAACCATGTGATCCTGTCCACCCTTAAACCATCTTTCCAAATAGTTTCCATATTTCCAGTGTCTTTCTCGTCCACTTGGAACTGTACCCAGATGGACATTTCTTCCAACACACACATCTTTGATATTTTACCAATGTAATTTTAAAGTATTTGAATTTATTGTGTTTTATTTTAGGAAAAATAATGTGATATTGCTTAATGGTGCCTGCCACATTAAAACATGTCTAACTAAGCTGTTATGCAAAAGAAATTAAATGACTATGAAATGGGGAGAAGAAATTGTCAAGCATCCCAACATAATGAAAACCTACTCTAGGTGGCACTCTTGAGCTATATTTGAGAATGAGAGCTGTTCATTTGTGTTAGTTTCATATTTCAGAATGTGCAGATACCATGGCCAGAGAAGTGCCCATTCTAGCAAATAAATGTGATCAGTACTGCAGTTTTCTAGTAGAATTAATTTGTTTTCTAACATACTATAAACTGTGAAATCTAGAAGCATACTTAAGGGCTCTACAACAACAAAAAACTGCTAATTTGATATGGAACTGAATCCATGTTCTGTTCAGGTTTAATTTGTTTATTGTTTTGTGTCAGTTTTTGGAACTACTTAGAAAAGAAAGATGTCTAGAGTTGTTTCCTTTCCAGCATGAAGAAGGGTCATTTGCTTGCTTAAATTGTGATTTTCTGCACACTGTAATGTTTATGATTATTTAAGAGACTGATTCAGGACCAGAACAAAATGCCACTGGTAAACTACTTCAGTGCAGTTTGAAAAAATAGAATTATTATTGGATAATTATTGGATAATAGTATCCACCTATCCATGAATAAAAGTGGGAATTGAAGAAGCAGGATGGACAAACTTACTTTAGAACTCAAAGACAAAAGTGAATCAAAATACTATGAAGTCTGGAATATATTTTATAATTGGTTAGATAAGAGGAAGAATGCCAAAAATAAGGGATAACGAATGTCTGGAAATGAATATATCAATGTATATTAATATATCAATGTATATTGTGAATGTAATATTGGTTTATTAAATACATGCATATTTGGTTAGGAAGTAAAATACTGTATACTTGATATATAATGAAGTAGGAGATATGTAAATTTGTATATAGAGCAAGGAATAGATTACTTGTTAACTTGATTTTGACATAAATGTTAGAAACCAGAGACATTGAGCAATGTCCATTGTTTTACTTTTAAAACTAATAATAGTTTTATAATAATAATAATAATAATAAAAAAAGCAGGATGAAAAGAGTGTTGATGTTTTTGAACTTCATATTAGAGAAGGCAACTGACAATACTTAAAGAGTTGGACTAGGGATAGATAGATCATCCTGTCTGTTGTTCTTAGAATCAATACCAACTTAATGGCTCATAATTGCTTATTATCCATAAAGAGCAAAAAATCAGCATTTTTATTTCGGTGAAACTTTTATGATATTCTTATTTAACTCAAAGAACTAGATTTTAAGAATTAGTGGCTTCTTATTTATCTATGTGATTCTTTTTACATCCTTTTCCTGGCTCTTCCCCTTTATAATATCCATAATACTTTTGTTAGTTTTTAAAATCATGGCACACTTAGATTATATAGCAACATACTGTGTCTCAGTCATTTCTCAAATTTTGATCTTTTTACTTTTTCCAAATATTCTCAAGAAAAATGTTTTGTAAGTAATCAATATAGATATATTAAAAGAACTCAAAAAACATCCTAGCTATATTAAATTACAGAGCCTGCAGTTATGGAGCATTTGGGCTTACAAATGGCTTTGAAAATTTTTTAATAAAAGTTCAGATATTTGAGTTGTGGACTTTCTATCATTAAAATTCAGAGTTCAGATGTCACAAGAATCACTTTTTCTGAATAACCTCAGTTTATTTTTTATTTAATTTAAATCTTGCCTTTATTATTTTTATAAATAATTTGAAGTGACAAACATATCTAATATTCCTTCTTCCTCCTGCTTTCCCCATAACAACAATTCTGTGAGGTGAGTTGGACTGAGAGGGAATAACCGGCCCAAGGTCACCTACCTGCCTTTCATGGCTAAAGCAGAATCTGAACTCATGATCTCCTGGTTTCTAGCCTGGTGCCTTAACTACTAGACCAAACTGGCTCATTGTTTGTTTATTAAAGTGGCTGCAGTTTGCTTAGCTAAAGCCTAAGAAGGCACATAGCCAGAATGTGAAAGACATTCTGCATGAAGGGCTGCATGATGGGGGAGAGAAAAGAAAATAGGAAATATTTATTTCCATATTTCCTGGTATTTAGTTAGCATTAGTGAATTTAATGAATAAATTTTTCCCCTTTGTTTTTCACTAGATAATTTCTGGAAGTAAGCTTGGCTGAAATAGTTCATAATAATATTTTCCCTTTCTTTCTTGCAACCAGTTAAGTTTTTCAGGTGATGGTGTCTTCATGTAGTAGGTATTAAAATGGTATCTGAGTCTGTGTCTGTCTGTATACGCACACACGTGAACACATTCTGGATGCCTTTCTCTAGTCCACTGTTTTCTTTTAGAATACTAATCTGAGCAATTCATTCAGTGAAGGTCTGCCTCCTTATTCCGTTACTAATGCATGTATCTGTTCTTTAGACTGAATCTGGCTATGGATCGGAATCAAGTTTGCGACGTCATGGCTCCATGGCATCCCTTGTATCTGGAGCAAGTGGGTACTCTGCAACATCAACCTCTTCATTCAAGGTTAGATATGAAAAAACAGTGATATTGTTGAAAGAAACCTATTTCTTTGTACATAATGTGTATGTAAATAAATCCTGAAAATACCTTGATAATAATGTATGTTTTATTGATGAGTTCTGTTACATTTTCTCATATAGGCAAAAATACATGGGGTCAAAAACAATGTACCTGAATATCACTTAATGTAGAAGGAATAGGGAATGAATGACCTTGAAGGACAGGAGACAGAGCTGCTACCAAAGCAGAAAAGGGTCTCGAGCCCATTCCTAGAAACTCATTTGAATAAATATCTTAGAAAAACTTCTAGTTCACATAAAGATACAGGAAGGGAAGCGGAAAGTGCATTCAGACTTTGTAGCTGAAGCTATTACAATAAAATTATATGATCCATATGGCTTGGTTTGTTAAGCTGGTCATTTATTTATTTCCTGCCTTTATTATTTTTATATGTAACTCAAAGCACTAAACATATCTAATACTCCTTCCTCCTCCTATTTTATTCATAACAACTTGGTGAGGCGAGTTGGATAAAAAAGAGTGACTGGCCCAAAATTACCCAACTGGCTTTCATGCCTAAGGCTGGATTAGAATTCACAGTCTCCCTGGTGCCTTAACCACTAGAGTCTAGACCAAGCTGGCTTCCTTACAGGAATGACATATAAGCACAAGATTGAAGGGTTTTGGTGGAGCGGGGAGGCTCTTTGGTAAGAACACTTCAATTATTAAATAAGAATTGCCTCATGATTTAGTACTGTAGCTCTCTGAATTCCTCTGGCATTACTTTAGAGCAATGCTATATAACTCTCAAATGTATATTGTCTGTGTTGTTTATAAACAGTTATACCAACCTGAATACTTGGTTGCATATGTAAAGGACATTTTAAAATGTTTATGGTCATTGAATTAATAGACAAAATACATAAAATAAATGCTTAGATAGGAACGTGATCTCAATAACTTAAATATACAAACATTAAAAGATGTGTGTGTGTGTGTGTGTGTGTGTATAATGTTTTTTTCTATTGAGGCACCTGGCCTCGAATCTAAGTTCAAATCCAAGTAAGAGTATGACTAGCTGATGAGAGCTAAATAGCTTGAAATAGATCTATACTAGTCTCCCTTTATTTCTTTGTCAACGATATCTATCTATCTATCTATCTATCTATCTATCTATCTATCTATCTATCTATCTATCTATCTATCGTGTATTTGTACTGAATTAACACATTGTTAAAAGTATGAACATATATTTGGGTTAATATAATGGAACATTTTTACTAACAATTTTCAGAAGGGCCACAGTTTGCGTGAGAAGCTTGCTGAAATGGAAACCTTCAGAGATATATTGTGCAGACAAGTTGATACATTACAGAAATACTTTGATGCCTGTGCTGATGCTGTCTCCAAGGATGAACTTCAGAGAGATAAAGGTATTAATTTAAATATGTTTAAACTAAATGATTCCATCACTCTAAAATGGTATATATTGCAAATTAACATTCATTTTAGCTGGTATAATATGATCTTATAAAACTATAGTGACTATAATGGACCCAGAACAGTTTCCTAGGGAGCTGTGTGTTATCCCTATTGGTCTGCTACATGTTCCATCCAAAGCCTTGGTTGCTGATTGGAATAAGGCAGCTGATGCCTTTGATCAGATCATGCCCATGTGACCTGTCTCCTCTCAGGGATCTCATCACTCCTCATGTTTATGAAGGACCTGATGGAATGGGAGGTGTCTAGAGCATCACTAGTGCTCAGTAAAGGACAGACTCATCTGAACATAAGTTAGAGTTGCTATTAAGACCTACATTCAGATAGTTCCACTACTTTTCTGCCCTTATTGTCATGCCTTAACCCTGTTTCAGGTGACACAGGCCCACCTGGCTAAGGGAGGTGTAGAGATCCTCTGACAGGGGTGTGCAGGGGAATTTATGTAGCATCTATCAAATAAAGTCACTGGAATTCATTCCCAGTTGGATGCTGGCCAGAAGAGATGCCTAGAGAAGAGCCTTGCTGGTTGTCTGGGAATGGTTTGAATCTGTTGGATCTAAGGAAGTGCACAGAGTCCTCAGGACTGTAAGCTTGGCCACCTTTTTTTAGATTGATGCCTCTCAAGTGTTCTTAATGTGACCCACAAGGTGTCCTGTGAATGGATTCTGGTGGTGGTGATTTGTTCTTTGAGTGAAGGAGTTGTCCCTTTGCCTCTTAAATGGACAGTTGTTGGCTCCCCCCTCAAGAAGCCATAGCTGGATCCCACTGTATTAGAAAACTTTTGTCTAGGAGTGGGTTCTAAAATTTTTCACTATCGGTTCTGTGGGCATGCTTATTTTGTGGGCGTGGCTTGTTGGTCATGTGACAATTACTTAGGGGAGAACCGGTTCGGTGATGTCATATCGTCACTGCTACCGGCTTGGCGGAACCGGGAGGAACCACCACTGCTTTTGTCCAGTGTCTCTTCTCCCTTTCTAGGGAAGGTGATAGAAAATATAGTTACATAATAGCTTCAGAGATCTGGATCCTTTTCAACCAGGATTCAGATCTGGGTATGGGATGAAAATGGCATTGCTTCTGCTTTTGGAAGACCTCTGCCTTGGATGGAATGGGGTAGTCAGTGGGAAATCGAAATCATATAGCAAATAAAGTCATGAAATGAAAGCAGCATACTAATAAGGGATATGATTAAAGATCCCCTTAGCTTTATTGCTTAATTGGTGTTTCACAGTAGCACTTATCTCTTCTCCACCTGTCCATTAGTAAGCTGAATTATAACTATTTCTTCTAGCATTTGAATTCTTAATAATATTAATTTCCTACTTGATGTATATAAAACGTATGCAGGTATGAATATTTAGTAAGATGCATAGAATTTATATTTTGCTTGGGTATTGATTTAATAAAATGTTTTCATGGTTTACTAATACAGAAGTGCTATCTAGCTGACACAACATTTGACATAAAATTATTTCTCTGCTATCTTCTGATTCTATGCTATACACATTAGTAATCAATCAATTTCTTTGTTGTAGTGGTAGAAGATGATGAAGATGATTTTCCTACAACACGTTCAGATGGGGATTTTTTGCATAATACTAATGGAAGTAAAGAAAAATGTAGGTATACTTAAATACATTATAATAGAAATGCTGAATTAATGATCCTTTGAGTACTTCATGAGTACATCGTGAAGTAATTTAGCATTGTATGATAAACATGCCAACAAACAGAATCATATATATTTTAATTAAATATATATTTTATTTTAAATGCTCAGAAGATATGCAATATACTAATTTGCATTTTATAATTTTAAGAAATTTTACTTAAAATTATAAAGCTTTAAAAGAAATTAACATTTCTATAGAGACTTGCAATGCTATCTAATGTTTACCAAATAATTGTTATTTAATTTGATACATTTACTCATAAGTAAATAGATATAGGATTGAACCATACATTTAACTAATAGTTTACTGAAACTATTTAGCAGTTTTATAAAACCAATTAATAAATCTGTTCTTACTTGCTAATTTCAGAATGCTTTTATTCAGTTTTTCCCCCCTGTGATATACACTCTTATAAGTTTAGGGACAAGTCTTGTTTAAGAAAAAGCCTAAGTATTAATTCTATTCAAGGCAGCTTATAACACTTTTAAAATTTGATTTCAATGATGTTGATACTCTCATAAATAAAACAATAGAACTTAAGGCTTGGCAGTCTGTGTTGGAACAGAAGCAGAATGCTCGATACTCTACAGCTGCAACTACATTGTGTTTATATTCAGAAACATTTCTTATTGGTGATGCCTTAGCTATTTCTGCTGTTGATAAGTGTTCATCTGAGGTATTGTCACTCATGCTATGCTTACATCATATTAGATTATTGTAATGTGGTTTCTACCTTGACGACTGCCTAGAAACCAGACACAAATAGTCTAGGAGGACTTTGTGAAGTTATTGACCGATATCTGTTCAACGAGCCTAGTTGGTTTCAGAATGCTATTCAGATATTTCCCCTTTTTTTCCCATTTCCCTATAGAGAGATGTTTTACCTATATTAGTGACACTAATTTTATGGTTACCAAATATAAGATCTTATTAGAGGTGATCTATCTTAAATGTAATATTTTTCTCACCGAACTGTTTGCCTGATACCCTTTCTGATTCTTCAGAGCATAAGCCAGAATTTTGATTCAAAAAGTTTATAACGATACAGAAGACTCCATTTTGATACTGCTTAGTTTTCACTTTGATTATGCTATTAAGCTAGGTAATTTCTTTTAGTAATGCTATATTTGACCTACATATTATGTTAACAGCCTTCAGGATAAAACTGTTTTTAATAGTATCACAAGAGTATAGTACTGCTACTGTATATAGAAAACCTGCAGTATACTTCATATCATTTATGCATTTATTATTCTATATGCCTCCCAGTTCATTAGATATATTCTTTGCTAGCCTTCAGGAGTGTTTTAATTATAACTGCATTTTGTTTTCATTAATGAACTATTTTTTAACTTTTATCTTATTTCTTTTATCTTATTTGTTATGCTAAAATATTTTGTATTTTCAAGTTGTAATCCAAGTTATATAACTCTATTATGCATTGTTATTGCCATAACAGTTTACTTAAAATAAAATTTATTTTAAAATTTAGATTTTTGAATTTTTTTTCCATACAGTCAGTCATTTTTTTTGTCTTTCTTTTCTTGCCAAATAGGAAACTGAAAACATATGGTGGTTTTGAGTTGGGATGGGCTTGACTCATTAATTACATTATACAAACAAATGTATATTTTATTAAAAAACATCTGACATAGATGTTTTAGGTATATCGTAGCATATATTGATCTTAACTGATTAAATCCCAGCTTTTAGCAAATGGAGAGGCGCAGTCTTAATATGACAACATCTAACATATTTTGAATGATACATTTTTCCATCCTTAATATATATTGATGTATTTTTGTAACATTCTACCTCATATACTTTTAAATAGATCATTTATTGAAACAAGCTTAGCAACAGATGGCTGTTGCAGTGAAATACTGAAATCAGCTGTAGCTATGGAAAATTAATCTGTTTAGGTACTGTATATTATAATGTCCTTCCATTTTTTTAGGACATTATTACCGTGCCCTGATTATTTTTGAATTGCTTTTATAGTTCATTATTAGATTCAAATGCATGTTAATTATTGGTTTTAAGTGCTGTATCTTCTAGCTTTTAAGATGGTTCTGTTTTAATTAAATCACACGTTGAGCTGTCAAACTACAATTGTTACAAGAATATTAACACTCCTGCCACCCACACATTTTTTCAAAGTAGAGTTAAAGCACTGAGAAACAGAATACACAAGAATATAGTTTGAAGAAGGCATTTCTCCTACTGAATTTTCCCTATGTATTCTCCAAATGAACTTTAATTGTCATATGTTTTGCTGTGCATAGCCACACAGCCTATTTTTTCAGGTAACATTCATTTGAGTAATCAAGGTTTGTACTGATATATCTATAATCTGTTTTTTAGTGTTTCCACATGTTATACCCAAGGGAATAAATGGTATAGATTTTAAAGGTGAAGCTATAACGTTCAAAGCAACAACAGCTGGAATCCTTGCTACACTTTCCCATTGTATTGAATTAATGGTAAAACGTGAGGAGAGTTGGCAGAAAAGGTTGGATAAGGTAAGGCTCTTAACTTGGGCAAGGATTAAATTGTGATTTTTAAAAAACTTCACATGTATTGACCTGTATTTACATTCAGTTATGTATAACAAGGACAACAGCTCTGAAAACGTCTTCATCTGCATGCATTAAAAAGTTAGCAAATGCTGCACGTTCCATTTTGGTTTTCCATGCACAAATTATCTACTTTTACTTAAATAGAATTAAAACATAGGCTTCAGAAATCTTATGTGAAACCAAAGGAAAATCTCTGAGCTGTATTGGATATGCAGTTCAAACATAAATGCACATGGATAACTTTCATTTCTGGATTAGATTGTGTAAGTCTGAAAAGGAACTTTAATATTTGAGGGTTTTTTGGTTATAGATATTTATTCACTGTGATTGAGTCTAAAGAAACAATGCAGACAGAAACATTTTTTTTTTAAAATATATTTTCCTGAATTCTGCCATGTCTCTGATTCATTATAGGCCTCACCGTCTTTGTTTTTTTTAGACAGTTTACTTTAGGAAATGTTAAATACTGAGACTTTTGAAGGTATGAATAAATTGTCAATTTGTTCTGAAAGACTTTGAAGAGTTAGCAATATATATATATTTGGCTTCATGCTTGTACGAGCAAAACGTGATCGGAGATGCCATCTCTCTATAAATACTGGTGGGGAGGTGGGGAGTGCTGGCTTTGTTGTTGTAAGCAGGTTGGTTGGCTGTGTTACCTCCCGTCTACCAGACATCTGGAAACTAGACCTAGTCAACAAGCGAGCCCCAGCCACAAACATTGACACCAGACCCAGGATAACACATGACACCACCACCAATCATCCTTACCAGATTCAAACCCAATCCCATCCCATAGACGAAATGCAACCACTGCCCAGAAGTCGGATTACAGTGGCATTGCGGACTGCTGCGCCCTCCTCCGATCCCCACACAAAGCAAACTAACACATGCCATGAACACATGACAAGACTTCAGACTCTGAGCCAAATCAAAGCCCGGGATGTTGCATCACAGCCATCTGCTCAAGACAATACATCACAGATCTCAGGATGTTACAACACTAAAGCTCAGGATGTTACAACACAGCTAACTATCCAGGATGTTGCAGCACAGGACTCAGGATGTCACAACACTAGAGCTCAGGATGCTTCCACACAACCCATTACCCAGGTTGCTACAACACAAAAAGCTAATGGGCACACAGCTAGGACCTTGGCCACACAGGATGCTATGAAACAGCTGACTAATCTGCAAACATCAACTCTATCTTCTAATCAAGATGTAACAACACAGCCAACCAAACCACTTACAACAAAAAACCCAGCACTCCCCACCTCCCCACCAGTATTTATAGAGAAACAGCATCTCCGATCGCACTTTGGTCACACAAGCACAAAGCCGAAGACACCAGCCTGAAGATGACGAGTGGGACCTCATCAAAACATCACCAAGATACTTTCAATCTTACACTGGAAAAGACCCGAATATGCCAAGACTTGCATGCATATATATAATGTATATTTTATGTGGGAGAAAACCCGAATAACCAAAGACCTACATACAAACACCCGTGAAAACCTCAGAAAACACACACACACACATATATGCAAGTCTTGGTGTATTCGGATCTTCTTCCTTGTAAGATTGAGTTCTTACACGGGAGAAGACCCGAATACACCAAGACTTGCATACCTGTACCCGTGAAAATCTAAGAAAACATTTCTTTTTTGTAGGCTTTATGTGTATTTCTCTTTGGCCAGATTCTTCCTACGTAAACCAAGATTTTATGCAGCCCTAGTTCAGTGAAATCACAATCCGCTAGTTTCTAGGCTTTGTTTTCTTTCTTTTTCGTAGGCTTTATGTGTATTTCTCTTTAGCCAGGTTTACGTAGGAAGAAAGAAAGAAAACAAATACTGTACCTTTACAGGGAGGATACATGAGATGAGGGTGTGGCTAACTGATGAGGCCTTTTAAGGCCAAAATAGATCTATCTTAGTCTCCCAATGGGCAGCAAAGGGTCTCCTGGCTTCCAGAAGAAAAAAAGCCTAGAAACTAGTGGATTGTAATTTCACTGAACTTGGTTTACATAGGAAGAACCTGGCAACGTCAAACCATTGGAAGAATATCACCTCTCAACCCTTTGATAATTGGAATAGAATTAATATCTCATTTGAACATTTTCACTTATTGTCTTATTTCCAAAAGCTTTGATGACCTCTGGCTTGCAAATACTTAATTGTATTGTACATAATATCATATATTTAGTTATAAGATTTTGAAGAATATATTACTTTGGAATTTGAGTAATTAAAAAAGTAGAGTTGAAGGAATTCCATAATATTAGATTGACTAAAAACAGCATTTATGTTGGGAAACACCAAGCCAGTAGAAAGAAGGTCTCAAGTGGGGAATTAGCTTTGAATCCTTATGTAGCTGCAAGAGATCCAGAACTGACTCTACCCTAAACTCCATAGAACCTTATCTGTTACCAAGAGAAGGCAAGCAGTCTGGGGATATTCCTATATAATGCGCAGAATATAATAAAGTAGTTAACTTGAACTCTACATATACAGATAAACTTGTTGCACCTGACAATTCAACTACATTTAATGTATAATTGTTGCCTCTGTGTTCCTGTCTCTTGACAAATAGTTTGAAGAAATTTTTCATGTACTCTGGATTGTGTTTGTATTTCTGAACTCTAAAGAAATACAAACATAAAGCAGTGATAATGAAAAGCTTCATTCTAAAAGTTGGAATGCACACATATACATATATATGGATACTTCCCGTATTTTTCGGAGTATAAGACCAGTGGTGGGTTCCTCCCGGTTCCGCCCAGTTCTGCTGAGCCAGTAACAGTGACAATATGACATCACTGAACCGGTTCTGCCCCCCCCGCCCCCCACATTATTCTTACCTTTTATTTGGCCCCACCCCCAATCTATTGCTGCCTCCTGAGTCCCAGCTGATGGGCTATAAAGAAAACTATTTAAACTCTTGCCCAGGGCCTTCAAAGGGCTGCCCTACAGCTGATCAGTGGTAAAAGGCATTTTGGTGGTAGTCCGGTGCCTGCAAAAATAAATAGGTAGACTGGTATAGCTCTGCAAGCAGTAAAAGCCTGGTAGACCAGTACCTCTGCTAAATCCTAAAGAATTGCCACATGACCATCAAGCCACACCCATAAAATAAGCAATGCCCACAGAATCGGTAGTAAAATTTTTTAGAACCCACCCCTGTATAAGACTCATCGGAGTATAACACATACCTACCTTTTTTGGTGAGGAAAAGAAGAAAAAGAAATCTCCCTCTGTCTCTAGCAATTTTGCCTCATTACAGCAAACAGCCTGCTTTACTTTCATTTTCATTTTCATCATAACTTGTTTAGCAGAAGGAAAAAAAATCTACTCCAGCAATTTACCTCTTTGCAGCAAGCAGAAGAGCCCTGTGCAAAACAGCTGAGAGCAAATCAGCTGAGGGTCGGGAGGCCAATCCAATCAACTTGTGCTAATTAGGCTGTGTTGAAGGTGAAAGGAGCTGTATTTTCTTGCTGTTTGCTTGCAAGGAGGTAATTGCTGCAAGGCAGAGGCCAAAAGGTAGGGGCCAGTGGATGGGCGGGGCTACATTTGGTATATTTATTTATTTATTGAATTTCTATACCGCCCTTCTCCCGAAGGACTCAGGGCGCTGAACAGAATAGGATTTCATATACTATTTTTTTTTATAAACAGTAAGTAATAAATTGAGTCAACTTAGTGTATCTGCTAAGACCTTGGCATAGAATTTAGATGTTTATGGTAGCCCTGCTTGTTGAAACAGAAAGGTCTTCAGGGTACGTCGGAAAGTGCGAAGATCTGGGATTATTCGTATTCCAGGGGGTATTTTGTTCCAAAGAGTAGGTGCCCCCACAGAGAAGGCTCTCTCCCTTGGAACTACTAGACGACATTGTTTTAATGATGGTACTATGAGTAAGCCTATTCTGTGAGAGCGTATTGGTTGGTGGGAGGTTATCAGCTGCAGGTGGTCTTGTAAGTACTCAGGTCCTAAATTTTCACCCCCTTTTAGGGGGGGAAAAGGTGCGTCTTATACTCTGAAAAATACGGTATATAGATGTGGTTTTATGGGGTTTTTTTCCTTTTATATATGGATGTTCTGTGTAGTATCTCTCATGTAGCACTTTTAAGTATGTGGTTTTATTATTTTGACAATCTATGACTGGTTCCAACTAACTGATTGTCACACTTTAAAAGTGGTAGCATTTAAATATATGTGCCCCTGAGCCTCCATGTTGCTGCTTCTCTCATTGTAAACTCAGGGTCAGCCTTTTAACAAATCTTTGGCTCAACTAATATATCAAAACTACTATGTTTCCTTCCTGGGAATGGTGGGAGATCTGCTAATGTTACAGATCCTCAAACTGTCTTCAATCAACATTCTGTATAAGAGCTATGCGACCTTGTGGTCTTGCTCTTGAGTTTTCTGGGTACAGTGACTCATTGTAACTTGTTAATTTTAGAACGAATAAATGATAATTTGGACCCTCTCCAGTTGATGATTTCTGTTGGTGGCAAGGGCAATCACTGAATACCTTATAACAGGCAGTAAATGTATAACGTTTCTTTGGGTTTTCTCCTTTGTTTTTCATTGCTATATTATCTTTATTTAGTTAAGAGTTTTAGATAGTTAAAGACAAACTAATTGTTCCCAAAGCAAAAGTTCCTTTTTAATTTCCTTATGCTGATCATTTACTGTAATTAGAGAATGTACCTTACTATTATACTTTATAGTGTGATGCAGTAACTTGTAAAAGTCTAACAAAGTTTGGAATTGTTTAAGACTAAAACATACAGTTTCTTTTTAATATTCTTGTAGGAGGTTGAAAAAAGGAGGCGAATAGAGGAAGCATACAAAAATGCAATGACAGAACTAAAAAAAAAATCTCATTTTGGAGGACCAGATTATGAGGTATGCATTTATCTGCATGTTTTCTATTTTAAAGCCAAGCCTGGTCTTATATACTACCATTAAAGATAGATTCAAATAGGTACTTAAATATTGAGCAACAAAGGTCCATTCTTGTATTGTTTACCTTGGGTTAAGAATATCCAGAAACAAGAGTTGGGTACAAGTGAAAAAGCAATAAGAGCCCCAAGTGCTCTCGTTGTGTTCTATGTATTAAATATTGTATATTTAAAACGTATACTACTCTTCCAAATTATCAATCCTGCTTATAAGAAAGCTTAGAAAAGCAATATATTTTACCTTTCAGTTTTGTAATTACTATGAACAACTTGAATAAGATAAAATATGAAATTATGTAAAGGACTATTGTAAATGATGAATTCCATTAGATTCAGCTCTGTAACTCCAAAAATACTTTTGTCCTTCTAGATCAGACTCACCCACTCATGCTGGCAGAGAGGGCCTACCACAGATTCCATCAGTAAAAAAAATATTGGCTGTTGGGATCCAGAAGGCTGGGTGCTGTGGCCTTCTCTGTCATAGCACCCGCTCTTTGGAATATTTCCTTCCCCACCCAGGTGACATCTGCCCCCGCCCTCCTATCCTTCCATAAGAGCCTGAAGATCTGGCTCTGCAAATTGGCTGAGGACCCAATGAGGGATTACCGCATTGGATTAGATTGATAGCAAACCCCACCTCTCCCCCTGCATTCCTTGCTTCCCTCCACCCATATTTTAATCTCACATTTTCATTGTTTATTTGTTTATTTTATTGCTTCATTATTTTTCTACTATTATGTTTACAGTTATTTATTTATTTATTTATTTTTATTTATTTATTTATTGGTTCGATTTATATGCCGCCCTTCTCCAGAGACTCAGGGCAGCTTACAATGCATTAAGCAATAGCTTTCATACTTTTGTATATACCTGCTTAGTAGGGCTTTTGCCTCCACCCACCCCAAAGCGGTGTTCTTTTTTATACAAAGTCAGTTTATTGCCCCCACAATCCAGGTCCTCATTTTACCTACCTTGGAAGGATGGAAGGCTGAGTCTTTTAATTTCTCTATTTTTACTGCTAGATAAACTGCCTAGAGTAACCCCACAACGAGGTAGGCTGCAAATAAAATTAACAAATAAATAAATAAATGTGACATTGAAATGAACAAAAAGTACAGAGAAAATAAATCTGTCTTTGTACTTTGTTCATTAATAATTGGGTTACCTTTCTTGTAACATGTTTTTTTAGCATTAGAATAGAACAGCGCAGAACAGAACAAAATAGAATAGACTTATTTATTGGCCAAGTATGATTGGACACACAAGGAATTTGTCTCCAGTGCATAAGCTCACAATGTACATATAAACAGCAAGTAATAGGTTAGAGTTCATAATCATAGTTACAATCATTAATCATATGTTACAAAAACAAT
Source organism: Masticophis lateralis (assembly GCA_030761175.1). Classification (NCBI taxonomy): domain Eukaryota; kingdom Metazoa; phylum Chordata; class Lepidosauria; order Squamata; family Colubridae; genus Masticophis; species Masticophis lateralis. The sequence goes on along the minus strand of JAUDYJ010000002.1, from coordinate 249,887,836 downwards.
TGATAAGTCATAAACAAATAGGAGAAGATAGTAGGAAAAATGAAAAGATGAGAAAAGATGAGAAATTAGAGACTTTTCTGTGGGAATTAAGTGTTCAGCAGAGTGATGGCACAGGGTAAAAACCATCTTTGTATCTAGTTACTTTGGCACGCAATGCTCTAAAGTGGCATCCTGAGGGGAGAAGTTGAAATAGATTATGTCCAGGATGTGAAAGAGCTGCAGGTATTTTCTCAGCTGTCTTTCTGATTTGTACAGTATACAGAACCTCAGTGGAAGGCAGGCTGGTTGCGATTATTTTTTCTGCAGTCCTAACTATCCTACTACTGTGTGTAAATGCTTAGATATTCATTGAGGCAGATTTTCATGGTTTGAAAATCTGCATGTTTATTCATCATCTCCATTTAATTCTTCTCATCTTGATGCATTTTTATTCATGGATGAATATCTTCCATTAAGAGAAGAAATCTAGATATAAAGATAGAAAATATGAAAAGACTATTCACATCTTTCATGACTTTATTTAATGCCTGCATGGGTAAGCTGGTAAAGGGGAAAAAAAATTCCCTAGAAGAAAATTTTGATGAATGCTTTTAGGGCTGAATGCTGTTCATGGCCTTTGTTATCCCAAATGAAAGGAGCAAAGGTGCTTGTTGCAGGCAAGGATAATAGCCATTCATGGCACGGGTCCAGATTTCTTGAGGAACCATCTCTCCCGCTGGGATTGGCCAACCCCACAGGTGCCAGCAGAGGAGACATGCTGCAGACCCTCATTGGCCAAGGAATTCCACCTGGCAGGGTCCAGAAGAGCCTTCTCTGCCATCACTGATACCCTTTAGAACATTTTGCCCCCTTGGAGAGTTAGACCTTCCACAAGAAGAGCTTGAAGACTTGGCTCCGTTAGTTTGCCTGAGGCGCCAATGGGGGAACATCGTGCTGGAGGGGGTCAATAGATTAATCACAGATACCACTCCCCCCCTGCTCATCCTATTCCTTCCTTCTCATATTTTACTGATAGCTGATAATTTGTATTTTATAATGTTATATTTATATATTATTGTTATTGTTTTATTTTTAGCATTTTAAGATGCCCAGTGTCACCTCATGGTGAGCTGAACGGCAAATAAATTTAATAAATAAAAGATGTATTTCTAAATGATCAGGGCAAGTGTGCATTGTTCAGAGATAATTGCTGAACTATTTTTATAGAAATAAAAGTTAAGCATATTTTTAGTAATTTCATTGAAAGTAATATGGCCTGTTCTAGTTTTGACTGGATCATACCCTGTTTTTTTTAATTTTTGAAACTTATAAATGTATTTATTTCTATCTTTATGTAACATTTACTTGTCAAATTCTAGGCAGTTCTTCTTTTCTGTTTGCCTGTATAAGGTAATAATTCAAACAATGTCAATTGTGTACAGGATTTTATAGTTTAAACAATTTCTGTCCCATAAATAGGTCTCTACTGCTTTGTCTTCTCTGTTATACTTCACTTATGGTGGGTCTCTTGTCTTCTACTCAGAGAGTGAACCTGTTTTTATTTATAATTAGTTGATTTGTTTTTTCTCTCTCTCCTCTAAACAGTATGGTTTCCTAGTTGTATGTTGATTCAGACAAGTTTAATATTATTACAAAATAATAAAGCCCCATATTCTTTTCAAACTGATAATATATCTAAAAATAATAATATAAACAGATCCAAAGAAATCTGGTGCAATGTTTTTATTCATTTGCAGCAGGGTAGATTTGATTAAATCAAGACAATTTAAATTTTGATTTAAATCATGCTTTAAATCAGTAGTAAAAAGGCTTGATTCAAATCATAATGTTTAAAGAGCAACTGTCATCTTTGTCCCACAGCGACTCCTCCTCTGACCCGCTGTTGACTCAGTGACAGTCCCAATATTGCAGAATATACAGCCTCATGCTACATAACTAAGTTCCATTTCATGCTGAAGAAATTAAATTATTAATGTATTTTAAATAAAAAACTATCTTTAGATAGATGTTTACTCCAAAGGCATTTTATTAAAATAAATTTGATAAAAATAAAAAAAAATGATTTTAATTAAAATTCGATTTCAATAAAAAAAATCCAATTTAAATTTTAAAAATCTAATTTTTTAATTTTTTTTAATCATTGATTTTTATCCACCCTGATTTGCAGTATACTTTTGAGCTGTCTTAATTTTGCACCTGCTATTGAATTTACTTCCTATTGATTTTTGCTATAGGAAGGTCCCAACAGTTTGATTAATGAAGAAGAATTCTTTGATGCTGTTGAAGCTGCTCTAGATCGTCAAGACAAAATAGAAGAACAGGTAATATTAGTATATGAAGTTCTACTATGTTATATCATGGCCTCTTTTAGAACACACATACTGTAGTAAATATCATCTATAATATACAATTCATGGGCTTCAGAATGAATAGTATCATATTTGTTTGTTTTTTAATCCTGCCTTTATTACTTTTATAAGTTATTTTGTACCAATATTTTTTCTTAATTGTTTACATTAAAGTAAGAGAATTGCTGTTTGGTATTATGCAGGAATTATATTCAAGGCTTTGTGTTCTTAACTTGGAAGATGGAGAGCCATAATGTGCCAATTACTGAGAATTATTTTTCAAATTATTTAATGTTTTCATGGTACATCCAAAATTCTAGGATAATAAATATGTGTGTATGTGTGTTTGTTCCTGTAGTCCCAAAGTGAAAAAGTCAGATTACACTGGCCAACTTCCCTGCCACCTGGTGATGCTTTTTCTGGAGTGGGGAATCATAGATTTGTCCAAAAGGTAAGATGCTTCCAAAATATGACCTGAAAGTTGAGTCAATTCTGTGTTCCAATTAACATAATAGATTATGGTTATGTAATATGTAAAGATCCTATTATGTATGAATAAAGCCATTCAAACTGCTATACTATTTGCTGGAAGAAAAATTACTTACGCTGCATTGATGAACTTAAGAAATGTTTTTCAGCTAAGCGTGCATGCTTCAAAATTAAGTTTAACTAAACTGTAATAAGGAGGACTTTTATTTTCCTAGATTTCTGCAAGCTTTCATTTTTCACTCTGTTAGAGAATGGTTTATTATGAATTAGTGAACACATTTTGTATACCAAACCTAGGCAACAATATTTAGTATTCTGAGAAAGAATTCTTTATTGAGCAGTGTTTGGAGTATAATACATAATAGGTGCATGAAGTCAGCATTTCCTGCTGTACTTGCTGCTTATGGTGCTTTTGTTTCTTCTTCATAATCTTGTGCGTGGAAGTTGGTACAAAATGCTCTGTTGTGCCTTTGTTCTGATTACTTGGTTTTTTCTTTGTCTGTCTCTGTTAGCCCTATAGTCGCTCTTCCTCCATGTCTTCCATTGATCTAGTCAGTACCCCTGATGATCACAGATTCAGCTCCCAGGTACTGTATTTCTACATGCAGAGTGGCTTTACCATGTCTTCTTGCTGTATTTCACCTTCATGGTCACTTCTTTTCTTCCTGTTATGTTAACCATTTACGCTTGTTTTAAACAAAGTGCACATAAACTGTAGGAAGGAACTGTATAGTCTAGTAGTGAGTAGGAGGAAGGTAAATACGATTGTGAAAAAGTTTTGTTGCATATCAATCCAAGACGTTCCAAATGTGTTTTATTCCATTCTGTAAAAAAACAATACTTGTGATTTAAGTAATGTCCCTTATATTCTTGCAATTTTTCAAACATTGTACAATATTCAGAAAATTTAATTCTTCAACCTACATAGTTAATGTTGTCAAGACAAAAATTATTCCTATTAATTCAAGATTCTGATGAGCCAACATTTAAGTACTTTGAGCTGGAGATCTACTATGTGAATTTTCATTTGACGTTTGGATCGTGGCATGAGCAAGTTACATTGGTACAGAGTAACACTCATCTTTTTTTCACTCTTGTTCAATGTTTGTCATGTGCCCAACACCTCTGTTTTTAATGACCTCCAAGTTGGAAAAGACTTCTCAAATGTGTTAATTTTTTAAAAAGAACTTAAAGAAACTATGCAGACTCTATATCCAGCTTCCAATATAAATAAATCTGTCCTTAAATAACCTATGTATAACATGGTGCTTTTTCTAAATATTTACTTAACAATTTGATTCTATGGTCTTTGGAGAGAATATCCCTCTAAAAACTATTTTAAAGAAAATCCATGTAAGATTCTAAGAACTGAGTCAAGGAGGAATGTTTTAAGTTTTTGTAATTCCCAATAACACAGGCTAGAGATCCAAAACACTGTGGTTGTTGAAGTTTCTGTATTTAGCTCTTTGAATATTAGAATTCAGAGAAAGAATTTGGAGATATTTTTCCCAGTCTTCATATTACCAAGGGTTATCTGCTTTTTGCTTTTGAATAATTATCTAGTAATTGAAGATTATTTTTACAACATAGAATTCAAAATGACATTTATTTATTTACTAGCATAGACTAATTCAACAGTATTATGTAAAATATATGGCAGGAAGAAAGAACGTTTTTACCCATCTTATTGTATGCTATGATACTTTTTTTTTTAAAAAAAATGAAGGTTGTCTTAAAGTGCAGACATTTTTTCTTTGATTCTTTATTGTGTCTAAAGTTAAAAAGTTGAAATTTTCCTTTATGATCTTAAAAACTTCAGGAATGTACCATAACAGAAAGCAAAAACTACAATATCAACTGTTGTCTTTGCTTTCAGGACAAGTTTGTTTTACAAAACATAGCATTGTTGTTTAGTTGTCATTTGATAATTGAAATTAGTATGGTAGAATTTGTATTAAGATGAAAGCCTAATAATGGATTTGTGAATAACTAACAATCATTGGAAGCAGACATGATGTTAGATACAAGACTATGCAACAACTTCAAATCAGGCCAAATATTTACTATTCAAACTAATAATTGCTAATTCAGAGAATACTCTTAAATTGAGCAATTTGTCTGTGAGATTCTAAAATGTGTGTGCTGTTTGCCAAACACAGTTCCTCCATTTTTATGCAAAAATTTTAAAAATTATTGATTACATGTGACCTCTCTGTAATGTTTCAAATAGAGTTAACTTTAAGAAACAATAAATATGTAGGTAGATTTCCATTATGTCTGTTTCATTCAATTATAAAATACTGACATGAATAAAATCATACTGCAAGTAATGTGGTTCTACTGTGTATCTAGAAAAAAAAGTATATAATTCCGAAGAATCAAGACTTTTCCTTGAAATATCTGTTAATGTCAACCTTTAGAGTTATGAAGATGTTGAAAGATATTGCCTTAAAAACCAAAGTGGTAATTGAAAACAGTGCTTCAGCATATTCATAGCAAGCTGGCTTTTCTTTTGCTAGTAGAATAAAATAAATTATTCAGGTAATAAAATTTATCAAGTAGACAGGAAAAGACTGCAAAATTGGAACAATTTATATAATTTATGAGGCTGGAAACATTCCTGTTCACTTGGTACAGTATTTAAATTACTTGTACACAGAAAACTTAAAATACTTAGCAGTAGGAAAGAGACTTGATTGAAGACTGTTTGGTTTGGGGAATGATTAACTGTGTTCTCTTACTTTTGCATAGTGTTCAGAGTAATGCTTCTATATCAAATGAAGGTTCCTGTTTAAAAATGTGAATCAGTCAATCGATTAAGCTTTTAAGCAGTACAGTTTCTACAAAGTAGACATTCTTAGTAGTTCTCGAGTCTACTTTCTTAATTTTGAATAATTTTGAGTCTTAGGTTGATTACTGTGTGATTTTATAAACAAATAGGTCATATCTTTCTAAGGATATTTGATGATAGAAAAAAAAGTCATTTAGTGGTGTTCTCTAACGTCATATAAGGTACAATAGAGTAGAGATAAGCAGATTGAGATAGGTATATTGATAAGCACATGGACTGCTGGTAATTTGAAATAGTCTGGCAAATGTTCCTAACGCTAATGAGAGCATACTCCCTATTTAGACCCAGTTTGAATATTTACTTTTAAATTTACTTAAATTTAACCTGTCCATTTAAGTCTGTTTAAATATATCCAGAAATCAGTATTAATATAAATTGTTTCCTAAAGAGACACAACAAAAAAAATAATGTATTGTGATTAAGAGACTTTTTGTTTGAATTCCATGTATTTGTGCTTGCTTGCTTTGCTTGCTTGCTTGCTTGCTTGCCTGCCTGCCTGCCTGAATATGGAAGATCTTTGCCCAAGTCTGGTTCTTTGTTTGTAATATATTTTTGCACAGTCATTTTACTTATGTATTTATTTATACAATGATTTATTTAATGGCATGTTCTAGGCAACCATGTGATTATCTCCAGACTACAGAAGAGCTAAAAACATTCCATAAATCTTTTTTTAATTTATTCCTGTTTTGTTTTGAAAGGTGGAAGAGATGGTGCAGAACCACATGACATATTCGTTACAGGATGTAGGGGGTGATGCTAACTGGCAACTAGTAGTTGAAGAAGGTGAAATGAAGGTAGACAGAATATTTCAAATTTTATAAATATGTTAAAATATACAATAATTTAGACAAAGAGTTGCTAATTTCCCTGAGGCTGTTAATTCAGTAAAAAGGTTGAAATTGGATCTCCAGCTTTGGTTCCAGCTTTAAGCTGCTATTTGTTTTTGCTATTTAGAATGCATATTACTTTGCTTCTCTCTGTCCAAAATAGTGTTTACAGTTCTAGTCTATACACTTGAAACACAATATGAGAGTACTAGAAAACTACAAAAATATTCCAAAAATTCTCAGAGAACTCAGTCTCCTTCTGTACTAGAAAAGGCTGGAATGTTTGCAACTTTGTAGCTTAAAAAAGGATATGAAGTGGAGACATGATTAAACTGAATGAAATATTACATAGAATGGAAAAAATGGAAGTTATAAAGTTCCATTTATAAAGTTGATTGGAACAATATTTAAGATGAACAAAATGAAGCATTTCTTTGTACAGAGCATAATTAACCTGTGAAATTAATTATCAGTAGATGTGATAACCACTAACTTGGATAGAATTAAAGGGAACTAAATATATTCATTGAAGACAGGTCTATAAAGACCTACTGCCTTTAAAAATTCAGTTACCTTTAGCATGGGGGGCAGCATGTCTACAGATGCCAATAACAGAGGAACAATAGAGGGACGCGTTATATATCCATCCCCAACTTGTGAATATCCTAGAGGCATAAGTGTGAGGAAAAAAATGCCAGAATAAGGTGGGACCTAGTGTGATCCAGCAAGTCAGTTTTTATGTTCTATATTTAAATGAATGGTATTTCTACCGTAATTTTACTAATCCAGGATTGTCTCCACCAACTTCAAAAGTGAATTAAGAATATTTTTAAAAGTTTTAAAATATTATATATTTATTCAAAGGTGTACAGGAGGGAGGTAGAAGAAAATGGCATTGTTCTAGATCCATTGAAGGCCACACATGCAGTCAAAGGAGTTACAGGGCATGAAGTCTGCCACTATTTCTGGAATGTTGATGTTCGCAATGATTGGGAAAGTAAGTAAAAGTAGTTTGTTTATTTATTTGTGTTTGCTACTATTCAAATGACAGCCACTTAGTCCAGTTCCTCATTTTCAGCTAATATGTCTGGAAATTCTAGGACTCACAGTTTTAACTCATTCAGAGGACAGAGATCTGTCTAATTCTGGTCTAACTGATATGTGACAGTATTATTGCTATAATTCAATTATTTCGTTTTTTTTTTTGTCTTGGCTTTAGCAACCATTGAAAATTTCCGTGTTGTAGAAACTCTAGCTGATAATGCGATCATCATCTACCAAACACATAAGGTAATACTTAGCATTGTTTCATAACACTTCAGAGTGGTGTAAGTACTATGAAGAAAGAAAGCATCTAAAGGTTATAAATTTCTGATTTATCTGAACTGGTTTTTCCTGTTAGAACATTGCCTGAATCATCAGGAAAAAATAGAGTTACAGATTGATGTTTGTAATTGTTTTGCAGAATTTGGTTAGAAGTTTCTTTAATCTTGATCATGTATTTTTGTTCCAAGCAATTCAGATCTTATTTGTTTTTAAAGAAACAAGTGCAATAATAATTGAGGAGAGACTATAGCTCAGTAACAGAACATAAGCTTTGTATCCAAAGTTCCAAGTTTCAGTCTTTCCCCAGATGCTATGTATCTGTGAGTGGGTGACGAGAAGAAAATCATTTTCTAAATCATGATTTAAAAATATTTCTAAAATGATGCCCTAATTATCATGCCCTAATTATCCAAACAAATGGCTAAGACCAAACTACAAATTGGAATGTCTTCATCTTGAAGGGTAACTGATTCTGCAGTAAAGACACAATCTTACCATATCGATAGAGGAGAAGATTTGTAACTCAGGGTTGAAATGAAGGGTACCTGGTGCTCTCTGAGCTTGGTTGTTTACTTGCAGATATTTCATTACCCAAATTAGGTAACAGTTTGAGCTTAAGAGTATCTCTATATTAAGCAATGTATTATAATTGTTTTCATTTATTTATTTAAATGAAATGCATCCTCATCTTTTGACCAACAGCTTAAGATACCTAGTACAGGCAGTCCTCAATTTACAACCATTCATTTAGTGATAATTCAAAGTTAGATTATTGGAAAAAAAAGTGATTTGTAATCAAATTGGCATCAAGTTTATATTTACAATTGTTGCAGTATCTCAGGGTCATGGGATCACTATTTGTAAGCTTCCCAGGGGCTTCTGACACGTAAAGTCAATGGGGGAAGCTGATTTTGCTTAATGACTGCTTGATTCACTTAAGTACTGTGATTCATAACAATCCTGGCAAAAAAGGATTGTAAAATTGGACTTAACAACTATCTTGCTTAACAACCTAAATTTTGGTCTCAGTTGTGGTCGTACCTTGAGGATTACCTTATACATACCCCTGTATTAATTCTCAAACCTGTATTGTGGTCCACCAGTGGCCAGCGGAGCTGGTAGCAGATTCGGACAGTGAGGAGGTAGGGGAAGAATATGGGCCAGTCCTGGAGTCTGGGGAAGGCTCTGATGAGGGCTCTGCATCACAGGTAGAGAGGGGGCTAAGGAACAAGGGTTGACTTGGGAGTAAGGCCACAGGTGGACGATGAATGGCCCCTCCCAGAGGGAATAAAAGAGGAGCGAAAGGGGAGTGAGCTTGCAGGAGACAATTAGTTTGCTTAATTGGTTCGTGACTCCTTACCAAGTTTTGAAGATATCGGCCTAGTAGCTCTCCAAGCCAGATAAGGTCTGTGACTATAAATTCTCCCTTGAAAGACTTTGCTGGATGTGAATGAGAATAATTCACAGTAACTTAATAAAAAGGGTTTTTTGTTGGGACAAGGTGTCTGCTTCATGCTCTTGGGAAGCCTAGGTAAGAACAACCTGAGAATTAGGGTGAGCAGAGAGAAAAATGGTGAGGCAGAATCATTCAGTAACTAGGTGTGTGAGTTTTATCTTGGTATGTACTACACCATTCTGGCTATGGCATAATTTACTTCATTAAAAGTGTGAATAGTGTTATAAGAGCGGAATATTGTGGTTAATACACACACACATGCATGCGCACATGCACACACAAGCATAGCTGTGAAGATGGGAAAGTTAAAAGGAAAATAAAGAAGTAGAACCCAAATACAGGAAGTCTTCGACTTACAATAGTTCATTTAGTGACCGTTTAAAAAGTTACAACGGCCCTGAAAAAGTGATTTATGACAATATTTCACACTTATGACTGTTGCAGCATCTCATGGTCACATGATTTACCGTATTTTTTGGAGTATAAGATGCACCTTTTTCCCCCCTAAAAGGGGGTGAAAATTTAGGTGCGTCTTATACAACAAATGTAGCCCTGCCCACCCACTGGCTTCTGACTCCCAGCATTTACCTCCTTGTTGCAAGCAAACAGCAAGAAAAAACAGCTTCTTTCAGCTTCAGTACAGCCTAACTAGCACAAGTTGATTGGATCGGCCTCCCAAATCTCAGCTGATTTGCTCTCAGCTGTTTTGCGCAGGGCTCTGCTTTTTGCTGCAAAGAGGTAAATTGCTGGAACAGACTTTTTTCCTTGTGCTAATCAAGCTATGCCGAAAATGAAAATGAAAGTAAAGCAGGCTGTTTATTTAATTAATTTATTTAATTGGATTTATATGCTGCCCTATCTCCACAGGACTCAGTGCTCACAACAATAAACAAAACAAACAAACCGTTAAAAACAAAGTCCATGATAAAATTGACAAAAATCCAATAAAACTCCATTAAGTTCTATGAAAAACCCCATCAGTCTAGGGCGGCTAGATGAAATAGCCATGTTTTCAGCCCATGGCAGAAGGAGTGAAGGTCGGGGGCCACCCAGAGCTCCAGAGGGAGTTGATTCCAAAGGGTGGGTGCGCCTACAGAGAAAACTCTCTCCCTGGGAGTCGCCAGCCGACACTGTCTGGCCGATGGCACCCTGAGTAGGCCCTCCCTGTGAGGCGCACTGGGCGATGGGAAGCTGTTGCTGGCTGCAGATGGTCTGCCAAGTATCCCGGGCCTAAGCCATGTAGGGCTTTATAGGTGATCACCAGCACCTTGAATCTCACCCGGAGGGCAACCAGCAACCAATGCAAGTTGTGCAGGACAGGTGTAACATGGGAGTGTCAGGACACTCCCATCACTACCCGCACGTCCGCATTCTGCACCAGCTGAAGCCTCCGAGTGGTCTTCAAGGGCAGCCCCATGTAGAGAGCATTGCAGTAGTCAATATGGGAGGTGACGAGCGCATGAGTGACCGTACGTAGGGCGTCTCAGTCCAAATAAGGGCGCAACTGGCGCACCAGGTGAACCTGAGCAAATGCCCCCCGGTCACAGTCATAACATGATCTTCCAAATTTAACTGTGAATCCAGGAGGATGCCCAGGTTACGCGCCCTGTCTACAGGGGGTAACACTTCACCCCTATAACCAAAAAAGGAATATCTTGTTTGAGCCGAGATGCCAGTACCCACAGCCACTCGGTCTTGGCAGGGTTGAGCCGAAGCCTTTTTCTCCCCATCCAGGTCTGTACCGCATCCAGGCACCAGGACATCACGTCGAGGGCATCACTGGGCTGGTTCGGGGTGGATATAAAAAGCTGGGTATCATCAGCATACTGATGATACCTCACCCCAAAACTACAGATGACCTTCCCCAGCGGCTTCATATAGATGTTGAACAGAAGAGGAGAGAGCACCGACCCCTGGGGCACCCCACAAGTGAAGGGCTTTGGGGCGACCTCTGCCCCCCGCCAACTCCGCCTTTGAATACCCTGAGAGATAGGAGGAGAACCACCATAGAACAGTGCCCCCCACCCCCAACCCCTCGAGGCATCGCAGCAGGATACTATGGTCGATGGTATCGAAGGCCGCTGAGAGATCTAATAGGACCAGGACAGAGGAATATCCCTTGTCCCGGGCCGTCCAGAGATCATCCACCAGCATGACCAATGTCGTCTCCATGCTGTATCTGGGCCTGAAACCCGACCGGTATGGATCAAAGTATTCTGTTTCCTCCAGGGCGAACGGGAACTGCCGTGCCACCATGCTCTCAACAACCTTTGCAATAAAGCGAGGGTTGGAGACAGGATGAAAGTTGTTCAAAATGGCTGAATCCGAGGCAGGTTTCTTGAGGAGGGGCCTCACCACCACCTCCTTCAAGGCAGCGGGGAAGCTACCCTCGCCCAAGGATGCAGTAATCACTGCCTGGATCCAGTCACTCGTAACCTCCCGGGCTGCATAAACAAGCCAAAAGGGACACGGGTCCAGCAAACGTGGTAGCACTTAGCTTCCCCATGATCCTGTCCACTTCCTCAGGGGTCACAGGATTGAACTCCTCCCAGATGACAAGACTCATCATCTACCCCCCGTCCGACCCTGCCCAGTCAGACTCCAAACCGTCCCGAATCTGAGTGATCTTGTCCAGCAGATGCTGACTATACTCCTCGGCCTGACCCCGCAAAGGGTCATCCCCTGCTCCCCGATTCGAAGGGAGCGTGACACCCTAAACAGGGCGGCCGGGTGATTATCGCGGATGCGATGAGAGCAGAGAAGTAAAAACGCTTCGCCACCTCCATCTCCACTAGGTAAGACCATGTGCTGCAACATCGCAAAATTAAGCAGAGGCAGAGGCAGAGGGAGATTTCTTTTTCTTCTTTTTCCTCACCAAATAAGGTATACTCCAGTGCATCATATACTCTGAAAAATATGGTGCATTTGGATGCTTGACAACTGTCTCACAAGTTATGTTGGTTGCAGTGTCCCAGAGCCGTGTGATCCCCTTTTGCGATCTTCTGACAAGCAAAGTCAATGGGGAAACCAGATTCACTTACCAAATGTGGCAAGAAAAGTCGTAAAATGGGGCAAAGCCTACTTAACAAATTTCTCACTTAACAACATAAATCTTGGGCTCAATTCTGGTCGTAAATTGAAGATTATCTGTAATTACCTCTCAAAAGTAGTCTCCACACTTTTTTTAAAAAAAATTTGTATTGCATTGATCAGTCGATACCCATGTATGTAATAAAATTGTCCTTACAATTATTTTTCTTCAAGTTTGTAGCAGATGATTTAGGGAAACTAAAGTTTGTACTTTGACTTTACCAATATTTAGATTGGGGTCGAAATATTCTTTTGCTTACAGATTGGCCATTTGTCCTATTTGGATTGTAATGGACCAATGCTCTACAAAAGCAGAGCTCCTGGGTAGGAGCCAGTGGTGGGTTTCAAAAATTTTTTATTACCGGTTCTATGGGTGTGGCTTGGTGGGAGTGGCATGGCAGGGGAAGGATACTGTAAAATCTCCATTCCTACCTCACTCCAGGGGAAGGATACTGAAAAATCACCATTTCCTCCCCACTCCAGAGGAAGGTTACTGAAAAATCCCCCTTTCCTCCTGATCAGCTGGGACCTGGGAGGCAAAGAACAGATGGGGTTGGGGCCAGTCAGAGGTAGTATTTACCGGTTGTCCGAACTACTCAAAATTTCCACTACTGGTTCTCCAGAAATGGTCAGAACCTGCTGAAACCCACCACTGGTAGGAGTTTATGGAAAAATTCTCTTTCATCCTCTCGCTTATTTCTAGTCTTGGGTGTAGTTCTCCTGGTCCACAGTTGGCGTCCTTAATAATAAGCATACAATTATTTTTGCAATTCTGAATAGCATCACATTCTGCATAGATGGATGTAATAAATGATGGCAATTACTGATTATTATTATCCTTGCTTGGATGTAATACTCTTTGTAAAATCTAATCCAAAATCAGAACAAAAGTATGCAAAACATTCCATCACAGAATATTCTGATCTTAAAATGTATTCTACCAAGTTATTTTCTCAATCTTTCCAATATGGGTTTAATAATATTAAGCTACTAAGGGATGCAGTGATTCAGTGGCTAAGACGCTGAGCTTGTCGATCGAAAGTTCGGCAGTTCAGTGGTTCGAATCCCTAGTGCCACGTAATGGGGTAAGCTCCCGTTACTTGTCCCATCTTCTGCCAACCTAGCAGTTCAAAAGCACATAAAAAATGCAAGTAAAAAAAATAGGGACCACCTTTGGTGGGAAGGTAACAGCGTTCCGTGTACCTTTGACGTTTAGTCATACTAGCCACATGACCACGGAGATGTCTTCGGACAGCGCTGGCTCTTTGGCTTTGAAATGAGCACCACCCCCTAGAATCGGGAATGACTTGCACATATGTGCGAGGAGAACCTTTATCTTTACCTTTAATATTGAGCTGAACTACAGGTTTGCTTTAAAAATTAGAACAAATAATATGATTTTAAAATCAAAGGAACATTTCAATAATATAGAAAACTTGTATCCAGCTGTCTTGAAAGTCACAGCATATAGATTGTTAGGGATCTGAACATAATGACTCAGCTTTGAACTCTTTATACACAATAATTCCCTTTAAATCTATGTAGGCACATAATCAAAAAACAGTTCTAAAATAATCAAAAAATAATATTTTTCCTTAAAAATTACTTTTTTTAAAAAAATGATTTATATGCTGCCCTTCTCGGAAGACTCAGGGCGGCTTACAATGCGTTAAGCAATATTATGCCAATCAAAACTTTATATATTGTATTGAAGGAATTTGTGGTGATATATATGTAATATATTTTTGATTTCAGCAAATTAGAAATAATAAATGTTGGCAATGTAGCATTAGTTATCAAAAATAGATAAAACAATGCAACATAAGTTATTGCTGTATTATCTAAAATTGAGAAGTACTTTTCATTGATGGTAAGTAAAAATGTGGGGGATTGCATTGCTTGGAAGAACACAATATGAGAGTCTTAAAGAGCTGTTGAATTTTAAACACTTTTGCTCTTTGGTTATAAGTTTTGTTTTGTCTCGTATTTTAGCTTACAAATGAAGTATTTGGTAATACTATGTGCTTTTCTATATGTATTCCTGCATAAAATTATTGCATAGATAGTTCTTTTTATATTTTTCTCTGGGATTATATGGGTAACAATCAGTATCCTCAAATTTTTATTTATTTCTGTTTTGTATTATTAGGAATACTGCAGAAGTGCTTTTTTTTAAAAAAATGAATATTTTAAAACATATAAATGCTTTCTTTCTAGCGAGTATGGCCTGCTTCTCAACGTGATGTGCTGTATTTATCTGCTATTAGAAAAATACCAGTTTTAAATGAAAACGACACTGAAACATGGATTGTCTGCAACTTCTCTGTAGAACATGATAGTGTTCCTGTAAGTAAAACTTGTAGTTTATGAAGGTATTTATTGTTGAGAAATTCCTTTCTTAATTGCAGTGTTTGTGAACCCTAGGGCAAGGATAATTTAAAAGAAAAGAATGGAAAAAATTCAGGATATTTTACTTAATGAGTTTTTTTTAATGGAAAGAAAAGGAAAGAGCATTGCTAAAAAGGCATTAAGAGTTGTTAACCTAATTTTGCAAAGCTTCTTCTCGAATGCAGCTCATCTGCCTGGAAGCCACATTGTATAATGGACATTAATACAATTAAGTGAGTCCAGAGGTATTTCCCGAGAATAGTACTCCACTCCTCTGCTTGCAATAGAATACTTTATGCCACCAGGCTTGAAATTTTGGACCTGGACAGCCTAGAACTATGCATTGGTCTGACCTAAGCTTAGTACACAAAATTGTCTGTTACAATGTCCTACCTGTCAATGACTACTTCAGCTTCAACCACAATAATACACGGGCAAACAATAGATACAAACTCAAAGTAAACCACTCCAAACTCGATTGCAGAAAATATGACTTCAGCAAGAGTGTTCAGTGCCTGGAATACAATACCTGACTCTGTTGTTACATCCCCAAAACTTTAATCTTAAAATGTCTACTGTTGACCTCACCACATTCCTAAGAGGTCTGTAAGGGGCCATGCATAAGCGCGCAAGCGTGCTTACTGTCCCTGTCCTACTGTTCCCATTTATTCATACTCATTTCTTATGTATATATTTATACCTGTTTATACTTGTATAAACAAGTATAAGTAACATGTATGTTATGTTCATACTTATACTTGTTTTCTCATTCATGCTTGACTAAATAAATAAATAAATAAAGTTTATGCCATCGTATTTCTTGACAGTCAGCATTTAATCAGCAACAATGTGAATGATTGTGTTTCTTGGCAGACAAACAATCGATGTGTTCGTGCCAAAATAAATATTGCTATGATTTGCCAGACATTGGTAAGCCCTCCAGAAGGAAACAAAATAAGCAGAGACAACATCCTATGCAAGATTACATATGTAGCAAATGGTAAGGCATGACTATTTTCTTGAAATGCATATGTAGTTGTGTTAGTGTAAAAGGTTTCTTTTTCCTCATTTACAGATAAAGAACCATACAAATAATAAGGCAAAAGGCCTATGTACATACTACAGTTGTGAATTATATACATGGCGCATGGCAATTATTTTTTCTAAAGATATTGCAACAACTAATTTTGTTCAGGAAGAGCTGACATTGTTTACTGTTGAAACTATAATTAAATCCAAATGACACTCAAATTTAAAATCATTTTGGCTTCTTTTAAAATGATAGACATAGAATGAAGGTAATAAGGCAGAAAGGTTCATCTTTTTCCCAACTTAGGAGCATGTGGAAAGTGCATTCTATCTCTTAAGTAATGAGTCAGGAAAAACTAAAACTAAATTTGATTTCATTTACATTTAATAAATAAAAATATTAATGTGAGTTGTCTTCATTGTATATAATCATTTCCATCTTCTTGTACATTCAGAATTACAATTTGAAAATTATTTTTAGACAGATTTGAAGCCCACACTCACAGTTTTAGGAGGTTACAGCCCGTTTTTTTAGAAGCTGTGTTTTTCACATAAAATCAAATCTGGATTTTCTTCTGCCCACATGTTAAATGGAAAAGTTGCTGTGAAATCTGCCCATTGGGCATGTAATCTGTGCACATTGTTTTGTGGAGTCGTACTCTTAAAATTTTACCATATTTTTCAGAGTATAAGATGCTCTGGACTATAAGATGCACCTACCTTTTTTGGTGAGGAAAACAAGAAAAAGAAATCTGTCTCCACCTCTAGCAATTTTACCTCATTGCAGCAAACAGCCTGTTTTACTTTTATTTTCATTTTCAGCATAGCTTGATTAGCACAAGAAAAAAAAATCTGCTCCCAGCAATTTACCTCCTTGTAGCAAGCAGCAGAGCCCTGAGCAAAACAGCTGAGAGCAAATCAGCTGAGAGTCGGGTGGCCAATCCAATCAACTTGTGCTAATTAGGCTGTGCTGAAGCTGAAATGAGCTGTTTCTTCTTGCTGCTTGCTGTAAAGGAGGTAAACTGCTGGGAGTCAGAGGCCAAAGGGTGGGGGCCAGTGGGCGGTACATTCAGTGTATAAGATGCACCTAAATTTTCACCCCCTATTTGGGGGGGGAAAGGTTTATCTTATACTCTGAAAAATACGGTAAGTATAATAATTGTAGATGGATTGTGAGATGACAATTTATTTAGATCTGTAAGTGCTACATGGAGGTCTAATTTAATTTCCTAGTCCTGTAATATTAAAATGAGAACTGATTTTATTGCTTTTAATAATAGTTCTACATAATTTAAATTTTAGGATTTCAAAATTGTCTGTGACAACTATTTTTTTAATTGGAAGTTTAATCTGCAATCTCTGCTAAACCTAATCAAATATGAAATTTGATTACATGTAAGTGCAATTCCCCTTTATATCCAAAGCAGTTTAAATCCAAAGGTTTATTTTCCTGCCTGTCCCACATACTTTTAGATACATTGCCAAAGTTTACATTTCTCAGGATCAGAACTAGGTGGCAGTTAGTTGGCAACATAACCAGCACTCATAGTCTTGAGTAAATATAGCTTCCAGCTAACTCCCATCCTAACTGCGTTTGCCAGAAAGGTGCTCCAAGCTTTTTCAAATTTATTTGAAGCTATTTAAAATAAATTGAAACTGATCTATAGTTAAGATACTGTATAGTTTAAATAAAACATTCAGATTAAAATTCTTCTGAAAGTACTATATTTTAAAATTACCCCCTCTCTAAGCTTAAAGTAACATAACATGCAATATCAATAATAAGAGGATGATCAGCATCAGAGATTTAATCAAACCTCTATGTAAACCGTTTCCTTCTGAGTTAGCACCAAAAGTTTACAATATGCAGAATAAGCATAAGTGCAGTGTTATGATCACAGGCATAAGGCATGAAGTAAATCATAAAGCAAAAAAGCACTTAACGTGAATAAAATTATAACAACTTCAAAAATCTATGCAGAGTTGCGACACTAACTAAAGGTTGTGTAAGGCCAGTCCTAAAACTACAACATGGCTGAAGGTATACAGGTATTAAATAACTGATTATTTAATGATCAGTCAAAATCCCAAGTGCCTTATGGCCCATAAAGACTTCTGACTGTCATAAAACATTGTGGCATCCTCCCAAAGGCATGTCAGGCATTTGCCACAAACTCGCATTTACCGAGCTCAATAAGTGACTTAGCGGTAGCAATAGTAGCTAATAGAGTTCTCTTAAGGCTATCTAGCTTTTGTAAAATATCACTTTGTTGGACCTTGGCCAGGGCACCAAAGGTACTAATAAGTACAGCTTGTTCCTACTAGACTTGGCCTTATTCTGCATATCTATCTTATTCCCATGGCCTGGCTTAATCAAGGCCAAATGGGGAGAGAAGATAATGTTATTAACTACAGGTTTTATTATTTGGAAGACTGCGTAGGTCAAAAGTAGCTGAGCTGAGCAAAGGGGTTACCCCTCCATCATGAAAAGAATAGCAAGAAATTATTTCATTTTAAGTAATATGTGAGGTATAATACTTTGCTTAAAAGATTTGAGTAATGCCAGGGAAGCTTGGAAACCACTCAATCAAATACAATTTGATTTGCTAATGGTGGCAGGGAAGAAGCTGTCCCAGAGAAATTACAACTTCTCTTTTGGAGACCTAACAACTAGAATTAAGGCCATTTCAAAGATATATGATATATGAAGAACAAACTGATTTAATTACAAGGAGTAAGTGAGCATTGATGAACTTCTTTACTGCTTGAACACTTTGCCAGCAATTACATTTGTGATTTATTGTTACTCAGTCCCAGAGATGTTGGTTCACTCAGTCCTGGGAATGTCTGTTTGGCCTTGGACTTCAATAAAAGCAGAAAATGTTTTTCTGCTTTGTATGTTTGCCCAAGCATTTGTTTTGTATGTTTTTGGGCAAAAACCTCAGTCACTTTTTAACCGATCCAGATTATTTTTAATTGCTCAAACACAGAAATGATAGTTTGGGCTTTTATGTTTGTGATTTTGGCATGAATTTAGTTGTGCTCTCTCATATCAGCAGCTTCTCCTAGTCCTTAACATGTGCAATTTGTTCTTATTTTCTTTAGAGGAAACTAGAGTGTGAAAGGGGTGAAGAATGATAGGCAGCGAATCCGACCTGTCTATTAAACCATGTCTAAGAGAAACAGAACACTCCAATAAATTGTTCTTTTTGTTTCTGTATGTTGGTCCTCTTCAAGAGCCTCAAATTTATTAGAGATGAGAAACATGGTTAATTTACTTACTGTTTCTTTTTGTAGAAAAAGTTCATTCATTTTTGGTTGTTTGGTTGTCTTAGACAAAAAGGTCTAAGTCTTTGCTACATGGCAAGACTCACTCTATGACACTTTTTCCTTTTCCCTATTCTCCAAGTCAGAAATATTTTCTCTTTTCTTCTCAGTGCCTGAGAAGTGCCTTTTTTCTCTCTTCTCTCAGGAAGTTACAAATGTATAAATGATACCATTTGCTTATTTTAATAAGTTGTAAACACACTAAACACTAAACTAAAGAGGCAAGTTATAAAACAGAATCTCACAAAAAAAGATGTTAATAGTTTGCTATCTTGTCCTGGGTTTTTTTCTCCTAGTATTTACATGTCCAGAGTACAACTGATTTTAAAAAGTAGGAGTAAAGACATTTATCCTTACGCTTCAATGTTGTATTTTAAGTCACAATGTTTTGGCATGGTTTAAAAAATTGGCAAAAAAACTCTGGCAAAATTAGCAAGTAACTAATTTTCTTCCAAGCAATAGAATAGCAAGATTCAAATAAATTTCTATATAAAAAAGGTAAAATCAAGCCTCTTTCCATTTAAGTTTAAATCCTTCTAATTATGTAGTCACATTCATGTAGTATCATTGGCAATAATACCTAAGCAGTTTGCTACTGGTTTTTGCCATTTTTTGGTACTTCCAGATTCTGTGGTAATCTCTTGTTCAAGTACTTACTAGGATCAACTTTGCTTAACTTTTAATCCATAAAAATATATCTATGTCAACAATATACAGATAATCCTTGCTTAACTGCCATTTGTTCAGCGACAATTTGAAATTATAATGATGCTGAGCAAATGGTAGTTATGGCTCGTCCTTGAAGTTAAGTCTGTTACAACATCCCCATGATCAAAATTCAGGGGTTTGGCAGCCTGCCTGCATTTATGATCAAAGCATGGCCTTCAACTTCAACTCCTGACAGCTACCTATTTTCTCTCCCCCATCTCTGCCTTTCTGGCTGCTCTGGTGTTGCTGCCTACCCCTGTTACCCTGCACTACCTCCAGCTAACCTTTACTAACTTTTTCCTTCTGCTGCTGACAAGGAAGGTCCAGTCAAGGCAGCTGCTAGTCCCTAAAACATTGAGTTTTTAGGTGGTGGAATCCAGGATGGCTAAAAGGGCAGATAGGAGGATGGGAGGAACTGAAACTGAGGCAAGTGTGGCAAGGCAGGAGAAGCCAGAGGTCCCCACTTGACTATGGTGTAATCCTTGTCCAACAACTGTAACCAGAACTACTTCAGCTGTCATTGTTAAGCAATGACATGATGATGATGTTTCATCTAAACGACATTTTATTTAGCGATGGAAATTCCAGTCCCAATTAGGGTCATCAAGTGAGGACTACCTGTAGACTTTTTATAGGTGAAAACAAACTTTCCAGTGGCAAGAGTTACCCTGCGCTCTTTATTTACTCGTAAGAATTGTATACAAATTTCTTCAATTTGTCCAGTAAATGGAATTGGAAGAGATGTTAGGAACTCTTTGTTTATGTCTTGATAGAAAATACGGAATAACAGAATATGAGTTTGTGTTTCAGTATCACCATCATTACAAAAGTAAAGCTGATGGCATAATACTTATGTAATTTAAATTCTCATCAGATTTAATTGTTTTGTGAATTTACCACTCCACAAAAAAACAATTATATTAACCATTTAAAATCTCATCTTTATTTGTAGTGAACCCTGGGGGCTGGGCACCAGCTTCTGTACTACGGGCAGTAGCAAAACGAGAGTATCCCAAATTCTTGAAACGATTCACATCATATGTACAAGAAAAAACAGCCGGGAAGCCTATTTTGTTCTAGTATTATCAGGTATGTATAATCCCTTGGGGTTTTTGCAATATATAATTATTTCATTATTAATTATATAGTCACTTCAGATATGCTGAAATATTTGAAATGTTTCTTAAAATTAGTTTTAAATAATGTGGATGTATGTGAAGTAAGACAAATTTATAATTGGAAGAAATAAGAGGTTATAGTTATGATTATAATTTTGGGGTTACATTCTTGATACCAAAACAGCACCTTCTAGGCTCCTAATCTCACTGAATCCTCCCTCCCTTTCTCTCAGTCTCTAATTAGGGATCTTGCATGCTGCAAAGCAAATAACCAGTTATTATACAGGTAGTCCACGCTTACCAACCACTTATTTAGTGACCATTTGAAATTGTAACAATGCTGAAAAATAAGATTTATGACTTGTTCTTGAAGTTGCAGCCTTTGCGGTGTCTCTGCAGTTGTGATAGTGATCAGGCAGTTGACAAGTGGCTTGCATTTACTTTTTTTTTTTAAAAAAAACATAATTTTTATTAAGAATTTTGATGGCTATTAAAACGAATACAGTAAACTGAGAGAAAGAGAATAGAATACGAAAACAAAATAAAAAATTTAGGAAAGAAGTATAAACAAATTTAGTATCTCTTCACCCCATATAAGGTTGCAAACAGACCTCTTCATACTATATCCCATGTCTATAAGCAAATCCATAAAATTTCAATCATAGTGTCAGCAAAAGGTCCTCAAAGGATTGTCAGAACTTTTTTAAGAACACCTTATTTTAACCTTGATCAATTAAACCAACTTGATATTCCTTCTTTTTATTTCTGTCTTAATCTTCAGTCAAACATTATCATAGAATTTGATCTCACACTTCCTTATCTCATTGAACATATTTCATGAAGGTTTTAGCAAGTCTCTTTTGTACATTCAATAAGAAAACAATTTCCAAATCATTCTCTTGTTTTATCATTGATATTTCTCTTTTAATTTTTAAAAACTTTGGCCAGTTTCTTTTGGGTATCCAGTAAAGGCCTTTTCCAAATTATTCTCTAGTCCAATCATTTGTAGTTCCACCATTTCTCTTTCTTGTCACATAGAATTTGTTGATCTGTCATTCATTATCATCATCCTTATTCCTTCATTAATATCTTTCTGACATAGTCTGTTCACACAAGCAGATATTATTACTGATAGTGTTGATATTATAATTATTAATGTCTGCCTCCATTCTTCAATGATCTTTAATATTCCCAATACTATAACATTTGATGTCATTTTGTAATTCCCAATATTAACTGACATCAAGAAAAGCTTGTATTTTCCCCCCATTTAGAATCATTAGCCTCCCCCAGAAGCATCTAATTTCTAAAATTGTAAAATGATTTTTCTTTGCTATGATTTGCAATAGATACCCTTATATATACCCAAAATAAGTGTTTCCCACAAGAAGCAATTTATTTTTATAGTTAATCCCAAAATTTTACAGTAAAAGCCAATATTCCAAATTTATCTGCATTCTTAATCTGTTTACAAGCAGTTGATAGCTTTTGTGCTGTTTATCTCAAATTTTTTAAGTTCTTAAGCCTATAATTAATTTTTCTTTTGCTGGGAGTTGAAGACAAAACTACCGAATGACTTTTTTGACTTTTTAGACTTTAGACTTTTTAGACTTTTTAGACTTATCATTCTGAAGATCTCTGAAAGCTTTAGTTAATAGGCGGTTTCCTAAAGTGATTAATAAGTCAGTTTTGCCCCACTGCAGTTGCAAGAAAGATGACTGATCCAGTGGTGGGATTCAAATTTTTTTACTACAGGTTCTGTGGGCGTGGTTTGGTGGGCATGGCTTGGTGGGTGTGGCAAAGGAAGGATACTGTAAAATCTCTATTCCTTCCCACTCCAGGGGATGGTTACTGCAAAATCCCCATTTCCTCCTGATCAGCTGGGACTCGGGAGGCAGAGAATAAATGGGGGTGGGGCCAGTCAGAAGTGGTATTTATCGGTTCTCCGAACTACTCAAAATTTCTGCTACTGGTTCTCCAGAACTGGTCAGAACCTGCTGAATACAACCTCTGGGCTGATCCCTTCATCTCCCAGTCCTCAAACCCACAGTTTCCTCACAAGGGGGAGCTGTCAGAAGCATAAGTGGGTGATGATCTCCTTATCTGGAGAGGATCTAAGGAGCCAATCTACTCACTGGATCCTCAGACTTTGCTGTGGTCTTCAGTTCTGCTTTCACAAAGCTGTCTTCAGTTTGCGATATCTCCCTGGAAATGGCATCCATCTTGCATTTATATTGGCTATAGCATCCTGCAATCAGGTTATTGTCATTTGCAATCTGCACAACAAGCTTCCAACAAGCAAAATCAAGGAGAAAAATCAGCAGGAAGTTGCAAGTCACAGTCATGTGATGTCATACTTAATGACCCACAGTGACCTGCTAAACAACTGCAGCCAGAACTGACATAAATCGGTAAAGTCACATGATGTTGCACTTGTTGTGGCCCCGTCCTCTGAGCCTATCCCTTTGGAGGAAGGCAACTCTGAGCAGGAGGAAGAGGAGCCAGCCAGATCTCCCAGCCCTCCCCCTCTGGCACCGGCTCAGGTGCCAGCTGAAAGAGAGCCAAGTAGTGGGGAAACAGGTGTCTCAGATGAGAGTGAGGGAGAGACGTCATTCCTGGACGCACGCCAAAGAAGGCGAGAGAAAAGGGTACTGCAGCTGCGGCGTATGAGGAAATCCTGAGTCATTGGATTGGAGTCATAGGATCCATGACTCACTGGACCACACCCAGAAGCATATCTATTTAAGACAGTACAATGGGTCACGAAGTTCGTGACGAACAAAGCTAACTGCACAGCTAAACAAACGGAGCAACCTCGTAGTCTTGGAAGCTGGATGAACGGCAAAGCTACGTAGGTGATTTTCTTGTTTGTGTAAACCAATAAAGTCCTTGGCAGACGGTGTGCATATCGCTGCCAAGGTTGAGATAAGAACTGCAGAGTGTGCCAAGTGAGTCTTAACCCTCGGCTGGCTGTGTTTTTGTGGGTCTCTGAAGGGGGGGGACAGATCATCTTGTTCGTCACCCAAAACTCCATCGTTAACCCACGATGGACCAACAGCTGCAGCAGCAGGTACAGCAGATGCTGGAGGCCAATCAACTTCTGCAACAGCAAGTAGCACAGCTAACTGCACAACTTGCTTTGGGAAATGCTCCTGTAGCAGCTCCACCTGCTCCCCTTCCCCGTCCAAGATGCCCAGTGAACATGCCAGATAAGTTTTCTGGACAGCAGGAAATGTTCCCGGCCTTCTTGGGACAGTGCCAGCTGTACATGGCAATGCGGCCGGAGGATTTTCCGGATGACCGGGTTCGGGTGGCTTTTATTATCAGCTCCCTCTCTGGCACTGCCGCCCGATGGGCCACGCCCCTGTTGCTGCAAGACAGCCCCTTGCTTCTGGACTATCAGGGCTTTTTGCAACACCTGCGCACCATGTTTGAGGACCCCCTCCGGGTGCAGACGGCAGCGAGGCGCATCAAAGACCTCCGCCAAGGCAAGCGCCCCCTGCAGGACTATATTGCGGAGTTCCGATTGCTAGGCCAGGATTCGGCCTGGAATGAGGCGGCGCTGATGGATGCCTTCCAGGACGGCCTCTGCGATGAGATGCAGGACGAGCTGGTTCGGGTGGAGGCGCCACAGACCCTGGACACGCTGGTGACCCAATGCCTGCGCATCGATGCCCGCCTACAACGGCGACGGCCCCGTAGGGCTCTTCCGGAACCACCGACAGTGTCGGCACCCCCGCGTTTCGTACCAACAGCGCCCCGGACCGTACCGCGTTTGGTGGCGACGGCTGAGGAGCCCATGGAGCTCGGAGCAGCCAGACCTCAACTGACGGCCCAGGAGCGGATGCGGAGACGCCAAGGGGGGTTGTGCCTCTATTGCGGCGAGGCAGGACATTTCGCCGCCTCGTGTCCCCGGAAGCGGAGTGGATCGCTCAAGCCTGTTCCGGAGCCTCGGCGTGACCAGCCGGGAAACGGGTCAGGCCTGGCCTAGGGGAAACTCTGGGTCAGGCAGGTGACCATGCCCCGCCGGAGGCGGCGGCTGTGGACTGTGAGCCCCCTCGGCACCTGATTTTGAACACCCGGGTGTTGTTGGCTAACCGGTCGGAGGGGCTCCAGGCGCACGCGCTGGTGGACTCGGGGGCCACCACGAACTTTATGGACCAGGCCTTTGTGGCCCATTACAAGGTTCCCTTGGTTCCAGTGGACCCTCCGTTGAGGGTCGAAACTATTGATGGGCGGGAACTTGTGGCGGGGCCCATCAACTTCGCTACTCAGCCCTTGCGCCTTGCCATTGGGAACCATGAGGAGGCGATCCAGTTTTATGTGACGGCGGACCTGCACTTCCCCTTGGTCCTGGGGATGGCCTGGCTTCGGGCGCACGACCCTCAGGTGGCGTGGTCGAGAAATGCCATCTCGTTCCCCAGCCTGCAGTGTGTCGACCACCTTCGCCACACCTGTGCCGGCCAGGACGTCTCTGCCCCGAACGTCTCCTTGCCTCCGGAGCTGACATCCTTCGCCGACGTGTTCAGCGAGAAGGAGGCGGATCGCTTGCCCCCGCACCGACCCTACGACTGCGCGGTGGACTTGATGCCCAACGCGCCCCTGCCCTCGGGACGCCTGTACTCCATGTCGGAGCCCGAGCTGGCCGCCTTACGGGACTTTCTGGACAAGAACCTGGCCCGTGGGTTCATCCGGCCTTCGACCTCCCCGCTCTCGGCCCCAGTCCTCTTCGTGAAAAAGAAGACGGGGGACTTGCGCCTGTGTTGCGACTACCGGCGCTTGAATGCCATCACGGTACGGAATCGCTATCCCCTGCCGCTGATCCCGGAGCTGATGGAGAGGTTGCGGGAGGCCTCGATTTTCACCAAGCTCGACCTCCGGGGAGCCTACAACCTGGTGCGGATGCGAGAGGGGGACGAGTGGAAGACGGCATTTGGCACCCGATACGGACACTTTGAATATACCGTCATGCCGTTCGGGTTGACCAACGCCCCCGCGGTCTTCCAGCACTTGATGAACGACGTGTTCCGGGACATGCTGGATCGGTTCGTGGTGATCTACCTGGATGATATTTTGATCTATTCCCGGACCCCGGAGAGTCACCTCCAGCATGTCTGCCAGGTCCTGCAGCGCCTGCGGGAGCACCAGCTCTATGCGAAGTTGGAGAAATGTTACTTCTTCCAGACTTCCATAGAGTTCCTCGGGCACATCATCACCCCCGAGGGCATCGCGATGGACCCACACAAGGTGGCGGCCTTGCGCAGTTGGGAACCCCCGCGTCGGGTGAAGGACGTCCAGCGTCTGTTGGGATTCGCCAACTACTACCGGACCTTCATCCCGGGCTTTGCCACCCTGACCGTGCCGTTGACCCAGCTCCTTCGGAAGAAGGTTCCGTTCCAGTGGGGGCCCCCGCAGCAGCAGGCCTTCGAGGTTCTCAAGCAGGCCTTTGTCACGGAGCCGGTCCTGAGGCACCCCGATCCACACCGTCCGTTCGTGGTTGAGACAGACGCGTCCAACGTGGCGATTGGAGCGGTGCTGCTACAGGCTCCGGTGGATGGTGGCACTCTTTTTCCCTGCGCTTACTACTCCCGGAAACTCACTCCTTCCGAGCGCAACTACACCATCTGGGAAAAGGAGTTGCTGGCTATCAAGGCCGCGTTCGAGGCTTGGCGACATCACCTCGAGGGGGCCCGACACCAGGTGGAGGTGCGGACGGACCATCGGAACCTGGAGCACCTCACCACGGCCAGGAATTTGAACCAGCGGCAGATCCGGTGGTCGTTGTTTTTCGCCCGGTTCAACTTCCACGTCACATACATTCCGAGCCACCTCAACCAGAGGGCGGACGCGCTATCCCGTAAGCCGGAATACTTTTGCCCAAAGGACTCCCTTTCCCCCCGGACGGTGCTGCCAGCGGACTCCTTGGCCGCGGTCCAGGAACCGGTGGACCTGCGGACTCAGGTGCTGGAAGCGCAGCGACGGGACGACTGGTCGCAGCAGCGGAGAGCGGACGTCGGCCCCGCGTCCCCATGGACCGTGGAGGAGGGCTTGCTCAGGCACCGGGGTCGGCTGTACGTGCCCACAAGTCCGCTCCGAGCCCTCGTCATGAACCAGTGCCATGACAACCCCGCGGCGGGGCACTTCGGCTTCTTTAAGACCTTGAACCTAGTGACGCGGACTTTTTGGTGGCCTCGGGTACGGCACGACGTGCACGCCTACGTGACGTCCTGTGTGCCATGCCGACAGGCCAAAGCCGCGTCCGGCCCCCCTCCTGGACTCCTCCAGCCGCTGCCGACACCGGAGAGACCGTGGGGAGCCATCTCCATGGACTTCCTGACTGACCTGCCCCTGTCCGCTACGTTCACGACCGTCCTCGTGGTGGTGGATGCGCTCACGAAGATGGCACATTTCATCCCGTGCCGCGGCCTGCCCTCAGCTCGTACCACGGCTCGCCTGTTCCTGCAACACATCTTCCGCCTCCACGGCCTGCCGGACCGGGTGGTTTCGGATCGCGGGGCCCAGTTCACGGCCCGCTTCTGGAAAAGCCTGATGGCTGCGCTGGAGGTGCAGGTGTGCCTGTCGTCATCACACCACCCGGAGACTGACGGGGGCACGGAGAAGGTCATTGGCATACTGGAGCAGTACCTCCGCTGTTTTGTCAACCAGCAGCAGGACAACTGGGCCGAGTACCTTCCCCTGGCGGAGTTCGCTTTTAACAACTCCCAACATACCTCCACCCAGATGACACCGTTCCATGCCAACGTCGGGTACCATCCACGTTTTTTTCCGTTGACCATCATGGACTCCCCTGTTCCTGAGACCCGGGACTTCCTCTCGGAGCTGCAGGCGGTGCAGCAACTGGTGCGGCGGCAGCTGATCCGGGCGAAAGAGGACTATAAACGGTTCGCCGATCGCGGCCGCCGGGCGACGCCACCGCTGGAAGTTGGAGATCGGGTGTGGCTGTCCACGAAACACCTCCCCACGGACCAGCCGGTGAGGAAACTGGCCCACCGCTTTATCGGTCCCTTCCCCATCGAGGCGGTCATCAACCCGGTGGCCTATCGGTTGACTCTACCCCGCTCCATGCGGCTCCACCCCGTTTTTCATCGGTCCCTCCTGGTCCCTGAGACTCCCACTAGCCGTCTCCGCCGCCCGCCGCCGCCTGCCCCCCCAGCCGCAGCCGACGAGGACGACGCCTCGACGTATGAGGTGGACAGTATTCGGGACTCCCGTTGGCTGAAGGGGCGCTTCCAATACCTCATCGCTTGGAAAGGGTACGGGGCCGAGGATTTCACCTGGGTGGACGCATCTGCCGTTCAGGCCCCTGACCTGGTGCGGACTTTCCACGAACAGTTCCCGTCCCGACCCCATCCCGACCGTCAGACCCGGGGGAAGGGCCCTGCGGTGGGGGATAGTGTTGTGGCCCCGTCCTCTGAGCCTATCCCTTTGGAGGAAGGCAACTCTGAGCAGGAGGAAGAGGAGCCAGCCAGATCTCCCAGCCCTCCCCCTCTGGCACCGGCTCAGGTGCCAGCTGAAAGAGAGCCAAGTAGTGGGGAAACAGGTGTCTCAGATGAGAGTGAGGGAGAGACGTCATTCCTGGACGCACGCCAAAGAAGGCGAGAGAAAAGGGTACTGCAGCTGCGGCGTATGAGGAAATCCTGAGTCATTGGATTGGAGTCATAGGATCCATGACTCACTGGACCACACCCAGAAGCATATCTATTTAAGACAGTACAATGGGTCACGAAGTTCGTGACGAACAAAGCTAACTGCACAGCTAAACAAACGGAGCAACCTCGTAGTCTTGGAAGCTGGATGAACGGCAAAGCTACGTAGGTGATTTTCTTGTTTGTGTAAACCAATAAAGTCCTTGGCAGACGGTGTGCATATCGCTGCCAAGGTTGAGATAAGAACTGCAGAGTGTGCCAAGTGAGTCTTAACCCTCGGCTGGCTGTGTTTTTGTGGGTCTCTGAAGGGGGGGGACAGATCAGCACTCAACAACTGCACCACTTAGTAATGGAATAGCCAGCCCCTATTGAAGTTGGTAAGTGAGGATTACCTGTAAACTTATAAACATCCTTCCCGACTGAACTACATTATGCAAAGTTCAGAGAAGGAATAATTCAGATTAGCTAAATAGGTTACCAATAGATCAGTGTAGCTGGATACAGTCTTTCACCTTGTCAGGTGCCTGATCCAGGTTATACAAAGCAAGCAAGGGGGTTTAGGACTCCCAAATATCAAATAATAATATGTCACTAATAGGCTTAGACATGTTATAGAGGCAATTTTAGGAATAGACGATTTGGAATGGTTGGAAGATAAATCTAAAACTAAAACCAAATTAGAATGGAAGCTGGAAAATATATTTTTTTATGGAAGGTGGAAAGAAATGGGCTGAAAGTATAAGCAGTCCTCTCCTGCAGTTATGTTGGGAAATTTGGAGTAAATATAAAGGGAGGCTGCTCCCGAAGAACTCTCCATTATCACCGGTAGTAATTTTGGAAAATTTTCCAGGGAATTTGAAGAATAATGTGAATAAAATTTTAAAAGAGAAAAATAAAATGAAACTAAGGGAATGGTTAGGACGAATGAGGAAACGTGGGGAACTGGAAGAGGTTCTAGGAGGAAAACGGTTGTCCTCGTTAAATTACAGCCAAGTGGAACAATGGACCAAAAACTGGATAAGAGAAAATGGAGAGTGTAGAGAGTTAACGAGGTTCGAGGAATTAATTGAAAAAAAATTGAAAAGGAAGAAAATAAAGGGATAAAAGGTTTAATGAGTGGAATTTATAAAATATTGTCAGAGGAAGAGGAGTGGGAAAATTTAGGAAAGATGGTATGGGAAACTGATTTGAAGATACAAATAGGGCAACAGAGTTGGGAAGGAATTTGGCCACGAAGAGTGTTGAGAAATATGTCAGTAAGAATAAAAGAGAATTATTATGAAATGGTATGGAGGTGGTACTTAACTCCGGTCAGATTAAACAATATGAATCAGCAGTACTCAGATAACTGTTGGAGAGGTTGTTGAGAAAAAGGAATGTATTTACATATGTGTGGAATTGTAAATTTATGCAAAAATTGTGGAAGATGGTGTTTAAAGAGATTGAAGAAATTGTAGGAATAAAGGTAGAAGAGGCACCAAAGGTAGCATTACTCTCACTATTGGAAGATACAAAGTGTGAAAAAGAAACTGAAGAGTTGATAACAAATTTGTTGACTGCAGCAAGGTTAATGATTTCCAGGAACTGGAAGATACGAGGTGATTACTGTTTGGAAGAATGGTATAAGGAAGTATGGGATATTGCTATAAGTGATAAATTGACATGTAATATTAAAGTAAGGGGGGGCACAATGAAAATGAATGCATTTAATGGAATCTGGAAACAGTTCCTAATATTTGTGTTTTCTGGGGGAAGGGGGATACCACCACCAGAAGAAGCTCTAAGATTTTGAAAGCAGGAATGATCCTGAGGGGTGGGGGAGCACTTGTCGATTGTTTGTATTATGTATATTGTTATATATTATGATCTATGTATGTAAAAAATAATAAAAAACAAATATATAAAAAAAGATGTGCAAGTAGGTAGGAAGGAAGTGGTCAAGTAATGGGGATTTGGAAAGCTGGGAACTGTGAACCAAGACTGATAGGGCGGAAAGATCTGGCAAGGAATTTCTTCATTGAGCGCTGGAACAACTTTGCATGTTTCACTGTCAACTCTGACAGCCAAAGAAAAGGTCAAAGGCGAGAGGTTAACAACCTGCAAGTTCTTTGACTACCCTTTTTCATAATAGTTCAGGAGGTGTATTTTCCCAGCTGCTGCTTTCAGCTACAACCTGGGATGAACTGCAAAAATATCTCTCTTTTTAAATAAGATCTTGAAATAGAATTCTGCATTTTATCAATTTAATTGAAATAGAAAAATAAGGAAATGCAAGCTACACACACGGGGGGGGGGGTGTCATTAGGAAAAGCCCCATCAAGGTGTACTAACAAGAAGCGAAGGGCTATTGAAGAAGATAATAAAATGCCTTTGGAAAAAAAACAAAACAAAGCAAGCAGATATGATAGAGATTCATTCCCAGCAACCATTTAAGCTTCCAGTCACCAACCATTGCTTTCAGATCTTAAACAAACTGCAAAGACTGCAAGGCAATCCCACTTCTGAAACATTGCACGGAAGAAGTTTCAATGGGATGCAGGCTGAAAACGTCTGCAAAACACCTGATCATTACCTGAGAAGTACTTGGTACTCCCCAAACCCAGAGAACCAACTAACAAAAAATCATCAAAATCATTTTAATTTTGCTGGTTTTGTGACATCATAAATAGAATGCCTGCAAATAAATTAGTTGTGATGTTCAGATAAAACAATCAGTGTAAATTGTGCTTAGCTATGAATGCACCCAATTCAACAGCTGGCTTTGTTCAACTAGAGAAACACATTTAAACCAATCTATGGGTTATTATTACCTTCGCTTTTCTTCTTACCAAGGGTAGAGGCAGCAGATATTGGCCTCATTCCAGCTTTTAGTGATACTGGTCACAAGTGAGAGACTTCATCTATTTTCCTCTTTCTCCCTCCACCTAGTGATTGGAACAAGGCTGTGTGAACATTCCATTTGGAGAAATGAACCAAAATGAAGGCTCCAAGCTGGAACGTAGGATCTACAGTCTTATGGGCCAAGACCTGCATTCTGTACACAACTGAAGAATACTGCAATGCCATGAACTTGAACTTTCACTGTCTTCTGCTAGTTCACTTTGCTGAGTTGATGTGTAATTATAAAAATACATGTGTTGATACATGTATATGGCTCTGTTTGCTTGCTCTAGAGGAGAATACTACAATTTTGGGTCACCAACTTGGTTCATTGCTTTAACTTTTGAATAATTTGAGGAGATTTCATTTACTGTGGGACTTCATAAGACACTTGCACAGTTCTTGTTTTTGTGTACGTCTAAAAAGCACAAGAGACGAATACACATCTAGCATACCATATGTGCTTTATGTACACAAAAACATTGTTATAATTTTTTCCCATCAGGTTTTCAGTAAATTCTGTGTCCTTTCAGAGGGAATTTGTGTATGCTTGTATAATCATAGTTCATTGCTGCTGAGTTTCTATGAGAAATTATATTATGTAAAACTTCTCTTAAAATATGAGGGCTGTCAGGATCTTTATGACTTGCCTTTTCTATAGTCTTGCTCCTATGAAGGCCTTCTGTGGTCTGATGGAGTAGGCATGAAAAGCTTTATTTTTTTCAGATATCTTTATATTTCTATTTTTAATTTCAGTTGTGTAATATGTGCTATAGAAATTTAATTCCAGAACATGATCCCAAAAAGATATTATCTTTTGGTAATATCTAGAGTTATTACTAGATACTATATAAGAATACCTGACTGCCAGAGAACAGCTACTGCTGTATCTTGCCCAGATTGTGTGAATATGGGCTGCTTTCTAGCAATTGGAACTTTTAACACTGTGTAATATTTATTGAGTTAAATTGGATTGCCGAAGATAACATTCCCAGTCTTGGTGGGGGAAAATGCTGTTGTTTAGTCCTACACTTTGTTTCCTGTTGAGTAAAGCTATGCTATGAGATTCATCTATAAAAACTTGCCATACACGTAACATTTGACCTGCCTTGTCAGATATGAAAACAAATGAAATTTAAAGAGAGTTCCCCTTAGTTGCTATGAGAAGATAACTGTCAAGGATCTGACTGTCTTTAATATCAAGAAATACAATATACAAAGGGTAACTGTATGAAAAGTCTGGTGGTCCTTTTGAGGAAATGCCTTGGGTTGTACTTTTAAAGTGAGATTAGCCAGATGACCTTTTTAGCTGTCAGCTTGTGTATAATATATATAAAGAGAGAAACAAGATTTGGATATATTTTTGAAAAAAAGCAGAAAGACTTTATTTCATATAGAGTAGCTGATGCCTGAAAACAAATATAATACTTTTTAATGAAGATTCAGCTAATGAAAATCTTCAAGGTTGGAAGCAAATTAGTTTGGATATAAACTGATGTGTCTTTGGTACACTAAAACAGGCACACTCTAAGGTTGTTTTATGTACATGTATACAGAATTCATGCTTTTTAGCATCCTTTATTTGCCTTTCTCTAAATAATGTGCATGAAAAATGCCTTACTTACAGAATAATTCTGATCATGATTTAAAATGTAGAAAAGTGCCTATAGGGTAATGCTGGCAAGGCAAAGAGTAAAGATGATGAATTTGATCTGTTTACTATCTCACCAGTAAGCATTTTGTATACCATTTCTTATACCTCAGATAAGTTTAATATTTTTGCAATCAACTGGAAAAAAATTACTTGTTCACCATAGCCATTGATGGGAACTTCAATATCAAAGTAATACTTAGACCCTGAAAACGAAAACAACAATTTGCCATTCCTGATTATGATCATGGAACACATACAAATAACTATTATTTAATTGGATAGCTTTATTTTAGAAAGAGATGAATAGTTTACAAAGCAGTTTATAAATCTTAATGTCATTAGTTGCATTTGCACTAAATGTGATGTATTTTGCAAATCTATAAATAAAAATTACACTAAAAAATACTATTTGTAAACTAAGCTTTACTTTTAGACAAGTGGTGTCACTTCATTACAGCTAGCCCAGCCCAATCTGTCTTGAAATTTCTTAGGATGTATAATAAAATAACTGTGGTCTGTGCTTGCCTAGTAGTTCTTAATGTTTTTTCCTGGAACAAATTTTTATTTTTATTTTCCAATTGATTATTGGCTCTTTTCATCTAGCGCATCCATCCACCTGAGACTTCACAAGTGGCATCTTTTGCTATAATAACCAATGAGCAAATAATAGTCCTTACAGTTTTTTAATGAATTAAACTCTATAGTTAAATTCCGTGGATGTTGGTGGCTTTACTGTATCTCTTTAGCTTATTGTTCCAAAGACTGAATGGCCACCAGAACTAACATTAACATTAGAATCCTATCAAATGGTGGACTTTCCTTTTTAGCTGGGAAGGGACAACATTGATACCTATCTGGTTTTTTAAAATCTTTTTTATTATTATTATATTTTGCAATCGGACTAAATGTTATAAAATCCTTGAAGGGGTTAGAGATGGAATGCTCAGTCATCTTGAAGGAAATTTCTCTTACTTTATTTGAGTTGAGCTGACTTGTAAGAAGTTATACTGGTTCTCATTAATCAAATGGTTAAATCAATTTTTCTCAAATCTTTTTGTCAACTGTTCATTATATAAATGAAGCTGTATTTGAGTTACCATGTTCAATGACATGCTCAAATTATGAATCAGTTTCTAGAATGTCCCGAGTGTGTAAAATGTGACTGTTCTTCTATGATAGCTTTATGATCCTGTTAACATTAAAAATAAATGACTAAATGGAGTTGCCTCTTCCATATTACAATCACAGATTTGAAAACCAGTATTTAAAAGTGCAAAGAATTAAAATATATTACAAACACATTTCTATTTTGTATTTATTTTTTAAGACTAGCTTTACATTATTTTGTTCTGAGAAAGAAACTACTAATACAACACAGTTGCAAAAATGCTATTGCTTTTATGTATGTCAGAAGTGGCCAAAATTTTATATATATAATCCTTTCTTAGTGAGCACCTAGAAGTCAAGAGAAACATACGTGCCAAATGTCAAGTTTATTTTATTGAAAAAGTTTTACAATAAAAAAATTTTTCCCCCTTTTTTCACCCCTGCCCCCACCCCCCCCCTCCCATCCCCTCCAACCTCCCCCCAACCCCAACCCCTCCCTCCCCATCCCACCCCTGACTTCCGCTGCATATTTCTTAAAAAGAACAACAACAACGAAAATTTTTAACAGCCAGAAAAACAAATACTATTATATACTCAATTCTATTCTGATCTAAGTTGAGAGGAAGAGAAAAGAGAGAAAGAAAAGAATTAAAAAAAAAAGATGAAAAAAAAAATAATAAAATGAAATAATGCAAAGAGAAAATAAACATGAATATCTGTCTAAAATTAACAATATTATAATAAAAGAAGGCACCAAAAAAGAATAGCCATTATAATATTTAAGCCAATTTAGAAACAAAAAGAAGAAAAAAATAAAATAAAATAAGAAAAACATTACTAACATTACTAATCCTATACCATACTCGATCACTCCAAAGTTCTATACCTTACTTATTCATATTAGATAATGCCAGCTAGTTTAATCCGAACTACTCCCCCTAAATTCGAAAACACAAAAATCCCCCCTTCAGGGAAAAAACATGCAATATAATATAATCATACATATATTATTATAATTTTCCATAACTCGAATTACAGTCTTCTCTTCTTCCTGATTGAAGTTAATTCTTCTTTCTTCACCTATATCCAATTGCGATACTCTTCATCTTCTGTCTGCCCCCATCAGTAAAACAAAACATTCCTTATAAACCCCCCGTGTGACTTTATATGAATAACATCCAACCAAGAAGATGTTCACTCCTGTAGGTAGAATCATTCAAGCTAACGTGTTCTATTTCAGCAAAAAAAAAAAAAACCCCAATGCAGCTCCACCAAGCCTTAACAAAAGAATAAGAAAAAAAGGGAAATAGAAATCCTTGAGACTGCATCCAAATGTTCTTGTAAAAACTGTTTCAAATCCTGCCACCCTTTGTTATCCACTCTTGGTTGTAAGACGTTTTCATTTCCATTCTTTCCTCTTAGATAATAATTTCCAAAAAAAACCATGATAGGGTAATCACAAAACACTGCTACTATATAAATAACGTCCAACCACGAAGATATTCACTCCTCCAGGTAGAAACATTCAAACTAACGTATTCTATTACAACATAAAAAAAACACCCCCAATGCAGCTCCACCAAACCTTAATGACAAAAAAATCAAAAAAAAAAAAAGTCCTAGCAGCTGCATTCCCAGATGTTCTTATAACAACTATTTCAAATCCTGCCACCCGTTATTATTCACTCCTTCTGGTTGTGAGATATTTTCATTTCCATTCCTTCCTCTTAGATTGTAAGTTCCAAAAAAAACTATGATAGGATAATCACAGAACGCTGCTAGTTCCAAAAGAAAAACTATAATCGGATAATCACAGAACGCTGCTACCATTGCAGCCCTCTGTTAAACTTGCTCAAGATGTTAAATCCAATTCAGAATAAAAAAAGAAACTCCAAGTCAGGATGAAGACTTTATAATCCATAAATCCAAATCCATATAAACTTTAGGAATTTTATAACCGGTATCCAAGATTGTCCAAGCTTTCTGATAACAACTGCATCTGATGAAGGACTTTAAGACACTCATTAGTTAACTCTCGAATTTCCTCGTTAGAATCTGGTTCCTGCTGTTCGATATCACCATCCTTTTCTTGCGGAGCATTGGACCTCTGCTGCTGATCATCTTGAATAATAGTATTTCTTGAATCTTGCTCCAGCAGTTCAAGGTCCGGTGCTCCTAGATTAGGTTCACTGATGTAGTTTATTTTCCCATCTGAGAAGTCCATAGTAAGATCCTCCAAGAAACCAGATTGCGCTCCTTGTTCTTTTAACATTCTTTGATTCATTCTTTGAGTCTCATCCTTCTGTTTACCTTTTACAAGCTCTCTTTCT